>OW386290.2:24682742-25882742 GCA_936432065.2 Rutpela maculata
AAAACCGAACCGGCAGCCCTAGCGCACCCGGGAGGGGAAAGCGCTTTCCCCTCTGGTGTCGGTCGTGGGCTTGTTGGGCTAACCACCCACAAGCCCGATCCTCCGGTTCCAATTGGCCGAAGACAGGGCCCCCACGATCGACCCCGTGCGGATAGGGGTCAAGGGCAAGGTGGTGGGGCCCAACAGGGAAGGATGCCCATTGATGACGACCGCTATAACCAAGGACGCTTTGAGTGGACAGATGAACTGAGAGACGACCTGATGCACTGTTATGAAAGCAGTGAACCCGGCCGAAGGGGGTACATGGCGCGAATGCATGCTCTGTGGTGTGAAAACCACCCAGAACATGACGCCTTCACACCTCAGAACCTACGTGATTATGTATCCCACCTTCGTGCTAGAGGCTATGTCAGAGCCGCTCCTCAGCCAGTGAATGAGGTGGCCGAACAGCCACCGAACGAACCGGTTGAGGAAGCGGTTCCCATCGTTCCACCAACACCAGAGGGTCTCAGTACCAGACGGGGGTTGCACAACATAAAACCCCCCGGGCCACAAGATCTGGCCAGAGTGGATGCAGAACTTCGTGCAGCGCTACCAGAAGAGGCTGACATCTGGCACATAAATTGTGCCGTGTATGCTGCCGCTCAACGCTTGTCTCAAGTGGAGAGGCGAAATACTACCTCTCCACAAGAAAGAGCGGGACGGCGCATACAGAAGATGGAAGCCAAGATCCGGTCGGCGAGGCAACACGCATCCCGTATCCAATGTGTGATGGACTATATGGCAGCCAATAGGCCTTTCACGCCTAAAGTGCGGCGAGTAGCTGCCAACTTAAGACGCGTCCATCACACACTTAATGGGGCAGTGCTGCAAACCACCAAACAGCACTGCCTCGACAGGATACGGATGCTAGTGTCTTGTAAGAAGTCACTAGTGAGGCGGGCGAGGGGGCTAGCGGAAAATCAACTTTTCCGCAAAAAGCCCTCGCGCCTTTTCGAACCGCCTCAGCGTGTTGCTGAAAATCCGCCGACTGCAGATCAGGTGGAAAACTTCTGGAAAACGTTGTACGAACAGAAGCTTCCACTCAACAGAGACTCTCCAGCCCTGGCACACTTTGAAACCTTTAGCCAAAGGTTTCGCCAACCACACGAGGTGTGCCAACCAATAACCCCAGAAGAGGTTCGAAGAGCTCTTGAGGGCTCTAAGAACTTTGCTGCTCCAGGTCCCGACGGGATAAATAACTTTTGGTGGAAAAAGTTATCGAGTACCCACCACCATTTGGCCAGAATTTTTAATGCCTGGCTAAATGGGGAGCAGCAAATTCCCTCTTGGGTTGTTGAGGGGCGGACAGTGCTGATCCCCAAGAACGGAGATTTGTCTAATCCAAAGAACTACCGCCCGATAACCTGTTTAAACGCATGTTACAAAGTGTTTACACGCATTTTGTACATGCGGGTGCTCCACGCAGTTGAACCGGTTTACGAACGGATACATGAGCAACGAGGGTCGAAGAGAGGTGTCGCTGGCTGCAAGGAGAACCTGCTGATTGACAGATGTGTCACGCAGGACTCCGTGCAGTATAAGCGGAACCTCTCCATGGCCTGGATCGACTACCGCAAGGCATTTGACATGACATCTCATGAGCTTATTTTACACTTGCTCCAATGTCTTGCGGTACCCGGTCCCGTAGTGAGATGTATTGAAGAACTGATGCCGCTCTGGAGGACTCGCTTTACTATAACATCCGGTAACGATAGAGTCCAGACGGAGCCGGTATCGTTCAGAAGGGGTGTATTTCAGGGAGACTCCCTCAGCCCCCTTCTGTTTTGCATCTCACTACTGCCATTATCCGTTTCGCTCCGGAAAACCCGTGGATACAACTGCGGTACCCCCGGCGATAGGAGGCATAAGGTCACCCATTTGTTTTATATGGATGACCTTAAACTTTATGCCTCCGGAGAAAGGGACCTACACCAGTCCCTTAGGGTGGTACAGGAGTACACGCAGGCTGTCGGTATGGAGTTCGGGTTGGACAAATGTGCACTGGTCCATCTCAAGAGAGGACGATGCGGGGACTACGGAGAGGATGCGCAGCTCGTAGACGGAAGCATCTTACATCATCTAGATGCCGGAGAGTCGTACACTTACTTGGGTGTCGAGCAACGCTCCACCCAAGAAGTGAGTGTAGTGAAAAACGCTCTCCGCGGCAAGTATCAGCACCGACTCCGACAGATTTGGTCTTCAGAACTGTCGGGGAAGAACAAGGTGGCTGCTACCAACATGCTTGCCGTTCCGATCCTTCTCCACTCCTTTGGAGTGGTGAAATGGAACCGAGAGGAGTTGCGTCAACTCGATGTAGGAACCCGCAAGAAGATGCATATCAATAGGAGTTTGCATCCTAAATCGTCCGTTCCACGGTTATACCTCCCACGACATCGGGGAGGCCGTGGACTCTTGAGTTTGGAGAGTCTCCATAACAGGATGGTTCTGGATGGAGCCTGTAAGATTATCAGGAGTTCGGATCCCCTCCTCTGCATGGTCCGAGACCATGAAAATGCAGGGGTAGGAGCGTTTTTGTTTAAGGCAGCACAGAGAGCAGCCGATGAACTTGGTCTCTCCTTCGACGTCGAGCGGGTAAATCGCGACTCTGTCACCGAGTTGGAACCTGCTCGGCGAAAAGCCCAAATTAAAGCTGCAGAACACAACATCTTTCTGCAGCTTCATACGGATAAGCCAATGCATGGAGTCTTCTATAAAAATATAGAAGATCTTGGCTTATCCGAAAGGCTGACCTTTGCCTTCTTAAGGTCAGCCGGGCTGAAGTCTGAGACCGAGGGATTCATAATGGCTTGCCAGGATGGTGTATTTAACACTCTCGTTTATCGAAGTCGTGTCATGGGTATAGAGGTCCCTGATGTCAGCTGCAGGGCCTGCCGCAGGGCGCCAGAGACTCTAATGCACTTGTTGTCGGCCTGTCCGACATATGCAGTCTCGGCCTATATCCAGAGGCACGACGGAGCATTACGAGTGCTTTATTATCACTTAAGGCACTCGTATGAAATAGACGAGACACCAGTGCTGCCTTATGCTCCGGGGGATATTGAGTCCGTTGTGGGAAATGAGAAGTGTCTAATTTATTGGAACTACTCTTTTCCCACAGTCAGGCAAATACAAGCCAACAAGCCTGACATAGTCCTCCTCGACCACCAACTCAAGACAATGTTTGTCGTGGAGTTCTCGGCTCCCGCGGAGAACAACATTGTCTTGAAGGAGGAGGAAAAACGGACAAAATATCGAGATTTGCTCTTCGAACTCCGCAGACTCTATCCAGACCATACTGTTAAGATAGTGGTACTGATTATAGGAGCCCTCGGTGGAACGAGACACACACTGCTTTCAGAACTTAAGATCATACCGGCATGCCGAAATTCGGCAGAGGTCTTAGCCGGCAGAATGCAGAAGGCCGTCATCCTCGGTTCATTACGTCTGCTCAGGGCACACGATTCGCGGACCCAGTAGTCACTCACCCCACGGGCGTGGGGAGTGGCTACCGGTACTACCAGCTCCCCTCTGTGAGTGTCGGAGCCACAGAGTTTAAAGGGTGACTGGCTTTTACAAAAAAAAAAAAAAAAATATAATAATAATAATACAAAATGGCGTTTGATAGCGTTCCCCACACTTGGATTGTTGAATCTTTGAAAACTTACCGTGTTCTTTTTTCTACGAACACCATTTACGATTTTAGAAATGTGTCGATTAAATAAACGATTAGTATATTCGTATTTGCGAGTCGTGTAATAATCTTAAGCACCATGGCCTCAAGTACGTGACGCCGCTGATTCAAAAAACTGGACCGACGACGTCCAGTCTTACGGATACTGATCTGAAATGGTCAAACCTTAAGATGTTAATGGTGATTATCGCATTAAGATTAGAACACGTTAATTCATTATAACTGCATATACATATTTTCTCCATTTTGCATTATCATCGAACCCGGCATCGAGGCGTTGTATTTAAATATTTTTGCATATTTCTAGATCTCTCTAAAACGATATCGAGTTGAGTTAAGTGGCGTATCAGTTGAAAGAACTTTTTAATATATAATTGAATCTGTTATGCCAAGCACAATAACTGTAATTGAATTTACCGTCGATAAACACTTTTTAGGTGTAATTACTAATATTTCCTTGTGACTACCGTCCGTGAAGGACAATTTTTTAGCACGTCTTGTCTGGGTTGTGGAGATAATTTATCAAAATCTAGTTGAAGTCGAAATAAACTCTATAAATATATGTAAACAATAATTTTCCTTTAAAACATTAATTAAGTAATAGTAATAGTAAGAGCGCCTGTGTCATCCCATGTGCTCCTTGATAATAAGTACAAGTTTGGGGACTTTTTATCTTGTTTTATAGGCATATAACAATACGAAAATAATTGTTGGCAATGAATCGACCAGGATTGCCTAGGATGACCTTATCAATTTTGAAGCTAACAAATTCTACTATCAACCTTTAAATCATTTACATTTTTACCGTGGGCATTTAAGTAACTTGTCGTGAAAAACATAATTTAATTTTTTTTTTAATAGATGAAAATAAAATATTGAAAAATCAAATAAAAAAAAATTAAATCGCTAATGTTCATGATTTTCCTTTTTTACCTTTGACATCCAGAAACACAACAAAAAAGAAAATCACACATAAGGAAACAGTAATTCATATAAATAAGTAAGTAAATATTTGGAGAATATTATTTAGGTATTTTGCAAATCACAACTTACACACTTTTTTATTTATTTTTATTTATTATGAAAATACCTACTTTCTGGGCAAGCTAATATACTAGTTAGGTAAATACTTTAAAACACTCATTATTGGAGAAATTGAAAATATTTAAATTATTTATTGAAATTCAGTCATTCATAACAATTTATTGAACCGTACATTTTATTTCAACTCTAGAAAAGTTGTACAAGTTTTTTCGAACTCGTTAGTTCTCATCAGTAGAGTATAGAAACATTCATTCATTATTTACAAGCCTATTCTTGATTTATTTTTGCAATGAATTATTTTTTATTTATTTGCTTTTATCATGATTAGAGAATATTATTTAGGTATTTTGCAAATCACAACTTACACACTTTTTTATTTATTATTAAAATACCTACTTGCTGTATATTGTTGCCCTAATCTGGGCACGCTAATATACTAGTTAGGTAAATATTTTAAAACACTCATTATTGGAGAATCAATCAAAACAACAACTACTCTTCTAGCTAATACTGACGAAGTATTGAATTACATGATAGGATTCTTAGCATTTTAAAGCAAAAAATATATTGAAAATATTTAAATTATTTATTGAAATTCAGTCATTCACAACAATTATAATTGTGGATACCCAGCTTCGGTATCCAGTTCAAAAAGATATCCAAGGTAATGCTTAAAAGTTTGACTGGCTCTGATTTATCTACCCATCTATCTGAACAGATATGTAAATGGTGGGGTTTTCGCTTCATTAGGTTTTAATTTTTGGTAGTAAACCATGTCTTCGCTCTATCTCTGGTCAGGTCTGATTTACGTATTTACTGTGTAGTGTCATCTGCAAATAAGATGCACTTGCTGCATCCATTGAGTGCTGGTGGCAAATCATTTATATAGTAAAAGAACAGAATGGGACTCAGCACTGAGCCCTGGGAAATAACATTACTCAATTCGATAATAGTATCCGTATATAAGTTTTCAATTTGGAATTAGTCGGTATATCGGATAAGAAAATAAACGAGGAGGTTATTTCCTCTTGTCGACGTTTCGAATAAAATTTTATTCTTCCTCAGGACTAAAATACAACATACAAATAATATAACTTACATTATTACAAATATAGAATGAATAAGAAAAATTTTGAGTATAAATAAAATATAAATCACAATTACTTTAACACAACGAAATTAAAATTTATGTAATTTTTTTTAATAAATAAACAAATTACAATGAATAAAATAAAATAATCTAATAATAAGTTATCCTTACCTTTAGTGAAACGAAACCACAAATATACTTCTTAAGTAAGAAATAGTCATAATAATGAACAACAAGCGAGAGAGAAAAATCCATTGAAGACATAACATATAATTACTAAATGTAAATGTATGGACGTGAACAGTTTCATACCAATTGCAATACTAAGTTGTAAGAATTTTATGTGTAATAAAAAACTACTACTTGGGTTTTTCTGGGCGAAACAAAAAAATTTTGGAATAATATTAAAAATTCGAACTATTAAACAAAAAACTGGAACTGCATCCCATGATAAAAAATATATAATGTGAATCATTATCAAACAATTAATATAATTTATAATTTCAAATAGGTGGAACTTTTAAATATTTGTTAATTAAATTATTATATACAACACTTAAATTATCAGTGTCCATTTTCTTATTGACTGTAAGATTAAAATTATGGTCAGGTGAAAAATGGTGTTGAGCTAGCACAGTTTTCTACGTTTTTTCCTATATTTTTCTTTACAAGAATAGTTGTGTTCCCTAATTCTAGTTTGTAAGTGTTGTCTGGTCTGACCAATATTAATTTGTTGGAATCACAACAAGGAATTATATATACAACATAGGATTGTAATCCTATAAGAAGTTTGTCCTTCATTAATGAGAACAAGTTCTCCACTTTCTTAGTGTAATAAAAAACTAAATTGATGTCATCTTTGTATAAAATGCATTTCAAACTCTCAGATGATTCTCTGACATAGGAAATTTTGATATATATTTTATCTGCAATACTATTATCCTCTTGACTCTAGGGGAATCAACATTAGTATTCATTATGGTATTATATATTTTTTAGGATAGATAATTTGCTTATAAAAGAGGCCAAATTTTGTTCATGGAATTCTGTATTACTCAATTTTAAAATTCTGTTTTTCATAGCGTTGACGATAGATAATTTTTGTTTAAATGGATTTGCAGAAAAAAATTAAGAATTCTCCAGGAAAATACCATCCATTAAATTTTATAATGTCTTCTTCATTAGTTGAATCATTCTATTATAGTAGTGGCAAAAGATACCGCAAGCGCGGATCTAGAAATTTCAATAATTTTTTTCTCGTCTGTGGCGCATGGGACCCATACGAAATATGGGAAATTACATCTCGAGAAGCACTTCTCTAACGGCCCCTAATAAATTTTGTCATATGCATTTTACTTTTCATAAAAGTACAACAATATGTTTTAAAGTTTATGAAAATATTTTCATTACTAACTGAGATACGACGAATTGAAATTTTGTGATTTACAATTTAACAAATCACAAAATTTCAATTCGTTGTATCTCAGTTAGTAATGAAAATATTTTCATAAACTTCAAAACCTGTTGCTGTATTTTTATGAAAAGTAAAATGCATATGACAAAAAAAATAATTTTAAACAGGAGTCCCTATACCTGGGGGGAGGGGAGCAGTAGCTACTAAAATCAGCCTAAAATTATAATAAATTCCTCTCACCTCTATAAAATAACGCGATTTTAGATGAAGCGAGAATATTGTATACCGGGTCGCTCAGCCGATAGGGACACTGTTGTAACTTTTGAATGGGCGAATGGATTTTTTCAAATTTGGTGTAGTGATAAGGGATATAATTTCCAATTATATAATGTAAAGAACCAAAATGGCCGACTTCCGGTTTAGATTTTACCCGAAAGTGGGTTTTTGCGTAAAATCCTGCACATTGGCAGCCCTGAACAGTAACAGCGTTTACAGCAAGCTCTAAAATAATGCAGTGACCTTGGGTCGTCTGAGATGTAGTGGGAGAAATTGAAATTTTTTACATTGTGGTGGTGTATAGATATTTATACTTTTTTCGCGTAAAGACAGCTCATACGGATATTCAGCGAATTATATGACCTGCGCTGATTACATTTGCGTCTCATTTACTATTAATTTTAGGAAAAAAGTTTAGAGCAGTTTTTTATAGAGAATTTTATAAGGAATAATTCTGTATATAGGTTGTTTTATGGAGAAATGCACCGTTCCAGAAATAATCTAGAAAGCCTCAAAATGGTCCTCTAGGGGATGAACGCAATTTTTTAAAGTTTATGAATTTTGTCCAATATATTACAATTTTAACTGTTATATTACTGAAGTATTACAAGACATCGTGCAAAGTTTTAATAATGAAAAAGCTAGTCATGGAGAAATTGTAGACGTAGGAGAGCGATTTGTTCTAGCTTTATGCAACTCTACCTCCGCAGAAAAAAGTCTAGATGTATACAGATTCATGACTTTTAACAAACTTGTTGGTAAAGCGAACAATACTGTAATATTATCAAAACTACCAACAACTTCTGCTACTGCTCGGCAACACTCATATCGCGTTTTTTACCAAATTCAAACATGGAAAAACGTTGCGCTAGAAGCTACTGATTGGGGATGGAAAAAAGTTGGCGGTATATTAACTCGAACTATGACAACAAAAGAACCGGCTGCCGAATCTGTTATAACACTAATTTCTTGTTCATACAAATCAGGGTGCGAAAACAGGTGCAGTTGCAGAAGAGCAGGCTTACGTTGCTCCGCGATGTGTTACCATTACCACGGACAAGCATGCATGAATGTCTAATCTATGGAAGACGATGAAGATTAATTAACGTTGATAATTAGTGGATTCGGCCTACAGGGGATACCACACGCCAAGTACTTTACCTCTAGGGTGGCGTGAAAACAAGTACAATATACAATATTCTCGCTTCTTTGAAAATCGCGTTATTTTATAGAGGTGAGAGGGTGAAAGTGGTACATTTATTATAATTTTAGGTGGAGTTTAGTAGCTACTGCTTTAGCGTTAAGCATTGAACTTTAAAGTAGATTATAGTAAAGATTACAATTTATTGTGTTGACCGGAACCAACCCTTATGTGTGCGCCTTATTTCCCACGGTACTATTAATTTTAGGAAAAAAGTGTAGAGACGTTTTTTATAGAGAATTTTATAAGGAATAATTGATCAAAAAGTGCACCGTTCCCGAGATAATCTAGAAAACCTCAAAATGGGGGTGGAAACGGCGTCCTAGGGGATGAAGCACACTATTTAGGGGTGGGAACTTTTCGGTTTAGTAATTCTTATGCTATCCTTAACATTTCTACCAATTTTCAAAACTTTATGAATTTTGTCCGATATAAATCGTTATATTACTGAACTAGAAGTCCATAGTATCATCGGTAGTTTAAGTAAATTAAATATTTTTCTTTACTAGATATTCTTAGCGCTAATCTCAGCGCTAATGTTTTTACAACACTGACGTCGTTTATATAAGAATTGGTATGTAATTCTTCAAGATAAACATTCCATTTAAATATTTTTACGCTCTAATTCCCTCCTAATATCTTTTATTTCCTCTTAATTCCCTTCTAATACCTCGTAATAATATTTATTTCCTCCAAATTCCCCTGTAATTCCCTTAATACCTAATAATTTCTTCCGAAATACCTTCAATTCCTTCCTAATTCCTCCGATTTGTACACTATTTCCCCTCAGCGGTTGCCCCCTCGGAGGGGTAATCGAATTTTGAAAAAATTTTTCGCAAACTGCATTTTCAAAATTTTTTAGGGGTCGTTAGAGAAGTGCTTCTCGAGATGTTATTTCCCATATTTCGTATGGGTCCCATGCGCCACAGACGAGAAAAAAATTATTGAAATTTCTAGATCCGCGCTTGAGATACCGTGTAGGGGCCAGCGGAGTAAGGTGGGTCGTCAAGAAGCTTACCGATAAAGCAACCAAAGTCGATAAAAGAGACCGCTCCTTCATTCTACTATATGCATTTCCTCAACTGTAACAATTTTAATTAAGGTGGATTCTTGTAAGCGGATGTCGTAATTTTTTCGACCCTCAGTGTACACATATTTAAATCCATCTGACATTTAGCGAGTCAACGTAACAAGCATCAACTTTAATTGCAACTTGATTGCACCTTATCTAAATTAAATTTTTCCATTTCCTGGAGAAAGACGTAGACTGTATCATAAGAAGTAGTTTATTTTTTTTAAAATATCCCTAGATTTACGATAAGTTAATAAATTAGAGCGTTTCTTATTTATAAATATACAGCTTATGCTCAGATGCAAACAAAAACCATAAAAATGCAAATGGTAATAACTGCGTAGCGAGTACATTAACAAATAATAATTAATAGATTAATATAATAACCTATAAATTAGTACCACGGCAATTAATATGTCTAGACGACAACAAACGTTACACTTAACACAGAAAAAAAATTAATGTTGAATATTTATTGGTATGAAACGTTAAGTGCGCGTTATAGATTGCAGGTGTGTAGTTTATAGGGAAAAGTCGCCGTAGGCCGTGTTGACATTAGTATTAATATAGTATGTATTTCTAATATTTTCTAATATTTACAAGTTCCTTCAAAACAATGGCAATTGTGGAGTAAATCTAGAGGTCCAAATATCTCTGGCTTTAAAGCTTGCAGCGCAATTTAAAAAAAAGGATTCTTCACTATAAAATTGCGACGAAAACTAACCTGTCTGCATCTATTTGGTCAATTTCCTAAGTCTAAAGAGTGACCCCAAAAATAGGCCAAATATCGCCCATTTTCTAGCCCTCGAATTTTGTTTCAAACTAAGTGCTAAATTATTGTTAATAATGAGAACATCCTGAATACAAAATTTCAAGGTGAGCATAATATGTTCGGTTTTTGAGATATGCGTGATGCTATCAAAAAATACACAGTCCCACAAAAAATTAATACTCATCAGGTATGGCAGAGCAATCAAGATATTTTTTGAAGCAGAATTCATATCTAATATCGACGAATCGATATATCTATTGATTAATTCAGAAGGGCCAAGGATGAAAATAGGGGAAAATGATGCTATTTAGTTATAGAGCTTCCATGAACAGAAATATAGTATAAGTCTGTTGGCTGAATGCATGAACGAAGGTGTTGACTAGGGCTTACACAAATTAATTAAGACCTTAAGAGGATGAAAACTACCCCTATATTATACAAAACTGCATAATAACTGGCGAAAAAGCTTTATTAATAGGAATGAACCACAAATCTGTTACGACCTAGTACACGAAAACAATCCATTACAAGGTAAGAAACTACCCCCCATCTTGAATTATGAACTTGAGTCAGGGAAAAATAGTGAATGTACCAGATATCGCATTTTGACTGCAGTAGGTATGAATGTGGGACGATAACTAGAATTTTTGTAACTATTTTATGACACACCAACGATGGTGTAAGAGAACGGGACGAAAACTTATGCGTGGTTCTTCACCCCCTGACCCCCGTCGGGATCATTTGGGGGATAAAAAGGAATCAAGAGGCCCTGACATAAGAGAAAAGCACTCTTAGAAACCGCTACATCAATATTTTTTATGTAATGCAGCGATTACGAGATTGCTCCGACATTCATCCCTTCGCACACTTACCCCCTCATAAAATCCACTTGAGGGTTAAAAACAGACCTATAGACTATGGCGTTCATCCATTGAGTGCTGAGTGCTTACCTTTATGTCAGAATTTTTTTCCATACAATACAATGATTGTAAAATTAAAATTGCTCAGATTTCCATCCTCTAACCCCTGTGAATTTCTCTAGAGCGATGAGAAAGAATCACGAGGCCATGACATTCCTAAAGAGCACTCTTGAAAACTTGCTACAGGATTTTCGCTAATGTGATACAGCGATTGCAATGTCTCGCATCTCCACCTTCTTATAAAATTCACTTGAACTTTGAAAACAGACCATTAGGACATTAATTTTATGGAGAGCGCCCTTTATTATTCTTGTGACAGAATTTACTTTAATGTAATATTCCCACAGCGAGATCGGTTATATAAATGTGCGTTGTTTTCTCACCCTTCATAGGTGTGTAAAAAAACTATTGTGGGAATATTGGTTATCGTTGCAGATCCAGATACACTGCAATCAGAATGCAAGATCTAGTACATTCACTATCTCTTTACTGACTCAAGTTCATAATTCAAGATAAGGGCAGTTTTGCACCCTGTGATGGGTTGTTTTCGTGAACTAGGTCATAACAGATTTATAGTTTATTCCTATTAATGAAGCTTAGAGGGTTCAAGCTTTTTCGCCGGTCATTTATTTATTTTTAATTTATTTATTTGGTACACTATTCAACAGGTGAAACTCAATTACAAAATAGGAAAATACAAAATAATTCAATACTTATCTAGATTATGAACAAAAAGATATATAAATATTATTTATATATCTGAATTAAACTAATAAACTAAACTAAATTAAACTAATACAATGCATTTGTCATATATAAAACAAAGTGAATGTAAGATGTACACTAGGGTGGGCTGAAAAACACGAAAATTTGAATTTACAGATGGCCCACTTACTAACTTATTACTATGTATCTAAAACTAATTCTGGTAGATTTTTCAGTAGATTTGTCACTAAAACGTAGAATTCGACGAAAATAAGGTTTTCTGTATAAAATTTCTAATTTCCCTGGAACTGAAAAATATTTTATTCGAAAAACTTTTGCTACACGCATTTAGGCATTAATAAAGAGTCAAAAAAAAAATTCAAATATCAATTTAAAAAATGTTAAAAGTCGAAAAATTGGCCCTTTCTTTCATTTTCAAGGCCCTGGTGGGCCAGCTAGATATTCAGCGATTTGGCTAAAAATCTACCCGAATTAGTTTTAGATACATAGTAATAAGTTAGTAAGTGGGCCATCTGTAAATTCAAATTTTCGTGTTTTTCAGCCCACCCTAATGTACACTCTAAATTGAGTCTAATAGTTCGCAAGTCAACAGGAAAGAACAAAAATATATTTAAGCTAGAGACAATTTTTTATGTTTACAGCACTGCAGGTAAAAATATCTAAAGAAGTATCCAAATTATTATATATATTGCACATTTGCTGAATACAAGGAAATTTCTTTACATTTGTTCTTGAAAATGGCAAGTAAAATAAATTGTGCCTAGAGGCCGCCCTAGGAATTTGGAAATTAAGCATACTGAAAATTTCTCCACAGTCGATGTTACCATGTAAAATTGTATATAAGAAAATTAATTGTGACCGGTGTCTACGATTTTCTAGACTGTCTAGGGAAAATTTAGAGAGTAGTTCTTGATGTGGGTAACCAATAGCAGGATAGGTCCCATCAGTCTTAAAAGACGCATATTTCAGAAATCGACGTTGAAGCCTTTCTAAATTTTGTATGTGTACATTATAAACAGGACACCATACTATTGAAGCATACTCAAGATGTGGTCTAACAATAGTAGTGTATAGTTGTTTGTATTTATGTTATTAAAATGTGCGGAGTTTCTAATAACAAAATCCAGTGTTCTATAACTTTTACTGATAGTAAGTTCGATGTGATTTACAAACGTTAATTTTCTATCAAAAGTCACACCCAAGCCACAAAAAGTGTCAGGACTGGAAAGTGTGTGATTGTTCAATTTGTAATCAAAAACAATAACATTATGTTTTGTTGTAAATGTCACAGTGTTACATTTTGCTTCATTTAAAGGTAATTTATTTATTATACACCATGTATTAATACGATCAATATTATTTTGCAATTCAAGGCAATCATATTCACACGCGACATTGCAAAATAGTTCCTGCCTTCTATATGCGGATGATCTACATCCGCATATAGAAGGCAGTTAACAGTGATATTATCTACTATGTCGTTAACAAACAAATTAAAGAAAAGTGGCCCTAAATTTGAACCTTGGGGGACCCCCGACGTAGCTAAGACTTCAATAGATCTAACACCATGATATACAATATATTGTCTTCTATCAGTTAGGTAGGATTTAAAAAGTGCAATGAGGTTATCCGAAAATCCAAAAAATTCAAATGTTTCTAAGAGGATATCGTGGTTCAGTCTATCAAATGCCTTTGAAAAGTCAGTATATATAACGTCTGTTTGTATACCTTTATCAATAGAGTTAGAAATAAACTCAGTAATATTAATTAAATTCGTAACTATTGATCGGCCTTTGAAGAATCCGTGTTGAGCTGTTGATATTTGATGCCTCACATGGTTAAAAATAAAATGGTGTAAGATAATTTCAAATGTTTTAGCAAAATTATTTATTATTACTATCGGACGGTAGTTACAAATATCGGATCTATCATCCTTCTTAAAGATTGGAATTATTTTAGATAATTTCCACTGTAGTGGGAATTTAGTGATAAGTTAAATAATGTAGTAAGGGGGCTACCAAAAATAGCAGCAGTCACGTAATGTGAATGCGGGGATCCCATCAGGCCCAGAACTTAATTTAGGTTTAATTTTCTTCAATGTTATAAATACTTCGTCTTCCGTAAAACAGACTATATTTAAATATGAGCTACTCTCAACAAAATTTTTAGGATTATGCGTGATATTTTCAGATTCAGAATAAGATTGCTGAAAAAAGTTAGCAAAAGAATTAGTAATCTGTTGAGGGTCGGATAGATATTCATTATTGTAATTCATAAAGTTTGGTAGGTCAGATGAACTACATATATAATTAATAAATTGCCAAAACGAGGGCGGATCATTAATTATATTTTCCTCAACATGCTTACAATACATTTTATAAGAATTATCAGAATCAATTTTCACTTTTCGCCTTAATCTTTTAAATTCGTTCTGATAAGTTACATCATCACCTATTTGCTTGTATTTATTTAACGCTTTATGATTTTCTTTAATAGATTTAATTAACGGATAGTCAAACCAGGGTGGATATGTTCTTTTTGAAGTTTTAGATTGAGGTACAGTATTACTAAATATTGAGTTTAATTTGGAATAGAACCGATCACTAGCTTCGTCTACAGTTTTAGAATTATTTAGAAATTCCCAATCTGTTTCAGCTAATGTTTGATAAAGGATGTGGAAGTTAGCTCTAGTAAAGTTATATTTATAATTAGAATTAGATTTAATTTTATGATTTTCGTGATTTTTTATGATACTAAATGTCGATGATGGTCGTCCTCTGCAATGAGAATATCAATAGCCCTCTCGAGTTGACAGATTTTATTGGATAAAACTAGGTCTAGTAATCGGTTATTTGTATTTTTTATTCCATTAAATTGCTTTAGGTTAAGAAAGTTTTGAAAGTTTACTAGTGCCTGAAGAGTCAATGAGGAAGGTGAATTAGATGTAAGGGTGCAGTACTCAGGTATATTGAAATCACCTAGTATTAAAATATCAGAATTATAAATAAAGTTGACAGAGAAAAAGCATCAAACAGAGCATGATACATCTCAACAGAGGTTCTGGGAGGAATATAAATAGTAAATATATAAAAATAGTGGTGATTTATAACTATTTTAACTCCAACGATATCAATAGAGTGTAAATTTTTAAACAAAGTGTCACCTAATTTCAGATCAACAACCATTAGTGCAGAGCTAACCGCCAACATAACTCCACCTCCCCCTCGACGATGGGTTTCTAACAAGCTTTGGAGCTTTTATGCAGTTTTGTATAATATTGGGGTAGTTTTCACCCTCTTAATGGTGTGTCTTAATTGCTTTCTGTAAGCCCTAGTCAACACCTTCGTTCATGCATTCAGCAAATAGACTTATACTATATTTCTCTTCGTGGTAGCTCTATAACTCAATAGCATCATTTTTCCCTATTTTCATCCTTATATACACAGTACTTCTGAATTAATGAATGGATATACGGATTCGTCGATATTAGATATGAATTCTGCGTCGAAAATTTCTAAGAATATCTTGATTGCTCTGCCATAGCTGATGAGTATTCATTTTTTGTGGCGCTGTGTATTTTTTCATAGCATCACGCATATCACCACTTCCATCCCTCATATCTCAAAAACCAAACATATGCTCATAATTTAGCATTTAGTTTGAAACAAAATTCGAGGGCTGGAAAATGAGCGATTTTTGGGGTCACTCTTTAACAATATATCAAACACTGGTTGAATCTCTTATTCGCTATGGCATAATAGTACGTAGTTAACAGTAGCACAAAATAAAATTTTGAAAATAATTTTAAAGAAAAATCCCCTATACTCAACAAATGTATTATTATCCGAAAGTATATGTAATGTTCGTAGCATGTTTTTTACCTCAACTTGTTGCTTTGTACATAAGCACACAGAAGTTAAACACTATATCAGACACGGATATTACACTCGAATTAGAATAAATCAGCAATTAGCCACTTCATTAAATAGAAACAACATAAACAAAAGTTCATAAAGTACTAGAGCCTAAGTTTTATAATATGCTTCTATCAAATATTAAACTAATAAATAACGTTAAAAGATTTAGGAACAACAAATTGTACATTATACATAATTATCACTCATCTGCTCTAATTGTGTAAAATCTGCTCCATTATAAGTTTTTTCTTGAACAGATAAAATATAAATCATTTCATTCTTAGTAACTAAATTATATGACTAACATCAATTTTCTTAAAAATATGGTACATACGAGCAATTATGATTTCATAATTACCTAGGTACCAAAATTGTTTCTTATCTTTGTCTGCATAACACTTCTTTGTCATTCAATCGTACTGTTCTTTTTTTATTGACACACATGCCTCCATGTGTTTTTTTATCATTGTATATCTTCTATGTATACAGGGTCATTCACGGAAAGCGGGTATTAGACGTTTCTTGGGATCTGTCGAGTTTAGAAATTTGAAAATTGATATGAGGGGGTTTTTGGATACGGCGGATCCAACGAAAATATTTTCATGCTTGTGCTACTTCTGCTTATACCGGATGTAGCACCTAACTTTGTTATTTCAAATGGAACACCCTGTATTTTATTGCATATTTCGATTCCTCATAAAATTTTAGCTTAGGTTTATGTAACATAACATACTCTTAAACATACCGGTTTTGGAGATAATTAATATTTTTGGAGATTTTTGACGGTTCCTTCGGTAAAAAAATCAATATCTTCTATCATGTAGCCGATTAGGAAATTTTCTTTTCAAACTCTTACAAGTATCCTATGACCTAACTAAAAGTTCTCTTATGTTTTCACAATATCATACAGAGTATTTTATTTTCACAGTCGAACATTGTTTTAGTTTAAACGTCAAAAAGTCATTTTTTTCAAATGGAACCCCTTGTATATTTTCACAGAATCTAATAGAGGATTGAATTCTGCATCGATTGATGTTACCATTCCCTATACCTATCTCTCTTTGTTTTCTTATTATGGACGAATATTTGTTAAACGTATTAACAAAATCAGCACTGTTTATTAGTAGGCAATACAAGTCATAACTTGGTTCCTTTTTTATCATAAACGAGAATAATCATGTAGATAATTGATAATCATTTGTTTATTATCAACATGACAGCTTCAAAAATGAGAGATTAGATTTATAACAAATACTTTGGGACAAAAATTTACAAAATTAATGAACACTTTGAATATAAATATTTAATGCAGCAACTGTTCAAAATGCTCTCCACTTGCACTTACAGTGGCTTGGCTAATTCATGGGGATTTGTTAAAATGTAGCCCGTTCTCTGTTCTTTGAATCTTCTTTGGTAGTAGCAGGAGTGGCATAAACAATATTTTTAATACCCCGAAGGTCCAAAGTCTAAGGGGGTCAAATCAGGGGACCTTGCTGGCCATCTCCAAGGTCCTCGGTAGCAAAACCACCTATCTTCGAACGTCGCTACCAATTCGTCATAAACTTCCCGTGGACCGCAACCATTAATTTGAAAATACATAGAATTATAAATATTTAGGGGCAAATTATCAATAAAAGTTACCGTTCGCAAAATCTTCGCATATTTATTGCTATTTAAATTCTCCTCGTAGATATGATACTATCAAAAACATTGTTTATGCCACCACGGCTACTACCAAAGAAGATCCAAAGAAGAGAATACGGACTGCATTTCAGTAAATAAATACCCACGAAATTCGCCGAGCCATTGTAAGTGCCTTAAATTCCAGGATATTGGCTTGTTTGGAGCAGAATGGAGAGCATTTTGAACAGTTGCTGCATTAAATATTTATATTCAGTGTTCATTAATTTTGTAAATTTTTGTGCCAAAGTATTTGTTATAAATCTAATCTCTCGTTTTTGAAGCTATCAAAAACAAATGATTATCAATTATCTACATGATTATTCTCGTTTATGATAAAAAAGGAACCGAGTTATGACTTGTATTGCCTACTAACAAATAGTGCTGATTTTGTTTGTACGTTTTACAAATATTCGTCCATAATAAGAAAACAAAGAGAGATAGGTACAGGGAATGGTAATATCAATCGATGCAGAATTCAATCCTCTATTAGATTCTGTAAAAATATACAGGTTCCATTTGAAAAAAATGACTTTTTGACGTTTGAACTAAAACAATGTTCGACTGTGAAAATAAAATACTCTGTTTGATATTGTGAAAACATAAGAGAACTTTTAGTTAGGTCATAAGATGCTTGTAAAAGTTTGAAAAGAAAATTTCCTAATCGGCTACATGATAGAAGATATTGATTTTTTTTCCGAAGGGTGGGAACCGTCAAAAATCTCCAAAAATATTAATTATCTCGAAAACCGGAATGTTTAAGAGTATGTTATGGTACATAAACCTAAGCTAAAATTTTATGAGAAATCGAAATATGCAATAAAATACAGGGTGTTCCATTTAAAATAACAAAGTTAGGTGCTACATCCGGTATAAGCGGAAGTAGCACAAGCATGAAAATATTTTCGTTGGATCCGCCATATCTAAAAACCCCCTCATACCAATTTTCAAATTTCTAAACTCGACAGATCCCAAGAAACGTCTAATACCCGCTTTCCGTGAATGACCCTGTATGTAGGTATGTATTGTGCATATTGTCGGTATTTACATAAGTGTCACCTATATATTCAAGTGTTTATACGTGTATACGTTTATATTATTTATACTATTGTTCTCTTTCTTTATAGTAGGCCTCTTGCAAAGAATATAATTTTAGTATTTTTAGAATCTACGAAACACAGTGTGTAAAGGATTTTTTCTTATTTTTTTCTTTTACAAACGGTATTCAACATTAAAGTTTTAATAAACCCGTTAGGTGCGCAAACAACGTGTGACGTCATGTAACAGGAGGCGCCACAGCACTAGGGTACATTTTAAATTAATTCCACTTAAGGGCGTTGCCCTTGTAATAGCCCGATAGTGGAGCGAAATAGACCATAAGTCTCCGTTTTCGAGTAGAGGTGGGTAGTACTCGTATGATTCGTATCATTGGTACGAATCCTTGCAGTGGTACGAATGGTACGAATCCCACAAAAATAAAAGATTCGTACATTTCGTATCGCCGATACGATTGATACATTTCGTATCACCGATACGATTGGTACGAATATGGAATTTCGGTACCGGTATTGCGATGCGATACTGGGCCAGCTGTATAAGGTTAAACTTCAAACGATGAATGGGGTCCGCGCGTTTAAACTGAAGATTTCAGATTATATATAAAATACTCATAATCTCATAACTGAAAAATTCCCTGTTTTTATATGTAATATGATGGATATATTCGAAATATATGATTATTACTATATGATTATTATCAATGTACCTACTGCAAGATAGCATTCATTTTATAAGCAAAGTACTATAATTACAAAATCTGTGATATATTACCCTTTTTTTACTTTTTTGTTATTGTTTTTTATTTCGTTGACTTGCTACAAATGTACAAATATGTATATAATATGGTTAAATAAACGCTATCCATCTATCTTTTTACTGATGTCTAATGACGACGAAATTATTAATGTAATAGGTGCTCGAAGTCCTAAAAGTTTAAACTGTACGGTTAATATAACATTATAATACTCTGGCCCTAACTAACACTACATACAATATTCTATAATCTATGCTGAACACTGTGGAGTGGAAGTGTGGGTACGAATAGTACGAATGGTACGAATCAATACATGATACTGTTTCGTATCATGGAATCAGTGGTACGAAACATACGAATAGTACGAATGGTACGAATCAGTACATGGTACTGTTTAGTATCATGAAATCAGTGATACAAAGTGGTACGAATCGTACGAATCTCCCGATACGAATCTTTTCTTGATACGGATTCATTTGGCACGAATCCTTAAAAAGAGTCGAATCGCCCAACTCTATTCTCGAGAAAAAAATCAGCGTTGAACCAGACCAAACCTTACAGTTTTTATAAAGTGAACAATTCTACATAAGAAATGGTTATTTACGATATTTTTTGTGGTATAGATATTTTATATTTCGAAAAAATCGTTTTTTTTTTAACATTTACACTGCCATATCTTCGAATCTAATCGAGCTAACCAACAAACTTTTTTATCTTTGAAAATTTTCATATACATGCAATGGAAGCCAAGATACAGGAGAAGTTTTAAAAAATATATATTTATGAATATTTTTGTATATTTTTGTGGCGCAGTAGCATGTAGCATACACCCGACCACTATTGCAGATAAATGCATACTGAAATCTGCAGAAATGAATGAAGCCATTTTTAGTAAAAGATTGCAATGCTTTATTGTTGTCAAAGATATGATTATTTTTCTAGTAGCTCCGTTGATTCAGCTACCGTTTTGACTTTATAAGTGCACATATCGCGCGTACTGGTCTATCAGTACTTGCACTACAATATATTATGACTGCAAAATATTTACAAAGCATTCTTATTATGCGTATATGTAATATTATCATTTTTTATCATAAAAAATATAAAGAGTAATTTAATTGCTAACAGATTAAATCATGTACGTTATGAATTATATCTTAAAATATTTATGAGATACAGAAAACAACGTGCAGCTAAATAAACTTAAATTTACTTCTTATGCTTGAAAAATAACAATATCGAAATTATGTATTTACAATGTGCATAATTAAACCAAACTACCACAATATCAACTTCTATACATTCGAACATTCTGACAAAAAATAAACTTCACTGGAAAATATTTTAAGTTTGATCTTTCATAGCAAACTAATATTTAAAAAAAAGTATAATAGGCAGGGGGAGTATACAAACGAACGTGCGATTAAGGGGAGGTCCTAAAACGGATCCTTGGATGACTTCAGAAGTAGCCGATATTTCGATAGAATTGTAACAACGATACATTACATGTTGGATTCTGTTTGAATTTTATTTTAAAAACTTCAAAAAATCTTGAAAGAAATCAAAATTGATCAGTTTAAATAGTATATCATGGTCGCCTTCGAAAAATCACTTTACATTACGTCTGCTTGGAACCCCTCATCGACAATGTCAGTTAAGAATTCTGTCATACAGTTTTTACATTTTATTTGCCACACCAGATGCTTTAGTTAACCCGCTGCTCTACCGTGCCGGTGTAATATATAACCCTCACGAACCTTACGTGTGTACCATAACACAGCCCCACAAAAAAAAAAGTTTTTGATATGGATGACTGACCATAGTATGCCTATGTATTTTTCGACGCTGAATCCGAATCCGAGGTCAAAAAAATTCGTATACCCCCAAACTTTTGCGATACAGCCAAAAACAACCCCGACAATGGGGTAAAACCGTCCCATACATCAGGATTCAATGAATGAATGTAAATGAATGGTGAAAAACATGGGAAGGGAAAATGTTTTATATTTAGCAGTCACTTACTTGAATATTGACTGGAAAACTACCCTTATAATATGCTGAAAACTCCCCCTGTACAAGCATAGAGTATATAAATGCCAATAAATCGCGAGAAATGTTAAAGTTTTTATAGTTTGGAATACAGTACACGAATCTTACGCGTGTCTCAAAACCACCCATATAACAGGGTGGAAACCACCCTTTATATAAAAATAGACTTCGTGAATACCAATAGATTGTGGGAAATGGAGCAGTTTTCGATGTTTTAATTCCAGAATAGAATCTTGGGTGACCCTGTTCTACCTTATTCTTAGTCGGTACAAAAACTACCCCTATAATAGGGTGCAACTATTATTACAGAATAAAGCACAAATGCCAATAAATCGCGGGAAATAACTTTTTATAGTTTAAGTACAGAACATGAATCTGGAGTGACTCCCAGGGCACCTCGCTTACTCGTGACCCAAAGTCTCTTCTATAAAAGGTGCGTAGCCACCCTTCTATAAAAATAAATTGCATGAATACCAATAAATCGTGGGATATGTTGGAGTTATCATTGTTTCAGTTCCAGAATAGATTCTTGAGTGACGTTGATCTACCCTATTCTCACTTGGTACCCAAAATCATCCCAAAAAAACCACCTCTACATAATAAAATGTACATATGCCAATTTTTCTTCTCAGAATACCTTTTCTTCTCATTTTCAAATGTTCTCCTCACTGGCTCTCTTTTATGTTCTTCGTGCGTGTCTCTTTTCATAGGCCAACAGTAGTCGGCCATCATGTGGATATCTCACCTTCCTTGATACCGCATCTCCATCTCCGAAATATCCTGGTGAATGCGTTCGCCTTGCTCTTCATTGTATTCACCCAAATTTTCTGGATGGCGGACAACTGTTGGTCCATAAAAAGAGACACACACGAAGAACACAGTAGGGAGCCAATGAGAAGATCATTTGAAAATAAGAAAAGAGGTATTCTAGGAAAAAAAAAGATTAAAAAAATGTTCATATTCTTCAGTCAAGCTGCATTTACTGCACGAAAAGGTTAATGCAGCTTGACTGAAGAATATGCACATTTTATTAATCTTTTTTCCTAGAATACCTTTTTTCTTATTTTCAAATGATCTTCTCATTGGCTCCCTATTGCGTTCTTCGTGTGTGTCTTGTTTTATTGACCAACAGTTTCCCGCCATCCAGAAAATTTGGGTGAATACAATAAAGAGTGAGGCGGATGCTTTCACCAGGATATTTCAGAGATGGAGAAGCGGTATCAAGAAAGGTGGGATGTCCACATGATGGCCGACTACTGTTGATCTATGAAAAGAGACACGCACGAAGAACATAAAAGAGAGCCAGTGAGGAGATCATTTGAAAATGAGAAGAAAAGGTATTATGAGAAGAAAAATTACATTTTTTTTTACTAACGTAATATTTTGTCGATCTCCTCTATACATTTCCTTAAATATATAAGGAATAAAACCAGACTGCAACCAACAGCTATTCTCCGGACTAATGCCCCGCCGAGCGCTGGATTAAAAATTGCAAGCCTGGCCGCGTTAAATGCAATAACTATGTACTGCCACAAAACGCTAAAACTTCGATTGCAATAAACACCAGCCGAAAGACTTATTCCTACTCAAAGACGCTCTCGTGCCAGTCACTCCACACCACTTGCAGACTGCAGTTTCGAGCTGTTGCAAGGTAGGTCTGGAATGGCTGTAACGAGAACTCCTTTGAGTAGGAATAAGTCTTTCGGCTGGTGTTTATTGCAATCAAAGTTTTAGCGGTTTGTGGCAGTACATAGTTACACTTAACGCGGCCAGGCTTGCAATTTGTAATCCAGCGCTCGGCGGGGCATTAGTTCGGAGAATAGCTGTTGGTTGCAGTCTGGTTTTATTCCTTATATATTTAAGGAAATGTATAAAGGAGATCGACAAAATATTACGTTGGTAAATATTCTGCCCTCTAAAAGCATACCTACTATGTACATTTTATTATGTAGGGCTGGTTTTTTAGGGACGATTTTGGGTACCAAGTGAGAAGAGGGTAGATCAACGTCACTCGAGAATCTATTCTGGAACTGAAACAATAAAAACTCCATGTCCCACGATTTATTGGTATTCATGCAATTTATTCTTATATACCACCGTTTATAGAAGAGATTTTGGGTCACGAGTAAGCGAGGTGCCCTGGGAGTCACTCCAGATTCATATTCTGTACTTAAACCATAAAAAAGTTATTTCCCGTGATTTATTGGCATTTGTGCTTTATTCTGTAATAAGGATGGTTTCCACCCTATTATAGGGGTAGTTTTTGTACCGACTAAGAATAAGGTAGAACAGGGTCACCCAAGATTCTAATCTGAAATTAAAACATCGAAAACTCCTCCATTTCTCACAATCTATTGGTATTCACGCAGTCTATTTTTATATAAGGGTGGTTTCCATTTATTGGCATTTATATACTCTATGCTTGTACAGGGGGAGTTTCCAGCATATTATAAGGGTAGTTTTCCAGTCAATATTCAAGTAAGTGACTGCTGAGTATAAAACATTTTCCCTTCCCATGTTTTTCACTATTCATTTACATCCATTCATTGAATCCTGATGTGTGGGACGGTTTTACCCCATATTCGGGGTTGTTTTTGGCTGTAGCGCAAAAGTTTGGGGGTATACTAATTTTTTTGACCTCGGATTCGGATTTAGCGTCGAAAAATACATAGGAATACTATGGTCAGTGATCCAGATCAAAAACTTTTTTTGTGTGGGGCTGTGTAATAAATAAAATCAATAGCTAATTCGAAAAACACAATTTCTCGATGTAGGTAAATTATCCCGAAGCAATGAATTTTTAAACCATAATTATACACAGTAGTTGGCTTCTTCGTAATATTCAAATTGATATTTTTTGTAATAAAATAATTATGATAATTATTGCCGCGAACGTATTTTTTAAAAACGTAGCCAGCTGGGTATGTCAAAATTGAGTCTCACCGCTATGTTTATTGTATTTGTACCAACGCTCCGAGGTAGAACCTTCGGATAATTACCTATAATGATTCCGTATGCAAATAGAGCACTAATTTGCTACTGTTATGAAAGCATCGCCACCGCCTTTCTGGTTATCTTTAAGAGGATCTGGTTTGCCGATTCTAACAAATTAGGGCTATATTTTTTTCCGCTCTGCCACGCCAAAGAGGGTAATGTGTTTTACAGTCCACATACATATGTATAAATTAACAATAAGTACAGTAAAACGAAGATAATTGTACTTAAAAAAATACAGAAAAAAATTTTTAAATGTAAACAAAAGGTTAAAAAAGTGACGGTTACTTTATTATGGGTGATTTAATAGTATGTGGTGTATGTTATCAAATAATATCAAGTATCTAATTTTTTCCTGATCAATATTTTTTTGTTTCCATTAACTAGCCTAGAGTTTAGAGCCCATCTGAAAGGAAAATGATATCTCAAAGCGAGGATATATTCAGAGGGTGCACACGGTCACGTCCCCGCCCTGTCATTTATTTGAGAAAAAAATGGTTGGTTATATTTGTATATTTAATTGGTCTTTCCCACGTATAAGAATTTAGTACCATATACGATGGCAGACAACGCTGCCATGATGCTTCAATGTTTAACATGAAAGATTACTACACCTTTCTAAAGCCTGGAAAGTTTGTTCGACGATGATGATACCTATTTTTCGAAGAAATATTTATTTCTAACCCGTATTTACTCAGTTCCATTAATGGCAAATTCATATTTACTGTGTCGAACGCGCGCTTTAAATGATAAAATATGCATGCAGCATTATTTTTTCGAATCGAAATTATTTAAAATAAAATTGTAGCTAATAGTGAGCTAAAAACACCATCACTACCGGCAGAGTTTTTCGAGGAAATGGATAATATTTATTTATGGACTTCTTCATAGGTGACAATTTAAAAGTTTACCAATAATGACAAATGTGAAGATGCTTCTCTCCTTCAAATATTTTGGACAAGAACAGAATCAACTTATACACAGAATTTATTTTCATCAGAATTAATCCATACATTCTACCAAATGTACTACCTTTCTCTATGGGCGAGCGGGAAATCGCTCAAAAAATACAGTACACCGACCACGGACGTTCTAGTGTCTAATTTCAATGTATTCTTATGTTTTCAAATTCGCTGAATATGAATCTGAAGTTATCTTTTGCCTAAAAGTATGGCAACATTGAGAAAAATCGCAATTGAATTAAAAATACGAAAATAAAAATTTACCAATTTTTCGTCTTGAACTTGCTATATCTTCAGCAGTTATTAATCTTTTTAAATTTTTACTGCATGAACTATTTTCAAAAAAACGAAACTTGCCCGAAGTGATATGAATCTCAATGTATCTTCTAAGATCAATACATGCAATAATGTTTTCAGTGAAAAACCAAATTTGAGGGTGTTGTTCAAAATTATTATATTTTGATAGCAGTAACATAAACACATCTGTGTCTGAAGATTCAACAATGATTGATTGTTTGTGGGACCGTGCGGCTAAGGAAGCCGATCTTAAACTCCTGTCATTTTTTTTCTATTGCATATTTTGATCTAAAACTTTCCAAAAAACTTCCTGATATATCATATTTGAATGCTATATAGGTTGTAATGCAAAATTCGAAACTTCATCGCTCAATTTTTGCACCCGAAAGTTACAACTCATAACATCGACAAACATTCAAAAATTCAGAACTCATTCAAAAATTTGTTTTGACACTTCGGATAGGTTTTTGTATGAATTTCATGCAGTAAAAATTTTAAATAAAAAGATTAATAACCGCCGCATATATAGCGAGTTGAAGACGAAAAATTGATAAATTTCTATTTTCGCATTTTTGACTCAATTGCGATTGTTCTCAATGTTGCCACACTTTCAGGCAAAAAATACCTTTAGATTCGTATTCACCGACGAAAACATGAGAATACATTGACATTAGACACTAGAAAGCTGTGGTCGGTGTTTTCGAATTCTAAACCGCTTTTTAGCGATCTGCCGCTCGCCTACTAAGGGATAAACAAAAATCGATGTTAATATATCATTCACTCATCGTTAGATTGTCTTTTTCATATTTAAATTTTTAATGTATGATTAATCTACAATCCAGTTTTAGATTGATATGACGATAAATATCACGTTTCTTCTATTCGTATATTAAATTCAGATGACGAAATTGCCGGTATCCGGTTGCTTATGAGACTTAATGGTCTCTCTTCTACGTTTATTTTGAGACATGAAACTCATTGTTACGCTTTCGGTAATATTGGTTTATTTTACTCTTCAAATGTTCGAAAATTATTGTTTCAATATGAATGTAATGTAATGTAATGGACTGTAATAAAATTTCACCAGTTTCACAGTAGCCTGCACAGCTATTATCGGTTTATTGGTCAGGTGTGATTATTCAGTGTATAGTGTCCTGTCAAGATTCTCACTGTGCATTTCAACTGTTTTCTGCTCAGAGTTATAATTCGTTAGTCTTTAATTTTGCTGATAATTGATTTCTAAGTTGTCTCCAAAATAGAAAACTTATTACTAGTGTCCAAAAAAATTCACTTTCGAAATAATTTACGATGACATCTGGAGTACCACAAGGATCATTTTTAGGATCACTTTTATTTAATGCACAAGAGCATATCAATAGCTACAAATTGTCTATGTACACAGTTAACTTTTTTCCTTTAATTTTGACCAAGAAGAAATGCAAAAAAAATTCGAATTAATACCAGAGCGTCAGTTTGATTTTCAGCAGAACAAATCTACGCAAAACGGAATTTTAATTACAAAAATATATATAGATATTTGGATAAAGGAACTGTATGTGCGTATTTCTTGATCTTACCAAGACTTTCGATACTGTGAGTCATGCACAATTGCACAGTTACTTGAAGCCCTGAATGATATTGGTCTTCGCGGTCCTAGTATAAATCTATTCAAAAGCTACTAGACAGACAGAAAGCAATTTGTGAAGATAGGTTATACAATCGAACGCGGGAAGATTTAAAATTGCAGGTAGAATTAAACTTACAAACATTAAAAGATTGGTATGATTATAACTTATTAACAAATAATTTCAATAAAACTATTTTGTACCACGCGGCGACGGTCGTGTATATACACTTTTTATTATTTCTGTTTAATCTACTATTCCCTCTATCCGAGGGTAGACAGCGAATAGACTTTGCCTGAAGTCTTGTTTACGTATTTGTTGTAAGTCAAGCCTGATGTCTAAATGAACTCCTAGATACTTGGGTTCTTTTGTTTGAATTTTGATCGAGACTGGTGTAATGATTATGTTTTTTGTGAAATTTTGGGACAAAACCAGTACCTTAGCAGAGCAAAGTGTGACACGCCCCTTAATTTATATCATTGCTTGCTTCACTCTCGTTTGCTCTTATTGCCGTACCTAATCAATCGCTTGCCGATACTGTATAACAGGACTATATAAGATTAGGAATTGAACTGGTTATGTTACACAGGCGCGTTGTCATTTAATGCCAGATTCATTCTTTTGGTTTTGTTTAGTATTCACAAAAGTTGAGTGCGGTCCTTAAGACAGGATTGAATCCAGGCAAATGAGATGGATTTAGCCATAACACTGCAGCAATATTATAGCTAATTGATCTTAGCTTATTATATTTAATCTTCGGGGCTAAAGAAATAAATAATAAAAAAAAATTAATTCACTGTAATGAATTACCTAACGTCAATACACAAACAAGATATTGGAGCATGAGTTATATCTCAAGGATGGGCAAGCATATTAACACTTTCGTCATAAAACCAAGAAAAAAAATACATTTACAATAAAATATAATTTATGACTAACAACGATCATCTGGCCAACCGCGTTATGATTACTATATAAACAAAATTGATTGGTTTGATTGATTGATTGATTTACCAGCGTGCGGTAGGCATTGCTGCCAGTCCCAGATATACAGCTATGCCTGCTACGTCCACGCTGGGTTGGACTAAGGTCATGCTTGTTGCCAGCAGCGAGTGCCACATGGCGCATAGTAAAGGAATGTGGGATGGGAGGTGTAGGTATGTGTGAGATGCGTTACTGCATTGTGGCGTGGGGGAGAGTTTAAACTCCCTTTTTTGTGTTTTTGGTTCTGGACTTCTGCCTATTCTGAGTCTTCTCATGGTAGAGTACATATCGTTGCGATTTCTTTGTGGTGATCATTTTTTGATCTTGATCCTCTCAGTTGTTGTTCTCCACTGTACCATAGTCTCCCTGTCTTTGGTTTGTTGATGTTCGGTGCTAGCGCTTGCTTCAGTAGGGGTGGTGAGTCCTTTCCTTGAGTATGCCCCCAGTACTTCATTGCGTACATCTCTATCCTTTTTAATTGTCTTTCCCCCTAATAGTCTTGCCTTTCTGCTCTTCTCAAAAGCTTCTGCTGTTGGCTTTTGTTGTTGCCACGTTTTTTGGCTCCATTTGTCATCATTGGACGTTGTGGTGTATTGTTGTTTCCTTTACGTCTTTTCTCTTCTTTTATTTTCAATTTTCCGCTTAGAATTTTGAGGTCTGTATTGACTTCTGCTGTCCTTTTTGCTTTAACGTATTTGACCCTTTTTTTTATATCTCTACCTACAAGACAGGTTTGTCTTTTGCTCCACATGTTTGTTATTGTTAAATCAGATATGTGTGATTGATTTTCCAGCGCGTATCCATTTTCGTAAACCATGTGTGGGGTAGAGTTTTTCCAATGACGCTTTTATATTCCTCCATCTGGTCGTCTTTTCCTATATATGCGTTGAAGCCTTATAATATTTTAATCGGCATTTTTCTTTTTTCATTAGGGAGAAAAAATATATCACATGAATTTCCATTATCCATTTATGCAATGTAAAGAATTCAGTTTTGGGACGGTATACTAGTAAACTAATAGAACGCCACTGACCAGTAAATATAATAAAGTAAAAATTAAAAATTATTAAGAAATTATTAACCTGTAAGACAATGTGTTTATTTAATACAAGTTAAGAATATAGGCACTTATTTGATCCCTTAATTCTTGATCGAGTTTCTGCAGGTATACGATGTTGAACCCACTTGAGTATCGAATGGATTGCACTATTTGATGGATGCATGTGTTTACTTACTGATAGCTTTAATCCATTATTGCCTTGCTATAAATTTATGGTGTCTGCGGTCGACATTTACAAGGGTTTAGGTGTATATTATGTATAGTCACTTCTCAGATTTTCTAAGAAAGTCGTTTGAATCAGCCTCTCAGCAGTTTGTTACAGCATTTATAATGCAAAGAATATGCAACACACCACAGAAACACACATTTTTTTTGTCAAATACAAATTATGTACGAAATTAATCACTACTCACAGAATCACTAATTGCTCGCAAGATATTCATTATTCCTCAAACCTATCTCACTTGACACCTTAAAATTATATCTTTTACACTTTGTATTTGGCTAGGGTTTGGACCTAAAAAAGCACTGCAATGGTTTCATGGGGCATTAGTCATTAAGACTCAATAAACTTGGATAAATAAACTTGGGTGGTACTTTAATAACGAAAGGATACTTAGTATATTAGGTTTTGAGTTAATAAATTAGGTTAATAGAGATTAAGTTGATAAAGTTATTAAAGTAATTAAATTCAATAAAATAAAATAAATTAGTTTATAGCTTTCTGTGGCGTCTGGCGTTGTGATTGCTGTTTTTATTCTCTCTTCTTTTTGGGCTTAGCACACTTAAAAAACTTTCCACTGCACACACAAATTTATTATTTATTTATTTTTACTTTTACGTCTAGTATGTCTGTACCTATTGCTTTGCTTTATAAACACGTGTTGTTCACTTTTGACACTTAATATTTATTGCTTTCTTTAACGCAATAAAGCACTTGAAAGGGTCTTTTAGGTATATAGATGGGCCTATTTCTGTCGACCGTCAACTAAGGCACAGCTTTACACTTTATTTTTGGTACTATTTAAAAAACACTAATAGTAATTTTTAGTTTATTAAGTCTATGAACTTTTTTCCTATTATGACATGTCACGTTATGCAGAATTTCTTGACCCACCGGTGGCTTAAATTTGATTAAGTTTACCGGGGTTTAAACCGATTTTTAGTACTTATTTCGGGAGCGTCTTACGATGCGTCTGTACACGCCGTTTGTCAACTTTCAACCTCCTATATAAACAAAATTGTTAACTAAATTATTAAATTTACGTTCAGCATTAAGTAAATAATAGAAAACTTACTAATGAATACTTAAACTGGAAAATAAAGGAAAGATACATGAATGAAATTTACAAGAGGGACATGTTATTTAGCATGTGCAAACAATTCGAAAACGCACAAAACGGACACAGTTGATTGCAGCCTCTCGGCTCGCTCCGAGAAAGTCAATGCTTATTTTCGAAATATTGTTTAAAATTGAGCAGGAATGTAATTATGAACAAACGATGCATCAAATTTTTAGGAAAATAATTACCATATTCATGTTCTGAAAACTTTAATAGATAGATCGTCTACACCAGATAATTTTTTATTTTTTATTTCTAAAATAGCTTCTTTTAATTCTACTATATCGTGAGTGTATTACATTCACATTTTAATTTAATTCACATTCTGGTCAATGAAATTTTCAAATGTAACTATGTGTACTAGAATCGGTACAGATTTGTAGGAATTATCAATCTGAAATTGCTCTTATCACTTCAATTACTTCCACATCCAGTGGAAGTTTAGTAACGCAAAAATAAATTGAAAATTTTTATTGTTCAAGAATAGAATGTCATAAAACGTCGAGATTTTAAGTTTGAGCAAAAAAAAATCCGTCTGTCTGTCTGTAACTTTTTTTTTGTGCGCACAATTACTCTGGAACCGTTTAAGATATTGACTTGAAATTTGGTTCACGTATGTATATTAACGAGATCTAGATCTAGATTATTTTTATCTTTTTCCGTTGCAGGGTTGGGGGGTAAATTGGAGTAAATGGGGGTAAATAGGTAAATCAAGCAAGTAAGACTCCATAAAATTGGTATTTAGTATATAAAAGAAGATAAGGTCTCAAGACATTTTTAGGCGTTAGCCACCCCCATTACCTCATTATTAAAAAGGATGAAAAAAATAAAATTGTGATTTATTTTTGCGTAATTTGGATAATGGTTTGTGTATACTTAAAGAATAGCTAAGCAAGAAAATCAAAATGTATTGAGTTACTAGTGGTAAAAAATTTGCTGCCAAGTCGATCGTAGCTGGACTTTTTAAATAATTTTTAAAAGTCTACTACCATTAGATCTAATTATTTATTTTCTAAATGAAATACGCTAGTTGTAAACAAGCTTTAAGACAACAGTTCTTACACTCATTATTTTGATAAATGTAAAAGTCATCGGCCGTCATACATGTAACAAGGAAACATTTGCATACTATCCTGAACATATTTGCATTGTTTGTAGGCATCGAGCGCAGAAAAATCAAGAGTCGCTTTGATTGAAAGTTATTGGAAACGGACGGTCCGTACAACGTTATAGTTATTAGTTCATGCAGTTCATAACTGCGGACACCTTTTTATTGGTACTGACAATAAGATCGATAGGCTGCACATATAGCCGCTAATCAATCACGTCTTAATTTTTTCCTAATGGATTTCACAGGTGGTCGGCTCCGTCTATACTGTAAAACTAAATTATTTTGTAAAGGTAAGGGGTCTTGTCTCATCAATATTCCGTCTTCGACAAACTTCCTATAGGTAAGACTTCTGTTAACTGCCGCTTAACTAATCGCCTTTGTGATGTCAGGATCGGAGAAATAATTGCTTTGCTGCAAGCATGCGAATGGGAATTATTAAATAGGGATTAGTTATTAGACTATAATAACTTCATTGTTGTTTTGTTTGTTTAATCTCTCGCCAACACTATTAATTGAATATGAATTTTTATATAAACTGATCGTGTATGGCACATTTAGGTGTTTCGGTATTATTATTCCTCATCAGCACATGATAATGAATTTGAAAATGGAAAAGTAAAATATACAAATAGCGACATCAGTGACAACCAAGTAGCCGTTCTGAAAGCAGTAGAGAAAATAATGACGGTAATAATAAACCAATTAATTATGTGTAGGGAAAAGCATATCTTTTTTAAAGACCTTCCATATAGTTAAAAAATAAATATAATTATTTAATAGTTTCAACACTTAAAAGGCAAAATTCGTCGTAAAAACAATTTTCAACTTATACTTTAGAAAATTAAACATAAAGCTTCCCTCTCTATTTGATAATTTTTATTTATCCATTATCTCTTCGGTAGCATGTCTACTAGAACTATATCAGGCTTTATTTTTGACAACATAGTGAGTACATTCCAAAGAAAAATAAATTATAAGTATAAAGTATCTATTCCTTGAAAATAGGTAGGAATATGAGCGACCTTTACAGTTTTAGAAATGTGCCAATCAAATACAATAAAAGCCATATACTCTTCCATATTTGGGGGTATAACAAGACCCTACCGTGTCACTATTGTAACACCTAAGGATACATACAATTAATAAACTCTCTATTTAAGAACGAAAATTCCTTCACCTCATATCAGATTCAAGCAGATACGCCTCCCTCATGTCTTGTATGCTCGCTGTAACGACATTCTGCCACTAGCAGACTGCATCAGAAGCATATAACAAAAATTTTGTCAATTAAACTATTTAGATGATTGTCCGCTAAGAAACAACATTACACGAATAAGAGAGCATAATGCACCGTTTCGGATGAAGCCTAAATTACCATACCAGGTGCTACTCATTTTTCGGTAGGCCTTATAGACAATCCTTCTTTTACTAAAACTAAACTTATTACCCAACTTTTCTGAATTCTTTCTTTCGTTTTCTTTGTGTAATTTTTGTCTTTATTTACTTATTTATTTTTGTTTCTAAATTATTATTACTCAAAAATTCAAACACATTTGGTATCAATATTTAATACTTACAAAAAATTCAGCGGCGTGGCATAGCAACTCTCTTTTTGAATTTTACTGTCTACAAGGGTATTTTCAGTAGATTGATTTCCTGTCTCAACAATCCAAATTTAGAATAGTGGGTGTGCTTTTTCTACAATGAGTTATGTTTGTTAAATTTTCCAGTTGTGTTAAGTTCTAAGACACATGACCACCTTACTTACCTAAAGAAACTTCTAAATAAATAGGTAGGAGTAGGGTAATCGTAACAATTTATTTTATTCTACTTCGAACTCATTCCAACTCAGCCATTCAATTGTTGTGGAGCCTTGGCTAGGATGTTCGGCTAGATACAGACACGAGTCGAGGAGATATTGTATTTTTAAATATGGAAAATCTGATTTGAAGATTTGATTTATTAAGCATAGCAAACATCAATTTTTTTTTCAGTGGCCTGTTACCAAGTGTCTATTAAAATGTTGTGTTTTATCTCAGAATTCTAATTTTTATCTCAGAATTGGGTTGTTGACGAATTTTCAAAAATGGTGAAATATGGTAGTGGAGGACTTAATTCAGTTATATATTTAATTTGGAAGAAAAATTCTTAGCGCAACATATTTTAAAAAATTGTTAAACTTTGACTATTTGAATGTGCCGCGAAAACGGTAGTGACATCATAACGGCAGTTAGATGTGAACTTATAAGCAGAACAGATGAAGACGAATAAGTTGACATTGCTGACAAGAAAGAAAATAACCTCATATGTCAAAAGTAAATTTGACGTTTAGCTAGCAGTGATTGATGTTTGCAGTTATTGTTAATATTTTTTTACAAAACTACTAAGGCAGTATATCTGTAAAAGCTAATTCTGACATTCTACTTGCGGTAGATATATTTATGGTCAGCGAATTTTTAAAAAGAGACGATCGTTTTGACATTGCAATGGTTGGAAGTGCAAAAGCTGCAAGGTACTTACGTTACAGCTACTATAGACAGTACAAACTATTGTAATTTCTGCAAGAACTTCCTTTATCTTATCTTATTAATATTACATAATATGTCTAATATGTACTTTATTATTTAATTTAGATGAATTTGTTAACTGTACTTTGTATTTTATTAAATATTTCCTTTTCATTGTTTTATTTCCTATTAACTATATACATGCGTATCTAACTGAAAACAACAGAATAAGTTTATCTACTAAAGAAATTATTTATTATCCATTGATACTCACTTCTAAGAAGAGTCAGAATGAGACTTACGAAGATATCAAGAAAGGTCTGTATTATAACAAAAAATAATAAATAGGTAAGTACTTTATGCTAGTATCTATCTAAGCAATAAACAATGATATGTATTTATAACACATAATTCAAAGGGCATTTATAACTACAATCCAACGCATTCGTATCCATTTCCGACTGATTGTGTTCACCGACTTTAGACGACTTTCACAGTTTGTTTCATATAGTTTTTCAATGGCGAGTTTTCAAATTTCCTTTCTTAATTTATTGATCATCCTAGTATTATGGGGCGTCTAGGGAGCTTCATAAATAATCAATAGCTAACAAAAACAACTGCACTTTATTCCAACATAAACTAGATAAAATACATAAAAGCAGATTGAAGCCATTTCCCTACAAAGCATGAATAACATTCTAATCTAGAGCCGTTAAGAATACAGTAATACACCCTGTTTTATCCACCAGTTTGGCGGGTAATTTAAATTTGTAACAGCTAGAACGACACACAAGTCTTGTAATGCGGCCGTTTTTCCTACAACATAAACCCATATTAAAAATCAAATTCCTACATTAAGATACAACTTACCACAAATAAAACACTTAGAATACATTGTAATTGGTTACTTTACTTGACATTGAAATGGTCTCCACAATAAGAAGACTTGGTCCTTCTCTGGTGGCTTTGAATCATTCATTATTACGTTCACCGTTTATTATTGGAACACAACAGTTTTTCTGGTGAATTGTTGGTATTATTTACACAGTACGGCAGAAAACACTATCTGTACTTATATATTTATCCATAACTAGATGCTGTTAACTTATACCGAATTGTAACCTATGAACGTCAGTTGAATTTGACGTTAAATATAATGTCAGATTAAACTGTCATGATTGTCTTTTTTCTCCGTCGCTATCAGCGAGTTTCTAAATTAGTACCCGTTCCCTGTCGTTTTATAACTAACTTCTCTACAAACTGCCGTTATTATGTCATCTCCGTTTTAAATGCATGTATTTTTGTAATTAATATTATAATATTATAAGACTTTCTTTTCAACTTCTACATGTTTCTAATGATTTTTTATAAATAATTGTTATTGTTTAACATAGATTCTGCTCAAATTTTAACTTAGTGCAACAACCCAATTGTGAATTTAAAAAAATTTTGTGGCCCTTCTACGCCTTTGCAAAATGGTTCCCGGTTGTGTTCCCGGTGTTTTCTTTTAGAGATTCCCACCGAGTTTTGGAACCTTCATTTTTCTATTAATTTCTTTTAGAAAGTTACAGCTAACTGATGATCTTGTAATTTTAACAAATATGTAACTATACAGTATTTTTACAATAAATTGAGTTTTATTTGAAGACGTGCATGATCTTTTCACGCCGCATCACGGCCATTTCTGAAATAACCTTTTTACAACAATAACTTAAATCCGACCATCGCGGATGACTGGGTTAATAACACAAAAAAAAAATCGACGAACATCGCTTACTAGATAAAATCGTAGACACGCTCTCCTCGTCCATTGTTAACCGGCCTCAATGATCACTTATTTCATAAATTCCTCGTGATTTTTACTTAGTAGAGCTGTCCAATCGGGCGGCGGGACACTTAAGGTGACAGTTAAAGAGGAGACTCGAGCACGGCCCGGCATCTTCAGAGGGTTTCAGCTCACGCGCGAGCCTATTGTGTTCGCCAGCTGGTCGTTACAAGAAGTCTGTCTCCGAGACGCTTTTGTTTGCCGCTCATTCCGGCAGTCAATTGTCTTCGAACCTTGTTACTAGCTTGCTAGACCCCGGTTAATGTGATACACTAACAAACAATGTCATCCCTAATCAGTACCGTATTATGGATTGCCATTGTTGTTCATTAAAATAAGATGATAATAAGGTTACGGAAGATATGTAAATGGCTGGTAGTGAACAGCAGTTGGTGGCGTTCTCGTTCGAAAGAACGTTTGTTAAGCCATATTAATAATGATAATAATAATTACAAAATAATAACAATTGCAAGCACTTCAACAAAACACAGATCTGGATCGCCCTACGTGGCATCCAGAGAAAACTGGCAGGTAGCAAAGTCGATGATAAATGTGGACGGAATAAAATGGGCGACAAATTAATTCGAACCATTTAAATCGCCGAGACCAGACGGCATTTGTCCGATAGTGCTGCAGAAGGGAACGGACCTCCTATTACACAGGTTACGTGTGATATTCTTGAATACATACCAAAGGCCTGGAGACTAATTAGAGTGATATTCGTACCGAAACTTGAGAAGGAATAGGAAAGGGAAAGTACCTAAGACCGATAAGTCTTATGTCCTTTGAAAAAAGACTTTAGAAAAACTACTGGATAGGCATATTCGGGATGTGTACTGGTAAATCAACCCTTACATCAAGACCAATATGCCTATAGAGCCGGTATGTCAGTAGAAACAGCATTACATCAGCTAGTAAATAAAGCTGAATATGCTCCCAAAAACAAAGAGGTACTACTATGTGCCTTCTTGGACATTGAGGGAGCGTTTGACAACACATCCCTACAATCTATCAGGAAAGCAACGAAGAGAAAATCGATGCGACCAGCTGCAGATGGATCGAGTGCAAAGGGATAGAGAGGCATACACATCCATAATGGGGAAACATTGGTAGCTCGGGTCGATAGAGGATGTCGGCAGGGGGTATTCTATCGCCTTTTCTGTGGAACCTGGTCATGGACGAGCTGCTAACGTTACTGGATAGAGAAGAACATAAAATACTAGGCTATGCAGATGACCTAGTCATCTTAGCACAAGGTAAATTCAACAACCCAATAAGGAAGCGTATGCAAAAGGCCCTAAATGTTGTAACGAAATGGACAGATGAGGAGGGACTAAATATTAGTCCCCAGAAGTCAACCATAATGGCATTCACCAGAAGAAGGAAAGTAGATGGGTTTGGACCACTAAAACTTCGAGGTGATCTAATACGACTATGAGGCGAGGTAAAATATCTGGGAGTCATACTAGATCCAAACTTACCTGGAACCAACAGTTGCAGAGACCACACTTATGCTGGCCAGGCCATGGTAAAACATGGGGACTAAGGCCAAGCATACTGGACATATATCATGGTGATCAGACCCATGATTATGGTGGCCAAAGATGTTGCAGCGCACTGCGCCGCCGAACTAAGCAAGGTACAAAGACTTGCCTGTCTGGCGGCAACAGGAGCGATGAAAACAACACCAACAGCAGCAACAGAGGTCTTTCTTCTCTCCCTTCACCTGGTGGTAATGGGGGAGGGGGCGATCGGATTTCAAGGCAAACCCAGTGACAAATACGCAACACTAGGGCACAATCGAATTAGGAACCTAGTGGGAGTGACAACACCTCTGATGAGAACAGACCTAAATACACCTTTAACAAGAACTTCGAAATAAAAATAGGAGATCGAAGTGAATAGTCAGTAATCGACAACAGCACCAGACTACGGGACTTGGTCTGGTATACCGACCGTAGAAGGTACTGGCGTCGGTACATATAGTGATATGAGTTCAGCACATCGCTAGGAAAATACACTTCTGTTATTGTTCTATTCGGCACTTACCCCCTTACCCAACCTCCTTAATAAGAATAAAATTGGGTTTGAAATAAAAAGAAATTGTACAGTAAATAATCTCTTCTACACGGACGACTTGAAGCTTTTTGCCAAAAAAAGACATCCAACTTCAGCAATAACTACATATTGTCGAGTCGTCCAATTATGAAACTAGGATGGAGTTCGGTTTAGACAAATTGCCACGGTAACAGTAGCTAAAAAGCCAGAACATCTGCGATAGCGGCGCAAACGATAAATATCTTAGGTCCCAGGAGTGTATGGAAATCGACACACCAAAATGAAATATCTAATTGCGAGACAGTACTATCAAAATCGCTCTGAACTTGAAAAACAAAATAACAGCGATAAATACTTTGGCGGTACCACTGATGGCATATAGCTTTGATGTTATCGCAAAAATGAACAGGAAAGTTAGAAAGATCCTGACAATGGACGAAATTCACCACCCGAATGTCGATGTAAAGAGATTGTATATTAAGACGTGCACTCTTAGAGTCTGAATCTGCATTTGACTCTTCGATAGTTGGGCTTAGCAGGTATATACATCCAACAGGGAATTGATAAATTTATTCTTCTTGTAAAGGAGCATGAAATGGTAAGAGTATGTATTTCCAAAAAAAGGATGCAAAGAAAGTCAAAGAGAAATAATTGAACTCGAAACTTCGAATAGGGGAACAAAAAGAAGATCAAACGCTGCATCATGAAGAGAAAAATAGAAATACTTAATGAGAAAGCAATGCATCACTGTTTTAGAGGTCTGGATAGACTAGCAGTGGACAGAAAAGTTTCCGTAACGTGGCTAAACAGGTCAGGTTTTAAGGGAGAAATATACAGTATAACTAAGGTATAATTATATATTGATTTATCAAAACCATAGCAATGTACTTCATTATGATGTAATGTTATAGACTTAACATTTGGAATGGGAAAATAAACCAAATTTTGAGTGTGCAAAGTTTACCACTACTGGACTAAACAGATACATGGTGATTTTGAACTATGGTATATCACTAAGAATATATCATAATTTTTGTTTACTCGAATAGGTACATTAACTGGTAATTTTGACAAGAACAACGGGTAATCTGAAAGATTATTATCTGAAAGATTATTAGAAGCTTGTAGAAATAAATTATAGAATTATATACCAGTTTCTTTGATTAATAAATATTTATGTAATTTTTCTAAGAGGTTAGTAAGATTATGACAGAAAAGTGTCCATGTAGTTTGATAATAACCAAGGTTAGACCTAGGCTATTTTAAAACGTCCTTATGTACTCTAGATAAGTAAGTAAATAAATAAATAAATAAATAAATAAATAAAATTGTGCTCCTAATAAGAGATCCTGATTATATTATGCTGCTATTATTTACTTATCTTATATAACTGCTAAAAGACAACGTTTTGTCAAAAATATTAGTTCTTTGTATTCTTTAACATGGCATAATTTATATCATCATATAAGGAATATCTATGGTTTAATTTTCAGTCCAAAATAATGATATTAAGCTCAATTTTGAAATCATTGCACAACCTTGAAAACTTTTTTAAGACTTCTTGTAAGAGCATACACGTTACCATTTTCTATTCTGCGATACAGTTTACAATCATCTGCGAGAAAGAAGCCAAGTAGATGTACTAAGTAAATTAGGCAAATCATTAATAAAAATGCCAAGTAAAAGCGAGCCCAAATTGCTTCCTTGTGGTACGCCAGAATTAATTTCAAAGTACGAACAAGATAATCATTAAGTTGATATAAACCTGTGGCCCACAGAGATAAAAGCCTAGTAGATTAATGAAATCAGAGTTTATTTTCTAATGTTTTAACTTTGAAATCAAAACCAGTAGTGTACAAAACGACAAACTCTAATTAAAAGAAACTAACAGGTGACATGGTTTGAAATCATTTATAAAAACCCTATATAACTATGCAAACTAGATGATTAATTAATATATATGAAGGTTAGATACGATAGTGAACTTGAAAATTTAATGGCATATTTGCTGAGGCTTTTTTGTGTGCATATTTTGTTGAACAAATTACTTGGATACACCGAGGAACGTAGCTTTTTATCGAGATTGATTTCGTGTAATCTTAATACAACTTGTAAGTTTTACAAATCAGAAACCAATTTAGCAGTTCGAAATAGATTCCGTTACATAAACATGGACGTAGAGGAAATAATTTTCCGTTTGAAAGTAGGAATAAAAATGTTTAACTCATTCAGATCAGTATATTATGTGTTACATGAATATCAAAATATTAATTAGGAAAAGAGTAGGTACTAGATAATTATTTGAAAAATTATAAACATAGGAAATAGTACAATGTACTGGTACCTATATGAAGATGATCTCATCATATCTTCCGATGTATCTGGACAGGAAAGTTTTATCGCTATATATACACAGTGTGTTTCACTTGAAATGGTAACACCCCAATAACTTTTTTATTTTTTTTTCCGATTTTAATCAAATTTCACTTAAGTATGGAACAAATTAGGATTTACTTATGACCAGAAAAACATTTGCCTCCTACAAATGCAAAGTCACCTGCGGCACCAAAATATGTGGAGAAAATCAAAAAATCATATTAGGCATATTTTTATCGGAAAATTTTGTTAATAAAACTTGTTCAGAATTGTCCAAAACCTTAAGTCCAAAATAAAATTATATATAAATTTTGATTAAAATAATGTCCCAAGTCCGAAAATATCATTTTAATGTTTTTTTTTTTGTTTAGAAAACTGTACTATGACAATATTGTTTGAAATTAAACCCAAGCTGCCAGGTAGTTGTTAAGCAATTTACAGTTTTTTTTAAATAATTATTTTTAACATTTTTAAAATTTCAATTTTTAAATTTTTAAATTTTGATTAAATTTTTGGTCATGAGGTTTTTGGACAATTCTGAACAAGTTTCGTTAACAAAATTTTCCGATAAAAGAATGCCTAAAATGATTTTTTGATTTTCTCCACATATTTTGGTACCGCAGGTGGTTTGCATTTGTAGGAGCCGAATGTTTTTCTGGTCATAAGTAGATCCTAATTTGTTTTATACTTAAGAAGAATTTGATTTAAATCGGAAAGAAAATAAAAAAGTGATTAGGGTCTTACTATTTCAAGTAAAACAGGAAGGAAGGAACGATTCCAAAATTTACAGTATAGAGTATTTTTTACGCAGAAATTCCGAAGATTAATTTTCGAAATGTGAGAAGTACCTAATGCCACTGAAAGCGCGAAATATATTTTTTTAAATTTTGACATACAAAGTGACACTTTTCAAAACTGACGTAAGTGACAAAACGTCCTGCTTTATGTGACCAGTTATGAAAAGTAAAATTTTACGTAACTGGTGAGGAAAAGTTCGTTATGTCATCAATTAGGAAAAATAAACAATTCTCAAAAAGATAAAGAAATAATGTTTATTCAACACAAAATGGAATACTAAGTCCATAAAGTGGAAGCTTCTAAATTCTTCTTTCTTTCAAAATACGCTAACAAAACTTTTTCATTAATACGATTTACCTTGAATTAGGACTTCAAATAATATTGTAACTTGGCTAAATAACGTCTGTCAATTTTGACATTAAAAGTATAATGTGTGATAGCAGTAAAGGTAACTATGAAAAAGAATACTTAATTTTTAAAATCTTTTATGTTTAAATTGTTTTTAGAATTTTAAAATTAGAAAAAATCATGTATGAAAGACAATCTTGTGTAACTCGTGTTATTTTGTGGGATCTCGCTTCACTCGTCCCGCAAATTCCACCTGTTACACAAAATAACGTCTTTCGTAACTGGTTACATAAATAGCTATTTCTGAGAGTTCTTCAACACTTTTCGAGATTGGCTTGTTTTTTTCAAGGTGGCACAAAATGAATATAGGTATATGAATATATTCATAACAAACCAATATTCTCGCTTTATTAGCCCCCCGGCTAATATGCTCAGGAGGGTATCCAAAATTACACAGTTAGTTAATAAGATCTACTGAAAATTACAACATAGACTACAAAACATTATCATTCTTAAAAAAATCAACTATCGCTGATGATTTACGCTTATACAACTATTTGCCTACTGGAATGATATCTTGGGTCTATTGAAATTGTAAATAATGGGTGACTATGTACAAAATTATTTTGATATTGTAAATAACGTATGCTGAATAATATTTCTTATATTTTTATAATTATACAAGCTGACCCAGCAAACGTTGTTTTGCCATATAAATTATAAATTTTTGTCCAAAATATAAAAAGAAAATTTCTGGATAGGGGTATAAAATAGGGGAATAAAAAATAGCCTACGACCTATTCTCAGACCTACCAAATATACACCAAAAATTTCATAAAAATCGGTCAAGCCGTTTCGGAGGAATTCGATAACAAACACTGTGACACGAGATTTTTATATATTAGATAACATCCTAGTTAGACCAGTTTTAACCATGACTTCGAAATTATAAAGACATTGGAGGAAAGTAATTACAAATTTAGAATATGCTCCTGTAGGAATCAAAGATTGCTAAAACTTTATCATCTGTGACGGGTTGGTCATTTTCTGAAAATGGAGGCAGATGATTCCACCTGAAAAGCGTTACTTGGGAAACCTGGTGGACAACGCAGAAGAAGAAGGTCCCAATGCGGTTCCCAGACAACACATATTTTGATTTAAACATTATAGTTGTAAGAACAGAAAGACGCTGGAAGAAAATTTGGAGGAGCCAGAGACCCACAAAGGGCTGTAACATCATAATTATGACGACTATTTAAATAAATATGTTTTTCATAAACCGATCACAATGGGCTTCGATGCATCGTCATCCGGGAATGTATTGCTTTCACACCTAAATACACAATATACTATTTTCTGACGCTGTGAGAGGCAGAAATATTTATTTATGTACCAAGGCTTGTAAGTGTATTTTACAGGTCGACTGCAAGTGTTCAAGACCTGTAAATATACGATACAAGCCGAGGTGTATATGATGTTTTTCGTACTCTAATTGGAATGTGTTGCTTTCTGCTATGATTACTGTCAAATAAGTTGTAAAATTGATAACTTCATAATAATTTCCGCCATTGAAGTTATTTACGTTAGTTTTTTCAATAAAAATATGGGCTATGATGAAAGTATCGACATTCAGGAGGCAGCCAAAAATGCGTGTGCTTCGGTGCCAGAATTTCATTATTATTTAACTTCCTTACTACTTTACTTTTTTGGCATAGGGCAAAAAAGTAAATTTTGTGCTCTTTTGCCCATGGGCTGCAAGTGACACTTTCATAAAACTGATAGACATCAACAAATGACACTTACAGAGCTAGTAGAACTAAAAAGTAATATCCATAGCAACGCGTATTTTATTTATTACGCCGGCCATGCGATATTAACATTAACACAATGCGTTTTTGGTGGTGAAATTCGAGATTTTTTATCTTTATTATTGTGACATTTATATTTATTAGGTTGATTATACATTATATTATACAATAACATGAAGCAAACAAATCAGTAAAGCCGCTTATATCAAATTTTGGTTGAAAATGCATCCGGGATCCCGGAATTGGTGATCCCGGGATTGAAAACCATAGTAATGAGTTCGCTAAACGGTGTAAAACAAGTTGATAATAAATGTTGCTACAAGTGAGTTAAGTTACTAAACTAAATTTTTGTTGCTGGAATAAAACACTCAACAGTTGGCAAATAGCACATTTTCAGCATTGCCGTTCAGGGATCTGCTGCTTGCGACCGCTGCCAACCGTTGCGTCCCCTAAACATACCCTACACTCAAAGAAAATGATAGGTAAATTCAACCAAAAAGAGCATATGAAATCGCGCCTATCTAGTTTCATAGTTAAATCAATCAGTAAAGAATAGTCATACAACTTTATTTGTTTTCGTAAACAAATAGTAGTTTAATAATCATATCTTCTTGTAACAAATTAAATAGTACAATGACATTTTTTTCTGTTCACTAACCATTTTCAATTTGGTCTACAATTAAATAGTACAACGACTTTGTTTTTTGTTCACCAACTAATTTTTAAGTTGATCTACACTTTATTGTATGATGTAGTGATAGACGATATATCACGAACTGTGATTTAATCACTGATATTAAGAAATCACAGGTAACAACTGTTAGTAAAGTTGGCAGAAAAGCGTGACGTGATCACGACTTTCCTCCCGTATTTCGTTCCCTTGCCGTGGTTCAACCAAGACCAATATAATAATTAACAATTTCTCCCGTACGTCGTATTATGAAAGTCGTGATCATATCACGTTTTAAATTCACTGATATAAGAAAATCACAGTAACGATTTACGTTGTGATTGAAAAATCACGATATCGCCCATCACTAGTATGATGAAGTTCTTTTGGTTAGCCAAAATCTCAGTATTGAGACATCAGACCACCCAAACCAAAGATTAGAGTTCGTTTATAAGATCCATCCAAATATATCGATGATCCCTGAGAGAATTTGAACACTGCAATCATGTTATTAATTTTCTATAAATTCATAAGAGTGCAAGATAATGCATGATGGATTATTGTTAGTGATTTGTATGTGACGTCATCTGGGAATAATATCTGTAATAGACTACGTGGTAAGCAAGCAAATTTTATGGTAATTCTTTTAAAACTTCAAGAAGACGACATTAATATTGGTTTGTCTACCAAGTACAATAGTACAGCGAACTAATACTGGGTTAGAATTACAATTCGATAATAGTTAAAAATAAAATATACTATTATCTAGTTTAATTTGACAGAATTCAACAAAATAATAGTCAGACGAACAAAATAATAGTCTTATTCATCTATTTTTTAAGTTAATGTTTGTTTTGTTGTACGACAACTTTTTATTAATTAAAATAACAATCACCTCTTGTTTAAAAATACCATCAATATAGTTTGGTTTAACAAAATTAACGATATTGTTAGTTAACCATTTTTTTTTGTTGAATTTACCCATACTATTTCTTTGAATGTATATTACATACCAAGGTGGAAGTACATCATTTCAGCTAAGGGCTATAATAGCCGAATGAGTGAACGAGGCGGACAAGTCGGCTACAGCGGGAGTCTGAAATGAGCTTCCCTCCGAAGTTTGTATACTATTTTATTCAAAATCATTTAATTTTAAACAATATTTAACAATTTACATTGAATTATTAATTTTTTTGTCATTGTCAAACTGGCAGTCATAGGTTCGATAGTAAATACATTTCACCCTTGTGTGGAAAGAAATCACTTTCCACCTGGGTTAGCAATGATGTATTTTTCAACATTTTAAAAGGGGAAATGAGCTTATTACTAACCGATGGTGAATATTACGATTACATATTTTCTTTAAATATTTCAACGAGCCGCCCATGACGCTGTGGCTATCTAAACATTATTACCGTTTGTTTGAACAAAACCACAGGCTGTAAGATAATGATCTGGAATGGCAAAAGTGGAAGAGAATCACTGTATTTTTTATTGCGGACAACATGCAAATCATATGTATGTAAAACTATAGCAAAAAAACTATAACGATTTGGCATGAATTACAGTTAAACCTATCAGTAGGATATACCAGGTGTCCAGGAGCTAGGTAACTTTTACGGCACGTCATCATTTTATTATCTGTTATTTTTATCATTTTATAAGTGATAACGATTCACAAAATCACTTTCTCGCTGGGCAATTCAAATTAAGAACGTCACAATCAACGTTTAAAATTCAGTGGAATTATGACACCGATACAAATATCATTTTAACCTCCCCACAATAAAATTGTGGGAGGGTGTCTTTGGCGCTTCAGAAGATCTGAGAAGGTTTTGGTTATCGGATTACGTTTAGTGCCGTTTTGGCACAATAACTTGTTTATTTTATGATTACTTACAATTTGTAATCGAACCATTGAAGAGTAGTAAAAATTCCGATTTCAACGATATATCACACTTGCACCTTTTCGATTTGATTTTGGTGAAAAAAATTAAAAAACAATATAACAATCTATAGAGTCACGCTTCCTGTGTAAGATATATTTTATAGTCTAACCTAACGTTCGGTAGAGTAGTGTGTTAAAGCGTACAAACTATACACGTGTTTTCTCTGAAGACGTCATACTAGTTGTGATATTTCTCGAAAAAAGTGCAGTTAAAGTTAGTGATAGCTGTGTAAAGCCTACACAACCCATAAGAAGCCCGTGTGGTTACGGACGGTCCTTAACTCGGCCCATAGGCGTCTGAAAATAAAGAGTACGCCACCTGGTGATCTATAGTCAAACTAATTATAGGCCTTTCTGTCATTGTCTCTAGTGTACGATGATATCAACAATAAGTAAATAATGATAAACTGAGATGCTAAGTTATTAAAAATATGATAACTTTTAAAGGGGCTACACAAGATACAATTTGCTGGAGCCAACCTAGTCGGTATCGTTTGTAGATTACAGGGACAACTCGTGAAAGTTGAATTGGCACGACAATGTTCACAGCATACCCTTTTTGATGTAGACACCTTTAACTAGGCATTGAGAGGGAAAAAGCTGGTGCAAATAACCGTGGCTCGAGGGGCCCGAGTAGCAATAATAATGGCCTGAACAATCACACATTGTAAGTGAAATTTTTGAAATAAGTAAATATATGCAATTTCAATATATTTATAAAAGTAATATAGGTATACTATTGCATCATGCACTATTATGTTTTACCCCTGAATATTTCTATTTCATATTTTACAAAATACTGTTTCAGTTAATTTACTTAAAGAATTAATAAATATCTTTTCAATTACCTATATTCAATGTAGGTACCTACCACTAATTTCATGACCTGACACTAGTTTGTAAACATAGATCATACACGTTTATTAAGTTTTGTATTGAATATGGGTTGTACCACACAAAATAATATGTCCTGCATTTAAAACATATTCCCCTTCATACACACAATTAGAATTTTTACATTCTTAGTGCTTCCCAAATGTTCCATACATTGCAATATGCTTAACCTAAATGTCACTTATGTTTCCTGAAAAAAAGAAGTGATTTAAAATACAACTGTACATAAATTTAAAGAAATATTTAAGTTTATTAATATTTAACTAGCCAGACACCGCTTATGTCGAAGAAACTGTACTTTTCAAGGGGAAAACCAGATAACCTAAAAAATATGAATTTTGCTGAATAATGCCACTAACATCACTTACAACAAAATCTTGCAAACCTTTATGTCATATATTATTAATGTTATTATTTTCAACGCCAAAAATAACAATAAACAGAAAAAAATCGATATAAGTATTCTCCAAATAAATAAACAAACGGCCTATAATTAGTTTACGAGTTCTCCACTTTAGCGCTGGCATCTTAAATTCAGACGCCTATAGTAAGTTTTTTGCACAAATCTATTAAAAGTGACACTGACATTAAAAGTCGGAGAAACATGAATCCATTTCCGGCACAACGCCGGAAAAGTTTCCGGCAACCACAACCTAAAAAACATTAACACATCCTAAAAACTAAACCAAGTGCAATACCAACCTAAAAATTTTAGACAACTGTCAAAAATTAAAATCCTCCAGCAAAGTTTAGAACCAGAGTTTTTAACAACTGTCAGTTTGACAGATTTAGAACTAACAAAGTTTAGCGACAAAAAATCTTCTCCTGGAACCTTTTGGTATCTGTCAGTTTGACATCTGACATTAGTGACAAGCAACCAAACAACAACCTTCTCCGACCGATTTAGTGAAACATCAGTCGAGGCTAGAAGATAAAAATAATATTTATCAGCTCAAATTGAAACGGTCCACCATGAACACTTCACCGGCCATAGCTGGCACACGGTGGCCTACACCCAAATTTAAATCAAAGTTGTTGCCACTCGGATTTTTTTTTAACACATTCTTAGATGTATATAGAACCAATTTCCACGATATTTAAAATCATTCATCGCAGAAATTTTTTTTTACAAGTATTTTACTTTTTTGTTTAACGACACAGCCACACAAAAAAAAGTGGTCTAGCCTGCGGACCAGGCTAGTGTGTTCTTATCTATTTGGACCCTCTGAAACGGAATCCGAAGTCAGAATTGTAAGATTCGCTCGTTTTTCACCATTCTGGTAGAGTATATATCTGTATGTATTTGTGAAATGTATGGTCGCATTGTGTCATGATGTGGAGTGTTTATGCTCATCTTTTTGTATTTCTGCTTCTACAAATCTTCTTTTTCTTCTATGTATTCTGATTCCTCGGTTTATGGTTCTGGTAGGATATATATCACTGTGATTTCTTGGTGGAATTCCTTTTTTCTCCTCTCTTTTCTTTCCCAGTATGTTTGGTCCTTTCCTAGTTTGTTCATGATCCTATCGGTTGTTGTTTTCCACGTGTAACCTGGTATCCCTGTTTTTTGCGTAGAATTTAATGTAGAATTTTTCACTTATCAACAAGCGTAATTTTGACCTGAAAATCTCATTTGATAATTTACTTAAGAAAAATATTATGAAATCAGATTTACACTATACCGGGTGTAAACGAATAGTGGGCCACCCCTGTAACTTCCTTGTTTTTAAAGATATCTGGATGAAATTTTGTATGGTGAAATTAGGTAAGATTTCCAACTTTTGCATATCATAAAATATTAACACAAATATACAGGGTTGATCAAAATTTAATTGAAGTTAGTTAGTCAGCCGAGTCGATGCGTGAGCGAGAGTAGACGTTTCTAATTAGTTCCAATAAAATTTCTAAATTATTAGTAATTTTGTAAATTTTTAACACTATTATTTGTGCTCTATCAAGTGGTTAGCAAGTACTAAACATACTGGTACGTACTGTGATTGCAGAAAGTATTTACGTAAAAAGAAATTTGATTAGTTCGATCCAGCGTACATAACCAATAACATATTGTGGGACAGTTCGACCATTTCGTTAAAGTAGCTGACTCGATAATGGGTACCCAAAATAAAAATAAAGATGACAATGTTGAAGATCTTATAAATAAGTTATGTATAGAATTGAATCTAAAATTGATAAACAAATGGATAAATTGGATGAGAGACTTTCTGATCTAAACAACTCAATAACATCACTTAACAAACTTGTTACTACTAACAAAGCATCCCTCGATATTCTTGAAGCAAGGAGTAATTTTCTTGATCAGTATAATAAGAGAAATTCTCTTAGATTCATTGGTTTTGAAGAAAACGATTCAGAGGAAGTTGTTACCACAATCTTGGATTTTATAAATAATAAACTAAAAGTATCTTGCAGTAAAAATGAAATTGATACCGTTTTTCGTATTGGGGACTACAATGAAGAGGACCTAACAAAGCCTAGAACAATCTTAGTGAGATTTGTTACTAACATTAAAAGAAATGAGATATACCGTTCAAAAACATTGTTAAAAAATTCCGAAATATCAATTTTTGAGGATCTAACTAAACTGCGTTATGATCTACTTCAAGCTGCAAAAAGAAAGTATGGAAAGAATAAGGCATGGTCATCTGGGGGTAAAATATATGTGATGGATAAAAATAATGGTAAGAAGCGATATGTCGCGTCAATAAATGATCTGTGAGGTTTATCAACATGGTCGACCCATATTCAAATTGTGGCACAGGCGAAGTTCCCTTTTTTGTTAAAGACTATTTCTATTTTGACTATTTAGGGATTAATAGTGATTAATTATTATTTAATGTATATTGTATTTTGATAAAATTGTTAATCTTTGAAAATTAATTTATTACAACCATTATCTTCTGTACACAATAAAATGCATTTAATTTAGTACAATACTTAGAACTATGTAGGTATGCATGTTGATGCATGTATGTATGTATATATATATATATATATATATATATATATATATATATATATATATATATATATATATATATATATATATTATGTTCAGCTTACCAATCTACGTACATTTACAGGATGCTTTTTAGCTATTTCTTGTGTAATATATTTTATTGGGGCTAGTGAGAAAAACGAAAAGGAATAATTCATTTAATATATTTACGCACGACTCGTGATAGTATTTCTTGATAGTGACTTATGATTATTGATGGTTACGTGGAAGAGCATGTATATGAACGTCGCCAACAAGTTCTACTTATTGCTTTGTTATTTTGTATTTAATTCAAATAAAGACACATTTATTATTATTATTATTATTATCATAAATTTCTTAAGAAAAATTGCCATTCCTGCCGGTAACGATTACACATTACGGAACTTTTGGTACCGTTTAACCTCTACTAAATAGAGCTTTCTGAATATCCGGGTGGCCCATATCATAATGTTTAAAAAAAAATGAGTCATATTGAAAAATGTGATTTTAATGAGTTTACAGCACCCTGTATGATGTATTATTGGACATATTCACGTTTTCATATTTTTTATACGAATTACATTGGAACAAAAATAATTTTAACATATTCGCAGCCATCTAGATTGACAACTAAAATTCGAATTATTTTACGTGCAACACTGTATAAATTGTTCAAAATAGTATAAATGTATCTAAAATATGATCTTTATTTCAAAAATGTAAAAACATACAGGGTGGTCTATTTAGAAAAACTATTGGGGTCATTGCCGATGAAACCGGAAGTGATACATATGGCGGATAGGTCTCAAAAAGTTGGAAATCTTACCTAATTTCACCATACAAAATTTCATCCCAATATCTTTAAAAACAAGGAAGTTACAGGGGTGGCCCATTATTCGTTTACACCCGGTATTGTAACACCCACAACGCCAAAAAATATGCAATACCACAAAACACACTCCTATTAAACTAGACACCAACAAAAAGTCAAGATCAACAACACTTCTCTGTGATACCTGTAAAAAAAAATTTCTGCGATGAATGATTTTAAATATCGTGGAAATCGGTTCTATATACATCTAAGAATGTGTTAAAAAAAATTCCGAGAGGCAACAACTTTGATTTAAATTTGGTTGTAGGCCACCGTGGGCAGATAAGCTGTCCACAAAGAATTATATGGTTTTTAAATCTGAACAATTTTTCTGCCTGAAATAAATGAAATAACATGGTCAAATTTGTGCGACGTTAAAATGTGCAACCAAAAATATCAGTTGTAAAAAATGGAGTTATTGCTCGTAATCTTTGTAAACCCTTTTTCAGGTTAAAAATATTTCTTTAAACTTTTTAAGCCTAAAAAATTATAATGACAATCAAGATAGGACGTCGCACGTGTTTGAGGAAATTGGGGCTCGATCCGTGGCCTACGTAAATGATTTTATCAGGCCTACGCATTGGATTTCAATGGCGGCTGTCGGAGTCCTAGCATTCCGGTGCATACTGAAACCCTTAACGCTTTCTTGAAAATTTCTAATAAAATTATATGAACTAATACAACAAAGAATGTAAACGTATGCTTAAAAATGATTTACTTTACATAATTAATAATAAAATATATTAAAAAAACATAAATAGTTTTCTAAAAATAAATAAATAAATGATTAAGAATCAGTATTATTGTACTATTAAATAAAATATATCTATAAAACTAAAATACACACTTGATACCTTATCGATTCAGAATAAAATAAACACTTCTAATAATAGTTAAAAACAAAACAAAAAATAATTATTTCTTTAATCTCTAACAGCAATAAATTGTGGATAACAAAAATTTAAAATGCCTCTCTAATAATAAGTTACAACAGTTATTGTAATAAATATTAAAAGATCGGTACATACACGAGTATGTACAACATATTAATTTTAAATTTAATTCCTATCACAGAGATTGCAACTTTTCAACTTTTCTTTTACTTCCACATCCAAAAAATTTTTAAAAATTTTTATTGTTCAAATAGGCTTAGAATATCATGAAACGTCGAGATTCTAAGTTTGAGCGAAAAAAAATTTCTGTCTGTCGGTCTGTCTGTAACTTTTTTTGTGCGCAAGTTTACTCTGGAACCATTTAAGATATTGACTTGAAATTTGGTACACATAATATGTACTTTAACGAAATCTGGTACTAAATTATATTTTCATCTTGTTCCGTCGAAGAGTTAAGGGGTAAATTTGGGATATATATCTAAAATCAAGCAGGTAAGAGTCCATAAAATTGGTATTTAGGATATACAAGAATGTTCCAAAAAAATTTTTGGCAATAGCCACCCCCATTGCCACCCTCACCCCATTATTAAAGGGGATGAAAAAAAATTGTGATTTTTGTACGTGTACAAGGACCAGAAACCTCAAAATATTTTTTTACTTCATCCACCCCCACTACCACCCCCTATCATCATTCCCACCCCTCTACCGATGTGGGTTATCGTTTTATGGTTTTTGGGGTAGAGGATTTCAAATATTATATTATTAAAGTTCCATAAACAATTATTTCCACATACAATGTTTTTTCGTTGTGAGTGACTTGGACAAAAAATTTAAATGTGGAAGTAATGATTCCTTGGGCAGCGGTTTCTTTATCAGACTTTATTTTAATCTCTTCATTGCTAGTCATTTTTTTTCTTATTACACCTCATTTTTTTTCCTCACTGATACGATTATTTTTCACTTTAGAATAATTGTTCAACAATATATTAGAAAAGTATATCAAGTCTCTCACAACGAAAAAATTTTGTACGTGGAAATAATTGTTTATGGAACTTTAATTAATATTTGAAATCATCTACCTCCAAAAACCCATAAAACGATATCCCACATCGGTAGTAGGGTGGGGGTAGTGAAGGGGGGTGGTATTGGGGATGGATGAAGTAAAAAAATATTTTGAGGTCTTTGGTTCTTGTACATACATTAAATAACAATTTCTTTTCACCTTCTTTTATAATGGGGTGGGGGTAGTAAGGAGGGGGTCTGAGTAGAGTGTTTATACCGGAGCTGAGCCTCCCCCCACCACTTTTCGTGACGTCATGGGTGGTGGGGGGGTAATTAGTATGGTGGGGGGTAATTACTGTGGTAGGGGGTAATTACTGTGGTGGAGGTAATTGGTGTGGTGGTGGGGGGTAATTAGGGTTAGTAAATTATATGGTGGGGGAAATTATTGTGGTGGGGTGGATCTATTACTATAAATGGGGTGCGACAGTATCACAAACATTAAATCCACATCTGATTACTCAAGAGTTAACAAGTGAGTGTAGCACAACCACCTCAATTATTTCAAGTGAGCAATATTTTTTATATTACTTTTTACGACTCTTTCACTGTAGACACCCATTTTAACTATGGCAATTTCGGAACTAGACTTATTAGCACTTAATGCGATGATAAGTGAAAGTAGTGAAGTTTTAGAGCAAAAGCCTATATCATCATTAATTAAAGACAAAGCATATGTCATAAAGAAAATGTCAGTGGTCAATACGCGGTTTGGAAAATCAATTATCGTAAATTTGTTTGAGGAAAGTACAATAACAACTTTCAAATCGTTTTTACCCAAACGAGTTGTAGAAAATATAAGTGAAGATGTAATCAATAAGATTAATTCATCTGGTGGTAAATACACACTAACATATTTAGGTCAGCGTCCACCGACGTACATCGGTGCAAAATCCAGTGCAATGATACGTTTTGGTGTTTAATTTATAAACAGCAATTGTATTAGTTACTTTTTAGTTCCTAGTTTTAATTTTCTACTAGACATAGAATATAGTTAGAAAGGGTAGTAGGAGTATTATAAAACACAATATTGTAGCTCATTTGAAAATATAAGAACGTTATTGTTTTGGTAAACGATAATAACTTGGTTTGCACAAAAATAGTTTCGTCAGTTTTTAAACTACGCTTGCACCTTGTGTAAGTAAGTGAATTGATTTAGTCTTTCTGTATGCATTTTAATATATTTGTTTGCTTTTAGTTCAACCATTACTAACAAAATATGTGGATGCAATATTCGGCACAAAGGTGGACATGGGCGGAAGACATTAATTCAGCCATTGATAGACTGTCTTGTCAACTGAGTGACCTAAGTATGGATTCTCTGCATGCTATAAACTATGATCTAAATTTCTGCTTCGATGCTGAACAAGTCGAACGTCTTAAGGCGGATTCTGAAATGTATAATACCGGCGCTAACCTGTGTGGCAAATATTCCAGCGGTATTTTAAATTTAGAAGAATTTTGTGAGCAAATGGTACAAATAGGTTTAAAACGTTTTCTATATGATATAGAAAAATATCTACCTAAAAAAATTATCGAAAGATATCAACTCGACCTATCTGATGAAGAAGCTGTTGACAATTGAATTAGTAGTTAATCACTTATTGTTTTTTCATTTTGAAATATTTATAATAATTAGAATTATGTAACTATTGTAATTGATGATGTACATTAAAATGTATTATTGAACTATATTTATTTTATTGTAAGGATAAAAAATGAAATAAATGAAACACACATTGCTAGATTATATTTTTTATTTTCCTATTTCTTGGCTACATATCTAAAAAATATGTTATTAATACTAAATATGAATATACTTAAAGATATTTATTCAAATTTTATATCTAAATCTACAATACATTTATTAAGATAGTGAACATTTGCAAGAGCACAGTGACTATTGTTGGGCTGATAATGCTCCATACATCTTGGTACACTCAAAGATTTGAGACTAGGTATACAGGGGGAGCAGTCATCTAGGTCTATGATTTTATTCCATCTTAGATGATGCAGTAGAACGTTTTTCTTTAGTCTGCCTTTGCATAAAATTATAACATCCTGTGGTGATACATTACATCCATAATTATTAGCTGTATTTTGACAAAGCCGTAGAAGTATCATTGGAAATTCTGATAGTTGAATATATCCGTCACTCCATTTTACACCGCCATGATAGTAGTTCTGTAGCCATCGATATTGATTCTGTTCACCTCGGGTTAGTGATGAAAAAGGATATGGTGGCTTGAAAAAGTAATGTGCTTGCTGGTTAGTGTTACAGCACACCACAGCCAATTCCTTTACTGTAAACACATTCTCTTTATATTGAAATCCTTGTAAGTCAACAATCAAAGTAGGAAATTCCTTGCTTAAAGATGACATCACAAAAGAAAGTGTTATTTAGCGCCGGCAATTCCAGACTGAACTGAACCATCCAGTGCACTATATCTTAAATATGTATCGTGGAGTATAAGCGCATATACACGAGTTTGTGCGGGGAACTTCGTCTTTCGTGTTTCAAATTCTATTTTTATGTCTACAGTGGATGATTTAATTGCATCCGGTTGGCAGGAGCAATCTATGACAAATAATGGGGATTTTCTGAATTCTCCCAGATCCATCAATGGTTCAGCCATATCTCTGTAATAGTAACTACGTTGAAAGTTCTCGTATGCATAGTATGCTGCAGAGTCGAGTTTTTTACCGAAATCCAAATTCCAGCGCTCATATGGAAATACTTCAGAGTTCAGATATAGTCGAATATTATTAATATCTGCAGATATAAACTGTGTGACGTCCTTGGTTCTATCATTAGAATTGCCATTGTTTTGAAATCCGATAATGATGTATCGAGGTCTCTCAAGGCTGCTAGTGGTTTTGACAGCCCATATGTCAGACGATGTATCACGTAAAGTAGGTAGCTCGTAGAGATCCCACATGCGGTAAGCCATCTTTACTATGGCATAATTACCACCCTTATTAATTCTATTTAATAGTTTAAGTTTTTGTTTATCTTCAGGCACAATATGTTTTATCTTCCACTCAATTTTGCTAATTTCTAGATCTGCATCAACTTCACCAATGTAACTATCTTTAAAGGATCGAGCTATGATTAAAATTAATTCCTGCTTTGCATTTAAAACACCTTTTGTGTAATCTTCTGCAAAACCCATGATGTATTTAAGAGGCAGCCTACCACTGAATACGTGACTGGTAGTATCTAAAATTTCTTGCTTCTCTTGGGTCAGACCCCAACCTGCAGTTAAAAGTGATCGGAGATGTGTTTGTCCATATGATACCATAGTCTTCATTGTAGTAGTGATACCAGGCTTTCTAACGACAGCCACTTGTTCGCCACCCATTTCATATCTGATTTCCTCGAAGAGAAAGGCTAGTGCGTTATTGGATAAATAACACCGTTTGGTAACATCACTTGGAGTAAATTTTCCTTCTATGTAAATATAACTCTCTGTAATGTCGAGTATAAGGTCTTGAAAATTGATAGGAATGCGTATTTCATCCGAGTTATTATAATACGGTGATCCGTATGGTTTATACGTATGCTCATGTAAACTAGCAAGTGATTTATCAAACACGGGCTCGTCGAACACTTCAAGTTTTTCACTAGATGTAAAAGCTGCCATTATTATTTAATTTTCTCTCAGTTTTAATCCAATAGATTGAAGAAATGCACGGTCCTTAGCCGACAATCTATGTCTTAACTGTTTAAGAGGTATACGCTGAATGAATTGGTTTCTACAATCACTCTTCTTTTTATCGTTAAACACTTTATATCGGCAATGTGCCAATCGTTTCTGATTATATCGAAAGCCCATTTTTGCTCAGAATATTAAAATTGTTTCAATTCTAGCTTCACAATAATCTTTTCACCTCGAAAGTTAATTAAATCTCCATTGTCATCCAATATGTGCAGAGTAATGTTGTCGATAAACTGGCGTCCTTCTGGTCTAACAGGTAAATATATGATGTTAGCTGGCTCCTTAGTAAGTTTGTATCCAGGTTCAACATCAATATCAAACTCGAAGAGTGTGTGGGATTTTAGGGCATTCAGATACGCTCCGGAAATAATGTTGCAATTCACACGTACCATCCTTACTTTCATAATATCAACAGGGAGTGTTGATTCATGGCTCTGGTTTGGATGTAAGTATGTTGGTTCAAATCCCAACAGACTACCAATAGAGTTTGCTTGTGAAAAGTCAATTCCATATTTTGACCAAATTTCACACTTCAGCGTATTGTTGTTTGCTCGTAGCCGGAATAATTTTTCTTTTTCTTCCTCTGTATCAGCCGGTATAGCTTTCAGTATTGCTCGATATATTTCATCAATTTCATATGCTCCATATGGTATATGCTTGTATACGAGGGGTAGTTTTGGACGCTCTCTATAACAAAAACGATTGTTTGTCTCGTCTACATTAAAAATAGAGTTGTATGAATAAAATCCAATTAATCCCAGTCCATATCGACTACCCATATCTAGTTCAATGGGTGGATAAAATTCTGCACTGAGCACGCTTGAGCGGCTTGATAAAGTGAAGGTGTGTGACATGACTGATCTTTTTGGAGATTGCTGCATGAATTTATTGTGATTTACAGCAATTGTTGTGGATTAATCTTCTTTTTTTGGGGGGTGATGGGGATACATTTATGTCATTATTTGACACCACATTCACCTCGTCAACTTTACAGTAGCAGCAAAATATTTTTCGAGGTGGTGAGCCATCATTAACATCAATATTATTTTCATCATTAGAATAATGTTCTTGACAGTACTGATATTTTAAAATATCAATGTCATCCTGAAGGTGTGTAGGTAACTTATCCCAAACTAACGCAATTTCATTAGGGGCACACGCAATCATTACTTCTTTAGGCATATCTGAAAGTTGCTGTTTGCTCATCTTCAATAAGCTGCGTAGTCTAGAGAAAGCAATCAAGGAGTGGCCCATCCGTTTAATTGCTTCTCGATCCATTGATGGTGTTACAGATTCCATTTGAAGAGTTTTACTTAATTTTTTGAGGAAAGAAACTTTAAGCACAAATGACCACACCACACTGTGTTGAAATTTTGTTGGCGCTCATAATTATAGTAGATTTTATCTACAGACATTGAACCGTTGCGCAAGTACAGGACTAATTCTCTTGGTGGGGGTAAATCGCCAAAACTATCGAAATATGTGACTAAACTGCCGCGTTTTTTAAATGCCACCCAGTGTGTTCCAGGGCCATCTACACTATCCAAATTTATGATGACGGATTCATTATGACGTGGTCCAGAATTTGGTAGATTGTCACGCATAAATATACCTCGAAAGTATGGTACCTTCATCTTCTCAGCATAATATTTAAGATCGATGTCAGTAAGAGGTTTTCGAGGTAGGGTGTCTAGTAGTTTTTTGAACTTTGTGGTTTTAAATAAAGACCCAGTCCTTTACGATACGGTTTCAAATATAATCCTTTGCCACTTTTTCCTAGAGCAATCGCTTCCATGTGTCTATTGTGACGATTTTTTTCGGCCAATTCCTCTCTGCTTGTTTTAACATCATTTACAGCTTTGGCTATACCAGCTGCACTTCCAGCCAAACTACCTAACGCTGATAATCCAGCAAAAATAGGTATTAAAGGTAGAATTCCACCAACTTTCGGAATCGGTATTATGCGAGGTGTACGAATATTGCGTTTTCCACCAGCCGCCCTCATATGACGCCGTGCTGCTTGAAGCGCCATTTGAGCAATTTTTTTTGTATCATTAGCAATAGAGCGCTTGCCACCGGCCTTGCGTAGATCATCACGTACCTTGCGCACTATTCCAGCACCGAACGCTACATTTTTAACGTTCTTCCTGTTTTTTTTCTTCTTTTTAATCATATTTTTTCTTTTTGTAGTACGAGATGTTGACCTACATCCCATACCGAGACGTTGTTTCCCCTTCATTATGGTGGTAACTAACCACGCTGCAGCCTTTTCTTTTATACCTGCGTCTTTGGATTTAACTCGTTTCCAAGCAGCTTGTTCAAGCTGATAGTCTGCTTTGTGTCGGGCAGCTAAATCGTTCGTTTTTTGATCGTATGCAATATCGTGTTGCTTGCATGCAGAGTCCAACTTATTTATACCTGGATCACCTCGCGCTAATCTTTTTTGTAATTTAGTACCGGGGCCACAGTACTGATAACCTCCCGGTAAATGCAGTTCAAATGGAAGCTTATTTATTAGGGAATTTACTACTCCTTTACCAGCCTTTAACCGATGGTGGTTTTTACTTGTGTGCTGTTTGACTGACAACATTTAAATAACAATTGTAATGCATACATCTATTTATATAGTCTTCAACCGTGCTACAATGCGTATTGTGAAGCAGAGACAGAAGTTTGCTGTAGACAATTTAGACGAAAAAGTTGGATGTGGGTTACAAGTCGAATCGCGCCATGGACCATTACTTCCCTCAACTATTCGTGGGCTATTAATCGGCCCAAGTGCCTGTGGAAAGACAAATTTATTGATATCTCTGCTTACTCACCCACTTGGACTTCGTTTTGCAAACATTTACCTATATTCAAAGTCTCTATATCAACCCAAGTACGAGTATTTGCGCAAGATATTAGAGCCTATTAAGGGACTAGGATTTTACACCTTCAGTAATAATGCGGATATAGTGCAGCCATCTGATGCTAAACTTGATTCTATATTTATATTTGATGATGTTATATGTGAAAAACAAGATGTAATTCGTGCGTTTTTCTCAATGGGTCGCCATAGAAATGTAGATTGTTTTTATCTGGCACAAACATATTCTCGCGTGCCAAAGCAGTTAGTAAGAGACAACGCAAATTTTATAGCATTGTTCAAGCAGGATGACATGAATTTACACCACATTTTCTCTGATCATGTCTCGCCGGACGTATCTTTTAAGAAATTTCAAGAAATGTGTGCAGAATGTTGGAAAGAAAGATATGGGTTTCTTGTAATTGACAAAGATAGAGAAGTAAACGAGGGGAGATACAGGAAAGGACTTGATAGTTTCATATATCCATAAAGAATTGTAATTAGGACTTCAATCGATCTGCAGACAGCGTCGGTATTACATCGGCGAAATTAAGCAGAAAGCTAATATGGATAGAGATGTGGGAGCTGAAATAAGTCTGAAACGTCAATTAGTTGAGGCTACCGACTCCGTACGTAAGAAATTCAATTCTCTCAAGAATAGAGATGCTGAGAATAAATTAACGTTGGAGAAGATATATGAACCTATAACCACACCTTTAAAAGACTTATCATCCGCTTCAAAGGTAAAATCACAAAATAATGTGTCAACACAGACACAAACACCAGGGGGTGCAAGAGCTAGTACCAGTGCATTTAAAGCAGCATCTGAAACTAGTGATGAAGATGATGAGAATAATGCAAGTCAAGCATATTTTATGGAGACACCACCGAGATCATCGTTAATGAGTACCCCAGGTTCAGAAAGTATCCTTAGCAGTGCAGAAAAAGAGGGTGATGTGATCAAACAACATGTAGAAAATGTAAAGTCTGGTAATCATAAATATGATAGTGTATACGGTGTGCGTCTAGATCCCAACACAGATAAACTACTAATAGGTAATAGCGAAATACGCTTTTCTGGTGGAAATATTACCTTGTGGCGTGGTAATAAGCGAGTGGGAAAGTATCCTGGCAGTTCTAAGTTGTATGATGTAATATTTATGAAATATCCATCAGTTCTACGTAGTGATGAAACTTTTATTGGAGATGAGCGTGAAATATATCGGCAAATATTAAATAAGACAAAAGCACCGTATAACCGCTATGATATAAGTCTGGGTTTGAAAGTAAAGAAATGGAAGAAATTCAGTGAAATTATAAAACCACTGTTATCTCCTACAGTAACGACGAGATCTAGAATAGGTTCGGGTATGCCTATTAAGAAATTATACAATAGTAGAGGTGTGGATTATGTTTATTGGAATAAACCGAAAGAGTTGGTGGATCGTCTACGTCTGCTGTATAGTTCAAAAATGGCAGGTAACAGTGGTGTTAACAATGAAATAGTTAGTTTGTTGGAGGAAATGAGAGAAGAAAAAATAATCTATTAGCGAAATTAAATTTAATTCCAGTAAGGAGTGTCAACGTAGGAAGTAATAATTTAAATAAAAAAAAGAAAAATTGATTTTATTAAATTTTCTTGTGAATATATCTAATTGGGAAGTATAATATATTGTGAAATACTTAAATCAGATCAGATGTAATCAGAAATGCTACCTGTTCACAACACAATTGACAAGTTTGGACGTAGAAGAGGCGGCGCTAATAAATCATTAGTCGTACGCGGTCCACCAGGTCTTGGCTTTAACCTCACCACAGATAATCACTTTGATATCCAGAATAAACGTTTAAAGAACATTGGAGAACCGGTAGATAGTAAGGATGGTGTAACACGTAACTATGTTGAAAACCGATTTGCTACATTCTTTGCAGACATCCACAAGGCTATGGATGAGATCAGTGACTTAATTATTGCAGCAATGAAAAATTATGTCAATAGTCAATCTGACTTAAGTAGTGTAGCTATGAAAAAGTATGTTAATGAGCAAATGCATAAAGTTAATGATCAAGCTGGCTTAGTTAGTGGTGCTGTGAGAAAGTACGTTGATGATAAAATGCAAAGAAAAAAAGAAGAAGTTATTGCAGCAATGAAAAAGTATGTTAATGAACAAATACAAAAAGATACTGATAAAAAACATAAAGAAGTTGAAAATGCAGTTTCTCTAAACACTAAACAGATTAATAATTTAATTGAGAAACTTGTTAAATTAGAAGAATTAACTTATTAGAAATTAGTCTGTCTGCAAACATCTATCAGTTAGGTGTATCTTTCGCATTGGAGCCAAGAAGTTATCATGGAAATTAGTAGAACAAAAAGGGGTATTGTGGAGGAGCTGCACAGATTACCCCGTAAAAATTTTCGTAGAAGAAGAACAATCATCAAGGGTTACGGTGATTTATGGCAAATTGATTTGGCTGAAATGCAACCACATGCTAATGAGAATAAAGGTTATCGATATATTCTCGTAGTGATTGACTGCTACTCAAAATATGTGTGGACAAGACCCTTAAGAAATAAAACGGCAATTGAAATTACGAAGGGCATGAGAAGCATTTTGCAAAAATCAAACTACACACCTAAGAATATTCAAAGCGACCAGGGTACCGAATTCTACAACAAACACTTTTCCACTTTAATGAAGAAGCATTCCATTAATCATTACTCGACGTATAGTACAAAGAAAGCAGCAGTTGTGGAGAGAGTGATACGGACATTGAAAAATTGGTTATATAAAGAATTCTCAGCTAGAGGTAAATACAAATGGTTCGACATTCTAGCCAACATTACAAATATGTACAACAACAAAGTACATCGTACGATTGGTATGAAGCCTGCTGATGTAAAACCAACCACAAAATTGAGTGTTTATGACAATATTAGGATTGCTTTAAAACCTAAGTTTCATGTTGGTGACGTAGTCCGAATAAGTGCATACAAAGGTGTATTTGAGAAAGGTTTTACAGTCAATTTTTCAACTGAACTTTTTAAAATTGTGAAAATAAACATAACTAACCCAACAACTTATCAGCTTCAAGATATGAATGCCCAACCAATTAAAGGATGTTTTTATGAAATGGAGTTACAAAAAACTAAATATCCCGATATATATCTAGTGGAGAAGGTGTTAAGGAAAAAAAGAAACAGAATATTTGTTAAATGGATGGGAATTTCCAAAGAACACAACTCTTGGATTGACAAAAAGGATGTTGTGTAATTTATTAAATTTTGAATAATGTAAAATATACATAATCAATATATTTACTTGTGTATCAGTAATATAGAAATAAAATATGTATACGACATTAATGTGTTTTATTTAAATGTCTAAAATTCATTATTGAATAGCTTTATTTCACTGTAATATTATTTACATTTTATATTTCAGTAAGTTAATAGAAGAAAAAAAAACAAATTAATTTAAATATATTTTATTGACAAAATATAAATTATTCTAAATCCAAATACAATAAAGAAAGAAATTTTACATCTTCATAAAATTCCATGCCTTAATTCCATGAAATAATCTCATGCCTTAACAACTGGATTTCTTGATTAACACACCAGCATTTTCTTTCGTGATGCACAAAATTCCCATAAAAATGACCAACATTCTCGCACAATATTTTACCTCCTCTACACATCCTACACACATTGTTCCAACAATCGTCTTTGTATCTATCACAAGAGAGACACCGCTGCCTTAATGGATGTTCCACCTTGCACACATCACAAACATCTCTGATTACTCCGAAATTTGTGCGAGTTAACAGCTGCAGACACTTGCGGCATTCATTTTCTTGGCGCTCGCCTGAATCTCTTCCTTGAACCCCTTGGCTTTTCTTAATTGGCACAGGATTCGCATCTCTACATTTTCTACATAATCCCGTACATGAATTTATGTACTCCTTCGGCCAGGACACGTAACAATTATGACACACAATTTGGTTATGCGTACTATATGGGTATGCGGCAATGGTTGGTTTGGATTCCCATTCTTTTGGAAAAGGCATTTTAACACTTGTTAATACTTTATAGTATATGCAGTACGAAAGCAGAAAAATAACTGGGTTCCTCTTCGTATTCATTCGCATTTAAGTAATGTTGAGGGTGCTGATGTCATCCAAGGTGTGGGGGTCATGACGTCACCGGTTGCATATAAATAAGGAGGAGACTTGATACGATTCAGTTGATTTTCGACACTCTACGTTTACGAACTAATTTTTTACTCTTATAATGGCTGCTGTTCCTAATTTTATGATGGGTGTACCCAGAGGATGTGCCAATCTAGAATTTTTGGATTGGTTGGCGGAAGTGGACGGCATTAACAATATGTGGAACGACCATGAAGGAGACGCCGATATAGCTGCCGAAGGGGATGTTGTTGGAGCCGGAGTGGAAGTTGTTGACGTCGAAGAGGGTGTTCTTCCAGGAGATGTGGACGGTGAGGAAGGTGATGATGCTGTCGTACTGGAACAAGTCGAACTTGATACTGCTGACGATGGCATAGTTGCAGACGCATCAGACGATGAAGAAGAAATGGAGCTCACCGATAAGTATCTCCTAAGAGGACACCACCCCAGGAATGAAATATTCTGCACCACTATGGCATATGTGGCTGTCGACGCAAGGGATGGTGCAGAGTATCAACTGTGCTACGGTTGTTATATGGGGTACCAACGACGTGTCGACCTGGCGTTGCATCGGCACGTAGACTTTCACTCCACAACGCGCCTGACAGACGGGGAAAGGGGTTATTGCAAATCTTGCAGCGAGCCACTCCATCAAATTAGACCTGTGGAGATCTGCAACATTTGCAATAACAATAAAAAAAGTTAAAATGTAAATAGTTTAATATTGTAAATAGTTTAGTTTAAGTAATTGTATAAGTGATTAGTCCTTAGATTAATTTTTAAATAATTTATATAAATATGTTTCTTTTTTTTTTTTGTAAATAAATATATCTCCTTTTATGAAAAATGTTTGTTTTTACTATCTATTTTAAGTGCAAAATAAAGTGGGGGTATATCGACTTATATACCTAGTAAGAAATAATGAACTCTTATTCATTTGAGTTTGTGCATTTAACATGGTCACAATCCAAGATCCAACAGTCTCCTCTACCAGTGATTCGATATTATCGAATTTTGTACCATTGATATGGTATGAAGAAGTAAGGTATCAGGATCCTGAAACCGGCGAGTGGTGTTCATATTTATCGTGGGTTACAGAGGAGCCACCTGGTCCGGCCGATAGCACTACAAATGGATACCGACAAACATTCTCAGAAGCTGAAGCAGTGTCCTCTGAAAGTGATCCATCTGAATCCGACGCAGAAACGGATTCTGAAATTTAAAATAGTCTATAAGAAACTCATCTGCTGTTGGTTATGGGGGTGGTGACATTGATGGTACGTGTATAAGAAAGTTACTACCCCACTCTCGTTTATGTTGGTTGTGGTGGAGTGGGAATGTGTTTATATAAGAAACTTCTCACCGCTTGGTCCTCAGTTAAACTGCAAAACTGAAAGACAAATGGCTACTCAAGACAATATTGTCAGTTCGAGCGACTCCACGGAAACAACAATGTCCTTCTGGGAGTACAACGTGAAGGTTGCTCTATCATACGATGGAGATGGTCCAGATAGCAGTAGCTGGGTGGTGTCTGTGCCCAGCCATGGAGATCTGGGGCGTGAAGGGGATCCAGACAGTGGTAGCTGGTCCGTGGAAGCTGAGCCGCCGAGCAGACCATATTCACCATCAGCTTGGTCTATGGTCACAGAACCAATGGGTGCCAGCGACTTGGACTCCGAGGAAGAGCTACCCAGCAGGCCATCTTCACCGTCAGCTTGGTCGCTGGAGACGGTGCCAATGGATGCCAGCGATTCGGACTCGGACTCCGATTGATATTTTTCATATTGTTTTTTTTTTGTACATATTTTTTATATTGTTTTTTTTGTACTTGTTTATTATTATTATTTATATTTTCATATTAGGTATGTAAGAAATAAAACACCAGTATTTGGAAACTTATTATTTATATTTTTATATTAAGTATGTAAGAAATAAAACATCAGTATTTGGAAAATTATTTTTTTATTCACAAATTTTTACTTAAACTATAAAAATCGCCAATATAGCGCAATCATCTCAAGAAGCAACATGGTGAATCCCCCAGCTGATGATCCGATACCTACAAGCTACGTTAAACAGTGTTCTCTCTCACCACAAGATATATTAAATAATAATAAAATGACATTACCAAAATGACAACGATTGAAATCTTAATATTTTCGGTAATAATTCAATGCAAAAGAAAAAATGCAGAAAATAAAAAAGTATCAATAGTGTCTCGTACTATATATGCACCCTGTATATATATTTTAATTCCATGGATCGAAATCTTAAGATATTTAGTACTAATTTAATGCAAAAGAAAGAAATGCATACATTTAACAAAAAAATATGACGTAATCAAGTGTCTTGTACTATATAGACACCCTGTATATATATATTTTAATTCCATGGACCGAAATTATAAGATTTTCAGCACTAATTTAATGCAAAAGAAATACATACATTTAACAAAGATATGACGTAATCAGTAGTCTCGTACTATATAAACACCCTGTATATACATTTTGATGTCATCCAGCAGTCTTAATATTTTTCGGTAACAATTCAATGCAAAAGAAAAAGAAATATTAATTTAAGAAAAATATGATGTAATTTTATACCTACCCTGTATCTATAATATATTTTTTGTTAGTTTGTTAAATCAATACTGTTAGCTCCATCTAGATGAATATAGAATTTTAAATAATATGCTTTGTCGATGTTTTCTGTAGTACACAAAAGGTAGGTAAAAAAGGGCAGGTAGGAAACCCTTAAAATTTTAAACCGGTAAATGCCTACAGTTAAATATATTGTCAGTAGGTGTGGTATTATATTAGCAAAGAAACATTAGAAATTAATATTTTTGCACTTAAAAATTAGTTAAATACTTATTCGCTTCAAATTAACAAATATTAACAAAGAAAAAGCAGTTTTAAGAATAAAAAAGAATAAAATCAAATATATTGGAAGTACATATTAAATAATAAACAACAAAAAAGCAGAGTTCTGGTAGTCGCATAGTGTAAGGCGCTGGTCTTTGGGTTGATCGTCGAGGGTGTAGACGGTTCGAATCCTGTCGCCCCTATATGATTACTAGAACTTTAGGATTAATTACATGGCAGATCAACTTCATTGATTGAAAATGTAAATTGATCCGCCGGGCAATCAATCCCGCTTCCGGAGTGGAGGGCGGGAGAGAAGCAGGGATTTATTTCCCGGTTTTTATTTTGATTTCTGCGCTGTAGCGCATCGTCATTAATGCGCGCCAATACATCCGCATCGTGTTTTTCCTTTTTTGCGTTTTTTAATGTTTTTAACGTTGCAATTGCTTGTCTTAGCAAATTGCGGTCATCCTGCTGTGACAGAAAATCACAATCCGAATCAGAATCTGAGGGATTCTGAATCGGTGGAACTGGTGATGGAATACGTAATAAGTCCTCAAAATTTATATCATCCAGTTCCGCGATTTCTGCCACAGGTTCAGGCGGTGGTACCGCACCCAACACCATGTCAGAATGTGTAGAATTCTGACTTGGTGTTCGGTGAGGTGATGGCGCCGCCGCATTAGAAGTGCCAGCTTCTTCTAGTGCGTCGTTGCCACCTGAGGGTGGTGATGATGGCACTGCATTAGAACAACTTGGTTGTTCTAATGCGGTGTCGTCAAATCTACCAACTAAAACCGGACTTGCATTCGCGTCGCGATTTACCTCGCCGTTAAGGCTCATTAAATTTCCCTTTCCTCCCATGCCTCTGCCTACAGTTTTTATTACAGGCCTAGGAGGATCCTCAAGAATAGGGGTTAACGGCTCAGGTAAATCTTGGGTTATATCCAACATATACTGAACAAGATGTCGCGGAGCATCGGAAAAGTCCGGTGTTAGTTGAGTAGCCACTCTTCTTGGACCACGCCCTGATGCCACCGATGACGACTTTGTGCTGGGGTTCACAACACGTCTACCCCTACCCCTACCCCTGCCACTCCCCGATGCCGCCGATGATGACTTTGTTTTACGGTTATTGCATTTTTCAATTTTTACATTTTGTTTACTTGTTTTTGGCTTGACAACAAAGTCATCATCGGAGTCATCACTGTGAATAACTACCCGTTTGGGTTTTTTGACTTCCGGCGGTTTCACAAAGTCGTCCTCAGAGTCATCACTAGTGACCAACGATACGGATGCACACGAGGGTTGGAAGGTGACGCGACGCCCACTCTGATTCCCCGATGCAGAAGCTGCCCTTTTAGATGGTCTTACTTTGCCATCTAAACGAACGAGCTCCTCAGCATCACGAAATTCGCTTTCACGATCCTGTAATCCATCTACGACCTCGGTGCTATCGGGATTAATCCCTCTAGCATCGTTGTCGGAGATATGAATTACCGGATGCATGTCAGCATCAGACTGGTTAACAGCGTGCCTCTGTTGATTGCCATAAACTGACCCATGTATCGTGCTCTTGCTCGATGTTGCATTAGAGGTGGCATTATAATTTATAGTATTTGGAGTCGGGATTCGAACATGTGATATTATATTTACCCCTAATCCCGGCCTACCTGCGATGCTGTATGTCGGACCCATATTTCCAGCACCAGGTCCTAGGGGTGTCGGACCTGCTGCGCTACCACTAGGTGTTAATATTACATTATTTGCGACGCCGGCCACAACGAATTGAGCCGCTGGGGCTGCCGCATAAATAATATTCGTTGTTGTATGAACAGGAGCACCTACCGTGGTAGCGGGGCCCGACATAAAATTTGACAAAATGGCCACACCCTGCAACATCCTCTGAGCATTAGTAGCCTCCGATACATTCGTCGTTTTACGGCCACCACCAGATACAATGTGTCTCACCATTATGAGAATTACGAATTACGAACAATTAAAAAAATAATAAACTTACAAATTGTTAAACTTGAAACTTGGCACAGAACACAAAACACAGAACATACAATTCACAACTACACACTGTGAAAGTTGAAGGTAAAGAGAACGTTTGAAGAGTCCACAATGTATAAATACACCACGCTAACCCCCCCATCATCCCTACTCTAGGAGTGGTGGAAATGCGGCCTCCTCATTGGTTGAAATGTGTCACACCACCAAACCCAAGCGCCGCGTCACCTCGAGTTGGCATCAGCACTGTTGCCACATTACCCACTCTAAACAATAACCCAAACTGTGGTACAGCACCTACCATAAGAAATTCCACTTTATTTTACTTCAACAAAGAAATTCTTGTTGCCATTTAACCCACGCTGAATCTCACAGCTTGCAAACATACCTTGAATAGACGCCAGCGTTGTTGCCACATGACCCACTCTAATCGGTATGTAACCCAGAATGTGGTACAGCACTTTCATAAAGAATGTGGTACAGCACTTCCATAAATACGTTGGTACAGCACTTCCATAAAGAATGCTGCTTTATTTTACTTTAAAATAGGAATTGTTGTTACAAACATGCCTCGAATAGAAGCTATGGTACAGTACCTTCCATAAATGACGCTCACTTTTATTTACTTTAAAACAGGAATTCTGCTGTAAAGCTTAATAACAACACATAATTATTCTTTTCTACATATACTTTATTACAATATAGTTCTCCAATTAATTATTATATATTTTTTAATTACATATTATTACATATAAAGTATGAAATTAACTTACAGTGTCTTTACAGAATAGTAGATGCATAAACTTAACATATTTAATAATATTTTGGAATTGTACGTTAAACGAACACCCACTTTTAATGACAATATAAATTACTTGCTTTACAATACTCTACTTAATTTACAAAGAAATATATAAATAAACTAAATCTAATTTATAATATTCTGGACCTTTACGTCAAACAAACATTCATATTTTAATAACGATTACTGGCTTAACTCTGCTATTGCCGCAAGTAAATGATCTATTTTATCAATTTCCACAGTACTACTTTGAACAACATTAGCAGCAGACATTAACCAACGCATATTTTGTTCTAGCTCAGTTTGAAAAAATTGTATGTCAGAGTGACCCCACGCTAGGGTTTTCGTTGTATTGGGGATGACAAAGCGTTTATCATCGTGATGAGACAGAGCCACTTTGTTCTTTACTTCGGTAAAAATATCATGTAATTGACTTCGAAATGTATTCATCTTTCTGAATATTAAGCCACCTTGTTCAACGATTTGCCTATAGTCATCTATTGATAATTCTTTTTGAATGACAGATCTCTTTACACCTTTTGCTTTTTTTAATTCATTCCCCACGGATTGTACGTAATAAGCTTTTGCTCCGGTACCATAAAAACTAATTATTGGGTCCGCGGGAAATTCATCTTTAAAATTACCTAAAACCGGTGGGCCTCTGGGTACATTAAATATATTACCATCCTGATAATTTGAAGTGTCGAATTTGTCTCGGTTATCTATTATAAAATCGTAAAAATTTTCTGTTAAAATTTTGATAATCAGACTATCGGTATCAGAATACAGTAAAGAGGCATTATCCCCATACTCTCTTTTAATTACATTATAGAAAAAGTTGTACAATACTGTCTTTGACAATTCCAAGATGCAAAAGCCCACGTAAATTGGTTTATTATAAGTCACCTTTTGTTTAGCCATATGGATCGCTACAAAATCTTCAGTAAATATCGAACAAGTTTTAAAATTTGGACGAGATATTAATGCATTTGCACCCATACTACGTCTAATACTTTCCCAATGAGTAACCAACTTTATGTCTGATCTGTTGTCCACATTTTCCATCGTCTTACCAAACGCCGCATTATTCATTAATTTGTATTGATCTTTTTCAAATTTATTTGTAGCTTTATTTCTCATCTCGGTGTTTAAGTCAATATATTTCTTTAACCACGCCGATTGATTAAATTTAAGAATTCTATGTATTTTCGTAACCACTAACCCGTTATTAATAGCCTGCTTTAAATTTACATAGTGTACGACGTACTTTTTTTTATCGTTCAGGTTTGGTATTAACTTTGTTAATTTTGATTTTGATTCAGGAGGCACAATATTTTCAACTAAGAAGGGGAGATCTGAGTGTAAGTCGTGCAGGTATTCCGGATAATGTATATCTACTTCAAAGACGTACCCGTGTGGGCTATCATCCGAGATATTCATAATATCTAAATCATTTATTTCTCTTTCAGATAACCACATGAAACAACCCGTGGGTAACACCTTAGACATACTATGTCCATATAAATTCGTGGCGTCTAGATACGTGATAAATGATGACGGCTCGTTAGGGTCATAATCAGGTAGAAATTTATTATTTGCAATATGCTTCCTTTCTGAACACTGACTTATTCCACCCCTTATACCTCTTTTAAAGAAATGGATCATATCGATATCCGTTAACAATTCTAACTCGATTCCGGTTAATTTCAACATAGCGTCCCACGATAGCCCCGGGGCTGTATAATACTGAGCTGGATCTAGTTCATATTTATCCAAAGAAATTGCGCGAAAATTTTCAAACACGTCACATAAAAGAAGCACGTCTGATTTCAAATAAATATCTGAATAATCACCTAGACTGCGACATTCAAACAAATCCCAAACATTCTTAGCCCGCAAATAATCAGCGTCTGATATGTGCTCTTTATTTAAATTATCATAAAATTCCTCCTTAGATGGTAATTCAGTTCTATTTAATTTCTCTAAACTATCCATAAAACTGTATGGAAATACACCCTTCTGTCTCATTAAATTAAATTTGTCATTTTCGCTATAAAAACTCCGCATTGTCCCCAACTGATCATCATCTAAATTCGCACCTAAATTTTGTAATGAAGCCGATAAAAATTTAAAACTATCGATAAATCGCAGTTGTAAATATTTCTTTTTTGTAACTCCCTTCTTATCAACATAATCGTGCATATACAGATGTTTCGTAAAGGATATGTATTTTTCTTTATTTTGTGCTATTACACCAACTTTATCCTTGTATTTGCACAACTCTTTGATGAATAGGTGACTATCGTATCCACTCATGTTGTGAAATATAATAGGTATAAAATTGGGTAACTTGTAATTTAAGTTACATACAGAATGTGCGGCACCAAATCTTACCTTGCCCGTTAAGTGACAATGGTCTCGAACTTTAACATCCTCCCCCTCGAAAGGCCCCCCACATATACCGCACACGGTCGCATTCTGAAAGTCTAGGTTTTCTTGCGCTGTGAGTTTAGCCATTGGGACTATATTTTTCATATGTCTATTATATACATTCCTTAAATCTGTCTCTATATGCTCTATAAACACTCGGGCTGCATCACACCCCCGATATAAATCAAACTTAGATAGAGAATTATCAAAAGAGCATTTAATGTAATATGCGAATGAATAAGGCTCATGTTTAAAGGTTTTATTCGTGAAAGAGAGTTCGGGGTTTGGCTGACACGTATAGATAGGTTTTAAAATTGACTCAAAGTCTGCATATACTACGAATGGTACTCGCATTTGTTTCTCGATATTCTCAAATTTTAATATATTCTCAGCTACTTCTTTTCCAAATTTGTTAATACGAAATTTTGTTGTTGGTGCTGTTGTATAAATATGATTACAGTCATTTCTCTGGTGTTGAAATAAGTGACGTTCAGTATTAAAGTAAAGTAAACAACCGTCGCAAAAATGTTTCTTATGATCGCTAGCGGAAACTTGAGTGGAAACTAACTTAGACAAATCCTTTATCCAACAATAGTGACTATTAGCACAATCATTATTACAGTGGTGATTTTCATCGCCAACACATTCACTTGAAATTAACAATAAATTTACGTGAGTATACAATTTCTTACCCGAGTAACGTAAAGGTCCAACAACTTCATATTTAACCCTATTATTTTCAAATTTCTCTTCTAAACCGTACACATTAATTGAAATATTATTCATTTCTTCAAATTTCGATATATCTCGTAATTTTATTGGAAAATTCATACCTGTTACATTTAATACTCTTGAAAAATGTGGATATGATGATGTGTACGATACATGGCCATTTGCGGGGTATAACGCTGACGTCACAGCCCAAGCGAAGCAACATTGATCTTGATTCTGTACATTCACCACCGCCTTCTTATTTTCGATGTATTTCGGTAATTTTATGTACGATGAACCACCCAAAGGGCTATACTTGTTTACGTTAATTTCAACAAAAGCAATTCGTTCGAGGGCCCAACCTAAAAAAGAGATAATGATTAATCATTATGTTTTATAATTTAAAAAAATATTAGTATACCTGAATCACGCTCCTGAAACTCAGTACTTTGCGTAACCATTGAATCCACAAAACTATTCAAAACATCATTCAGATCCATGGATTCATCCAAAATCCTATTGGAGGTATTAAATGATTTCATTTCAGTTAGATCTTGAGTCGGTAAAATGTACTTGGCGAACGATTCCATATTTACTTTCACTGTTTTATGGATACGCAGCACTTCTTCGAGTAGATTGAGAATCTTTGGTCTGATTTCGTTGAAAAACATGGCGTAATCTAGATAATTATTTTCACAATGCACTCGATATGTAATTATCCTATTTTTAAAAGCTGTTTGGACAATAGCTACACCATTCACCATAGGGGCACATGAATTTGTCCTATGTTGCAAAGTTCTTCTATGTGATTTCATCTGAGTCGCTGTTAAAGTCACGTTACAGCAATCACATGTTTGCATATTAGTACATGATGTTGAAGGCGTTGAATCAACCCTAGGTCGCTTCGCGAGAGGTCCATCGTTCCCACATGACTGCCTTTCATGACGACGTAAATTGTCGCCACGTGTGAAACTTTTACCACAAGACGTACACGAAGGCATACTAAATTTACTATAGGAGTCTAGCCTATTTAATGATCATGTGTCAACTCCTCTCTTGCTTTTATAAGGATGGGTTGCCCCCACTCCCGTGAATAAGATTGCAACGACAAATCATGAAGTCCTCATTGCTACATCAATTACTCAATCACTCAGTACTCTTATTACCTCCAACCACACCAATTACCCCCCACCACATTAATTATTCCCACTACACCAATTACCCCCCACCACCACACCAATTACCTCCACCACAGTAATTACCCCCTACCACAGTAATTACCCCCCACCATACTAATTACCCCCCACCACCCATGACGTCACGAAAAGTGGTGGGGGGAGGCTCAGCTCCGGTATAAACACTCTACTGGTCTGGCTAACGGCAAATTTTTTTTGAGACTCTTACCTGCTTGATTTACCTCTTTACCCCCATTTACTCAAATTTACCCTTCAACGGAATAAGATGAAAATATAATCTAGTTCCAGATCTCGTTAAAATACATCCGTGTACCAAATTTTCAGTCAATATCTTAAATGGTTGCAGAGTAATTGTGCGCACAAAGAAAGTGACAGACAGACAGAATTTTTTTGCTCAATCTTAAAATCTCGACGTTTCATGACATTCTAAATCTAAATGAACAATAAAAATTTTTTTAAATTTTTTTGTCGTTAGAAGACTTCCCCTGGATGTGGAAGTAATTGCTTACTAAAGTGATTAACGCAGATTACTGAATTTTTATTCGAGATAAAATGTTTTCGGTGAATGCTGTGAGACCATTTTTTGCCAGGTTCTTGTCCGACGGAAAACGAAACAGTAGTATATCGTTGTTTATTGTAATTTGATTTGCACTGGCACACAACATCGACGCCATCGACGGGGCATTCTTTTAATTGACATTCATTAATTAAGGGCGTTTTCATAATGTTCATCTAATTTCAGTATTAGGAGGCTGAATCATTTATTTGTAGTATTTCTCACGATCTATTTTCTGAATTATTACTGTGTTAGGCACATTAAATATTTAAGTAAATCCCTTTTCATTCGACTCCAGTACAAATTGAAATCCAATTAGTTGGCACTAATCCATACTCAACTTAATACTAAACAAATTATACGAAGAAATAAAATATTAATCTTGCAAAAGAGCGCTAAATCCACCCGTAGCCGCAGTAACTTTGTAAAGTCGTAGGACTCCTTTCGTGACGTCACACACGGACTCGAGTGCAATGCGGTGGCCTGATAAAATCATTTACGTAGGCTACGCTCGATCATTGATGATCATTGATATATTGTAGTTCATGTTATTCTTAAATTTTAAACAAAGGAGGAGGGTAGCTAAGGCTGGTTTTAGGCCTATTTTATTTTTAGATTTAAATTTTAAAAAATCATTTTTTTATCATCTGTCATCAATATTTAATTGGTTTCACACCAAACGGAACCTCCCCCTCACTCGCACATATCTGTTCTACCCCTTTTAAATATTAGATAACCAGAATCCAGGAACGGTATCGCAAAATTTTGTTTGCATATAAAAAATGTTTAGAATCCTCCATAAGTCTTTTTTTTAAGTTCATCTGGGCCACCTTCCACACTAATCCCTTCCCCCACCACGCCTACTTACCCACCCACACCTTTATCTTATAACTCGACTTTATGAACATATAGTTTTATAATGGAACTACAAGGATTCTTTATTTTTATCGCAAAAAAAGATGATTTTTTTTCTTTACGAAAAATATTTACGATTTTAGAAATGTGGCGGTCAAATGCAATATACTCTTCGTTTTCGTATTTACGGAGAGATAGTAAGAAATTACGAAACTCACAGAATGCCAGAGTTTACATTCTGACAATATTCCATCGTCCTACCTTCAATAAAGCGACCCTTCACGACAACTCATTGTTATTTCTTTTGAATCTGGTTGCTCCCGGCCATAATTACCTGTAGAAGTCTTTGTTGGTCAACGTGCGCTACTAGAGCGCGTGTATTGTATTCATCGGGCCGGTTGGCCCCATCGGAATGCTAGATATCGGAATTAATTAGTTCAAGATGGGCAAACTGTACAGCGGTTCGGATCCGGTGCACGTTTCCATTGTAAAAGTACGCCTTTATTACGGTTGGCCGGTGCACTACTCCGGAGATATATCTGTAAAAAATTATAACCGATCAACTTGCCATTCCGTGGGTTAGTTTCCTCTTTGTTTGATGGGATATCTCGGCTACTTACAACTAGTGGTGAATCAATAGAAACCTTCCTCGTTAGTCAGCGTTACATTTTCAAAATAGTCCTAGTGTATTGATAACGCTTTTGCTTGGTTTTTCAAACTGCAAGTACCTCGAATAACTCCAATGTTTACCCTGAAAATATTCACAGTATAGTTGATTCCATTTCTATACTGCACATAAAAAACTCAGAGCTGCCAACCGAGCTAATATAAGGGGAGACCGGCGCATGCTTTATTTTTCTACACTATATTAAATAATAAGTATAATAAATTACTTAAAGTTCTTGTATACTGATAATAGTGCAGGAAAAATAAAATTTGACTTCGAAAAAATTAGTACAAGCAAGGAATTTGGTGGAGATGTTCTACTTGCCATCCTAATGAATATACTAAAAGTCCCCTAAAATCGAAGCTGTGCTTCGCCCGCCATATTGAAAAATGGCGGCTCAATTTCATATTTTTATATATAAATCCTTTACAGTTGCAGATAGTAAAAAATGTTTCAAATAAAAAAATGTAGGCAATAATAAAACAAACAATTTTTGATATTAACATTTTTGTGTACGAATTGTGTACGAAATACACTGTACAATGTGTGTTTATAGGTTATAAGTAAAACAAAAACATTTTTTTAGGTATATTACTATTACAGAAGAAAAATATCTGTAATTATGAAGCCTATAACAAATAGAATAAAATACGAAAATACGTTATAACATTAGTTCGTCATTATCAATGTCGTCGTCAGGTAACATATCTTCTGAGTGGCAGAACACTTGGAACATGGCAGAACACTTTAACCGTGCCGATGAGCACTCACTACGTTTTGTGCATCCCTATTTGTAACCACAGGATATGAGCTTCAGTAAATTGCTAGGGGCTGGATCTAAACATATCAAAACTGATTTCAAAGCCCCATAGCTAAACTGCCAACGCCAGGCAATCGGCTCTGAATTATTACACGTTCACTGCTAGACTTGGAGGTATGTGCAATATGAGTGATTGGCAGCTGCTGCACTTGTAGGAGGCAACACTGCCAAGTTAAATTTGGAATGTAATTGCTGCTTACTGATCAGACGATTGTATGGAAAATATCTATACTCATCAAGCGTCTGGGACTTTGTTGCCCCATAAAAGGCAAACAGAAATTTTTCACCGGCAGCTGCAATGTCACCTTTGCCATTTACCTCCGTAAATAATGCAACAGTCTGTCGTAGATTCGGGTTTTATTCTAAACGGCGTAAGCTTTTAATCTTGCTCTTTCTAAAGGGCGCGTTATGTCACAACCTGTAACAGCATGTATGAATATCAAAGAGTGTAATGTATTCTTGTGTAAATTTCATTGCTTTGGAATGTAAACAATTGACCTTTTTTAATTCCCTGAACCAGGTCGAAGGAACCAAAATATGCATCTCATCTGCTGACAAAGTAATTAGGAGGTCTAATAAGTCGGTGTCCTGGCCAACAACGACTCGAGAACCATGCCTTGCTTTTTCAATAGCTGCTGCTAAGATCGACACATCAGCATCAGATTCGGCCTCTTCTACCCCGACTTCTTAACTGGACGGCTAGATATTTTATAAGAAGTTTTTTATTTGCACTGTTTGCAAGAAATTCTGCTTGCGATGTGGTGACATTATTCAAAGTATTCTCATTTATGTTTACATCTGCTGGTTAAAAGGATTATGCTGTTGCATCCAGTTTATAAAAGTTTGTTCGTCGCGGGTGTCTCTAGCTTGTCGACTTGATCTTTGTTCAACGTGTTGTTCTGAAGTGTAGGAAGAAATGCCAGAAAATTTTTGAAATGCCAAACAAACTCAAATAATTCAAAAACCGTTCGATTTATGAAAATGGACCGCTATTTTCCAATATGGCGGGCGTAGCACTGGTTAGATTTTAGGGGACTTTTAGTATATTCAATAAGATGATAACTGCAATATTTCCACCAAATTTCTTGCTTGTACTAATTTTTTTAAGGTTCGCATACTTTTAGGCTTATTTTTCTTGCACTATAAGAGCAAATCTAGCATTGGATTTAATAAATTAAAACTCGACAGATAGAGTAAAAAGATTTGGCAACACTGTATTAAATATGACTGTCAAATGCTAATCTGCTTGTCGTTGCTTGTTAATTCTTGTAAAATGTATTTTCAGTTTAGATTTAATTAGAAATAGTTAATAACCTTAAATAATAATACAACATATTTAAAAATGTCAGAACAACTAAAATATAAAAGAAGGTTTATTTAAAAAACTGCCCTAAAAACATTTAAGACTTAAAAAAAGGTATTGGAAACAGTAACCTTTTAACCTAATGCCAAGATCATGTTTGTGAAGGAAACTCGTATGATTAATGTAAAGGAGCTTGGTAAAAATCTAAATGCTTAGAATGCTCATCAATTCTTTCTTTGCAAGATATAAAAAGTGAAAAATATTGTGGTTTACTTTCAATTTGGAATAATTTGTTTATTAATTTAATACTCTTTAAGAATTTAAATGTTCGCGCCATCTTCGGAGTATGTAGCGTTGCAAAAAATCAATTTCAACAGCTGCTTTATTTACACAAAAGGACTTAAAACTGATTGAATTTCTGATAACTTTTATGCTAGACGGACGATTTTTTCAGAGTTTTAACAGAGTTATGCTAGTTTTTGAAGCATATTTCTAAAAAACTGTGATATTAAGGGAGAAAATTAACTTAGGCCTAGCGTTCATCTGTCAAGTAAGGCATCTTTGTCTACAAGGGTCAAACTTTCCGAATCGATTACTCTGAAACTAAACGGACAATTTTATTTTTATTGAAAATGCAAGTGTAAAATCACTTTATTTATTAGTATACCAAATTATATTTGAAACGCAACATAAGACGCAAAAGATACGATATCTCAGCTTCCAATTAATGTAGAAGGTTCTAATTTTCTTTTCATTGGTCATTTTTGAAGCATTTTTAACAGATGACAGAAGTATTTGGCTGGATATATTTTTTTAATACAAAAAATGCATTCCAAAAAAATGCATTTTACAAAAATGCACAAAATGTAACTGTAAAATAATACAAAAAATTGATTTTTATCACCATTGTATAGCTCGTTCAAATAGCTAAGAATTAAAAAAAAAATCTTAGCGTAACGAATGTCTTTTATGAAGCTTTAAAAACTTTTCAAAATCTCGTTTTTTGGGAAAAATAATGAATATTTTTATTTGCAATTTTCCAGGTTACATCTACCAGATCTATAATTTCACCAAGTTTGATTAAAAAATATTAATCATTTTTTTAGTACTTCAATTGTTTTCAATGCACTCTTTTGATTCGGCTATATGCCAGAGTGAAGTAATGGTTCTTTTTTTCACACTTTTGCTTTTTTTCGTTAGTACCACAAATATATATTTTATACATTAAAAATAATAAAAAAGTACATTTATCTGATGCAACATAGATATAGAATTAAGATAATGTATATACTGCTCGACACAATACGAGGTCTCCTCAGGTGTCATTTTTCTTTTCATTGTAAACTAGATTAAAACACTTTGTTTTATTAATTTTGTTGCAGTAATAAATAAATAAAAATATAAATAAATAAATAAATAAAAATCTAACATTTGTAGAAAGAAAAGTTTATATTATCTTTTTTGCTTAAGGATCGAATTTTGCAGAGTGAGAGGGAAATATGCATTTATTTTCGGTTTATTATAAATATTTTAAAAATCATAAATGGTATAATCTTTAAAACTGTTTCAGGTACTTCCCATCGCTCTAAGGAATACAACCATATATAGTTTTTATCATAAATTTTGTTTATAGTTAAATTCAATGCTTTAATAATGAAATTAGGAACTATTTTCATTGACAAACTACTATATTCGAGTAGAACAGAAAGGAAGAGGGTCGATTTGGCCGGTTTTTGCCCTAAATTATTTTTGGATGAAAAAAATCAGAAAATATTTTTTTAACGTCTACTAACAATAATAAGTCAATTTTACCCTAAACGGATGATCCCTACCCCCCCTCAATCCCGAATATTAGTCCATGCCAAAGTTGCAAAAACCCCATTTTGGGGTAGTTGATTAGGGGTGGGAGGCTAAATAATATATTCATCGTGTACCCCGCCCTTGAAAACGTGTGTAAAACAATTTTCAACAGGTCTGGATTTTTTCTGCATGTTTCGGCATTGAGGGAGGGGGTGGTTTCAACCCCCGTGAGTCGTTAGGATGTCTGGTTGCGAAATTTTACAGGACATATTCAGATTCCTTAATAGAAACCCGATCCAACAAGTCCTCGCATGCCTGACAACGAAAAATCGAAAATTTAGGGGGTAGTTCGAGGAGGGTAGGGACCGCGCGACTATCACCATCATGTTGGCCGTCCTCAAAAAACGGGGGGCAGTCATGTTTGGTCGCTACCCCTGCACTTTTGGGGTTTTACACTTTTTTTTGCAAGTTTCGTATATGCCATCACTTGCTAACAGCTCCCACCTCCCTAACTAGGGAGGTGGAGGATCGTCGGTTTAGGATAAAATCGACTTATTCTTGTTAGTAGACATTTAAAAAAATGTTTTCTGATTTTTTCATCCAAAAATAATTTGGGGCAAAAACCGCCCAAAACGACCCTCCTCCTTTACAATAAAAATATATATAGTTGTATTCATTAGAATAATAGCAAATATCTAAAGTAGTTTTAAAGATTATACTATGTTTGGTTTTTTAATATTTATAATAAATCGTAAATAAACGTATATTTCCCTCTCACTCTGCAAAATTCTATCCTTAATTGTTTTAATTATCATTACAATAAATACGTTCGTAATAAATGTAAACCATAAAAAAATGTATAATACAGCAACATTTAAATCTGCATAGTAATATCTAATAGAAATAATGTTAATTCCTTTATTCATAGCCGTTCATGAAATGAACTGTTTTAAAAATATTTTTATTATGTAATAAACATTTACTGTCTTAGCCTAAATTTTATCCTTTTTGTTTAATTATTATAATTATTGTAATTTATATGTTCGTAATAAAATATAAACCATAAAAATGTATAATACAACAGTATTTAAATCTGCATGGTAATAAATAATAGTAATAATGTTAATTCTTTTATTCATAGCCTTTCATGAATTGAAGTCTGAAGTATTTTAAAAACATTTTTATTATGTAATAAACATTTACTACCATAGCCTAAAGTAAACAATATCAAAAGGCATTTTGTTGTTTAACGCTTGTGCCATTCGATTAAATAATTTAATAATAAAACAATAAATTTAATTTCCATGAAATATAGTGCCGTAAATCACTCATTTATGGCGTTGGTAATATTGCAAAGCGCAGTTTTTCGAATCCTTTTGGCCTTTGGGTGCTCTTACCCGTGCTCTTGTAGTGTAATGACTCTTTATCTTTATCTATTGAATCTCTGATCCGTATCTCGCCCACACAGCTAACCATTGTGCACTTTGGCTGACCACTATAGGCTTCTATTGGTTGTGAAGCAGCTGGGGCAGCAACGAACTGCACAGAGGTAGCACGCACGATTTAAATGCTTCGATAAAAATCAGACGAAGAGTAAGAATTACATATTTATAAATTTATGTTGTACATTAAATACAAGTAGGAGTAGACGAGTATCTACTGTATACTATACTCATCTATATCTATATTTTTTACTAGTGGTTTTCAGGCATTTCTAAGTTGCGGGATTTTGGGACAATAGTCTTCAATACATCATTTAAAATGAAATTTATTATGAAAAGTAAATACAGTTTATCAAATGAAACATATATAAAATATAAAAACAAAATCATATTTGGAAAACAACTAATTGAAAACAGTAAAAATTTTAATTTTTACTTAGTGAAATACATTAATTAAATAACAAAATCCGTTACTCGTCATTTGTTATTAGCAAAACGACCTTCGGCCTTTATTGTTATATAAATGCTATTAAATAAAATTTCTAAATTTTCGTTTCAAATTATTTATTTCGCCAATATTTTTTTTTATATCTTTGTAATTCATGGGGGGGTAATTTACCCCATTACCCTCCCCCCATAGATAGATAGATAGATAGATAGTCTTTATTTCACCACTATATGTACATACATGAACATTTGCAGCAAGTCAGGGTAAAAGCTGGTGAACAGCAAATTATAATATTTATAAGTTTATAAAACACAAAAACATATATATGTAAATATAACATTTCACTAAAAACAATAAATTTATAAAAACACAAAAACATATAGATGTATATAACATTTCACATTGATATACACAGAAGATATGAATAAGTATGAAATGCAAAAATATGTAGAGTATCAGAGCATTCTGTAAATATGAGCATTTAAATAGTCGAGTGTGGATTAGCACCATAGGGTGTCTTAAAAAATTCGTCAACCGAGTAAAAACAGTACTTTCGAATGAATTTTTTTATATTCTTTTTAAATGACAGTAAGTTCAGTTGCTTTATATGACATGGTAAATGATTATACAAATTTAGGTTGGGGGAATTTTTAGCGCTTAGAGATAACCTGTAGCGAGGTACTCTAAGAAATCCAGCAGCACGTGTGTTGTGCTGATGGTAATCAGACAGGACAGAGAGACTGGACGCACTCCTGTGAATCTCTACAAGACTATAATAAATAAACAGTGAAGGGAGGGGCATAATGCCCAGTTTAATGAAAATAGGTTGACAGTGTTCCGTAAACTTAGCACTAACGAGTATTCTTATAGCTTTCTTTTGTTGTCGGAAAACTTTTAATGCGTGGGAGGAGTTACCTCATAAGACCACTGCGTAGGAAAGTCTAGAGTGGAAAAGGGAAAAATAAGTGTTTTTTAAGATGTCGAATTGGAGAATGCCTTTTAATTTCCTGAGGAGAAAGATCCTGCTTGAGAGCTTTCTATTTAACTGATCCATATGGTTTACCCAGCTAAGGTTATCATCTAGATATATACCTAGGAGTTTAACGTGCTCACCTTTGGATACATTTTTATTGGTTGAAATTATAAGTCTCTGAGTTTTTTCTTGATTGAGTGTTAGTTTATTCAAGGTGAACCAGTTTTTTGCCTGGAGTTCTATGTCGGAGCTAAGTTGGATCAGATTAGCAATGTTGCGGTCAGAGCACAAGAGAGTGGTATCGTCAGCAAACAAAGTTGATTTGCTAGGCGACATAAATTGTGGAAAGTTATTAATGTAGATCAGAAATAACAGTGGCCCCGGACAGAGCCCTGGGGTACACCATGATTAATATCTAGAGTGTCTGACATGCCATTTCCTATGACTACACATTGCTGACCCTTTTGCAAATAAGAACTGAAAAGAGATAGAGGTAACCCTCTAACTCCATATAACTGCATTGTATCGATTAGTTTAGAGAGACACAATCAAAGGCCTTGGAAAGATCACACAGAGTGATAGCCGTATGATGACCTTCCTCAAGACCCTCGACTATGTCACTCACGATCTTTACGACGGCCTGCGTGGTTGAGCGTCCAGAGCGGAAACCATATTGATAGGGGCTGAGAAGTGATTCATGTTCCAGATAACTTGACAATCTTTCTGTCAGAATAATTTCAAATATTTTACCAAAAATGGGGAGGATTGATATGGGGCGGTAGTTGTCTAATAAGGAGTCGACTGACCGATATCCTTTTTTAAATATCGGTATAACGCGGGCAATTTTAAATATATCTGGGTAGACACCTTCGGCGATACAACTATCATATAGAGCGGCTAGTGGAGCGGCGATAATATCCTCCGTAGATTTAATTATTTTGGCATTTAAGTTATGTATATCTAAAGAATTTGAATTTTTTAATGATTTAATAGCTGATTTTACTTCTTGTATGGTTACTGGACGCAAGATATATTCGACATTTTGTTGTAGGTAAAGTTAGTTTGAACGTTAATGTTGAGACGAATTAATTAAGTCGCCTGCAACAGATACAAAGTGGTTATTAATTGTGTTTGGTGAAATACATGGATTGACGACGTTATCCCGACAATTGTTTATTTCAAAATTTTTAATTTTCCAACTATCTCTTGCCTTATTGGTAGAGTCATTGAAGAATTTGTTGCAAGCCTTTTTCTTCGCAATTTTAATATCGTTTATGTACTCTTTACGCAGAGCACTATAAATAGAGTAATCAACCGGATTTCTAGTGATATTACAAATTAGTTTAACGGAAGAGAGCGTGTCCCTTTTATTTTGTAAAGAATCAGTAAACCAATTGATTGGCATCTTCTTATTTAAAGTACATTTTTTTAAAGGAAAAATTCAATTTATCAAGTTACGAAATCTATTTACCAGAAGCTCGGACAAATACGACCATTATTACTGCTATAAAAGATACTCTAGTCAGTGTCAAGCAATTGGTTTCTAAGCCTTACTAAACCATGGTTAGTAAATCTCCTGCGAAAAATGACAGACGATGTGTCATTGTTACTATATATTTTAATAAATTGTCCAAAATGGTCAGACAGGCAAGGATCTATGACACCTATCTCATAGCCTTCCTCCTCCAAGTTTGTCACAATATTATCAATACAGCTGGCGGAGTGGGCTGTCACCCTAGTAAATGCTGAAATTATTGCTGTAAGTCCAAAAGAATTTAGTAGGCATATAAGGTCATTAAGATTACCAGAGGCAGACTTAATGTTTATATTAAAGTCCCCGACAAGCACTATTTTATTATATTTATCAGAGAGAAATTCCAAGAGTGCCTCCAGTCTCTCTAAAAATATAGAGAAATCCCCAACACATGATCTATATAAGGTGATAACCGCTGTCTTGATACTAGGAATCTCAATACCACAGAATTCTGCATTGATTTCGTTGCAAAACTCTGAGAGTAATAAAGGTTTAAATATATTTTTTTTTTTTTTTTCAAAAAAATGCAAACACCACTGTGTTTGCTTATAGATCTACAGAAAGAACTTGCCAGTATGTAACCTGGTAAATTAATAGTATCAAAAGCAGCCTGGTTTAACCAGTGTTCAGACAAACAGATTATATCATATACATATTTGTCGAGATACAGAGATAAATTATCCACTTTGTTTGAGAAACATTGAATATTGATGTGCATCATACTTACAGAAATACTCTGACTATTTATGACGTTGCAATTTAAATCATTAATATCTATAGGTCGATAGGGCCATCTTCTTTCTTGGATGAAGAAAACGGTTTATATGGGCACCCTCAGGCCAGGCACTGGGAGTCATAGCGTTACAGAGATTTTTTTCATGAATCGTTACTTTAAAAGACGCATAATATTGAGGGTACATGGATTTCATTTCTTCTACCATCACTTCAGGAAAAGTGGGTTTTAGAAAATTTGTTAGGTCAACTACTTTCATTTCTGGATGAACTTTATAAACGTGTAGAAAAGCTAGTTTTGGAGCAGTTTTAAAAGAAGCATTTGAAATCATTTGGCCAATTATTGGTTTGTTATTTCGTCGTTTATTTTTTCGAGCTACTTGTGTAAAGGGCTCGCTGTCATCAATAAGATTTATTTATTTTTGTTGAGTGTTAACTTGCGATATGGCTGTCGCGACGCGACGTCTTATTTAAATATATAAAATGAACCTAAAACACACCCCAAAAAAGGGGGTTACATATTAAAAAAATAAATCGAAGATAATATCCATTATCCACCGACACTGCCAGTGTCGGAGCGGGAATTCGAATCCAGTGCACAATGGACAGTGTGACCAAGCGTTCCTCAAAGATAATTTAAACTCACAAAAAATGTACGCAAAAGATATCTAATGTAAACATAGTTTTATCGGCTATATTATTGTGGATGATTTAATCATTCGGTACTTGTTGTAAGAAAACTCAGGTTTTTAATAGGAATAACAAATGATATTAACATCGAACGAAAATATTATTGCATTTAATAATAATTTAACACTAATTTAAAAAATGTGGAGAAGTTGCCAAAGTGGGTCCTAAAAATTATTTATGGCAAATAAATAGCTTGCTTAAACATCAAGCAATTGTACCACTCTGACATTTTACTAAAACAAAAAAAAAACAACCCATCAGCTAAATGAAAAAAATACTTAACCCTGATTTATAGTTTATAGCGCGGTTAGTACTTGGATGGGTGAAATGCAACTTGGGAAACACAGCGATCTCGTCCCACCTTCTAGCGGCTTGTATATCAGCGTATACGCGGAAGATATGTAATTTCAAGACGAGGATTGCGTAGTGGATATACCATCATTCGGAGGGGATGTAAAGCGGGCGGTCCCTTGTCTATTAAATTTTAGGCAAGTAAAAGATCTCTATAGTCTGGGAGCCCTCCTTAGCTGTACGTGCACCCCCGATCCTTGGGGACAATGTTTTTCATAAAAATTAAAGCCTAAGGAACAATTTAAGACATGTCCTAAAAAAAAAAATTGGCTGTACTTTCAAAATGGCGGCCATATGTTAAAAAAAACTGTTGCCAATGTTGTTTTTGTCATTTAACACAAAAACTAAAAAAGATGGACAAAAACTTTTTTCACGAAAAACAACGTCCATAAAATTTTCTACAATTTTGTACCTATACAATATTTTGATAGGAGTTACCATTTTCCAGATAAATAAGTCCAAAATTAAGAAAACATGGAAATGCATATATCGGTAAATCACTTAGAGGAAGTAACTGTGACAATTATTGTAAGGCGTATAATATAACTTTATATTATTAACATAAAAATAAAATAAAATAAACTGAAAAAAATTAATAATAATAATAATAATATAATTTGCAGACATTTATTTCGAAAACGGTAACAGTGGTATCTGGAAAACGGTAACTCCTATCCAAATATTGTATAGGAACAAAATTCTAGAAAATTTTATGCACTTTGTTTTTTGTGCAGAAAGTTTTTCCATCTTTTTTAGTTTTTGTGTTAAATGACAAAAACAATATTTGCATTTTTTTTAAACGGACGCCATTTTGAAAGTACAGCCAGTTTTTTTTTTTTTGGACATGTCTTAAATTGTTCCTTAGACTTTAATCTTTATGAAAAACATTGTCCCCAAGGATCGGGGGGGTGCACGGACAGTTAGGGTGGGCTTCCGTAGTGTTACGTTTTATGTTGAATTTTATATTTTACTTTAAGAGATGAATCATTTATCTGGAAAATGGTAACTCCTTTGCAAATATTGTATAGGAACAAAATTGTAGAAAATTTTATGCACATTGTTTCTTGTGCAGAAAGTTTTTCTCCATCTTTTTTAGTTTTTGTGTTAAATGACAAAAAAAAATTTGCAATTTTTTTTTAAAGGACGCCATTTTGAAAGTGCAGCCAATTTTTTTTTAGAACATGTCTTAAATTGTTCCTTAGGCTTTAATCTTTATGAGAAACATTGTCCTAAAGGACCCGGTGGGGGGGGGGTGCACGGACACTTAGGGTGGGCTCCCGTAGTACTAGTCTTCTTACGAGAAGAGGTTCGGCAAAATTTCCAGGCTCGTCTCCTGGCGTCGGTGATAGGTCCTGGTAGCGGAAACAGGCCGACGTTAAATAAAAAAATTTAAAAAAAACTTAAAAGAATTACTATAGACAATTTTCTTGAGTACTGTAAAAACAAATACGTTAGTATTTATACTGAAATTTATGTTTAGAAAGAAGCTTGATATTAATATAGGAATTATTATTATTTATATTCACTCATTCATTTACTTTGCTTAAAATATCATTTATTATGTTAATATAATGAATTGTTGTATATTATCGTTTTCATTGGTAAGATTTCTTGATGATAATTAAATATATGTTTTTATATTGTTATTTATCTTATAGCTTTTTTCAATTCTTTATAGGTTCAAATATCTTTTGAATTACTATAAATTATGTTACGTCAATTTCTATGGTCTTTTCTGTAGATGACACTATTTTTGTTAGACAGTTGACAGTTACTAGCAGCAATATTGCTGACTAGAAACAATATTATAATGTTAATATACATCAGATATTCCGCAAAGATCTATCCTTGTAGCTATATCGAGACAGATACTATGTACGGTTTCTGTCTTTCCCAAGAAGATAAATACCATTTACAAAAAAATTAAAACTGCTGTGTACGATATTTTACAACTGTACTCCAATATGACACCACATTTACGTCTTTTCAATCTCTTGAGGTTAAGCATATGGAATTGGGCCCAGCGGCTTTTTGGGCTATTCATTCACATGAATGTTGCTTATGACTAGAAATGCTCAATAAAATATATAATAAACCTCTATCCCCTCTATTACCAGAGTTATGGGGGTAACAACCCTCAACTGTAAAATTAATTTTTGTCAAAACTATTGAAAATAATTAAATGAAATTACTAGGAGATGTTGATATAAGATAGCTTCATATTTCTCATTTTTCTAATATTCCTATTACGTCATTTAGTATATAAAAAAATAATTTAATTTTTGAGGGTGCTGTTTTTATATCAACCCCTTGAGTGACACCTACCAAACAAATCTATATTGTTTGACACTAACACAATTATCGTGTGTAAAAATTACTTCAAGGTCAGATTGGTGGAAGATGCTTAAAAATATAAACCTAGGTAATGAACAGAGGCACACAAAAAAAAATTAAGTGCGAAGACCTAGACCACTTAATTCGTACTCATTTGGAAGTTAATAATCAAAAAAATATACTACTACTTTTAGCTTGGCTCTCAATTATTTTTCTTTGCTTAAGAAGTATTGATTTTATTGGACAATATGGTTAGGCGATTTTAATTAATCCACAGTAATATCTTCTCAGGAAGGGACATTAGCGAAAATTGTATCAGACAAAAGTTGTTCCGTTCAGAGAGGGACATCTTTTGAGCAGAACAATTTTCCAACCCCCACCTCTGATGAGCGGGGGGTGGAGCTAAGTTTTGAATTTTTAATGGCACTATCCCCGCTCATCAAGGCAGGGGGGGAATGTTTAGTACAAAAGTTATCTAATTTCTTCCGTACAGTCAGAATATGCGATAAAACTATAGTAACAATTCAAAAGTTAGTCCCACCCCCTGCTCATCAGGGGTGGAAAACTGTTCTGCACAAAAGATGTCTCAACTCTGAATGGAACAACTTTTGTCTGAAACATTTTTCGCTAGTGTCCCTTCCTGAGGAAATATTACTGGGAATTGATTAAAATGGCCTACCCATATTGTCTAATAAAATCAATAATTGTTAAGCAAAAAAAAATAATTGAGAGCCAGGCTAAAAGTAGTAGTATATATTTTTTTATTATTGACATCCAAATGAGTAGGAATTCAGTGGTCTAGGTCTTCGCACTTACATTGTTTTTGTGTTATTGTTCATTACCTAGGTTTATATATTTTTTAAGCACCTTCCACCAATCTGACCTTGCAGTAATTTTAACACACGGTAATTATGTCATTGTGTTAAATAATATAGATTTTTTTGGTAGGTGTCACTCAGGGGGTTGATATAAAAACAGTCCCTTCAAGAATTAAGTTATTTTTTTAATATAGTAAATGACGTAATAGGAATATAAAAAAAATGTAAAATATAAAGCTATTTTATTTCAACATCTCCTATTAATTTCATTTAATTATCTTCAATAGTTTTGGAAAAAATTGAAGTTGAGGGCTGTTACCCCCATAACCCTGGTAATATAGGGGATAGAGGTTTATTATATATTTTATTGAGCAGTCCCAGTCATAAGCAACATTCATGTGAATGAATAGCCCAATAGCCGCTGGGCCCAATTCCATATACTTAACCGGCGAGACCCCTTGTGTGAAAGGAAATTCACACACCTCATTTTTAATAATAAAATACAAAAACGAATTGAAATTCATAGCAGAGATCTGAGACAAGTTTATTTTTTTTACTAATTTAGCGTTTTTATCAACAATAATTAAACAAAGTTTTTTGATCCTAGTGCTGCTTCTTGCAAATATCTTCTTTCATTAGAGGTGAATACGTAAGTGTTGGAGAATTTCAATTAATAATAGAACTATCATATTTAACAGAATAAATGTAACACTTTTCAGTGATTTTGTTACATTTTTCCACATATATGTTAAAAAACTTTGTAGAAATCCTTAAGACTATATTTAGACATTAAAAAGTACTGAGCTTTGTGCAGTTCGTCTCTTGTTACGCTAGGTTTGGTGCATATGTTAATATCCTGTGGTAGTTTTTCAAAAATCGCACCGGAGAAGCAGGTGTTCCTCACTAACAAATATAAGATATTATAATAAGTTGTTTTATTGTAATTCTTCGAGATCGAGAAAAATAACACAGCGGCCGGCGCGGCGGCCTGCAATTTAATAGATTAATTAACTTACCGTATTTTGCAGTACGTCATATTCAGTGAAAATATAATGAATGTACAACGGCTTTCCATATTTTGAAATGTCCATATATTTTCGTTAACTTGCAACATAATTTTCAGCATATAATATGTTGACCACAATGTTGAGGTTTTTAACCGATTTTAAATACAAGAAGACTCCAGAAGGTACAGGGTTATTCATTATATTTAGGCCACCCTTCATTATCGTTATTACTGGAGATAGAATAAAAAGTTTCGGACAAAAGTTGTAGGGCTGTAACTAAAGCCCTTTAACAAGTCAATGGAACCACAGTGCCGTGCACAAATTAAGGGGTACAAGAAGCAATAATATTTTTTTAAATGGAACGCCATGCGAATTGTTGAATTACCCTTTTTTTCTGATTTCAAAAATATGACATGTGATAGTCCTATCTTTAACCGTTTTCGAGTTATTGAACATTGAAAATCGTATTTAAGCTATTTATAATGTAACTAAATAAACAAACTAGCCGTGAACATTTATATATACAAATAAAAGACTGAATAATACAAGAAGAATATACAAAAAGATATAAACAAATTAATTTAAAATATAAAAAATGTCTCCCAAGTTGGCAGAAGGTGGTATGGTGCCCAGGATTGATGCGGCATTCCCTCTTTGAATCGCCAAACTGATTCTCTGTATCAGGTAGCAAGTGCTCTTCTTTTCTTTTCATTTGAGATGCCGCAAAAGGCAAAAAAAAGAAACGCGATTCTAGTTCTTTATATTTACATCTCTTATTATCTTCTCCGATACGGGCAGCTTCTCCAGGTTTTTGGGATGTATATTTAATATAAGACGGTGCTAGTGTATCACGATATGTAGCGTCCCATAGAAGGGCCTTTCCCCTTTCCATGGTACAAGGGACATTCCATCCGCTCTTTTCCGTCGCTTCTGCAACACCCTACTGGTTCAAGTACTGAAGGAATTTCTGCCGAAACCAGAGCTCTCTTGATGATGTCGTTTATAATTCCATGACGAGACCACCTCCCTGTACTTTTGTGGCATGATAGGCCATGATGACCAAAAATGTTTACGGGTTCACCGCAAGTGCAGTTTTGGGGTTCTCAAAGGGGTTGACCAGTTCGTAAGGCCACGGCGATACGAAAAGATGAGTCGTCTAAGAGAGTTCCTATTGAAGGCGATGGTAATGTATTCAGCCAGACGCCAGATTCTATTTATTATACGAAGGGAAATTACAATTATTAAAGTAGTCTATGAAAATGACAAGTATTCTGTTATTATATGAAACGCTGACAGATTTAATACCGGAATACTTAGCATATTCATAGACTACTTTAATAATTGTAATTTCCGTGCGTCTAATAAATAGCTTAAATACAATTTTCAATGTTCAATAACTCGAAAACGGTTAAAGATAGGACTATCATGTGTCATATTTTTGAAATCAGAAAAAAAAGAGTGATTCAAAAATTCACCAACACACTATTTAAAAAAATATTGTTGGTTCTCTTCAATTTCTGCACGCCACTGTGCTTCCATTAACTTATTAAAGGGGTTCAGTTACAGCCCTACAACTTTCGTTCGAAACTTTTTTTTCTATCTTCAATAATAACGATAATAAAGGGTGGCCTAAATATAATGAATAACCCTCTACATACCACTGGACCAAGAAATTGGTTAAAAAACCCGAAAAAAATAAAAATCATCAACATCAACGCTTTCGTGTTATAGTTGCATGACGTCAATCACTCCTATCGCATCGGGAGACTTAGACGTAGCCGCTTGCCTAGATGCTTAACAGTCTGTATTTTATAACGTCGTTATTTTCTGAAATTATTATTAAATTCCCCAAAAAAGGAGACAAAAAGGATAGCCCGGCTATTTAATATAAAACTATATTTTTAAATATGTGCTTGGATTACGTTTACAAAGATCAAGCAGAATGAAAAATGTACAGAGAGACAGACAAATTTATCATATACTAAAAGAAGATAAATATATACGGTAACTTACAAAGATAAATCCATAATTATTGGCAGAAGGCCACAATACACAAAAACTACTGTAAATAGTTCAAAAAGATAGATAACTAAATTATTAATTGAAGAAAGAAGGTAAATTTACCGTCGTTGCGTGTAAAATTTCAGTGTAATTTTACCCGCAAAGAGAGCGTAAAATTCCATTTACCAGGGAGAATTACCCAAAATATAAAGTAAATAGAAATTTTACACTCTCTTTGAGGGTAAAATTCCATTACAATTAGGGGTTATTTTATTTGCAACGACGGTAATTTTACTATGAAAACAAAATCCTATCTGGATAAGGGGCAATTTTATTACACTACGGTGATGTAATAAAATTGCCTCTTATCCAGGCAGGATTTTATTTTCGTAGTAAAATTACCGCCATTGCGTATAAAATTACTCCCAATTGTAATGGAATTTTGCCCGCATAGAGAGTGTAAAATTTCTAATTACCTTATATTTTGGGTAATCCTCCCTGGTAAAAAGAATTTTACGCTCTCTTTGTGGGTAAAATTACATTGAAATTTTACACGCAAGGACGGTAATTTACCCTCATTTTTTACAGTGTCGCTAACATTATTAAATGAAAAGGTTAAATGACATTTTACTAATAAACAAATTTTATAATTTTATATCATAAACAAATATTTAAACGTAAATAAAGGCAATAACCATTCATCGAGAAAATTAAACCACCATGGAGCCTAATTAAGAGGGCATACATTGTCATCATACCATCAACGATGACATATGAAGCTAAAAATGAAGCAAGACCAAGAGAAGAAGTCTGAGAAGAGCTACTACCAAAAACAACATAAAACGTCAACATAATTGAGAGGGAAAACAATTACAAAAGGACAGAAATGTACGCAATGGTATCTATTTTATCTATCTAAATAATAAAATTTTTGACCAGGCGTTATTTATGGAATGGTTTCAAGTGTCTATTCAAATGCTTCAGGTCAATGTCCCTTCTAAGTCTTCACATAATACATAGCAAAAAGGTACTTGTGAAATTTTTGACATGTTCCGAACTATGGTATATATTTTATCTATCTAAAATAATAAAATCTGAATGGATTATGAATATAATCTAGAAAAAGCATGCACACATAAATGTGATAGCACTTTGCAACGTCACATTTTCCCCCAGTTGGCAGCTGAAAACCAAAGGCAAATGAAACGTAGCAACCAGCTAAGCTCAATGGTTGGGTCGAGTTGTGATATTTGTAAATTTTTACAGGTGGACATAATCAAATTCTGGTATTTAAAAAACAATATAATAAATAAATTAGGGTAAAAATACAATCTCTTTATAATGTTTAAATGAAGTTATGTTAAATGGAGAAAAACAAATTATAAAAAATTGCTAAATATGTTTAAAAGTTAATAATACGTGAAAATATCAACTGGTTTACATTAATTTCTTATGACCAAACTACTGCAGATGTTAGCTACAGAGATAGGTTGGCTTACGTTACTTTGATTGACGTTGACGTTTCTTGGGCTTTCTCCGGATGGTGAGTGGTCCAAGTATTCACATAAAAAATAGACAATTATCAGGGACTAGTTGATAATAAAAAAAATTAAGAGCAAGAATAGGTAGTTAAATTTTGTTCAAGTAAATGACTAAGCAAAGATGCCAATATTTACTAATACTTTGAATTATGTGACTCTAGACAAAAACTATAAAAGGTTTACGCCTATTTTATTGTTGGATTTAAATGTTTAAAAATCATTTTTTTATCATCTGTCATCAATATTTAATTGATTTCACCCCAAACGGAACCTCCTCCCACTCGCACATATCTCTTCTACCCCTTTTAAGTATCCAGAATCCAGGAACGGTGCCGCTAATTCTTTTTGCATTTAAAAAGTGTTTAGAACCCTTCAAAAGTCTTTTTTTTTTCTCAAAAATTTTTATCTGGGTTACTTTCCCCACTAATCCCTTTCCCCCACCATGCCTACTTACCCACCCACACCCTTATCTTATAACTTGACTTTATAAACATACAGTTATATAATGGAACTAGAAGGATTTTTTATTTTTATCAACAAAAAGATGTGGGTGGGTATGTAGACGTGGTGGAGGAAAGAGATTAGTGGGTAAGATAGTCAAGATGAATTTTTTTGAAAAAAAAAAAGACTTTAAGAGTTCTAAATACTTTTTAAATACAAAAAATGAGCAATACCGTTCCTGGATTCTGGTTATCTAATACTTAAAATGGGTAGAAGAGATATGTGCGAATGGGGGGAGGTTCCGTTTGGGGTGAAATCAGTTAAATATTGATGACAGATGATAGAAAAATTATTTTTTTAAATTTAAATCCAAAAATAAAATAGGCCTAAAACCGGCCTTAGCTATCCTCCTCCTTTATCTAGAATTTACCACACCAAAAACTGAAGAAAAACACTAAAATGCCCTCGGAATTACCAAGGTTAGATTTAATATCAAAAGTTATAAATTGACGAAAATAGAAATTGTAAATATACTTTAAATAGTACTACCCGTACCAAAATTCTACTATAAACAAAACCTCTGCTAACAATAAAACGGACAATAAAAATCAGTAGGTTGCTATTCTTTTCAATTTCAAAATAAAACTGTGTAGGTATCTTTCTTAATCAAAATAATCATTTAGCTTACAATTTATTATTACTGCTTTTTCTTCTTCTTATCAACTAGGTAGGAAGGTTTTTTGCTGTGTATTATGTAAAGTCTTAAAAGGGATATGGATCTGAAGCATTTGAATAGACTCTATGAAACCATTCCATAGATAATTCCTGGTCAAAGTGTTAGTCGTGATGCGCTGAATCGTTTTGTGATTTTATTGCCGAATCGCTATTTTGATAGATTTTTTTCTGTACTTTCCAAATCCGGTAATAGTTTTTCATAAACACGATAGAAAATATAATTTTTTGTCAAAAATGAGCAGGGCTGATTTTCCCCGAGTCCGACTCTGGATTTTTCAAAACCAAGTAGGCCATTCTGACAAGTACCTGCTGAGGAATGTTACCGGTAAATTTCATTCCATTACATCCAACCGTTGCAGAGATATAGCTTTTTGAATTTTCAGATTGCATAAGACACCTTTAACCAGAGGAAAAAACATTTTTTCCGTTGATGATCTAGACTCGCCTTGAAGTGCTCTATCTGCCATTATGCTATGGCACATTCCTCGCGGATCACCCTGTATATCACGACACAATGAAATAACGCACTTCCCATCCCTGTACTATGCACCATGTGCCACTCGCTGCTGACAATAAGCATGACTCAAATCCAACCCAGCATAGACGTAGCCGGTCAGGTGGTATGTTTCCCGGAAGTGGCAGCAATGTCTGGTCATGCTGGTCAATCAACCAATCAAACCAATCAAAGTCCTCAAAAAGTATTGGGTTCTTAGAAAAATGTTTTGTTTGTTAACGCCATCAGAACACACAGATGATGTCATATTTCAAAACACATTTAAAGATTCTGATCTCAACATCTACACATATATGAAATATATTCAGGAATAGCTTTGTCTTTTCAAGCAGTTTTATGTTGGTAACTGGAATGGAGAATGGAGATCAACAAAAATTAAGTACAAATATTAAAATACAACTTTCACCATCACTTTACCGAAGTGTTGAATCAAATTGTTGATTTATGAAAACGAAATCAAACAAAATAATTCGAATTTACGTTCAAATTAGGTAAATTGTTTTGCAAATAGCAGCAGTAAACGCTATACAAGCAGAATATTGCAAGTGTGGGTGGGCCGTGGTTCTCCAGGGTCCTTTAAACACAGTTCAATTAAATCAAATGATTAAGTAAATATTTTGACCAATTTGGTATATACCTCAGCTCTCCCTAGGGTCCTTAGGCCCTCCCACATGCCTGTTACTGTTAGGGCGTGGTGGAAAACGCCGGTTTAAAACTAAATAAACTGTTTATTTGAACTTTAGAGCTCTCCAAATTCGTGATTTGTTTCCGTAATGGCACTGAGAATGCCTTTAAAAGTAATAAACAAGTTGTTATTTTGTTTTATTTCCAGTTTGATTCATTTAGAAAGTAGTATTTTTAAATGAACACATTTTTACAGAAATTACAAGAGGTTTCACCTTTTAAACGCAGATTCCTCATTAGGAAATATAGTGGACGATACTGATGAAAACACTATTCTTTGTTTTTTATCACTAATTTCACAGCCACACACACAAAAAAAGTTTTGCGCAGCGGACCAAATTATATGCATTTGGAGAGATGATTTTTTCAGGTTTAGTGTTTTTTCACCCCTTTCTAAAATCTCAAATTTGAACGTGCATTTCTCGTGATTAACTGAAAAAAAGCTCATTAACTACGAAATAGAAACGTAATTCAATTCCCTACAGTTTAGTTCTTAGTAAAACCATTTACAGTAAAAATTGGCCAAGTTGTGGCTACCTATTGTTAAAAAAAAATACATCTTTATGAAAATCAAAATTGCAAATTTATTCCTTTTAATTAAATTAAGCTGTTTTGTAGCTTTCGAGGAAATAGTAAATCAAATGGCCTTCCTTAAAAACAATTTGTAATATAAAAATTTTTTTTTGGAAAATGACGTGTTTTTATCTGAATTTATTAAGAAAATCATCTTTCAGCAAACAGAATATTACAAATTTCTACTGTGAAATAAAGTTTACTGAGTTACTTTGCAAATGGAACCAATCGCGTTAATTTATCATAATTACAGCTTATTCTATAGTCACTTTAATCTACTAAAAATATGGGAAAAAATGCGCAAATTGTGTATTTTTTTTTTTTTTGGCATCTCGTTCTCCGACTTAAGCCCAGCTGACGTTAAAAAGGCTAATGTCAGCTTAGCCGATAAACTCAGTGTTTCTAAGTTTTTATAGTATACACCATGCATTTATTTATCGGAATGCTGCCTAAACAGATTCTTCTGTTCGGCAGCTTTTATTTAAGCCTTCAGACGATTTGGCCGAAGCTCAGTGATTGACTGGCTCTGAGATTTCATGATCTCTCAGGAGCGGATCCGAGCTCCTGATGACGCTACATACCATACTCAGTGGTACTCTGCCATGCATACACTCCAGACCCAAGAGTCCTCGGCCTCCTCTATGACGTGGGAGATAAACATGAAGAGCGGACGATTTAGGATGAATACTCGTATGGATATTCATCATCTTGCAGGTATCTCTATCTAATTGACGCGGCTCATCTACAGTCCATTTAACTACTCCAAAGGAGTAGAGTAGAACAGGAACGGCAAGCATGTTAGTAGCAGACATCTTGTTCTTCCCCGAAAGTTCCGACGATCAAATCTTTCGGAGTAGGCATCTGTACTTACCGACGAGAGATTTCTTGATTTGGTGCACATCCTGGATGTGGTGTTGTTGTACACCCAGGTACGTGTAGATCTCTCCGGAATTCAGATGACTTACAGTAGTATGCTTCCGTCTGCGAGCTGCGCGTCCTCAGAAAATTTCCTGCATCTCCTTCTCTTAAGATGGACGACCGAACTTATCCAATCCAAACTCCATATCAATGGACCGCGTGTATTCCTCAACCACTCTTAGGGCATTTTGAAGTTCATGCTTGCCGGAGACAGTTTAAGTTCATCCTTATAAAACAGACGAGTGACCTTATGCCTCCGGTTTCTGAGTGGGCCACAGTGGTACCTGTGAGTTTGGCGGAGTTCAACAGATAACAGCAGTAGTGAGATGCAAAAGAGGAGGGGACCCAGAGAATCTCCAAGCACACCAAGCAAACTTCTGAAAATTGAAATTGAACGTAGTTATCATGAAGAAAACAAAACACCACATAACTGCTACATAAATTGATTTATTAAACACAGACGTAGACAGGAATAGTTAAGTGTCCCCTACTCGCAAATTGCCAAAAAACTCTGAAAACCGCCCTACATGTTAACAAGTCGCTGACATCTACCAAGTCATTTTTACTTGTCTTTCTTTTTTCTCCTCTTTCAAAACCATATATTGACTTGCCACTACACACGAAATTTTCTCTAAGTGTCTCGGAAAACTTAATTTTCACACTGAGTTCACATATAGCGCACTTAAACGTCGACAGAGTCTTATAAAATTAACCAAAATGTTTTCCTCTCCCATTGCCACCCCCGTAATCGTGGAATCCCCGGATCACTTTTATGCGACGCAGAAAGGTCCAACCTACACACCGATACCAAAAGCATTCCGATCGGACCACCCCTGCACCCAGCGGTCGCGGCCAAACAATTGTTACACTTTAAACGTTTATACCCCCTATACACAGGATATACTAGTATATATGCTTCTACGGTTTCCCTATTAGATTCTACATATTTTCCTAACATCTAGCGTTACACTAGCGATTTCTTAAACATTTCCAATGTTAACACACAATATATAATGAAAAGCTTAGGATAAATAATCAGTGTTACTAGTTTTCTATACACAATTGGCTGTTTTAACGGCTGGTACAAAACGCCTTGATTTAAATCGTGATGTTCACTATCCAACAACAACTTGATTTACAATATTTTTGCCGAGGCAAAATTATCACCGAGCTCCATTTGACCCATTTTATAAATGTCAACAATAATACAAAAACTGTTATAATTTATTTGTGCAATAAATATTGAAATAAGATTGTTGATAGTGTAATTATTTACTAAACTAATAACAATTATTTTGTGTAACAGCACCTTGGTATTGCAGATAATAGTTATGTTATAAAACCTACAATTAAGTTTAGCATTTAGGTATAATTATAAAACATAATAACATATATTTAAGTGTACTTATAACTATTGCTATTAATAATAATTAAACTGTTATCATTCAGTATGCAAACTTAAACTGATAGAGGCGACGACCGGAGTTTTAAAGCAATCCTAAGTACTTGTTAATAACAATAATAACGCCGATTTTTTAAATTTTTAAAAGATCATGGCTAGGGCTTGGTTGATTAAACATAATTAATTACAAGTGATTAAAATAATTGCGCTGGTGAATTCAAAGGGGAGGGGCCATGCTCTCTCCCTGGATAGACGTGTGTGTGGGTGTGTAATGACCATACGCCAAGTCTCCTAAAGGTACGTATTCATACAGAGAACGAAGGCGAATGAATTCGATCGAACGGATTCGCCCGAAATCGTTCTGCATCCAGTAAAAGTTTGCTTTGTGTCCACAGACCTCTGAACGAATGGTTTCTCAGTCATTCGTTTATTTTCGCGGGTATATACGCATTCTTGTTAAAAAAATGGCGTCGGACGAAGACTTAATAATTATTGCAAGTGCAGCTTATAATGTTATTAGTGATAGTGAAGCATCTAGGCAGAGAAAGAAAAAACGTTGGTGGATGACTTCCTTGTTCAAAAGTAGAAGTTGTGAACAGGATTCCATAGGCATTCATGTTCTCGATATAATTCGATGAGTTGTAGGGAAGTAGAATTACTCCACTCCATCGTGATTGATTTAAAATTATTATTAATATAAATTAAAACAAAATCAATCCGTTCAGAACACTGAATAAACGAATACTGCTTAAAAGCCGTACACACTAAAAAAATAGGCCAAACGAATTCTTCCCGAATTTTCTTTGATGTACCGCCCAGTGAGGGAACCCTGGCGAAGACGAACGAACGCGATCGGTGGCATTTGTTAGTACGTACACATTACCCGAACGAATTCGTTTATAACCGTTCTTTCGCCTTCGTTCTCTGTATGAATCCGTACCTTTTCATTATAAAATATTAATTCTTTATTCTATGTTATCAGACCATTCAGTGTGTATAAGTATGTTGCAGTTTATTTGTTTATCCTTTAACTGTACCTACATGTTTATCCTATATATATAAGATACATCCCTGTCAAAAAATCCTATTTCAAACTTATAGATAATTATAAATTTTTTATGGGTAATCATAAGAGCCTATCTGGTTTATAAGGTTCTATACAGTACACTATCTGAAGAGTAATGAGATTGAAAAGATATACCAAGGAGTTCCTAGTAGGCATTTTTATAAGAATGTACTTGTACTTATTTTTATAAGACTTTCATGGATCCATATCAGTTTAGTTTATATAAGAATTTATAGGGACATCTATTAAAAAGTATTAATATTAATTTACAACTATTAATTTGATAAGTGTTCACGGGGTTCCAATAGTGGTAAAACTAATGTTTCATCAGGAAACCAGGGATGAATTTTATAACATTTAATAAGAAATAATTAGTATATGGTTTGTATAAGATTTGAAGGGTTATTATTAGTTTATATAAGAATTTAATAAGGATTTCTCAGTGCACCCATTGAAAAGTATTATTCACAACTATCAATTTGAAAAGTTTTCATGGGATTTCAATAGTAGTCAACCTAAAAAAGTTACAATACTTACTAAACTAAACTTACTAATACAATAGATTTCATAAAATTTACATTAAGTATATACACATTGTATATTAGAAAACCCTCTTATTCCCATAAAAACATAAAAGTCTTACAATAGACCTCAACCGAGGAATATACATTAAAAACTCACAGAATCCACAAATTTTCGTGTTTCAAACGCCATAAAAACTTATAAATACTTATAGGCCTCGTCTTGAGAATTTACATTAATATCTTTCAAATTCATATAAAAACCTATAAAACTTCGCAAATTAATTACCATAAATACTTATAAATATACTGATAGACTTCATTCAGGGAATTTACTTTAAAACCCCATTGCATATCCTCATAGAATTTTATAAAAACTTCATATTTATTATTAAAACGTGGAAGTGTTGATAGACTCAGGCAAGGAATTTACATTCAAAACACATTTCAAATACTTCAAAAACTTAGACACATCTGAACTTACAAATACTATTCTCGCATGGAGAATTTCCATTAAAAACACTTTTCAAATACATATAAAATATCTATAACACTTCATATTTCAATTACCGTGAAAACGTATAACTACTGATAGACTCCATATAGGGAATTTACATTAAAAACCCACTGTATGAAGCAAATATTATAAAAACTTCGCATTTCCTATTAATATATGCAAATGCTGATAGGCCTCAGGCAAGGAATTTACATTAAAATCACATTTCAAATAGACATCAGACCACATTTAGAACTTATAAAAAAACTTTGTATTTCAAACACTATAAAAACTTTTTCTCTATTCTTATTGGGATGCTCTGCCCCATGTATTCTTCTAAACAATGTCTGAAATCTACAAAATAATACAATTAACCAGTATTTTACTGGAAAATAACCTCTACGCCTGTGACTTTTACGTCAAAGGATCAGTTAGAGGGTGGTTTTGACAAATAATGAATAAAAAAAATAATAAAAGTCACAGGCGTAGAGGTTATTTTCCAGTAAAATACTGGTTAATTGTATTATTTTGTAGATTTCAGACATTGTTTAGAAGAATACATGTGGCAGAGCATCCCAATAAGAATAGAGAAAAATTAAGAAAATGCCACAACCAACGTTTAGACACTATAAAAACTTACGTATACTAATAGGTTTCATAAGAGGAATGTACATTTAAAACACACACACACATAATTAAAACTTATGAAAGTTCAGTGTTACATACTCCAGCCTCCAGTAGAGGGAGCTGTTATACATGTCGCTAATTCATATCTAATCCAATGTGACCTAAGAAACTAGCGTGGACTTGTGAAAGTAAAGAAGTTTCGTTTACTGCTAACTGCGTTTAGGCTAGAACACTGGAGCAAACAAGGACTTTTGCAGTATTTAGTGTTTACCACTATATTACTATTGATATTTGAAATATTAATAGTAAGTGAATAACATTTACTTACCTATGTAAGTTTATGAGGTTTGGCATTAAAAATATATTTCAAATACACAACCAAAATGTGTAAAAAAACCTATCAGTACTAATAGAATTTCTATGGGAAATTTACATTCAGAACAAACCTATAAAAACCTATAGAAACTTATAATTACATGCACTATAAAACCTCATCAATACTAACAGATATCATATGGGAATTTACATTCAAAACACTATAAAAACCCATAAAAACTTTTAATTATATATACTATAAAAACTCATCAATACTGGTAAATACCATATGAGAATTTACAATTAAAACACATTTCAAATACACACATCAAAAATTATAAAAACTTGTACATTTTTTTTTATAAGTTTTTATAAGGATTTTTTGACAGGGATATGGATTCAGAACCAATCAATCTACGTCTTTAGCTATAATAGCGCAGTCGATGAAGGTATTTACCCTAAAAATTTTGCAAACTAAGTAAACTTTTTTTAATGAGTACGTGAAAATGTATAGAACAATATCCTGAAAGCATGCGTGCACTCGCTTGAATACGCATGACTGTGACACCGACGTCAATTTGGATCGAGCCTGAAAGACACACTGTATATTACACTTTGGATATCTTGTACATCTTCATATTCTCACGTACTTAATCAAGAACCTTAGTAACATTTTGCTCTAAAATTATAATGAAATATAGTTTATATAAATAGGGACAGTCTACACGCCTGATCACCCTCTATGACGAATATGACCCAATTTCAGTGGGAAGAGTTCTATTATACTATTTTACATATCTCCCAAACTTTGAGTCTAATAAAAGTTGTCGCGGTTACAAGAAACGGTATACATACACACTTAAATACGATTTTTTTTTATTCGACATATTACATATTATTAAGTTCAGCCTCCTATGAAATGAATTTTTGTATAAAAATTATTTCTAGTGTGATTATTAAATTTGTTTGTCCCGTAAGAACATGTCCATTTGGGTACATCAAATAAGAATAAAAGTGAATAGTAAAAACTGGTAAGTAAAAAAAAAAAAACAAATTCTCTGCATGCTTGTCGAGTCTCCTCGGTAATAATTTATCACCATGTAGAAAGGAATGTCCGTCGAAACACCTCACAAATAGTTTTAAATAAATTACTCTAATGTATGTTAATATTTTTTGTCAAATACAATGACCACACGTAAGAATAATGGACCCATTCGTTCGAGATATACTCCTTACATAACTGTGGTTCAGTAGATAATGTATAGATAACATTCATAGTTGGAAAAATAGTATACGCGGCACAAGAACTATGAATTTCGAGTATTTCTAATAATTATTTTTGTAACAAGTTTCGAAAAGAGACTTGGCAGAGATCAAAAACATACCGCGACGAGTGCAGAAAAAGTCACTTTTCATATATTTTGTAGCAGATAAAATTTTTTCGCATAATAGACAAAAATGAATGGAAATTGAGTATAATAATTGAAAAATAATTAACTAAATGTAAACATTGTATTCTGTGTCGGATTATTGAATTTTCCATATAATGGACTTGTTACCGATAATTTTTTTCGTTATTTTTTTATGCTATTCAATAAAATTCGATCATCTAGATAAGCTGTTAAAATTTCAGCTTCATAAGTATATTCAATCCTTAGATATTCAATGTTAAAAATTGGGTTTCAGTACAAAGTGCTTCGCCGATTCGTGACGTTATTTTGCATAAACAAAAATTGAAAAGTACATTGCTTCTGTCATAACTTCTTTGTTTTTTTGTGCTATAGAAATAGAAAAAAAAACCATTTGAAAGCCAAATTTACAGTCTTTCATTTTTGTTCTTATCACTTTTGACGTAAGTGCCATAGTTTCTGAGATATTTAACATTTAAACTAAATACTACAGAAATTAAAAAATAAAACAAAATTCATTCACAATTTAGTAGTCTCTAACATGTTTTCGCTCAATGTAATACTTTTCGAGTTATTTGACGAATATTGTTTTGAAATGCCTTTTTTTAAGTTAAAATCCCAATTTTCAAGTCGTTATAACTTAAAGACTATCAATTTTTATGAAAAGTTGCATAGAACCTTTTCTTCTTAAAATTTTATTTTATTTCACCTCCAATGTTTGTAATTATTAACTCTCGACTGTCGCCTGATCAGCATCTACAAAGTGACGTCAAGCGAAGCTCCGCCCCGTTTTCTTGCGATCCAACTTTGGCAATTTATTTAAGGGCTTAAACGTCCGAATAAAAACCTAAAAATTTGGAAATTGCCTTAAAAAGTGTTCCACTTTCAATTTCTAAAATTAAAAAAAAATGCTGAACATTTTATAGAAACTTTTCGCAGTTTTTTGAAAATAAGTAAATTTTTTAGATATAAATATATGTAATATTTATAAATTCAATTTAAGTGTTTCTAAAGTTATGGTACATTTAAATTAAAGAATTTTAATCAACTATATTAATAACTACATCTTTTAAACAACATATTGTACTACCTACTAATACAGTACCAAATAAACAAGTATAATGCAAACGACTGCCCGCATCCGTCGGGTTCTATTCATTACGACAACACTCTCACTTCGTAGCGTTGGGTCGCGAGTAGGGTTTGCAATTTACCGGAAGTTTTAATAACCGGTAAATCGGTAAATAAAAATGTAAATAACCGGTTAATCGGTATTTACCGGTAATTTTTAGAATGAATGATTAGGGTGGCGAAAATGGCATGTTCTTTTTTTGTGTACATAATTATCTAAATTTATCAAAAAACATTTTTATATATATAATTAATATAATGAAAAACAAAAGATTATTTATCAAAAGGAAAAAATATAAATGAAATAAATTTAAATAAATAACAAAAATATCAACTTAGATAACAGAAATTATAAACATAAACTCAAATAGGGCATTTACTGAATACCCAATCTAAAAATAACAATAATTTTTAAAAATAGCCCGTTAAAAGGGTTAGTTTTTCAAAGCTGCATTTGTTAGTCGTCTGATATGTGTGCATATAATATCACCAGCTGAAGATGCCCTTCCTCAACCGATATTGATAGGTCGATAAGTTAATAAAAATTGGTAATAACATACTTCTAAATGTTTTCCACGGATATTTGCGGCAGTGAAATATTCAATATCCTGTCACAAGATATTGTCAATATCTCTCTTACTTGTATTTCTTGCTGTTTGGGTCTTACTTTTTATAATATTATTTATTTATTGTTAAAAGTGCTCAGTGTTGGGACAGTCACTCTGTATTTAGTGAATACTAGTCACTGACATAAATAGAAACGTCGAAGTTCAGAATTTACCGAAATAACCGGTAAAAAATTAAAATAACCTGTAATTATCATCATGTGTTTTTTGTCTGGTTAACCGGCTAACCGGTATTGCAATCCCTAGTCGCGAGACAGCTAAATTTAAAAAATCATATATACTGTTTTACGGAAGATACCAGTATGAAACAACCATTAAGAATAATTTTGGTCTTTTCTTGTTATTTTGTACGATCTAGTTTTTGTCAATTTCCCAAAATAAAGAAAAATCACGTAGCTTACATTTTTCAATGCGCCTACGGAGTAGTGGTTCACGCGATATTTTTTTCTAAAATTTTTATAAATATTATAGGTATGTGTTTTGATTAAACTGTTGCATTGAATACACACACTGTGAGCTACAATTTAAAAAAATGTTTTGTAAGAGAAAATGCAAGTTATATTTCAAAAATTCTGTTTTTCACAATTTCCGAATTAAGGGGAAATTTACATATTCGTATTTTTCAAACGATTCAGTCTCCATGCCTTGGTATGAAATTATTTATGAAAGTGATATTGATAAAAAAAAAATGGGTTATTTAATTATTTCCTGTTAGAAATGTTTAATAAGCATGCTCCACTAAAAACTGTTGGAGTTACTAAACCCAAAGCTTCCTGGCATACCCTAATCTCAAACTCAAAGCAAAGCAAAAACTAAACAAACTAAAAGCAACGCAGATAGGAATAGGTACAAAGAATTACGTAACTACACACCGACTGTAATGAGGAATGAATAAAAAAGTTATTTGAACTGCTGAAAAAAAATTGCGAAAAACTTGGTCTACTTTAAAAAATGTTAATATTCATAAAAGTAATTTTAATAACATACCAGATGAACTCTCTGATCCAAATTCGATTAAGAAATATTTTGCCTCATTTGTTCAAAATGTCTCCCACAAATGTGATGATAAAATTAATTTTTATATAATAACTTATAACAGATCACGGTCAGTAAACTATACGGTTACCTCGATCAGCAGCTTTTAGACGAGAGAGACGCGCGGAGCGGGTAATCGAATGAAAGAGACAGACATATCTGATTTCCGTGCAAAAGACAAAGACAAAGATGCCCGTAGTGTCTACAGCTGACGTAGGCTGTAGATCCTACCGGAATCCTTGTCTCTGTCTTTTGCACGGAAATCAGATATGTCTGTCTCTTTCACTGGATTCCCCGCTCCGCGCGTCTCTCTCGTCTAAAAGCTGCTGATCGAGGTAACCGTATAGTTTATTGACCGTGATAACAGATAACCATTCCTTCAGTTTCACTATGACTGGTGTTGAAGAAGTCAATAAAATTCTTAAAGATATAAAGTCTAATGCGTATGGTACTGATCATATATCTATATCAATGCTTATTTTCCAAATGACTGGAAAATATCAATTCCCAAAAAATTGTAAAGGGCCGATTTTATAGGTTCAGATTAAATTAGAGTTTAACTAGAAGTTTCACCTTTTCATCTTTTTGGCATACTTTTGAATTGTGCGCCTTGTTGTGCCTTGCTTTCCTAAGTAGAAGTTTTTATTTATTCTTCGACTTAGGTCGATTCTGGGAGGTTCTATAACAATAACACTGACGATTTTGACAAACGCTTATAAAACGGTATTTTACAAAACACTAAAATCTACAATTTAAACCTCTAGGTGAATCTTCAAGTTAAACTTTGGTTTAATCTGAACCTATAAAACCGGCCCTTAGTCATTTTGGGAATTAAGAATAATAAGTATCTTACCTGTTATCTCTAAAATTTTTGAAAACATTTTACATCGACTTTATGAATACTTTTCTGAAAAAACACTTTTATCTGAGAATCAGTGTGGTTTTCGAAAAGGGCTTAGTACAGCAACAGCTTTAATCAATGTACTGGATGTCCTTTTTACTGCATATGACCAGGGATTGGTTAGTGTGTTGGTATTGCTCGATTTCTCTAAGGCATTCGATACAATAAATCATAATCTGTTATGTGCTAAACTTAAATATTTTGGTTTTAATGCTGCCTCTTTACAAATAATTTTCTCTTGTCACACTTTAACTATTGTGACTTTATATATAGCTACTGCTTAGACCTTAATGATAAGAATCGCATTCAGAAGGTAAAAAATTCATGTTTAAATTTAATTTTTGGTTTAAGAAAATTTGAACATATTTCTCATAAGTTGGGTGAGGTTAAATGGCTTAATATGTATAATCGAAGAAAATTACATTTGGGAGGTTTTGTACACAACATTGTGAATTCTTCAGATGTCTGCATCTCGCTGAAAAATAAATTTGTAATACGGTCTTCTTTACATTAAAAAAATATAAGATATGGGGGCAGGTTCAATATCCCATCATTCAGCCATGTTCAAAAGTGTGTGTATTTCACGGGCTATCGTGATGTAATACATAAATTATATTGTTTCTTAGTTCAAAAAATGTTTCCTTACCAAATGGGGAGAAGAACGGTGAAGAGGTAGTAGAGATATTGCAAGAAAAAAAGAAAAAACTTTACAATTTATTACCATATATCTTTTTCCACGGCAAGAATTTACTAAAGCATGTCCGGTTATATCCTCATATTTTGTTCCAAAGAATCTACACCTGAACTATGACCTATTATTAATGGTCCACCCTGTATATGCTCACACAAAAATAAAAAATATAAAAAATAGAGAATATCCCGCAGTATAATATTCCATTATCCGCGCAATTACGGCTATTGATTTTTCCGAAGAAACTCAAGTTGACCCAAAGAGAAATACCCACAAGCAGGCCCATTAAGATCGCCGAGATTATTGGAGTGAACAGATTCCAACGCATATCCAATTTAACCGCAAATGCACACAAAGTGAGAATTTAAATATCCATTGATGGAGCAAAAAGAAGACGGACAGCATGAGCTTCAATCATAACAATAATACTTAGGGTAAAAAGCTCACAATAACAATTAAGGCAGCTATTCAATCGGCAGCTGGTTTTTTTTGCTGGCTCGGACAGAATGGCAAGTGGAAATGCCATTATCGAACTTACGAGATATAGCTCAGGTGGTACATAAATAATAAAAAACATTTACTTATATTAAGATTAGAATAGATTCCACTTCAATTATTTTTGCGAGAGGATATTTAGCTATGTATTTGTATGCTTTAGGAGAAATGCATATACAAGGTATATATTTTTATCTTTTTTTATTCACTTTTATTGTTTATCAATAATGCACTCTAACGCTACTACAGAGTAATAAGTAAATGGTTTGTGTGCGTCGTTTGTCAAGAATCGGGTATCATGCACTGATGGCCCACCTGTATTCACCTAGCTAGGTCTTCTGATCATTGTTTTTTTAATCTTCCGTTCACTAAGGACTGTGCTGCTAATTTCCTTACGAGCTGGTTGTTGTGATCACTAATACGATCTCTATATTTAGTGGCATATCTGCTAATCACATCGTTTATGAAAGAAGCTTCAAGATCTTCGTGGAGGTTTTGGTTAGATACTTACCATGGAACATCTGTTATGATTCGAAGCATTTTGGACTGGAAAGTTTGGATTATTTTGCTGCAACCCCATAGTTACATGCGATATGTCCAGATAGTCTTATTTATGAGTATTTTATTTACTGATGATAATTGGGATTTTTTACCTATTAACCAGTACATATTCCTAACCGGTTTTTTTGGCCTTAATGTTTGTTTTTCACATAAGCTTTTGATCAAGCTGTAGTCCGAGATATTTGACTTCAGATCTTACAGGTATCGATGTGTTATTTTTCGTGACTATACAAGGTATATTTATTATTATTATCATTATATTTGTAAAGAGTGGAAGCCGAAAACTTGTACTAATCTGACAATGATTACTTTAAAAGCCTATAAATGTTGCGATAGGTACATTAACAAAATATTAATAATAAGTTAACATATGATAATCATTATAATTGAAAAAATCACATTCTAAATAAAATATTAACATCACATCACCTCAATGCGAATATTCATACAATAAGTCTAGGGATCCCTTGAATGAATTTAGCGACGGTGTGGTGATGACGTTTTCAAGCAGTGAATTCCACTCATTAAAAACTGGGTTGGGCACAGGAAGTGTTTTCTTGCAGTAGTTAAAAATATTCTTTGCGCAGTTTAAATCCTCAAACAATTGTTGAGGTAAATTTAAACAAGTCTTGTTGGCTAAAAACTCCCCATGTAAAATTGTGTGACGGTTTAGCCACCATGCTGCCGACGAATTTCCAATGACGTCGCGTTGGCAAGGCGATGCCTTTCCTAGTATGGTAGGTCTCCAAAACCCCGAGACAGTTCTGTGGCTTTTCCTTCCATGCCTTTCAGTCTATTTATATTCTGTTTAAGCAGGGATGAAATATTCTGATATTAAGTAACGAGAATTTGAAAAGTGAAATTTTGTTAATATAGATTTCAAATGGAAATAGATCTGATTTTTATAAAAAATAATATTTATCTATATAACAATAAGTAAGCTACTTTAAAGTATAAAAAAAAGATATCAGAACATTTGGCGCCCAACGTGGGGCACCAAACTCAAGGTGATGCGTTATGAGTTTTGAGAAAAGAGTTGACACTCAGATCTTGGAAGGACCTTCTAATATATAGAGTTTGGTTCACTTTGCCAACAACTCTCGTAAAATGTGCACTCCACGATAACTTGTCTGCAATGGTGACGCCAAAGTCAATTTGCTAAAATGCTTGTGTGACATTAATATTTTCAATTTTATACTGCATTTTTGCATTGGTTTTGCCTCTATGCACTACCGAGCATTTTCCTTGGTTTAACGATTCAATCAGTTGGAACACCAGCTGTTTAACTTTAAGTTTTAATATGCAATGTAAAATAATAAGTAAGCATCTTAACTGTCATTGTAATTTTGAGACCTTTTCAATATATAATTTTTTGAAAAAGCAAGTAATTATTTTAAACAAGCATTACAACCAATTGTGCTAACACCAAGGAGTCGACCTGATATTGCTGCACGCAGAAGCGAACTACAAAAAGCAAGTTTGCTAAACTACAAGCAATATCAGATAAAGGTCCCAACACCAGCTTCTCATCTCGTTCAAATCTGCTTGCAGGGAAGTAAATGATGACTGAAATATTTTCAAGTCATCCCCATAGGACAAAATACTTGAGGAACAGCTAGGGTAAAATCAGACACGTAAACTAAAAATAACACGGGACCAAGTACCGATCCCCGAGGGACCCCACTCAGAACATCACGCACCACAGAGGAAGTATCTCCCACTCTCAAGACACATTGTCTGTTGGATAGAAAACACTAGATCCATTTTTTTAACAGTCAGTGTTGCCAGATCTACAGATTTATCTGTTTTTTTTTACAGATTTTAAAGGTTACCTACAGATAAATATATCTGTTTTTCTAAATGCTTGTTTCTACAGACTTTTCCCAACAATCTCTCCCATTTCCTGATAATTGGTTAATATTGGTTAATAATTTTCCATCTGAAAATATCAACTCCCAAACCTTACGGTACGTCACTGACATTGGCTGATCGACACTGTTGTTTGAACTGTTTATGTAAGAATATATATTTGTTTGTGGAAATCCTTTTGGTTTGCTTTATTTATTTTTATTACTATCCAAAAACTTCAAATTGCTTCGTTCGTTCCATCATTAAATTTGAATTTGGCGTCTAGATGACAGTGCCAGTGGCATCAGTGGTCAGTAAGTTTATATAATTTATAACAGAAAACTACAGATTTTGCAATTTATTTACAGATTTCTACACATTTTTAGCACTTTTCTCGAGATTTCTACAAATTCTTTCAAACTCCCAAACATGCTTTCCGCATCCGGCAGCATAGTTTAACTCGGACTCCGACATGTTCTAGTAAATATGGTAAAAGCGGAATGTATTCAAAAGTGCGGGAGAAGTCCAGATACAGAATGTCAGTGAAGGGCTATCTAATCGCTTAGTCCATTCATTGCAAGCTTGGAGTAAACTTGAAGTGGCAGAACGTCCTGATAAAAACTCATGCTGGAGGTGCGGTATTACGAAGTTACCTATTATAAAAGTAATTAGTACTCCGCATATCGTTCTCTCCATAACTTGATGACCTGATAATTTTTTAATTTTCAGTTAGGATGCCGTAGGATTCCCTATTTCCTATTTCCCTATTTCAACTTTTCTACTTCTATATTTCGAATCCATAAATTGTTAACTAAGCCCTTAAAACTTAATCAAATAGCAGTTTCTTCAGGCAAACGTTGCATGTGAAGGTCGTAATATGGCTCATGCAAGGACAAGTTACACATAGCCTTCATTGGATTAAAAACGTAGCTACAAAAGAATTATCACTGCGGTAATTAAAATTAAATAGCAATACCCACCAAGCAGGCAAATCAATTATCATATGTGTAGTTATCAATGGCATTAAGCTACACATGCAGAAAAGTTAAACACACTCACTTTGGAAATATATAAGGATCAAATATACTTACAGTAGTAATAATTCATCACAAAGTGATAACACGTTCATGATTCGCGACATAAAAACTATGCACAGTACATTACAGTTGGTAGAACTTATCAATCTCTCAGAAAGTACTCTCTATCCGCCTTTTCATGTCATATGATTGGCCAAACGGTGCGCAAGTAACCCTTTGCAGTAATGACTCCATGTTATAATATTTCTGGTTCTAACATGCTCTTTTGTTACTTAGTTGTCATAGAAACCGTCATCTACTGCAATACATTTAAAACATCGTGAGTTCCATGTAGGAACTAAGGAAGTTATTTTAAATCTTATTTTCGCCTATTAGAAAAAACTTTTAAGAACAATAAATTTTACGTAATTTAATTAATGAACTCGTGAAATATTCTACTTTTTTTTCCGACCAACGTTGCCAAAACTAATACGATTAATGTAAACAGGATAGCTTATTTTCATAGATTAAATTCCCCGTGCTAAAGCACTAGGTATTTGATCGATATAGCATGGGAATCAGCGTCACACTCTTGAAAGATCTGCTTAAAATTAATATCTTATTTTTTTGTGTTATATTTAAGCTGTGTTTTCACAAAATCGACTCCTGTATCGCGCCAGCGGACCAACGACTGACAGGACTTTTTTTTATCCTGCCAAAGCCATGTTCCATCGAATGGTCGGCTGCATAAATTTCTAAACAATTTCAAGTAATAAACTACTAGCAAAGAAAATTTAACTTTGCGTCAATGGGGAACTTGCCCATTTTTTTAATTTCATTAAAGTGTGTGTTTATGTATAAATACATACCACATCGAATATCAGCTCTTAAATCGCAGTACTTACTTTGCAATAAATAATAATTAAATTTGAAATCCTCGCGAAAATCACTGTGACGTCACTTCGTGAAAACTAGTCTCGCGTGGTATCCTTCATATGGCGTACTTTAGCCGAGCGGTACGTCTTCACCCTAATTAATAGACTGAGCGGCAGTTGGCTTTGAGAGAGCGACATGCGCATTTGCGTTTTAGTTTTGTCACAGAGTAACACCTCCTAACCTCACTTTCGTGTTTACGTTTGCTTATGTGAAAACGTTGTATTGTGTATTCACGTGTGCTATTCGGCGTATTTTGAAGATTTTGTTTAGTTTATGATTCTGTTTTGTATTGAGAAATGAAAAATACTTATTATAAACACTGTATAGTGTCACTGTGTAATAATACAACTATTAAATCAGCAAATAAATTTTTTATTCGCGTGCCTAAAGATGAAAATCGCCGATCAAAATGGCTAATAGCATGCAGAAGAAATAATATAGGGGATATTTGTGAAAAGAACAATTCCATTTATGTATGTGAATATCATTTTAATGTAAGTATATTAAGTATAGCTAAAATAACAAGAATTGAATTTTTAGATAAGATATTGTATTATAGAGTGTCATAAACTTTAATTTCTATAAATACTACGTTTATTTATGCATAAATATATCTTGTCCTTTTGAAAAACCTGCGTCAGTCATTTTTAACTAAAATGTTTACCACACAAGCTTATATAAAAATAACAAATATCACTCAAAATCAACGAATATTGAAGATGTTTTTCCAACGAATACGTATTTGGCCCATAGCTTTTACACGGAGTAGTATTTAAATTTTAGGTTAGATTGTGTTCACTGGAAGAGATTTTTTCTTTTAATTTTTTGTTATCTATGGGGTTTTTAATTATGTCAGTTTACGATTTTGAGTGTTTTAATTCAATTTTATTTTTTGGGCAAGTTCCCTGTTGACTTTGTTTTAATTACATATTTATGTTAACGACAGGAGCATGCCGGTCAACAATGAAGGCGACAGGAAATCATTTTCCATCATACTGTAATGTCAATTTTAAACGAGTATAACATTGACACTTTTTTAACATAATTAAAATGCTGCTGTACCACTATAATAAACTGACAATTTACACTATTTGTATTTCTAGACAACTACTACGCCTTCAAAAAAAAAAAGAAGCACTAGTGTTATTACATACGAAACCTTCTGAGTAAGCGAGTTTCTCATTAACCACCCGATCTACATGGTCCGCCGTAAGTTGTGGCTTAAGAACGGCAGATTACCGGCTAATAGCCTATACAAATGTAAAGTACAGAAATTAAAGGAATGATTGTACATCCCACAATGTTCCAATGAATGCTTCTAATACATTCTCAGCTCCTTTATTACCGTTTAACATGGAAATCAAACACCACTACCACTTAAGCTGTTATCATTTCGCAAGAATCTTCATAATGTTTTTCTGGTAATATCTCAATCAAAATTCGTGCCCTGTGTACTAAGTGTGCACCTTACAGCTACACATTAAAATTTTATTACGGCACTAACACCTAAGAAAGAAAGTAACGGCCCTAGTTTTACAGATTGACCTCATCAATCTGACCGAATTGACTACGATCTGAAAAGCATTCAATGCATATATTTGCATAACAAGTGCATGTCAGTGCGGGTCTGAAAAAATGTGTAGTTTCGTAGACCAATGATAAATACTTCAAAGATAGTGCTGAGGTAATTTAAACTTGAATAGCTACAAGCCCATTTTTTGTCAAAGCTAATGAGAATCTGTCTCAATTCAATTGCACAAAAAATTGGTTTTTACATAAAAGCGCTTTTCAGCTTGCTTAAATAAAATTTAAAATTATAAGTTATTGGAGGAAAAACTAGAAAAGACACAGTATTTGTAGGTCGGATATCTTTCTTATTTAAAAAGGTGGATTTAAATTCAAAAACAGGCATTGAGTAAGAAGCATACAATTTTGCACAAGAGTGTGAAGGACGAAATAGTTTCATAGAAACTTCATCCTACTACAACCAAAGAAATACTTTTTTTTTTTTTAACTATTTAACTTCGGCCTATTTCCGCTACCAGGGCCTATCACCGACGCCAAGAGACGACCCCCAACCTGGAAATTTTGCCGAACCTCTTCCCTTAGGAAGAGTAGGGATCTTTTACTTGCCTAACATTTAATAGACAAGGGACCACCTGCTTTACATCCCCTCCGAAGGATGGTATATCCACTACGTAACCCTCGTCTGAAATTACGTAACTTCCGAGTATACACTGATATACAAGCCTCTAGAAGGTGGGGCGAGAACGCTGTATTTCCCAAGATAGGTGGGTCGCCCATCCAAGTACTAACCGCGCTCGACGTTGCTTCAACGGAATATCGACTGATATTCACATTGAAGTCGCCTCTACACTCGCCCCAAAGAAATACTTACAATTGTAAATACAATGGTAACAAAATATAATTGAAATCCATTGAAGGTCAATCCTGACATAATTTATACTGAATTTTATAGAAACTTCATCCTACCATAACCAAAGAAATACATACAATTGTAGATAGAATGGTAACAAAATATAATTGAAATCCATTGAAGTTCAATCCTGACATAATTTATACTGAATTTTCCAAGGCATTCTACAGACTTGATTTAACCATACTTGTCGCTTAAAAAACTAAATAATATCGGACTTTTTGAAGATTTGATAACACTGTTCAGGTGTTCATGTGAATATGTTACTTTCAATGAATTCAAGTCTGTCGAAAACACTGCTACTCTATACTACCACAAGTGTCGATACTTGGGCCACTGTTTTTCATCATATTTATCAATGACATAGCGAAAGACTTAACAGACAAAGTTACAATTAATTACTTAATGTATGCTGAAGCTTTTCGCAAAAAAGTCTTATAAATTTGTAGCTTTACTCCAACGATTTTGCTTAAATTAATTATTTTCTAAAAAAAAAACTATATTTTTAGGTCGGGTAGTATTTGAGTATAACATATAAAAATTGTGTAGGTCAGTATTTCAGTACAGTTCAATGTCATCTGGCGACCTGTCTCTTTCTTTTTATTATGTTCATTGTATTGATAATGGGACATAAAAAACTTTAAAAAACGCAGGTGTCTGTTTCATAAAAGGAATCCTCCGCTGTCGGCATTTCCAGTTCAAATAAATTGTTCATACTTCGTTGTTTAGCAGTAGAATGCTACCGCTTCCAATCATGCAATGTTGTTAATGTGTTCGATTTATTTAGTTTTAAAGTAAAAATAATAAAACAGTGTAATGAACGGGGGGTGATGAAGTAAGTGTTTATTGAAATTAAATTAACCGCCATTTAATTACCGCCTCACGCTCACGCACGCTCACGACTTTAAACCTTTAGCTCACGCACACTCACGCACGACTGATATATGTTAAGGCAAACTCACGCACACTCACGAAATCTTCCGTGATTTGGTACCTTAAATGTATACGCTCACGCCGTGACACGGTGAAATTCACGTCACGTGCCCATCTCTGGACCATAGTGACCAGACCAGGCCAGGAGGGCTAGGCGACTGGCGAATGCAGTAGAGAGAGATTGCAATTACGCAGTTTGATTTGAATGTTGCGTCATTCATCCTGTCTCCTGTCCTTTTCCCTCCCTTCTCGCGCTCGTGTTCCGTCTTCCATCTATCGCTTCGCTTCTTATTCTTGTCACGACACGACAGGTTGAAGTTTTAAAGCAGAGATGGGGCGTCGTGTCACGGCGTGAATATTATCTCACGCACGCTCACGCACGGGATCTTTTGACTCACGCACACTCACGAAATCTTCCGTGATTTGGTACCTTAAATGTACACGCTCACGCCGTGACACGGTGAAATTCACGTCACGTGCCCATCTCTAATAAAGACACAAGAAGCTTCAAAAAACCCACTTTTACGTCCTGCTTTTTCTAATAATTACTAGTTTAGTAATTTAACAGTTAAAATTGTGATATATCGGACAAAATTCATAAAGTTTCAAAAATTTGTAGAAATAATGAAGATAGCATAAGTGTTACTAAACCGAGAAGTTTCCTCCCTAAATAGTGTGCTTCATCCCCTAGGACGTCGTTTCCTCCCCCAAGTTCAAACCTGGAAAAACGTTACGCTCTAAGCTACTGATTGGGGATGGAAAAAAGTCGGCGGTATGTTAACCCCAACTATGGCAACAAAAGAACCAGCTCCCGAATCTGTTTTAATACTAATTTCTTCTTCATGGAAATTAGGGTGCGAAAACAGATGCAGTTGCAGAAGAGCAGCCTTACGTTGCTCCACAATGTGTTACCATTGCCAGGGGCAAGCATGCATGAATGCATCTATGGAAGACGACGAAGATTAATTAACGTAGGTAACCTTCTGATATTTAGTGGATTAGGCCTACAGGGGACACCATGTAAAAAACGCGCCAAGTACTTTACCTCTCGGGTGGTTTGGAAACAAGCACAATGTACAATATTCTCGCTTCTTTAAAAATCGCGTTATTTTATAGGGACGAGAGGGTGGAAGCGGTACATTTATTATAATTTTAAATGGAGTTTCGTAGCTACTGCTTTAGCGTTAAACATTAAACTAGATTATACTAAAGATTACAATTTATTGCACACAGAAAAAATGTTTTAAATAGTTTTATAATTGTAAAAAAAAGTGACGTAAATTGTTGTTCAAATAGGGACAAGAACAACTTGTTTTAGTATTAACCACATTTTTATGTAAAGATTTATTAATAGAATGTATACTACGAATCATTAAATGTTGTTATCAAATCTATAAAAGTATTATTTGGTTATGTCAGGAGTTTTATTGTAATTGTTAATATATAATAATCTAATTTTTATTTTCAGTAGTTGCAGATTGTTAAATAAAACTATTAAATTTTATCACACTTTATTAAATTATTTATTAAAAACCGAAAAATACTCCGAAATGTTTATATTAGTAACAATCAAACATCGTTTTTCTATACATTTTGTGTGATTTTTATGTTCAATTACTTGCATTTTTTGGTACAGTGTTCTACAGTACTCATTTACACAGTAGTATACATTTTCTAACAGTTTGTTGTTGTTTTTGCTACAATAATTTTATACAATAATTTATAAATTTCTTAAATATGTGTAAACAGTAAGTACAAAAGAAGTTGCAAAAATTCCAACAAATTACTTTAAATAATATTATATTTTAAGTACTACAGCCTAGTAGCAAAAATTAGATAATCTAGAAAACCTCAAAATGGGGGTGGAAACGACGTCCTAGGGGATGAAGCATACTATTTAGTGGTGGAAACTTTTTAATAATTCTTATGCGATCCTCAACATTTCTACTAATTTTCAAAACTGTATGAATTTTGTCCGATATAAATCGTTACATTACTATATGGAATAATTGTGGTTTGTGAAAAATTGCTGAGGTAGCAATGAGTAAATTAATATCAAATGTCAGTTAGTGTTTTCATTTCAAAACTGATTAAACAAGGTAAAAGTAAAACTGTTTTTTTTATTTTCAGGGCCGAATTATCCATAAGGCTAACTAGGCTATAGCGTAGGGGCGATAATGGGTGAAGGGTTTTTTCAGATTTCTCCCCCCCCGCTCATTAATTTTTTTTTTCATTACGAATAAGAGGGCGCAGGGCGCAAATACATGATTCGCCTAGGGGCGTACCAATCATTAATCCGGCCCTGATTATTTTTAAATGACAGTCTTGCAACGCTGTAAAACCCTTGTTATTGATACAAGTGAGCTTGTCTCTTCCGCCTTCTGTTTATAGTTGTACTGTCTCATCTGAAAACATTGCCTATTTCTAATTAATTTTTAATTATAAAAATAGGTTTGAGTTAGAAAAAAAATGTAAAAGGATTTTTTTACTTCTTTTGGGCCTACATGTCATCCTGCAAAATATTTTTACGTATACAGCGGACACCCTTATCTTAAAATTCTCACCCATTTATGTAATATGCAACAACTACAATGCGATCTATGATATAGACATTTTCAATTGTTACTTAATACTTTAAAAACATATTACAGACATTAATTTACCTTGTTTTTTGTTTTTCTTTTATCATCTTTTTATACACATGTTGTTTGCCTTATCTATCATTTTATCTATATACCATAAGTTACTTTATACAATTTTTATTTGTAGATGTTCTTGTTTGTTAACATATTTTTTTTAGAATTCACTGTACCTCCCTGTCCTATAGTTGAGTCAAGTAAAGTTGACTACACAAATCTTAGGCGTGTAAAAAATGTCGACGTTTTTGATCTTTACCACACCGCCAAAGATGCCGACATTTTTTACACGCCTAAGAACTGTGTAGTCAAATTTACCTGTTGAATAGTGATAAATAAATAAATAAATAAAATAAAGCTTGAGGGCAGAGTTAGCAGTACTCGTTGAGTAAAAATAAATATTTCCCCCAGTTTGTTACAACACGTTGCCAACAAGATTATTCTAACAAAATCCTTATATTGGGCAAATAAGATGTACAAGAATTATACAAAGTATATAAATTATTTTTTTACTTAACAATTATTTTAAAAAAACGCAACGAGACCTCGTTCTGTAACGTTGTACAAAAATTTGCCAAAACTATTTCCTTTTTGTGTACTCTTCATACTTTGTTGGTAGTAGCTGCAACATGCAGGAGTTACATTTAAGTCCTTAAGGAAATCGTCGATCACTTTGATGTGGAGTGACCCTTCAATAAGTTTGCTTATTAGTTTTATTCATAACATGCCGCTAATTGCAAATTGTAAATCGTTAATTAAATGATTCTTGCTCTTTCAGGTCTATCAAGCAATTCACCCGACTCGACCGGCATGGTAAGTCAATTCAATTTTATACCCTGTAATAATGTCGTCTTATATTAATTTTCTGTAGTTGATGCATCGCAATTATGCAAATTTTTATGTCCAGCCTACCATACTGCCAACAAATCTATAATGCAATGAAATTAAAAACCTGTATAACATGCCCGTTGTATACATTTTATACTTCAAGAATCAGAGTCGTGCCATTGATTAAAAACAGTTTAAATTATTGGAACTTGTTCTTTAAGGCGTTAATGTGTTGGATGGTATTTTACTGTTCTTTGGGCATTAGGAAACGAGTGCAGCTGTCAGCTTAATTGTAAACGTTTGACAAGCTGTCTGTTTAATGGACGAAAATTGTCCAGGAGTTTGTAAACATAATGTAACGTTAAATTAGGTTCTGATCTTCTAGTTGTATATGCGGATGTAAATGTAAAAATGAGTGAGGCTACGTTTGTTTTTTTAAATGTTTTAGTTCATACCTGAGGAAAAGGGTATTTATATTTGCTTCTTTACTTTTGTTGATAGCAAAGTGGATAGAGAAGGTAACTTGTTTGTGTATCGTTGGTTAAATAAAAATACTCTGGAAACCTTCTTGTTACCTATAGGTTTTATTTCATAGAATCATTATAATTTAGGTTCATGGATTTGTCATGTCTGGAGAGTTAATAGTTTTTATTTTATGTATTTTTCCTTTGGTTGCTGGCAGGAGGTATTTTGGCTGCCTAACCTAAAACGATAAACAAAACACAAGTTAGTAATAGCTACCACGGAGAGTTTGTATGACTTACTGTTGGATTGAGCCAATCGTATTATTTTTCCTTGCTATTTTCTCTGGAATTCGGTTCAAACAAAGTGTGTAAACATCTTTGGGAATGTCTGTAAGTGTAGGCAAATATACACGTTTCAGGGCGTATAGGCTGGAGAAAAGGATTTAGTTACACTTCTATTAGTTACACACTCTCTTACCTGTAGTTAACAAGTTCTTATTTATTTATTTAAATAAATAAGCCTGGTAGACCTTTTTATTATTCCTTTTTGTCAGCTGTCATATTTCAGTTTGAGGAAAAGTGTTACCAACATTGGTTATGGAGGAAAATTTATGGCATTTAAATTATTAATCCTAGTTTTATTTATTTTTATTGTAAATATGGTTCGATCATGGGTTTGATGCTTATTAGTCTCTATTTTAAGAATTGCTTTAATCATGCTATGGTTAGGACTATTTTCTGTGTATTTATAAATTAGTACGCGAAGAGGAATTATGGGTAGGTTCCTAATGAAATGGCAAGCTGTGATTGGAGCTCGAGAACATGCGGTTGACCGGAAAAGAAAACGCCGTTTTCTTGTTCATTTGGGTAGCCGTCGTTCCGCCGTTCAGACGAGATTTTTCTGACTGTTTTTTTTATAAAAAAAAACATCCCGATATTCACTTTTGGGGATTATACTGGAAAGTCTTAAAGTTTAGAAGTTCCTGATTGTTTGTTAAGCTGTTTGAAGCCGATTATGGTTATTGTGGAACTTCTAAATAGGTAGGAAACGAAGCTATCGGATGCTTGTTTTTTGGTGTGAGCCCATTCCGGTTTTGTTGGGTAAGAGTACTTTTGCGATTTTCTTAGAATACCAAATTCTAAACGTTTTATCCTTTTATATAGGCAAGACATTGTATATGGTTATTTAATCTATTGGAGAGTTAAGTCTTTACTTTCAAGTTTGGGAGATAGATTTTTCTTATTATGGAAGTTTCGTTGGAGACCCCCATGTCGAATTTTGGATTGGAATTTGCTGTTATGGTTACGAATTTACGAGTTTGTGGTTGTGAGAACGCTACTAGGACAGACTTTAATTTCGTAGGCTGCAGTCACGCATCAAGTTATATGACGGGAGAGCCTGGAGTTTCTGGTATCATTCATCACCTTCAAGGACTTTTGAGGTCGGTGGCTTATTTTTAATTCGCAGTACAGTGATGCGTTTCAATTTTTTTGTTCCTGTAATTTTTTTATAACGATGGCCATTTTGAGTGCCTAAACATTTGATATATTACTCATGTAGTATATTTATTTTTTTTACAATTAATATGAATAACTGCGCAGTTATATACGTATCTTTAATTGTCTTGTACATGCACATATCTTAGGATACTAGAAAGATGTTGGATGATAGTAACATCCGTACAGTATACTGAATTTATTAAATTAGAAGTTATTTAATATCGAGTAAGAATTTTTTGTACGAATTTTTTTTGAGTAAATCAGAGAGTCACCTTATGACTGAACCTTTCACCATTTTGTTATAAATTTTTTTTCCTATTTGGATATACTTGTCCTAAATTGAACTAAACGGATGAAAAAATTTTGAGGTATTTTTTTCGACGAAAATTTATCAGAAATTACAAGCAAACTAAAAAGTATACATGTCTACTTAATTTCTAAGCGTTAGTTCAATTTAAAGGCGATACAGGAGTAGCTTTTACCCCTGAAGGGTTGGAAAAAAATTTTCTTCATTATACAATCCCCATTCATCTAAATTTAAATCAAAAAGTAAATAAATGAAAATTCAATCATTTTTCCAGTTTTCACCCCTGAAGGGTTGGAAAAAAATTTTCTTCATTATACAATCCCCATTCATCTAAATTTAAATCAAAAAGTGAATGAAAAAAAATTCAATCATTTTTCCATTTTATGTCATTTTAGCCACCACCACCTCTGGTTAGCCCTCAGCATAAAATTTGTCCTTACTTTAGATGAACATACTGATCTAGGCAAAATATCATTACAATTAGCACATTCATAACATTATTTTACAGTATTATTCCCAAAAGGGGTGGTTTTTGGCATTTTTAGGGGTGACGCACTATTTTTAGAGCCGATTTTCGTGATCAGCGACCCAAAAAAACATACAATAAAAGTAGTCCCGATGAGGGGGACATTCCGAGCGTCAAACTCCGCGTTTTACATGAACTATTAATTGAAGACTGCAAATAAAAATTCTTGTTAAATTTTGAAATTTTTCTTGTTACGGCCATACAAATTACTTGGCGCGTTTATTTTTTTCGCAATGGCATAAGACTAGAAGATGAATACGTGAGTGGGATTTTTTTATGGATATTTACGTCCAATTAGTTCTATTCATCAGACAGGCATAAGCATACTAAATGACAGTTCAGTTTACTTAGTAACAAACTAATTAAAATGTTACTTTTACAGTTTCCTGTTTTCTCAACTTCTCGTTTTATGCACTTTTTATTGCACCTTCGTACAAAATATGACATCGTCAAAAAATATTTTATAAAGATGCAAGGTTAATGTTTAGCCATTAAACAGTGTGATTTATATAATGTGCAGGAGGCTTGTATTAAATGAGCTACTTGAAATAGCTCTCTTATTATTATTACACAATCTGCATCAATAAATCTGTAAATAAACGAGAGATCGTAGGATTAAATAACAAATAAGGAAGGAAATCGCGCCAACCGTTTCTTCTCTGCGATCTCTTTTCTTGTTTGTCATTTAACTTTACGACCTCACATCGATTTAATTCGAAAGGTTGAAATGAGCAATGCACACAGGGCTCTATATGCCGATTTTTCTGGTATAAGTAAAAAAAATGGGCCCAACTAGAGACGAAGGAACAAATGGAGTATTGCGTAAAGTAGTATAGGAATATTTAATTGTTTTTTCTGATTGTCGTATCCAGATCCTGTTCTTTAAGATACTCTGCGCTTATAAGGAATAATGTATCGTAAACACTTTAAGCGTTAACTGTAGAATGTGGAGTACCACAAGGTACCGTTTTAAGGCCTATATTGTTTAATATATATTTAAATGATTTGTTTATGCTGGACACAAAGGGAAATTTAATTCGTTTTACGGACGATACAGTCTTATTTTACAATAACAATAGAATGAACATGGATGCATAAGCAAAATATCTTCCCACCTGGAATAATTGAAAAAAAACAAAAACAATAAAAAAAGTATCATCTATTCAGAACTTGATATACCTTAAAATACGATATTCATATAAATCATGTAAGTAAAAAAATAAGAAGTTTACTGTATAGATTTAAATATCTTTCCCAAGTATTTCAAGTTGAGCAGATGCAAATTCTCTATCGTGCTCTATGTAAAACGCATATAACTCACGGACTAATTGTCTGGGGGTACTCAAACTATATGAGGTTAATTGTTGAATGCATCTTGAAAATTGTATGAAATTGGTTGGTTTCTTAATTATACGCTAATGTTTTACATACTGTTAGATGTTAGAGGCATCTGTGGAGATTTTCTCTAAGTTCCAACTATAAGGCAGCAGAAAGCTAAGCTGGTTTGGTTAGTTTGGCAGTCGGCCCAGAGATGGCGCGTGGTGTCAGAGTCTGAAAGTAGTAAAGAGACTTCTGAAAATATCTAGAGAGTGATGACATCATGACAGAATATTCTAGATCCCTCATCTTCGGGTATATAAAGGCATGGAGAGACTGAGAGTGACAGTTTAGTTTTGATAGCAAATTCAGTAAGATCAGGAAGATAGTAAAGTAGTCAAGTGACTGCAGTAGTGAATTATTATAGTATTTAGTATAAGATTAGTGAAGTAATTATTTGTTGTAATTAGTAAGTTAATAAATTAGTGGTTAGTGTTATCCTGGTGTTATAATTTCCGATCCATGATACAGGGTGTTTACAAAAGAGGTGTAAACACGTAACAATATGTTCATTGTATAAACATTTTTCAAGAATACATTTTTCTTGGTATATACTAAAATTCAGCATTTTTGAGTGTACAGTTTTGTTTTATTGATCATTAGATATATTTAATATGTTTAATTACTTAAAGAGAATGAATGGTAGGTTGTAGGGTGTAATAGTGTTACTACCTTTTCGATATAAATATCCTATAAAAAAATTAGTTTTTTTTTTATTGTAAAAATATGATTCAGACCGTCTTAACAACAACAAAAAAAGACTAATAATTGTTAGTAGCTTATTATCCCTCGATGTGAAGTTATGTAAGTGAGAGAGTGAACTCAATTACATTGCTATTGCCATAGCTAGAAACGAGAATTTGTTTATATCTACCTGCGCGTCTTAGAAATGAATATAATTTTAGTTAATTCCTGAAACCATCAAACATACTGTGCCTTTTAAACTGGGAAAAAAGAAACCTTTTAATATCCTGCTCAAAAATGACACTAAAATTTTTATTTCTTCTTTCTAAAAAACATAAGCAAAATGGCCTATTTCACTTTTTTTTGTTACACCTTTGTGGTTATTTAAATACGGTGTTGAATGTACAAGAATATGGACTTCAGAACGATATTAAATGAAAATCACGTGAAATAAATAATTTCAGTCACACAAATTTTAAAAAAAGTCGAAACCCAGAGGGTAGACCCCCCTGTATTTTGGGACGCTGAAACCGAATATGACAATAAAAAATGGTTTTAATTATCCAATTCTCCCCTAGCACCCCCTTACAATCTTCCTGGGGATTGAAATTACACTTGTTCTAATAATTTGAAAAGCAGGTTTTTTTGTGAGCTGAAACCGAATATGACGATAAAAACTGATTTGAACTACCCAATTACCCCCTAGCACCCCCAGGGAAGTTAAAATTTCACTGCTTATGAAAATTGAAAATATATGTATATTCTTAAGTATTTTGGTGCGGTGAAACCGAATATGACGATAACAAATGGTTTTAACCACCCAGTCACCCTCTAGCACCCCTAGCATCCCCTTACATTTTTTATCGTCATATTTGGTTTCAGCGGACCAAAAAACCTAAAAATAAACATACTTTTTAAATGTTTAGAACAAGTGAAATTTCAACTCACATGGGGCTTGTAGGGGGTGACTGGGTGGTTCAAATCAGTTTTTATCATCATACTCGGTTTCAGCGCCCCAGAAAACGTGCTTTTCAAAATTTTAGAACAAGTGTAATTTCAATCCCCCAGGAAGGTTGTAAGGGGGTGCTAGGGGAAAACTGGATAATTAAAACCTTTTTTTTTATTGTCATATTCGGTTTCAGCGTCCCAAAATACATGGAAGTAGTGGTGTCTACCCTCTGGGTTTCGTTTTTTTTTTATTTTGTGTGCCTTGGTTTTCAATCATAGTAGGCTTATTAAGACTGACAGATAATAAAACTATTTACGCCTAAGCAACGAGTTACTTTAATCAAGAAAATCCTGGATTTTTTTTCATGTCCTACTTGTGTACTTCTGAAGGATCGTTACTGTATTAGCTGTACCAAATATGAATCCATTATTCCATTCCCTGTCAAAGTAATGACAAAAAGTAGTTTTTGCCAAAAATTATAAAACACCCTGTAACTTCGTAGTGAAGGCCCAATGAGACATTTCTATGGGAGGTTCTGATTACCACTCTACATCCTATTAAGCTATGTTCCTCTCATGGTGCAACACCCTGTATAATGAAGAGCTCAAAATAAATGTAAATTCTATAAACGAACATCCTATGTACAAAAGTTAAGGGCAAAGAAAAAAATTTAGGAACATTTCAATTTAAGTTCATTGCCTCCCACAAAATCCAGTTTAAAATATCACTTATTGGGGGTGTATTATCAAGTGCAGGAGTAGAATGCCCTCGAAAATGAATAAAAGTGACAGAATTTGGACAAAAAGTAAACAATGACACTTTGTGTAAGACACCCGTTCCTCCAGAATTACTAAAGATTGTCCATTGTACTTACACACTAAATTGTAATTATATTTTGTATTCATTTTTTTTCAGTTCCTAACTATCTTTTTCATTTACATTGCTCTGTATCTGTCTTGGTATGTAAATTTTTTGTAACCCTGTGTGTATTTTTGCAATTAAAACTGATTTAACAATAATTTTCAAAATAATAAACATTTGTGTGTGAAAGTAACAGTTTCAAATGGTTTTGCATTAAAACTGGAAAATCCCCTGCCAAAGGAATTCACTACTTCCACATCCAGATTTTCAATCCAAGTCTCTCACAACGAAAAATATTTTGATACTATATTTGCGCTCCACTATGTGGACATAATTGTTTATGAAACTTTAATAATATAATATTTGAAATCGTCTACCCTCGGTAGTGAGGTTGGAGTGGCGATAGGGAGTAGTAGTGAGTGTGGATGAAGTAAAAAAATATTGAGGCTTTTAGTCCAATCAACGAATTAGTTGTAGAGGACATGGAGGGGGGAGAATTTTCCTCTTCGGGAATGTGGAGGAGGTAAACATACTAAAAGTCCCCGCCCCTAGCCTTGGCGTTTCAGGGGGGGGGGGGACTGGAAAGGTCCCTATTTTCGATTCTTCGCTTATAACTTGTAAACGATGCGTCGTACCGAAAAAAATATTCTATGAAAATTAAATTAAATTAAATTTCCTACAAGAAAGTATATATTCATTATCTTCCTATGTGCTAAATTTTCCGAGATACTTGCTAGCGAAAATCGATAATTAATAAATACATTAATTATGTATCTGAAATATTTCTGTCAAAGCGGTTTGCCGTGGTCTACTAATAACTCACAGTCACAAAACAATCTTCATTTTACAACACTCGACGTATTTACTAACGTAATATTTTGTCGAAATCTATACATTTCCTCGAAAATACAGTGTGACTCACTTAAAATGAAGACATCCTTATAAATTTTTTATTTTGTTTCCGATTTGAATCAAATTTTACTCAAGTATAGAACAAATGAGGATCTACTTTTGACCAGAAAAACATTTGCCTGCTACAAATGCAAAGCCACCTGCGGTACCAAAATATGCGGAAAAAAATAAAAAAAATCATATCATATTAGGCATTTTTTATTGCAGTGATATTTACTGCAATATTTTATTCATAAAACCTGAAGAAAAGTTCAAACCAAAACTTTACATCAGGTGTCTGCATTTTTAACAAGCGAATGTTTTTCTGGTCATAAGTAGATCCTAATTTGTTTTATACTTGAGTAAAATTTGATTCAAATCGGAAACAAAATAAAAAAGTTATAATTGTGTCTTCATTTTAAGTGAGTCACATTGTATATTTAAAGAAATGTAGAGATTTCGACAAAATATTACGTTAGAAAATACGTCGAGTGTTGTAAAATAAAGATTGTTTTGTGACTGTGATTTATTAACAGACCACGGTAAATCGTTTTGATAGAAACATTTCAGATAAATAATTTATTTATTTATTAATTAACAATTTTGGCTGGCGAATATCTCGGAAACTATAACACATAGGAAGAAAATGAATATAATCGTTCTTGTAGGAAATTTAATTTAACTTAATTTTGCACAGAACATTTTTTTTTGGTACGAAGTATTGTTCCCGAGATATAAGCAAAGAATCGAAAAAAGGGACCTTTAACACCACCACCCCCCCCTCCCGCCCTGATGCGGCAGGGCTAGGGGCGGGAACTTTTAGTATGTTTACCTCCTAACTATCCCCAATAAATTCCTGAAGAGGAAAATTCTTCCTCCCCCCCTTAATGTTCTCTACAATCCTTTTGGGCATTCATTGATTGGACTATTTTATACCTGAGAGTCAATAATTAAACAAAAGACAAGTTAACTATAAATTAATTAATTTACAATATAAAAAATTTCTCCCAAGTTGGTAGAAGGCGGTATGGTGCCGAGGATTGACGCGGCATTCCCTCGCTGAATCGCCAAACTGATTCTCTGGATGAGGAAGCAAGTACTTTTCTTTTCGTTTGAAACCCCACGAATTTTCTTTCCTATGCAATTAATAAACTTTTTAGCCTCGTCTCCCCATCAACTGAGAACGGCAAAAAAAGGAATGGGCTTCCACTTCTTTGTATTTATTTCTTTTAGTATCTTCTCCGATGCGGGCAGCTTCTCCAGGTTTTTGAGATGTGTACTTAATATAGGACAACGCCAGTGTATCACGACAAGTGGCGTCCCATAGAAGGGCCTTTCCCCCTTCCCATGGCACAAGGGACATTCCATCGGCCCTTTTTCCGCCACTGGTTCAAGTATTGAAGGAATTTCTGCCGAAACCAGAGCTCTCTTGATGATGTCATTAATAATTCCATGACGAGACCACCTCCCTGTACTTAGTTCGTAAGGCAACGGTGATACGAAAAGATGAGTAGTCTAAGAGAGTTCCTAATGATGGCGATGGTAAAGTATTAGGCACCAGATTCTTTTTGTTGAACTGCAAGCAAACGTGCTTTTCCTTTGATTGATTTTGAGTCACTATGTTGCTGAGTATACGTAAACATATTTGCTTATCCCAATCTCTCTGATAAATGCTGGTAATTGGATCCATGCAACTTAGAGTAGACCAATTAGCTAGAACTTCATCAAAGGCTTTGTCAGGACACTGAGAGATGTACAAGGGAAGAATCGAAAGTGGTAATTGGGAAACTCCATTTATGGATCCCAAAAAAGTGGAGTAACATAATGTAGTTACGTCTCGGATTCCTAGACCACAGGTAATGTAGATTGTTGCCATGAATTTTCCTTGAAAGTACAATTGCAAATTTCTTCCATTTTTCTTTTGAGAAAGTAGTCATAATCAATAAGATCTTTCTTGGATCTCCAACAAGGGGAACAGCGTAATAAGTAGGTTAAGCGTGGGATTGCCCAAGAATTTTGTACACACACCAAATCACAATTTTATTTTTTTCACCCCTTTTAGTAATAGATTGAAGGTGGTAAGTGTACCATATTTTAAACGGTTTCAGAGTAATCGTGCACACAAAAAAGTTACAGCCTGACCGACAGACAGAAATTTCTTTTGCTCAAACTTAAAATCTCGACGTTTCATGACATTCTAAGCCTATTTGAACAATAAAGATTTTCAAAATTCTTTTTTGCGTTACCAGACTTCCATTGGATATGAAAGTAAAACAGCAAATTTTCAGCCATTTTTTTGATATGGCGGTGAAAGTTCACAGCGGGTTCTATGGGGACTCTACGGATTATTGTTTCTGGGCTAATTCTGAACGTCCATGCAAAGATTCAGCTTTATACCATTTTTGTCCAACAAAAAAACTCCACTTATTGAACTAATACGCCTCAGGGATCTTCGCCATAAATGTACGAACGGAGCTCTACATAAAATTGCAGTAAAATAACGTACATTACATACTTCATTCTAAATCACCGCGACTACAACTTATTTAAATGAATAATAAGTAAATACTAATCCAGGTGCACCACATATAAATAATGAAACATTAAGTCGGCGGCAATAAATATGAAGAATTTTTCCCTGTTAAATACCGTAATCGTTTAATTCCTGGAAAATTATTATGTATATTGCTCTGGTGAATTAATTAATTAATATTTCAAAAAGTATCCTTTTACAGTCTTGCATTAATTAATTAACTTCGGATTATAATTACCCAAAGACTAAATAACGACCATCTGTGTATACCATATTCAGTAAATGTGTTCAACGAGTTTCATTTTTCTTGCTCATATATGCATGGAATCTGTCTGTTATAGACTATATATTTATATTGCTATTTATTATATGGTCGGATCTTGGACATAGCTTATATTCCTGTGGCTGAAATGTTATTTATCGAAGAATTAAGTGGCGATGATCTACTTCGGCTTCGAACTATTTATTTGTAGCAATAGGCCCCTTGCAAAAAATATAATTTTAGTATTTTTAGAATTTTTCCTCAATAGTCCTTTTCATCATAGTTGCGTGCATGCACCGCCACATTTGTTTCTGGGAAATATAAAATGTTCGGACACTTTATTATGTCAAATTATCTCAACGCTTTTTGCAGGTTAGAAATCTAACCTATAATAACAATCTATTTTTACTAATCGAAAATGTTGAAAAATTATTTGCATGAATATATAAATAGGATACAAACATTAAAAATGAGAATAAACTTAGAAAACTTCAAATTTGAGGTTACGTTAGTTACGTGATGCCCATTAGGGAATCCCAGGTAGCAAAGGCACGTGAAAATGACATGAAAAAATGGTCAGGAGTGACGAGAAATGACGAGTTAGATGACGTAAATGAAACGTGAAAATGACTTCCTAATGTCTCAGACGAATGACGTCTTTTTCGGGTTATATTTGGTAATCCTCCCACAGTTTTTAGTAATAGGAACATATAAAACAACATACTAGTTAGTAATCTACTTGATAAACATAAAATAATTAATGCATAAATAAGTTTTGTCCTAATGAATTTGTTTGTTAGCCATCCGTAATTTTATTTACATATTAACATATCTAATATTGTTTACCATCACTCCAACTTTTTCTCACAAGGGTTGCCTGAAAATATAATGTTTATTAAGTTATTAAATTCATTTTTACTTACCTTTACCAATTGCGGTCCGTAGGGTTCGAACCTACATGTCTCCCGTTGTCCGTATTACAGTACTGACTCTTCTACCAACTGAGCTATCTTAGTGACCGTTATTTCGGATGCTAAAAGCAGTATTTATAGTGATGTGTATGAAGTCTTTATTATGTGAAATTGAATTTCTAGCCTTATTTAAAATATATGAAAACCTTTCAGGTTCTCTTTTTTTTCTATTTTTTTACGTGTTCCCAAACCTGAATTTTTCGAGTTACTAGTATTTTTATTTATTTATAATTATTAAAAAGAACTTATTTAATTTAATTAAACTTTCACCAGTATCGCCTGAGAAGTACGAGTACTTGTTGAACAACGTAATTATTACATTAGTGGCGGTTCGTTAAAAAAAATGTTTACTTTAAGAATTCAAGTTTTAAGTTGAAGTACTTATACAAACCTGGGAACAGTATTGGAGAAAAAACGGTAAAGGTATAATATCATCTACAACATAAATAGAATATTTAATGGTCTAAAACAGACCTAAAATTGAAAAGAAGTATATTCGTACATCGGTTTTATAAGCAATTACCTTAAAAAAAAAACAATTAAAATTTTTTTGGCAATTATTTTAACAAAAAAAAAGACGGAATGAGCAGTGGTCGAACCCCGGGCCTCGTGACTTGAAAGACGACGCTTAACTCTCTCGATCACTAACTTCTGTTTAAATACTTGCTTAAAGCCTTTATAGTGGAACGTATATCATCTACAACATAAATAAAATATTTTAATGGTCTAAAACAGACCTAAAATTGAAAAGAAGTATATTCGTACATCGGTTTTAAAAGCAATTACCTTAAAAAAAAACAACTAAAATTTTTTTCGCAATTATTTTAACAAAAAAAAAACGACGGAATGAGCAGGGGTCGAACCCCGGACCTCTTGACTTGAAAGACGACGCTTAACCCTCTCAACCACTAACCTCTGTTTGAATACTTGCTTAAAGCCTTTATAGTGGAACACGTAACGGCTAGATTTTGCTTTTTAATGCATTTTAATCTAATTTTATTATTAAAAGAACTCGATATTTTCACAAATAAACTGCCGAATCTTTGCAAACTTTTCCGAATATAAATTATTTTGGATATTGTTAAAAAACATTATCCTCGAATAAAAACGCCAATACTTATCCCTCACGAAACGGTTTATTTTTTTTAAACTTTACACTCTGCTTACGATAACAAAATGCCGTCAGCGAGTTTTAAAGTTTGTAATCCGATAAAATATAAATAAATTTAACACCGAAAAAAGACCACAATATGACGTGATATGTAGCATGTGTCATTTTAATGTCATATATGAGACGTCATTATGTCGTCGATTTTTAGTGGCCTGACGTCTTTTTGACCAGAATCACCAGATTTTGACTTCATAATAACGTACCTTTGCTACCTGGGATCCAACGACATGTCAAAATTGTTTTTCAATATTGCGTGGCGGTCAAACACGGGTTTATTTCTGTTGTTTAGATTGTGACCAGTGCAGCATTTTTCATATAGTGTTTACGTTTTAAAGTTTTTTAGTTTGAGTTTTTTGCAAAGAATTGTTTAATGTGTCTTACTAGATTTTCTCGTGATATTGTTATTGGCTATAATTGGAAAAAATGCTTGATATACGCTTAGTAGTGGGTTGTGGACATCGTGGAAATCGTAACAAGGTTAGCTTTTACCGTATACCCGACGTCGTGAATTCTAAATATTTCCCTCATATAAATGATCTGTCGAGAAAACGACGTCAAAGAGATGAATCTAACACCTTCCATTTCGATTTTCCAACATCAACTTCTTGACATACTCACTCTGCATAATTAAATAAAGTATATTACTTGAAAACAATCAAAAACGCCTTGCCACAATCCACAAAAACACTATATTGTTAAAATTTCAAGATACTTAGCCAGGCCAACGGAAAAACACAAATTGTTTTGACAGACGTTTAACGACTGTCAACAAATGTTTGACCGCCACGCCATGTTGGAAGTCACATGGTTTGGATTGCCTAATTCCTTATAATGACATATGAGAACTGTCCGAATAAACATGGCGGAACTCGACGCATGCGCACAAAAAAATCTCTATGATGAAAAGGTCTATACTCCGGTCAAAATAGACATTCACCCTTGCATAAATTCCCAAGAAGCTGAAAATTTACATGAACGTGAGGGATACCATTATAATGAAGTTGTGAAAAGTCCCCATTGATCCCGTGTGTGCAAAAATTTTTATGCGAGGTCAAAGTTCGCAAAAATGGGTTCTTTGGATTTTTAAGCGAAACGGTTAGTTTTATGATAAAAATAGCTTAGACAAAAATGATTCTTACACTTTTTTCCCTAAAATTCACCTTTTTTGAGAAAGAGCCATTCTAAAGTTATATTCTCCATAATATGCATGACTACGCTGCCTATGTACATTATGGACGTATAATATAAGTAAAACTATTAGTCTGCGTGACTAATACATTAATATTGAATGATAATTCTAAGAATATGAGATGAAAAGAAACCCAGTCCCTAATTTTATGTGACCACGTGGCCTTGAGCATCATCTGTCTGCTGTTCAATTGTGAACGTGGCAGTGTCCATCTACCTGCTCTTTTTTCTAAGGTCCCAACGAAATACCGTTAGTCTTAAACGTTCCCTCGTAGTGAAAACACGTGGTTATTGCAAATATTCTTAACTAAAGTTTGTGCTGTATTCAGTTTTTAAAAAATGTCGCAAATTTGCTTCGTTTGTAATCAACCTCTGCATGCAAGTGAATTTGTTACTGTTGATCGTGGCATGAAGACGTTGATTGACGCAAGTGTTGAAAGAGGTGATGAATTTACTGACTACCTAAAAGACCAAAAATCAGTGAAAATTCATGTGCAGTGTCGTAAAAACTACACTCGGAAAAGTACTATTGCTGCAGTGAAGAGACAACATGAAGTGGAGCAAGCCAGTACTTCTAAAATAAGTCCTCCTCGTACTAGAGCACGAATCAGCTTTCTGCCTTAAAAATTGTTGTTTCTTTTGCGGCGATGAATTGAATGAAGAATATGAAAAAAAAGCGAGCACTGAAATTTCGGCGTAGAATTTGTAAGGTTACTACACTTTCATTCAAAGAATCAGTTCTTCAAGTAGCTCAGTCTCGTTCTGATGACACAGCAAAAACTATTGTTTCTTGCATCGGGTTCGAGCATGATTTAGTTGCTGCTGAGGCCAGGTATCATAATGACTGTTATGTTTCCTTTTTAAAACCGACCACTGGAAGTAAAGCCGGCCGTCCTCGAGATGAAGCATTAAATTTCGCCATGAAAGAAATTTTTACATACATCGAAAATAGTGATGATTGTCAATTTACATTGGAAGAATTGAAAAATGTATGTAAAAATTTAAATGTAGATAACAGAACTATCAAACTACAATTGAAATTAAATTATGGTGATAAAGTTATAATCACTGAAAAACCGCGACAATTGACATTTATATGTTTCAACAACCATAGGAAATATTTTCAAATATGAGTTTATCGGCTTATCCTAAATGTAAAAATAATATTCTATTTTTACACGCTATGACTGGCTGTGATACAATATTAGCAATGTTCCGGAGAGGTAAAACAACAGTTTTCAAATTGTTTGAAAAACAAGATTTAACTACATGGGCAAAAGCTTTTGAAGATATGAACTCTGCTCCAGAAACTCTAATCACCAACGGAATTCGCTTTCTTCTTTCTGTATATGGAGCTCCAAAAAAAAATTACTTCCATAGATAAGTTACGTTACGTATCATTTGCAAAACATACACGTAATAAAAAAAGGGTTCAATTAGCTTGTCTTCCTCCAACCTCGGCTTCTGCTCATCAACATTTTTATCGAATATATTACCAGGTTCAAGTGTGGCTTGGTAATCAACTGGACCCAGAAGAATGGGTTGGAAGCTAATTAATAATGTATTGGAACCAATCCACACTCTACTTCCACCGGCACCAGAAAAGCTCCTTAATACTATTTTTTGCAACTGCAAAAAGGAGTGTAATTCGAAATGCGGCTGCAAAAAAGTAGGCTTACTTTGTTCACCAGCATGCACTAGCTGTCAAGGCTAGTCGTGTTCAAATACTGAATCTCCAACAGAAGATGATCCTTACATCAACGACGAAACAACTGATGTATCGCTGTTTGAACAATTCACGTCAACTCAGGAAGAAGAAGTTGAATAAGAAGACCTAATATTATATTAACCTTCAATAAAAAGACCGTAGAGTAGGCCTACCGGGGAAACCACATTAAAAAAGATGCGCCAAGTACACTACCTCATAGGTAGCGTGGAAACGTGTGCATATTATGGAGAATATAACTTTAAAATGGTTTTTTCTCAAAAAAGGTGAATTTTAGTTAAAAAAGGTGTAAGGACCATTTTTGTAGAGAATTGAAAGATCTACAATTTTTGTCTAAGCTATTTTTATCATAAAACTAACCGTTTCGCTAAAAAATCCAAAAAACCCAGTTTTGCAAACTTTGACCTCGCATAACATTTTTTGCACACACGTGATCAATGGGGACTTTTCACAACTTCATTATAATGGTATCCCTAACGTTCATGTAAATTTTCAGCTTCTTGGGAATTTATGCATTTTTAGGGCTAACTTGACCGAACTACTAGGCAAAACACAGTGTATAAAAGATTTTTTTGTTATTTTTTTTCTTTTACAAACGGTATTCAACATTAAAGTTTGAATAAATCCGTTATAGACGTTGCCCTTGTAATAGCTTGAAGTCTATACGAAACTTGCAAAAAAAGTGTAAAACCCCAAAAGTGCAGGGGTAGCGACCAAACATAACTACCCCCCGAGGACGACCAACACGATTGGTGATAGTCGCCACTCTAAACGGAAAAAAACACCCTCTTTTTTCGGTTTTTCGTTGTCAGGCATGCGAGGACTTGTTGGATTGGGTTTATCTTGAGTAAACTCAATATGTCCTGTAAAATTTCGCAATCAGGCATTTTAGCGACCCCAGGTGTTGAAAGCACCCCCTCCCTCAAAACCGAAAACGTGCAAAAAAACATCCAAGCGTGCTGAAAATTGTTTTCTATGCGTTTTCAAGGTCGGGGAACACAATGCTGATATTATTTAGCCTCTCACCCCAAACCAACTATCCTTAAAAGCATAAAACCATCCCTTTCTCTCATTCTTCGTTATCAGGCATGCGAGGACTTGTTGGATCGGGGTTCCCCTATACCTATGTATGCGTACAGTTAGTCCTTAACCAATATATATATTGCATTTAATTATATTTCTTAAAGGTCCTCTATACTGACAACATGTAACAAATGGAACGTATATGCAGAGAATACACATGATTTAATTTGTAAACGCTGAAGAATAAATTAAAATTTAATAATAATAATATATGACGCATGTCTAGAAGAAGAATAAAAATCATGTACATAATGTAAAAAAAATCATGTACATAATATATAATAAAAAAGTGGACTATGCACATACACGACTACATGCGCATAGCCCGTCCCATCAAAGTTCTTTTAAGCTGCAATAAAAAATGTCTCTCCCTAGAAAACCTGATTCAATGAGCGTTTGTGATCTCACTACATGATACTAAGAAATAGAGATACGCTCTCACGCATACCTCCCCTTACTGCAGTTCCCGCTGTTACGTCACGTAAAAGTCAACTAGTTCAGTGGTCAATTTTTAGTTTAGATGTAAACTAAAATTACCTTAACCGAAGTGTTTAGAAGCTTATCATTCGATAAAATAACAAATTACGACTCTTTTGGTTGTTCGAAACAAAAGATAGAGCCAAAAATGTGAAAAAATTGTAAAATAATAGATACAATTATTTTTTCGTTTAACTCGCTGTAATTAAAAAACGGGACAACGAATTAATCTCAAATTTTTACCGTGTGATGAATCTATATTTGTTAACAAAATGTGTTAATATAAAGGTCAAGTTTTACTAAGTGTAAAATATGATTTTTTTTCTAAGGCTATGTCGATAAATTGTGAAAAGGGTCTAGCCGTACTTCCATGGCGAAACTGCCCCCGATAGGAACCTATATCATAACCTATGTTATATTGTAGAGGGCGCTAATAGTAGTTGATCGAGTCGATATTAGCTTTATATCTTAGTTAATTGAGGAGCTATTTGAAAAAAAGTGTCCGGAGACGACTTTTTTTCAAAGCGATATATCTTAGTTAATTTTAAAGCTAGGAAAATAAAACTAAATGGCAGTGTTATGGTACACTTTACAGTTTATTTTATAGCATTTCCTATGGGCCAAGCCTAAATAAAAGTATTTAAAAAATGCAAAGAAAAATTTTGTCAATCGATTTCTATCAGATCTAATTGAATTACCACTTTGAAAAAAATATATAATAATTATCTATGTCTTGCCTAACAGCGTGCCAAGTTTCATTAAAATCCAAGAGGTGCAACATGTCGAAAAAAAATTTAAAGTAAGTGGACCGCCACCTTACGACCACTATGATGACGCTTTTAATTTGTATTACATTTCAATAATCTTTGGAAAAGTTGCGTTTTGACAGCTCATAGAAAGTATATCAAGTGTGTCAACTAGCCTATTACAATGTCTTTTTGATCTACTTTTATAGTGACTGTAGTCGGTCTCAGTTAAGAATGCAGTTGTTTTCGTTATGAGCAGAGCACAGTTTACACAGGAAATGGGAATTCCCAAGTAAGTGGAATCCCTCAGGGCCGACTCAAGCCAGTTGGTACATAAAATAAAAATTAACGGTTTAAATTAAGCCAAACAAAAGCCTTGTTTGGCATTTGGCTCTTTTATAAATACATTGAAATTATTTAATTCATATTGCAGCATATTTTGTTTAGATTAATAAAAGCTCATTATAGATGTAAATCATCTAAAAATGTCAAGTGTTATAAGAAATAGGTAAACCTACTACTTGCTTGTACTCGATATCAGGTGAGCTGTTCTTGTCTCTGCCGTTCTGAACTGAATCTTTGATGTCTCTCGCGCAGCGCACATTGCACATCGAAGTTTATTTTATTGTTTTATATTTATGAATATTAATACAAAAGAAATTGTACTAATTGTTCATATATTGTTCGGCTATTTCCTTCCATTTTTATTAAAATCAGACTGCTCTAGTTATATTTATATCTTTTGTTACAAATAAGGATTCACAAACACGGTATCGCCTGTGCTAAACGCTGTGCGATGTGCGAAGCTCAAGTTGTTGATTTCATCACTCTCATTTAAGAGCATGGTTCTATTTAATTTTATTGTGCGATGTGCGAGGGGCGTGGATATGGCCACTCTCATTTAAAATAATGGTTTATTTAATTTCAGTGTGCGATGTGCGAAGTGCGGTGCTATGTGCGTTGTGCGGTGCACCGACGTGACGACGTGGTCATGCACTTACACGGAGGTTATGATATTTGTGTACACTTTTTAGGCAGGTATATGAGAGAGATCAAAGATATAGTTCAGAACGGCAGAGACAAGAACAGCTCGCCTGATATCGAGCACAAGCAAGTAGTAGGTTTACCCATTTCTTATAACACTGACATTTTTAGAGGATTTACGTCTATAATGAGCTTTTATTACCCTAAATAAAATATGTTGCAATATGAATTAAATAATTTCATTGTATTTCAATTTCAATGTATAAAAGAAAAGTGCCAAATAAAAGCCAATTTAAACCGTTAATTTTTATTTTATGTACCAACTGGCTTGAGTCAGCCATGGGGGATTCCACTTACTTGGGAATCTCCATATCATGTGTAAATTGTGCTCCGCTCATAACGTAAACAACTGCATTCTTAACTGAGACCGACTATAGTCACTATAAAAGTAGATCAAAAAAACATTGTAATATTCTAGTTGACACCACCAACCGTTGATATACTTTTTATGAGCTGTCAAAACGCAACTTTTCCAAAGATTAATGAAATGCAATGCAAATTAGAAGCGTCAACATAGTGGTCGTTTAAGGTGGTCCGCTTACTTAAATTTTTTTTTTGACATGTTGCACTTCTTGGATTTTAATGAAACTTGGCATGTTGTTAGGCAAGACATAGACAATTATTATACATTTTTTTCAAAGTGGTAATTCAATTAGATCTTATAGAAATCGATTGACAAAATTTGTCTCTGCATTTTTTAAATACTTTTATTTAGGCTTCGCTCATAGAAAATGCTATAAAATAAACTGTAAAGTGTACCATAACATTGCCATTTAGATTTATTTCTCTAGCTTTAAAATTAACTAAGATATATCGCTTTGGAAAATAGTCGTCTCCGGACACTTTTTTTCAAATAGCTCCTCAATTAACTAAGATATAGAGCTAATATCTACTCTATCAACTACTATTAGCGCCCTCTACAATATAACATAGGTTACGATATAGGTTCCTATCGGGGGCAGTTTCGCCATGGAAGTACGGCTAGACCCTTTACAGGTGGGAATACAACAAACGAGAAACTTTTTTGTCTTTCGAAATAGATACCAAGTATATTGAGGGCATATGAAGATAAAGGATGGTGCTAACTTTTTTATTTGAAACTTTTTTTTTGGAATTAACAGTTTTCGAGAAAATTGCAATTAAGTATACGGAACCCCCTCGCGAACGATACAGCGCCAGAGAATGCGGTGTGAGAACTAATGTACGTTAGTGTTATTTAATGAAATCGAATTCAGATTTTCTTGAGATGTTTCAGCAAATCAATGGAGGATATTAAATATTTGTAATAATTACCATGAGAGAACACATTGATATATCTCGCGCTATTGAATGTCATGCTGCGAAAACGCTATTTTGCAGATGCAAAATGTTTTTCATAATAAAAACGCATTAAAGAATCCGGCAATTTATCTCTAAATAACAGAATAAATATTTCTCCTTCTTGACTTTGTCTATTTTCCTGAATAACGTTAGATAAATGCACTGTTTCATAATTAAACTAATTAAAGTAGTATATTATTTACTATTACTATTTATTGTGTTTAATTAAGTAAATTAAAATTTGATATTAAACAAAAACAAAATAAATAGCTTACTTGCACATTGAAAAATCAACGGTGCAAAAGATCATATGTGCTTGCACCAATTATTTTGGAGGTGTTTTCACAAACATTTAAACCCACAACGGCCTTATGTGAAATGAAAAGTGCTGACAAAAGCAGTCATAGAATTCTATGATATTAAAAAGTAAAATAGCCTGCAATCAGCTTTTATATTATGGTTTTCGATGTATTTTTAGGTAGATGGTCGCCGGCGCGGGCTCGATTTGAAGTTGACTAGAGGGTGACGCTATGCGCACAGTAGGTCGAAAGCTGGTACTCGTATTGAGCGTATCTTATATTTCATAGTATCATGATCTCACTATAAGAAAAACCGATGGTTTTGGACATGCAAGGGTAGTTTTTGAGGACTAAAAGATAAACTAATACAACTATCGTGTTCTCCACCCTGGTAAACGGGGGATACCTTCTTCTCCTTGAGGGACACTTCAGATTTCAACCTCTCCGGGCTCGTTTTCTAAAATATCTAATTTGCGTGGACTAATAGTGTCACTGTGAATAGTTTTATTCGACAAAAATCCGATCTAGAGATGGTCAAATGGAGCAATGCAATGCGTTAAACGTCATGTCATCGAACGCATAAATTAACCTGAACCGTTTCCTTGTGTGCTGTGTGGTACATTAATGGCAACGGGTACTACAAAGTAGTAAACATAAACCATTCCATTAGGAACAAATAAAGAAACGAAACGTAACAATTAGTGTCTGACATTAGGAATTTTGAGACAATGTGTCGTAAGTTGTAGTCGCACACGTATCTCCCACACAGAGGCATTTCTCGACCATATCTCTGGTCCGCGACGACAAAGGAATTTATCCGGATACGAAGTAATTCCACGAGCACTTAAGTGCCTTCTTATGCGCTACTTAAAACCAATAACAGCACTTTAACAAACTCGAATAAGAAATGCAAACAATACCAATACAATGGTTAATCCAAGCCGTATATTTCTCTGCACTGTAATTACCCATAAAAATTAAATTGTATCCGAGGTAGTTGAATACAAATGCGAAATCGCCCATCTGGATTGTCATTTTTTTCCAATGGGGAACAAACAGATCGGTTTAAACTCTGATATCAGGAACTAACTGTTCTTTATGTTATGGGCAGCATAATTTATTTATTTATTTCGATACACTATCTTACAGAACATAGTTTCAATTACAGGAACACATATAAATAATGCAGTATGATGCAATATTTATTAATAATAACAATGGCGAAAATTCGTGAAATTTTAAAATGCTTGAAAAAGTGATTTGATGGTAGTTTCCACACTCAAAGAAATAGTATGGGTAAATTCAACAAAAAAAAATGGTTAACTAACAATATCATTAATTTTGTTAAACTAAATTATATTGATAGTATTTTTAAACAAAAGGTGATTGTTATTTTAATTAATAAAAAGTTGTCGTACAACAAAACAAACATTAACTTAAAAAAATAGATGAATAAGACTATTATTTTTTTCGTCTGACTATTATTTTGTCGAATTCTGTCAAATTAAACTAGATAATAGTATATTTTATTTTTAACTATTGTCGAATTGTAATTGTAAACCCAGTAGCAGTTTGCTCTACTATTATAGTTGACAGATAAACCAATATTACTGTACAGTTAACCCGCAGTTCTGTTTACATAAACATAACATCGTTCTGCCATCCACTTTGATGAATTAAGACGTCGCATCAGCGCTTTTGTTTGCAAATAGTATGGGTTAAATCAATCAAAAAAATAGTATATACATTGTTCATTTTGTTAAATTGAAGTATATTTAATAGTATTTTTAAAGAAAAGGTGATTGTCACACAACAAAATAAACATTAACTTAAAAAATAGGTGCATAAGACTATAATTTATTCATCCTACTAATAATTTGTTGAATTTTGTCAAATGAAACTAGATAAATAGTAGACTTTATTTTCAAGTATTATCGAATTGTAATTCTAGCCCAGTATTAGTTCGCTGTATTATTGTACTTGGTAGACAAACCAATATTATTGTTGTCTTCTAGTAGTTCTAAAAGAATTACCATAAAATTTGCTTGCTTACCACGTAGTCTATTACAGAAATTATTCCCAGATGACGCCACATACAAATCACTGACAATAATCAATCATGCATTATCTTCTACTCTTATGAATTTATAGAAAATTAATAACATGATTGAAATGTTCAAATTCTCTCAGGGATCATCGATATATTTGGTTGGATCTTATAAACGATCTTTAATCTTTGGTTTGGGTGGTCTGATGTCCCAATACTGAGATTTTGGCTAACCAAAAAAACAAACTTCATCATACAATAAAGTGTAGATCAACCTAAAAATTAGTTGGTGAACAAAAAACAAAGTCGTTGTGCTATTTAATTGTAGACCAAATTGAAAATGGTTAGTCAACTTAAAAAAAAATGTCATTGTACTATTTAATTTGTTGTTCTACAAGAAGATATGATTATTAAACTACTATTTGTTTACGAAAACAAATAAAGTTGTTGTATGACTATTCTTTTCTGATTGATTTAACTATGAAACTAGATAGGCGAGATTTCATATGCTCTTTTTGGTTGAATTCACCTATCATTTTCTTTGAATGCATTACGCAGAAAACGATTATAACAAAAAAAAATTCAAAATAAAATTTATTTTCCGTAAAATAAATATTTAGATTTAGATTATAATTTGTAAACACAACCACGAGACTGCAAACGGTTTCTTGGCGTCAATGAGCCGGCATTGTGATAACGTGAAAGAATATTATTTATTAATCGAACAAGGACGCGTATTCTCTCGGTCATAATTTAGTTATTCTTTATGCTAGAGAAAAAATAAGAAACTTGTCGGAAAGCTGAATCCATTCTCTTTAATATTGGTGTCTAAATTTTTGTCGAAAAAACTGATAATTATCGAGATATTCGAGAAACGGTTTCCTAGAAAATGTATGTAAATCTTACACTTAAAGAAATAGTATGGGTAAATTCAACAAAAAAAAATGGTTAACTAACAATATCGTTAATTTTGTTAAACCAAACTATATTGATGGTATTTTTAAACAAGAGGTGATTGTTATTTTAATTAATAAAAAGTTGTCGTACAACAAAACAAACATTAACTTAAAAAATAGATGAATAAGACTATTATTTTGTTCGTCTGACTATTATTTTGTTGAATTCTGTCAAATTAAACTAGATAATAGTATATTTTATTTTTAACTATTATCGAATTGTAATTCTAACCCAGTATTAGTTCGCTGTATTATTGTACTTGGTAGACAAACCAATATTATTGTCGTCTTCTAGTAGTTCTAAAAGAATTACCATAAAATTTGCTTGCTTACCACGTAGTCTATTACAGAAATTATTCCCAGATGACGCCACATACAAATCATTGACAATAATCATGCATTATCTTATACTCTTATGAATTTATAGAAAATTAATAACATGACTGCAATGTTCAAATTCTCTCAGGGATCATCGATATATTTGGATGGATCTTATAAACGATCTCTAATCTTTGGTTTGGGTGGTCTGATGTCTCAATACTGAGATTTTGGCTAACCAAAAAAAACTTCAACATACAATAAAGTGTAGATCAACCTAAAAATTAGTTGGTGAACAAAAAACAAAGTCGTTGTACTATTTAATTGTAGACCAAATTGAAAACGGTTAGTGAACATAAAAAAATGTCATTGTACTATTTAATTTGTTACAAGAAGATATGATTATTAAACTACTATTTGTTTACGAAAACAAATAAAGTTGTATGACTATTCTGTTCTGATTGATTTAACTACGAAACTAGATAGGCGCGATTTTCATATGCTCTTTTTAGTTGAATTTACCTATCATTTTCTTTGAGTGTAAAAAAAACGTTTTTCCAGAAACAAAAAAAAATAATACAAATTAAAGTCCTTATTTAAAAATAACCAAATTTATTATATTAAATTACTATATTGATAGAGCAAAGAAACATCTCAGAGGTGAGCAAATAAATTGTGCTTACGATATTATATTTTTAACAAAACAAATCATCAAAATTGCATAGTACAATGAAAGAGACAGACAGACTTAAAAAAGGCACTTATAAACGGTAATTTATAAAAAGGTATGTGCTAATATTTGACAAATAGCCATACTACATTAAAAATTGCACGAAATAATCTTAAAAAATGAATCGTTAGTTGGCCAACTGGAAAATTACTCCAAGAAAACATTAAACAAAATATTATTAATATACATATTTAGTGCAGGAAAAATAAATTTTGACCTTGAAAAAATAGTACAAGCAAGGAATTTGGTGGAGATGTTCCACTTGCCATCCTAAAGAATATACTAAAAGTCCACTAAAATCGAAGCTGTGCTTCGCCCGCGATATTGAAAAATGGCGGCTCATTTTCAGATTTCTGTATATAAATTCTTTACCGTTGCAGATAGGAAAAAAAGTTTCAAATAAAAGATGTAGGCAATAATAAAACAAACGATTTCTCATATTAACATTTTTTCTCTAAATCGAACGGTTTTTGAATTATGAGGTGCAGATTGTTATTGAATTTTTAAAAATCACAATTATGTACAAAATACCCAGTAAAATGCGTGTTTATAGGTTGTAAGCAAAACAAAAAACATTTTTTAGGTATATTATCATTACAGAAGAAAAATATACTGTAATTATGAAACCTATAATAAATAGAATAAAATATGAAAATACGTTACCTATAACATTAGTTCGTCATTATAAAAAAAAAAAAAAAAATCTGTTCCAAGTACTGAACCTATCATGCCTTAAGAATTTTTTTGTGCTGAATCCGAATTTTCAATTAAAAAATTTTTTTACCGCGTAGATTTCGAGTAAATCCCGATTTTTATCGTATGTAATATCACTAGTGCTTAAAATTTTATCGAAAATTTTTTCGAAAGCGTGTTGCCTGGTAATATAAAGAGTGCAAATTGGCAGTTTATTATCTGATTAAATCCCGACCGCTTTAGCGGGAGGGATTTAATCTTTGATAATAAACTGCCAATTTGCACGAGTTATATTAACTAGGGGCGACTTAGCTTGAGAAAAAATTTTTAGATAAAATTTAAAGCACGAGTGGTATTTGAGGAGAATATTTCACGAATAAATAATTCATTAAGTACATCTTCAATATTATGTTTTCTCATTAACTGCCTTCAGACGTTTTCTTGTCACGTTTTGGAGTTTACTGACCTTTATTTTCAATTTCATCATTAATTTGATACACAGAAATATTTCCAAACCGACTCATATTGTCAAAACAACAAATCTCAAACAAACGCAGTAGAAACAACGGAGATCCGCTATATTTTAAAATAATCTAGTGACGTTTCCATGGCAACTAGTAAATAAAACGAGTTGAAACCTTAGATATTATAATATATAGACTGGCTTAACACCTTTCAGGCGTTTCTGAGGTGCAATACGACGAGGAACGATAGAGAGAGCACTACTTTAGTACCGATGTCTCGCCCAAATAAAATATACACCCATGGTTCCGAGATTGACATAGAGAGCGCCATCTAGCGCTACAAGTTATATTCCATAATAAATAAATGTTCATCGACTCATATTTACGTATTTAATCATTACTTTTAACTTACGAAGTTTATGAATTATGTTGAGGTTTGCTTTGTTAAACAAAGAGAATTTTAAATACAACAAATTATAATGTTTGATGCACAGCTTTGATTCAACGAGTTACTTTTTGGTAGATTACCATATGTAAGTATTATACATTTTTAGTTTGTTGTGTACTTGACATTTATAATAAATGATTTGCTTACCTTTGTAACTATGTTATTGAGCTATTGAAAGCTGTGCTTGACTTGTTCCTGTATTATGAGCTATATTAAGTACAATCTTTGTGTGTAATTGTTACCTGATTGAACACTAGGAAAACTGAAATAGTTACAGATAGGCAAAAGTTACAGCCTATATATTTCAGACAAGATTCGCTTTGGAATTGAGGTGTTTTTGTTTGCTACTACATAATACAATATTACAATTTACAAGGTAAGTACGTTAACAATTAATAATAAGCTAAGATATTTATAGATAAAACTTAAAAGCTCGAGTTGCCCTATTTGCCAAAAATATTTCACGACAAAAACGTCAAAAAATTTTCGCATATTTGCCGCTGCAGCGACCTAAAAAATTAGAGCGATAAATTTTGCATGTTGGTCCTGTCAAAAGCCGATCTAGCTTGAATTACCACTAATAATGACGTTTGATTGGTGCAATGTTTTGAAAAAACGGGCTCTCATTGGCTATAGCGTTAATGAGTGAAATAATCGTCAAAATACATTTTTTTGACAAATTTTGACGTTTACTCGAAATCTACGCGGTAGAAAATTTTTTAAATTGAAAATTCGGATTCAGCACACAAAAATACTTAAGGCATGATAGTTAGTCCTTGGAGCTCAATTTTTTTTTATATATAGACCTGTGTAATTTAAAAATCGTTCGATTTAGAGACAAAATGTTAATATCAAAAATTGTTTGCATTATGATTGCCTACATTTTTTATTTGAAACCTGTTTTCCTATCTGCAACGGTAAAGGATTTATATACAAGAATCTGAGAATGGGCCGCCATTTTTCAATATGGCGGGAGGAGCACAGCGTAGATTTTAGGGGACATTTAGTGTATTCAATAAGATGATAACTGCAACATCTCCACCAAATTTCTTGCTTGTACTAATTTTTTCAAGGTTCGCATACTTTTAGAATTATTTTTACTGCACTAATTTAGATACGTTGTATAAATAAACAAATCTTTATAAGAAAGTAAAACTATTTAAAAACGAAATTAAATGCATAGTAGCATGTTTAACTAAAATCTATGAACATGAAGATCATGTGCTTATGCACGGTATAACACTTTGCATGTGTTTAGCCAAAAAATATTTACATAAGTTTTTTAAGGAAAAGTACGACGCACTCGTGGACGCAATTCTAGTTTTTTGTGTGAACCACAGGCAGGTTTAACAGTTATATAACAAAATATCCACAAACAAGTGGGATTACTCAAAACCGAACTGCGTGTACGAAGACCGACGCTGAAAACGACGTCCACAGCTAGGTTGTATGACCAAAATCAAGGGAATATAGTCCTTATAAACTGCAACTGCCATTAAACACAATGGGAAAAAGATAAAAGTTAATCTACTTAGAGTATCGACGTATTAACTACGATAGCTTCAAAATCAAATTTAATATCTCTGCATCAGGTCTGCAACTATTAAATTGTAACATATACACTATTATTTGGCAACTAAACACAATGAGCAAAATAACGTATCTTAACGTTAAAATCTTGTCTGGAATCCAATGCACTCACGAAAACAAATAATTCTACCTACAAATTCTACAGATAGTATTTAATAGATGAAGGCTCATGCTGGAATCACAGGCACTCGCGACAGCAAATAATTACACAAATAAATTCTGGGTACGTAAGCAGTTACTCGAATGATAATTTTTTCAATACCTTATTTATATTAACGTCCTGCGAAGTTTATCTAATGCTACTCTACCACTTAACCAGGACGGCGAGATGAGATGCGGTCACCAATCCAACTGACGGACTCGCCCGGCGTGCTTAACTTCACTGAAACCGGTACTGTACTGTACCTCACTTCACTCTACATTTTATAAACAACACCAACACCACCAAATCTCTTGAAGCAGAGATCGTCGAAGCGACCTCAAGGATGGTTCGCCCCAGACTCCTCTTTTACATGGTTGCTAAGCATGGGGCTAAAATTCTTTCGCCTAACGTGTCAACCAAGGTTTGTGGCTGACCACAGAAGGGGTAAAAACTTGATAGGATCCTTACGAACAGTTAAAACCCTTCCAAAAGTTTACCGCATGGTTTTGGTTTATACTAGTTAGGTCAGGTTAGGCTAGTCTTAAAAAACACTACACCTTCGAGCAATAAACGATTAATATTTGGCGCTTTTTAGTCCTTTATTGCCCTTTTTAGCGTCGGATTCGTGTTCAACATTAAAAAATAAATAGAAATGCACACCTCGCACTTCTTTTTTCAATAAAATTGGGTTTTTGCACTTTTTTACCTGTATTGCCCTTTAGAGGACAGAGCGCCATTTTTTAACATCGAATTCGTGTTAAACTTTAAAAAATATATAGGCACTACGCACTCCCTTTTTAAATAAAATTGGGTTTTTGCCCTCTTTGCTCTTTATTGCCCGGATTCGTAATCATCGCCCAAAAATACATAGGAAATAGTAATTTTTATTATATGTTGGGGTCATGTAAATACTTATAAACACATTTTACGTCGAAATTTGGCAAAAAAATGTATTTTGACAATAAAAACCGGGATTTACTCGAAATCTACGTGGTAGAAAGTTAAGTTGAAAATTCGATTTTAGCACACAAAAATACTTAAGGCATGATGGTTTTAGTCCTTGGAGTAGAACATTTTTTTTTTGTAGACCTGCTATCCAAGCCTGTTTAAATGAGGTATTTCCTAATCACTGGATAGGAATACGGGGGGCAATTAACTGGCCAGCAAAATCGCCGGATTTGACGCACCTCGATTACTTCCTATGGGGATACTTTTAACGCAAAGCATACTCTGAATAATAAAGGACCCAAAATAAAACCCTGGGGCATTCCTTTAACAAACGTTATAATTATTGGTATATGAGTTGTTAATTTTAACATTTTGCGTTCCATTTTTCAGAAAAACTTTAGGGAAGTATCTCAAATTTATATCTATTTAATTTCCCTAATAATAATTCGTGGTCACCACAGCCAACTGCTCGGGAAAAGTCAACAAACAGGCCTATATTAAAAAGTTTATTATCTAAAGCATTAACAATTTTTTCATGAAAAGCACATAAATCCGTTTCCGTATTTTTGTTTTGGTAAAGCCATGTTGAGTGAGTGACATAATATATTTGATAAGTATGTAGTTCTTTTGACTAACCTTACCTGATTGTATCCATTTGTTTTTAGTCTATGATTGGTATTTCCCTTAACACAGAACTTTAACGTTTTTAATGTTTTTTTTTGAGATATACGGGGTTTAATTAGTTTCACGTCATTAAGAAAAAAATGGTGGTGGGGAACGACTAGACAAACAAAAAAACCTTATATAACATGGGGTTTAAAGCCCATAGTTTTGAAGAAAAAAAATAAACAAATAAACGAAAATTTCAGGACTGCTGGAATGTTGGGGTAGGATTTATGACAGTCACGGATGTCGGCGCCTTTGACCATCAAACACACTAATGTGGTTCCATCAAATTGCCGCGCTTCTTTCTTTGAGGCCGTGTGGCGGCGAGGGCACAAGTCGGTAATCATCGTAATTTTCTATAACTTTTTAAAAATAAGTAAGAAATTTCGATGATTCGGAGCTATATATCCATTGACCCAGAAAAGCAGTGATTCTCAAATTACTCCTACCTTAACAATTCAATTTTTGACATAGGTCAGTTTTTTTTTTCAAAGTACGCCTAGAAGAAAAAGTCATATAGGTTTTTTGTTTGTCTAGTGAGTCCCCATTACCAGTTTTCTTAAATGACATGAAACTTATTACACCCTGCATATTTATGCACGGTCTATTAAACTTTTACTATTAACTTTGCTGATGATATCTCCAGTTTTAAGGGCGTATCTGTCCTTAAAGTTCTTTCTTTAATCTCCGAATCACCTTGTTCGCTATATCGCATCAGCAATTTTCGTAAGTGTATGTAAATCCTATGTAAATCCTTAGTTATACACGCCACAGTCAGCTCGAACTTTATAATCAAGCCTTTTTTACTTCTGATTGCAACACTGTGGCATGCTAATTCATACCGTAAGTCTTAATAAGTATAATTCTTCATTAAGTACGTACTTCCGATGGCATTTATGGAGAAAATGATATTCAATACAAAAAGTGTAATGCATGTCATGAATATTAACACACAGACACAGGTATTAATATAGTAATGAATGAAAAACCCATTACAATGAAGTTGATACATTTTTTAACAATAACTGAAATTCCTGCGATAGGTAAACAAGGTAATTCTGAAATATTCAAGTAAAATAAATAAATATTGTGACATTTTGACATTGATTTATTGCATTTGTTACGTATATTTTCTGCATAATTAACAATTAATTAGATTTGCATTTTGATATATGAAAGAAATACTTTTTTTCATATAATTGTAACTGTCAGTGTTTTTTTGTTTGTTTACGCCGTACAGAATAAAAACGGCATAAGATCAAGCATAGTATAATCAGGGTTACGCATATCTTATCTCGGAATTCATTAATAAAATAAAGGGAGTCCCAAGGATAGATGCCAATGCGTGTGAAGTAAGAGTACGAGGAAAATTTAAAATTATAAAACTTCACGTGTTATACAAGTCGTTCTCTCTAATTTTAGTTTTGCTTTCACGACTTATAATAAAAAGAAATTGTAAAAAATTGAACCTTTTTCACGTTATATTTGATATACTAAACATCTAAGACCTTATCCCTTTCAATGATTTGTTTCTAATTTATATTGGCCAACAAATATATTGTACTGAAATATTAAAACTGGAAATGCAAAATATAAAAAAGTAAAAGAATAAAACGGTTGAGAATCCCAATATTAGTCACAGAGAAGTAGCTCATTAGTAGGACGTTGTTCTATTGGTCGAATGCTGAAAGTTTCATGCATATCACATTCAAGTGCATCAGGAACTAAGTGATGACGATTTTCAAAGGAGTCTACAATTTTGCAATTGGGCCAGAGGAAAAATGCAAGAAGATGTCACCTTCTTCAATAATGCTTCACTGATGAGACAATAAAATGGATTTGTTAATAGGCACAATTTTCATTATTATGCTTCGGAAAATTTTCACTTTCTCAGGCAACTGGATGACCACCACAGATGGCCCTTAAAATTTTGGGGAGAAATTATTGGAGAACATGTAATAGGGCCATATTTCTTTGATGGTACATTGTCTGGAGCTATTCATCTTCATTATCTGGAGAACTATTTGTCACAATTATCGGTAAATCTTCCTGAAAGAATTCGAAACAGGATGTGGTTTCAGCAAGATGGTGCTTCACCATATAATTTAAATGCAGTAATAGACCATCTAAAAAATATCTATGCCCTTCAATGAATTGGAAGAAACGGTCCCACTGAATGGCCTTCTAGATCCGCAGATCTTACAAAAATGGCTTTCTCTTAATGAGGAAGAAAAGGATAATAACTGCTTTTAGACCTATCCCACCGGTAAATTAGGAACAGTAGAAACCTCATTTCAAGAGCACATAGAGATGTGTGTCAATCAAAATGGGCAACATGTTGACCACTAATATTTTCTAATGAATTATTTGAAGAAACCTTTATTTTCTTAAGTTTATTCTCGAATTTTGAACTTATTGCTCAATAAATCGAAAATGGTTTCAAATAGCTATGGGGATGTACGTACAAAAAATGTTAGTTTTTCATTTCTACATTACATCGTCGAAAAATATACAGGGTACTCCACTTGAAAAATTTAGAAAACTCAATTCAAAAAATTCTAAATTGAAAAATCATGTTTGGCCATATTTTTAGGAAGTGAAAATAATTATTAACTAGAAGTCTCGTAACTAGTGCTCACAATTTTTTTCCTTAAAATCCATAATTATGACTAGTGATTTTTTCAACATACGTCTGCATATGGCATTATTTCAACAAAATAATTCATTACCTGCAAGTGATTGGGAGATAGTCAACAAGAATATAGGAGTAAAAGGGATTTAAAAAGAGGTTTCAAAAATGTACTGATGTACACAGCATTCCATTAAAAAAAGGCACTTGATCGTGTAGAAAAAAAAAACAAAAATGTATTGCAATAAAGGATAAAAATTTTTACTAACGCAAAAATATTTACTTGGAAATTCGACCATATTTTGAGTGCGTATGGTACCTTTCTCAAGCCGCTGTTATTTATATTAAAGAAAAAAATGACGGAACAGTAATAATTTTCATGCAGTTAACACAACTGCCAAGGAAGAAAAATAAAAAAAAATACAGGGTGGTCACTCAAAAAGAAAATGTGGGAGAGCATGATAATATTTCTCATGCAGTTAACACAACTGTCGAAGAAGAAAAATATAAAAAGAAAAAAGTATAAAAAAATATTAAAAATGCGACGGACGACGATAATATTTCGCATACAGTTAATACAACTGCCAAAGAAGAAAAATATGAAGAAAATATACAGGGTGGTCACCAAAAAAAAACTTAAAAAAATGTGGCGGAGCGCAATAATGTTTAGCATGTAGTTAATGTCGAAGAAGAAAAATGCGGAAAATATTCGGGGTGGTCATCATAAAAAAATTAAAGAAAAAATGTGAAGGATTGCAATAATATTTCGCGTGCAGTTAATACAACTGTCCAGGAAGAAAAATATGAAAAATATACAGGGTGGTCACCATAAAAAAAATAATGAAAAATTATGATGCACAGAGATGGAATATTTGGGTAAATACCTTTACTGATCAGATCATCTCGGGTAATGAGTGCCGTTTTGTCGCGCAATTATTTGTTTATTGTAACGTTAAATAAAATATCGATATATGACAGAAAGTAATTGCTAGACCAAAATGCACGACGAAAGTTAGCGATTTAGGACCTCGCTGAAAATCAGTAGGCACGTCAGCCGATTAATACCAGGTTGCCGCATGTTTAGCCCAAGTTTTTGATAGGCAACCTAATTTTTCCGTGTTCTACAAACCGGGAACTATCGCTTGGTCAAAGTTTCGTCATGACGGCAGTTTAAAAAAAAATTCTTTACTAAGGGTTGCGTGGGGTGCGGGACAAGATGAATAGAATAGAATAGATTTATTTGACCAAGAATACAAAAGCAGTTTTTGGCAAGTCACAAAAAATAGGTGTATAAGACACCACAAAAATACAAAAAGTTGTAAAGAAACAAACACAAGGTATAAAACCGCAGACAAATGTATAAAACAACAAAAACAAAATATGAAATATAACAGGACTAAAAAGTGTAAAACAGATAGTAAAATTGCAGTTATTAAAGGCAAATTAAAGATAGAGTAGTATTCATCATATAAAACGTGATTCAGAGCGTCTCAAATAAGTAAGAGAACAACAATAATAGTAATAGTAGTAGTACTTATTAAAACAAAAATTGGATGGTAAAAAAATTCCTCAACAGAATATAAGCAATAGTTCAAAAAATGCCTTTCAATCCTAAACTTAAAAAAATTAAATTTAGAGATTTTAAATCATTTGGAATGTGATTATATAGTTGAACATTTAACGTGTTTTTAATTGATTTAGTTAGTCTAAGCCGAGGCTGTCTGAGTTGCGTAGCAGCTCTAGTGTCATAATTATGAAAATCAGAATTAGTCGAAAAAGATTCTTTATTTTTATGGATTTCAAGTAAAGTAGTGTACATGTGTAAACAGGAAACTGGCATTATCCCTAGTTTCTTGAAAATTGGTTGACGGTGGTCTCTCCAACCAGCATTGTCAATTAACCTAACTGCTCTCTTTTGTAACCGAAAAATATTTACTGCATGGGAGCCACCCCAAAGCAGAATTGCATAAGTAATGTGAGAATGGAACAAAGAGAAATAACAATTTCTTAAAGTTCTCAAACACAGAACATTTTTTAGCCTGCGTAACAGAAAAATAATACTAGATAATTTGTTAGAAAGTATCTCCACGTGGTTGAACCAGGTAAGAGTGTCATCTAAGACGACACCAAGAATTTTTATAGCATCACCTTTTACGAATGAGTTACTTATAGAAAAAAAAAAGCCTCTGAGTCTTATCTTCATTAAATTTAAGATTATTTGATGAAAACCAATCACTAGCTTGCTGTCGTTATTTTAGCTATTTATGTAAGAATTAAAATCTAAAATAGATCTGCCATTGGCATAAGCAAGGCATTTTATTGGTGACATAAAATGAGAAATCATTTAAATATAAAATAAACAATAAGGGCCCCAGTACCGAGCCTTGAGGCACCCCATGCTTTATTGTTCGAAGTTCCGAATTAACGTTATCAATAGCAATACATTGTTACCTATTGATGAGATAAGAATTAAAGAGATTAAGAGGTAGACACACCTCTGATGCCATAAAACCTTAGTTTTTCCACAAGTAACTGATGTGAGATACAGTCGAAGGCCTTAGAGAGATCACACAGGCTAACAGCCACATGCTTGCCATCCTCAAGGCTCCCGACTATGTCACTAACTATTTTAGAAACCGCCTTTGTGGTATAACATTTACTTCGGTAGCCAAATTGGCCGCAGTTTAAGATATTGTTAGTCTCAAGATAATTGACAAGCCTATTTTTGAGAATAATTTCAATAATTTTGGAAAAAATTGGAATTACTGAAATGGGACGGAAGTTATCGATAGCATTAATGTCACCTATTTTAAACAAAGGTAGAACCTTGGCAACCTTCAGCACATCTGGGAAGTGACCTTCACTAATGCAGGCATTGATGAGCATTGTAAGTGGGAGTAAAATTATATCAATGGTTTCTTTAAGAATTCGACTATTTATACCATAAACGTCAGTGCAGTTGGAATCTTTTAAACTTTTCAGATGGCGGCTGGCAACTCTACATTTGTCCACTTCGTTCAATATTATCTACGAAATGGCGTTCTATTTTTTAAGAAAAAATGTGACGGTTACTTATTGAAGTTTTGTTCATTATTTTATTTAATTGTTACTATTAGCGCCAGGCACGATTCTAGTAGCTTGTATGAAAATGTTCATGATGAGAAAATATGAGGGTATATATCAAGCGGCCGGTTCTCGAACTAATATTAAACAAATAAATCAGTTACAGATTTTTGCCTTGTTTGTCTCATAGTGCATCCCCGCAAATTGTCTTATTCCCTAATACCATATGAAAAAGCGACCGAATCCTAGCTAGTTTTCAATCATTCTGAATAAAGCTGGCGATATGACAATATATTTCTCGACGACAAGAAAAAGCTAAAACAATATAACAAGTCGACAGCAACATTTCGCAGAAAATAAGTAAGTATAATGATTACTTTATTAAAAACACTTGTACCTGCTCGCTTGCGTTATACATGGATTTAATATGGTGTGTTAATGGTGGCAAAGAGATATGCAATCGTCTCCGCCAATAATTAGACTATCCACACAGGTCTGGATAATTGCATGCCGTACTCAGGATCTCACTGCAATTACTTCGAGAATTGTCACTTGCTTCTGGAATTAACCGCTATATAACTAACCAACTGGTACATTCAACTAAAATTCCCCGCATACCGTGCTGCTACACAGTTGTGGATAAATTTTATAGTTTTGTTAGTTACTGAACACCATTTTACGTTTCCGCCGATATTACGAGGGAGACACGACATGTTAGTCAGAGAGTCAAACCCTCGAAATGTGCAAAATATAAGTGGCTTATACAACTCGCGAACATACAAAAATTAGTCATATTCTTATGCAAAATGACCTGCTGAATTCGATTATGGAGGTCTCCCATTCGATTAGGAATTGCAAAATCGAAAAAATGGCACTTTTCCACTTTTTTATGGAATTTTATACAATATTTTACATAGCTGATCCCATAAGTTTGTTTATAGCAATTCAGTTGGCTTGAAAATTTGAAAACATGTTCTCAGAATGGCCTATTTGGTTTTAAAAAAATCCAGAGCCGGACTCGGAAAAATCTGCCCTCCTCGTTTTTGACAAAAAAGTACATTTTTCTATTGCATTTCTATCAAAAATTATTAACGGATTCGGAAAGTACGGAGAAAATGCTATCAGAATAGCGATTCAATTTTGACGGGACACGTAAACTGTTTCGGCAAAAAGCAATTTAGTGCATTATTGGCCGTTACTTTCGATCCCGATTAAACGTTAACTTTGGGTCAAACCAATTCAGTTACCATGGAAACAATGTACTTTCAATGAGTTGGCCGACGGTTAAAGTTTAATCGTAACCGAAAGTAACGGCCCTATGACTAACACTTTGACCGAGCAATATCTATGAAATGGTTTCATAGAGTCTATTCAAATGCTTCAGATCCGTATCCCTTCTAAGACTTCACATAACACATAACAAAATACCTTCCTACCTAGTCGCTAAGAAGAAGAAAAAACAATAATAATAAATTATGAGCTAAATTATTGTTTTGATTAAGAATACCTCCACAGTTTGATTTTGAAATTGAAGAAATAATACCTATGTATTTATCACTACCTTATAGTACGGCAGACAGCGCTGCCTTTGAACAAGTCATTTCATACCGACTGAAAATCACAACAATAATAGTTTTCCCCTAATACATCAGCTATCTGAACGTCAGCTACTCTGGTAGCGGTGGAGCTAATGGTGAGAGCATGTTAAAGTTGTTGAAAAATCGTTTTCCATCAGTTTCTTTGAATATCTCGAAATCTATAAGTTCTATGGAAAACAACAAAAAGAAGGAAAATGTTATGAGCTGTACCATAAAAGTACATAAATTATAATCCATTCCAATTGTTATTATAATTTAAAAAAAATAAAATAAATAAATGACCAAGTATGTGTACATGTCATATCATGTTCTTACAAAGCGGGCCTCAGTCGTTAGATAGCGGAGTGGTAAAATCATAATCTCCCCTCACCCCATCCTTCCAGAGGCAGGTAGACCACTGGATAAATCCGTGACTCTCGAACGGGTTTTTTCACTAAGTTTTCCCGTATGGACAACAAGATTTTCTTCATAAATTTAGTGCGCGCGTGCGACAGTGCGCGTGTGTTAAAAATGCAATTGTTTCTTCGTAGTTCTAGCTATTTATAAGTATTTTAATATCTTCCTGGATTATTGTTCAACGAAATTGTTAGATTTAAGTTTTTTATATATGTTAAACAGGAGCCCTAACGCCCCAATTTCATCTGTTGTTACAGCCGAAGCTAAACCTCTCCACCCGATCACCTACCTACCGCGACGTTGCACGCCGCGGTGGGGTGATCGGCTCTAGACTGGACCCAACTTTTCTGTAAAGTGCGTTTTCACTGAGTTTTTCCGGAAAAACATGAAAACCTACTTATTTTTTTTTTACTCGCGATTTTTACACCTTCTGTATCTCGTAAGTATTGATCCTACATAAAAAATGAACTTATTTGTAGAAAATTTCATCCAGTTTAATTTTGTACAAAGACAATTTTCCGCTCGAGGTCGTAGTTTTCGAGTTATTTAAGAGGCACGTGATAAAAGGACTACCCAACACGCCCCCACCCCCGCACACCCACCCCCACCGGTCAGGACTTTTAGTATGTTGTTCTGGGCACTCCCCTCGAAAACTGTACAAAAACTGGTCATTACACGAATTATTTCCCCTAATCGGCCTTTTTTGTACTTTGTTGACTGAGCTAGTCATAGCGTTAGTTGTGATGCGCTAAATTGTTTTGTGATTTTTTTGACGAACCGGTTTAGGTGTGCCATCAAAACTGAATCGCTATTCTGGTAGCATTTTTTTCTGTACTTTCCGAATCCGAAAATTTCAAATGGTAATTTCCGGGGAAACCGGAAGTGATGGAAAAGTGCCAAATTATGAATAACACAGCCCCACAAGAAAAGAAAAATTCAAAGCAGTGAACCAGACCCATGTATTCCTATGTATTTTCGGTCGCTGAATCCGAATCCGAGGTCAAAAAAAACCATTAGCTATAGCCAAAAAACACCCCTGGAATTGGGTAAAAAGAATATTAAGCTACGAGAATAGTTGTTACATCTTAGTCAATCGAATTATACAAATTAAGGGTAAACAGCAGCGTACATACAATAGATATGAAACTCACCTCCAGGGAGGGGCGAAAACTAGCCCCCATATATAAAAAAATCGATCCAAAACAGCAATGACTGCTGAAAAAGCTCAAAATATCTAAGTTTTTTTAAAGTGATAAGAAACTGCATCAGTTCCGACGTAATCTTCATAAACTGCCCCTATAGAGTTGAGAAAAACCACCCCCCAAGTTTAAAGGACACGAGAAAAACAAGAAAAAACGTAAAATGCAACAGGATTTCTATTTTCATGGATGCTATGATTGGCTGAAATTGCGTAGTACTCTAAAATAGAACTAGAAACTTACCATCAACATTCTACAGTTTCAACTCTCAGAGGGTGTGAAAACTACCCCCTATGTAAGGTTTGACTATAAAAAGTTACAGTGACTTCTATAAAAATTCGAAACACCTGCGTTGTGTGGAAGAGAGAAGAAACTAGACTACATTCGACGCTATGCTTGAAAACCACCCCCACGGGTTGAGAGACGCCACCCCTATAAAAAAAACTATGGAAATGAAACGAATAAGCAACAGTAAGCTTTTTCTTTACATCTTGAATTACGGTAGTTTACATCCTTTCTGGGGTTGTTACTTAATAACATTTATAGGACATGAGTTTCAAACTCTAAGTGTGCAACACGATTTTTGCCAGTCATAGCATCCATAAAAATGTAAATCCGGTTAGTTTCTCTCTGTTTTTCCAGCATCCTACAGATGTAGGGGTGGTATCTCTCAACCCCGTGAAGGTGGTTTTCAAGCACATCGTCGAACATAGTCTAGTTTCTTCTCTCTTCCACACAACGCAGGTGTTTCGATTTTTTGTAGAAGTCACTGTAACTTTTTATAGTTAAATCTTACATAGGGGGTAGTTTTCACACCCTCTGAAGGTTGACATTGTAGGATGTTGATGGTACATACGTTTCTGGTTCTATTTTAGAGTACTACGCAATTTCAGCCAATCATAGCATCCATGAAAATAGAAATCCTGTTGGATTTTACGTTTTTTCTTGTTTTTGTCGTGTCCTTTGAACTTAAAGGTGGTTGTTCTCAACCCCATAGAGGCAGTTTATGAAGATTACGTCGGACCTGATGTAGTTTCTTAACACTTTAACAAAACTTAGACATTTCGAGCTTTTTCAGCAGTCATTGCTGTTTTGGATCGATTTTTTTATATATGGGGGCTAGTTTCGCCCCTCCCTGGGGGTGTGTTTCATATCTATTGTATGTACGCTGCTGTTTAACCTTAATTTGTATAATTTGATTGATTAAGAAGTAAAAACTATTCTCGTAGCTTAATCTTCTTTTTATCCTATTTCAGGGGTGTCTTTTGGCTCTAGCTAATGATTTTGGGAGTGTACGATTTTTTTTGACCCCGGATTCGGATTCAGCGACCGAAAATACAGAGGGTCTGGTTCGCTGCTTTGAACTTTTTTTTTTGTGGGGCTGTGTAATGTTTCATATAATATACATTATTATAATACGGTATATAGATTCTAAAGATAAAAATAAATTTATCAAAACAAATTTTTTTGTGCGTCTTAAAAACTTTTGTGGGTGTTTTATTAACAATTCTTGTCAACTTCTGTTGGAATCAGATACTCAGTATTACGTTTCATATTATCATACATTATGTAGGTCCGGTTTTTTAAAGATAAAAATAAATTTTTTTAAAAAAATTTTTGTGCGTCTTAAAAACGTAATTGGTATGGAGGTATTCACTTCCTCACATTTACGTTTAATAATTATATGTCAGGTTTACATTGGATATTTGAACTCGTTGCAGTTTATGATTGACACTTTCTTGCTCAAATATGTTTTTCGGTTTGTTTCACTATTTTTTATAAAGAAAATTTTAAATTTCTATTGCATTTGAGTTAATAATGATATATTTTTTAATATGTACTAATTGTATACGTAATTTTAGTCATTTTATTTATTCCATGTTTGTAATATTGTAAGTTATAACATTTGTATTTTATTGTAGTCCTGAGGAATAATAAAATATTATTCGAAACGTCGACAAGCGAAAATAACCTCATTTTTATTTTGTTATCCGACATAGCAACGAATTCCAAATAAACATTTAAAATTATTATTCTTTTTATAGCATAAAAAGCAGAGAAGTTATGACCGAAACAGTGTTCGCCTCACATTTTTTCTTTAAATGTCGCCATTTTGCTACTATAATTGCCCTGTAATTAAATTTAAAGAATACTGTTTTTGTTAATATATCATCACCTAGATGCTCATTATTTTGTCGGTTTAAAACACTTGCTTTAGAAAAAATTTCCATCGCCATATTGAAGTCGTCATTTTGAATTTTTTTATTTTAACTTCAGATTCGTAATCAGCGATCCCATAAACATAAACATCCTACGTTAAAAAACAAATCAACATTAATTTTTCAAGTATTAAATATCTAAATTTAGGGGTGGTTTTCGTCCCTTGGGAGTAAGAGCAATTGTCGGGACCATATAGAAACTGAAAATGATACATTTTACTACAATAATTAATTTGCCGTTTTTGGTGTATATTACCCCTGCCAAATTTAAGACTATCTTTAAAACTCTGGAAAATATAGCTTGTCTAATGATTCTGATGACACTCTGTACAGTATAGATGTTCGATATAAATCAAAGCTGGAAATAATTCTTTCGGATCCGAAAAAAAAAAAGGTTTCAGGTGCTCATTTCAAATTTTGGTTAGGTATTTCTAATAAATATTGAGATAGAGACCGTGGAAAAAAAGAGCTTCAGGTACCTATATAAAAGAGTTACCAAACTCAAGCCGTACCTGCAGAAATCAGTGCCACATGTAATAATAATATCTCTAGTAAAGTTATGTGCGACTCAAGCTGCTCATAGCACCAATACACATGTATTAGGCCGTGGTTGTGTCCATGAATTAAACATTGAATGGTGCACATTTTTTATCTCTCCACTTTTAACAAGATCTCAGCTTGATAGACGACACTTGCTGCTACTATTATCAATGTAATAGGGACATTTAATGTTTACTTACAAAGTAGAAATTTTCGTTGGTTATTTATTAAATGCTCTTTAGATGATCAATAATACTGTTAGTATTTACTGCAACAAATATTGAATTATTACATTAATATTATTATTACTCTAAGACCATTATTTTTTGTATCATTCTTATCAGTATTCTAGAAGAAGGCAACTAGTTATTTCTGTCGAATTTTTATTATTGAAAAAACTTATTTGGATAATGCTAACTTTTTTGGAGTACACAGAAAGAAAGGAAGGGAGAGAAAGACATTTTTGGGTAAAAGACTGTTTAGGGAAAAGAGAGCTGTCTACTAGAGATGCAACGGATAGTATTTTGGCCGGATACCGAATACCGAATATCCGGCGTACTTCTTGTATTAGATACCAGATATCCGGCCAACTATCCTGCTTACATTTAGTCTGGGGTCCAACAGTACGAAATCGCTCTAAATTCCAAGTAACCTGTTCCGACATGACGTACATTTTTCAACTTCAGATTTGCAAAAAGAACACCAGAAATGACTTGTCGGATTCTTATCAGCTCTTGCATAACTTCTTAAATGATAAGAAAAGAGACGAAATGGTAATTCCTAAAAAAATGTTTTTTAATACATAACACATCCTGTAAAAGAAACTATGAGTGCTATCCATCTAATTTTTTTATAGTATATACTAAAGACATAAGCGCTTGGATGAAGCTCGATGGCACTGTTTAAATATGTTTAGTTTTTTGGGAAAAAAATATGAAATCTGAAACTATAAAATATTGTAGTAAGAATTTCAACATACGAGCAAGTACTTCAATTTTAAATTTTTCGTGTATAAACTATGCTAACAAACATACCCAATATATTGAAAATGTTTTTAAGACAAGAACTAAGTTGATATTGCATATAGTATTCGAGTTGGGAATTTTTAAAATGGGTGCATGATGCGGCGCATGTAATAAAGGCGACAGCTCTCCTAAAATTCATAAAGCGCATGAAAACAGTTTACTGTGGAATTAGCTGGTATGTTCATGTTTACTAGGCGTATGTACTTATGTATATAGTGTGAAGTTATTTGTCTTAACATTTTACATTATAAAAACTATTTGTGTTTGATTGTTTAAATCGATTGATTATTGTTTGCGGTTCATATTTATTATTTACTAGCTATGCCCGCGGTTACGTTCGCGTGGAATTTTGAAATTGACTAAAAAGCTTCTTTATAAACGACGTGTGAGGTAGAATCACAATTCTGGAATATTTCAGAAAACTCACAAATTTTCTGGAATATTCCAGAGTACTCTCGAATTTTCTGGAATATTACAGAAGTTTAATCTTAAAAGTTTATGAAGTGCAAATACGCTTATTGTAGAGATCAAGCTGAATCTCCTGTTCTACTAGACTGATTTTCATAAAACTTGGCTTAGTCTAGGCCGATTTCGATGAAATAAGAACTAAGTGTTACTCCAAGCTTAGATGAACCTCATTGGTTCAGTAGTTTCTGCGTGATGCGCGTTCAAACAGACAAGCCGACAAACAGAGAAAAATTCCAAAATGTGTCTTAATGTATTCCATTACTCATCTTACATCCCCCACATCAGTTTTTTGCAATTATTTTCAATGTACATACACGTCAACTTTACAAATGTATTATATATATACGTTTGAAAATTATTAAAAGGTAAAATAATTTAATAAAAGTGATTTACGCTCCCTCCCACCGACGGAAGACGCTTTTCAACAACATGTTGCAAATATTACTTTTTTTAAACAATGTTGTGAACCGTCATTCAAATTACCTCTTGCACAAAATTTTGGATGCAAAATTGGAAATCAGGAGCTGGTACTGATAATGTCGATAAAAAAAAGTTTATCTGAACTTAAATTAAAAGTGCAACTGTAAAATAAAATGCGACACAAAATGTTCTTGTGAGTGGTATTCAGTTGCGTGCTCGCGTGCTGCTTTTCCTGAAAATTGTTTTAAGGGAAAAAGCAATATGCATCATTTTATAATGATAGTGATTCTGACTAAAATCTTAGAATAGTTATACACAAAAATTACATAATATACAACATTAATGTTTTATTTAAAATATGTCCCTTTTCTGCGTTCTATTAAATATGCTAAATACCTAAAATAATATTTCTCACTAATATTTTATTTCTTAAACAATATAAAAACGAGTAGAAGTTGTACCCGGGCATGGCCAATTGCGAATACCTATTTGATTAACATTTTGCTCGAACACAAAATTCACTTTGTATCGATTATTATTTTTTTAAATGAGTGGCCGCAATCGGCAACGCCCGACTACTACTTTCATTCGTTTTGTTGCATTATTAACATAAAGTAATTCAAATTTGCAATTATATTTAACAATATAGTGCTTATTATTGTTACACTGTACCAATTATCGTGTAGACTATTTTTATTTTAATGCTGCATAATTACGCGCCTCATTAAAAAATCATAAACAAAAACCTGTATACTTTATCGACAGGATCTTTTTTAAAAAAACTTTTTCAATATATGGACTATATTTGGTAAGCAATTGTATATAAGAATTTCATAAATTTAACATAGTTGTCCGCATATCGAAATTTTTAGAACGTAAATATCAACCTTTTGATTTTAATTATTTTTTTCCAAAAAAAATATTCTTTTCAAAAATACCAATAGCTTAGTTAGAATCACGCATATCTTTTGAGTATACGTACCAAAAATCAGATCGGTAGGTTACATAGTTTTTGTTTTAACGGAGAATAATCATTGTAAAACATAATTTTGTAATTATCAATCCGCCATCTTTTTTGCGATTTCTGAAGTTGCGCAAGAGCAAAAATTAATCCGACAAGTGTTTTCTAGTGCCCCAGGTAATGCTCTCTTCATTACTTACATCAACATTTGTACGTCATGTCGGGACAGGTCATCTTGATTTTGGAGTGCTTGGACCCCGGACTAATTGAAAGTTGGATAGAAAACACGTTTTGGCAATCTCTGCGACAAAAAATACTTACTGGCAACTCTTCTAGACCTCAGATTTAAAACAAGTTTTTCAATAAAAATTAGGCTGAAAAAATCCCGTCAAATTATTTTGCTGGAGGTTTAAAAAAATTGTTGTTATGATTCATATTCAAGCAGTGATAGTGAAAGTGGTTCTTCTCCTTCCAGTAATCAAAGTAAGAGACACCCACAAGATAATGTTACTGCTGATATTCACAACACTTTTTGGGACTATTTTGAGGAAGGGACGAACAAAATAGTATAGCGTTAATGAAAACGTTTCGGAGAAAAGTTCAAAGGCCAAGGAGATTGATTATTATTTGAAAGGAGCACGGATTCAAAGAAATAAGTTACCCTTACGGGTGGTATACTAACTCTAATAAGTATACACTTTTGTCAAAGCTTGTAAAAATATATCTTTCAGCTCCTTGCAGCAGTGTATACAGTGAGAGGCTCTCTTCAGAAGCTGGCAACGTATACGAAAAGAAACGCAGTGCCGTTTAGTACCTCTAAATGCTGAAAAACTCATCTTTATTCACCATAATTTACCACTGGTAAACTTTAAGTATTAATTTAGTAACTAATCTATAGATATTGCCAGTTTGTAATATTAATTGTAATGCAGGATAAGTGAAAAATAATAAAACTCTTTCATTGTTTATACCATTTTTTATTCTTTTAACTATCCGGTTTTGGCCGGATATCAGTTTACTATTCGGTGCCCAACCGAATAGTAATAAAGTGGCCGGATAGGCCGGATACCGGATATCCGTTGCACCTCTACTGTCTACTCACACGTATTTTTTAAACGAAATAAAAATTTAAAATGCTTATGATTATTATCAATTAATATTTATTTTTATACCAAGGCCACGAAATTCCTTTTTACGTACTGAGAGAAAAATTATCGCCGAGGCCGCTTGCGGCCGAGGAAAGATAATCTCGAGGGGGCTAAAAAATTTCGCGGCCATGGTATAAACACTATTTTTTTGTGCAACCGTAAATTATAGTTAGTATAGATGGTGAAAATGACACAACAGTTTATGCTATATTTTGCTAAATAAACGCGGTGACCTTAACGTCACAGCGTTTCTATGGAAACGGTATATTTTGAATGTATACTTAACAGTTCTCGAATAATCGTAAAAATGTCCGTGAGCGATAATTTGTCATATTTTAGAAATGTCAATTTTGAAGTGACTTAAACGTTGATTATTATGAAAGTGACTTTTAGTTTTTCGGCCGTTACCTAGAGTAACGGCCGTGAAATTGAATTTTTCGGACTGTTTTAAGAACGCGAAATACCCATTTCACGTACGGCTGCACAAAAAATTATTTTCATATGTCTGTGGAGTTATTTAATTAATTGTTATAAATGGTTCCTCCATTAATCAGGAAAAGCGATAATGTAGAAAGACTGGTAGCTACCAATAGCCCAGGCGACAGAGAAAATTTTGTAGTGATATCTCCAAAAACTTGCAAAATAAATACATTTTTTTAATGAGTTCGTGAAAGTGTATAGAATAATTTCCTGAAAAGTTTACATTCCGCGCGGATGCAGAACATAAAAAAAAGTGAAAAAAAAATGTTTTCTTCCATTTTTTTAAAATTTTCAAATTAAGTCAGGGTAGGAAAAATAAATAATACAGGTGGATAGATCACGTGTTTCTGAACAATAGATATCCTAATAAAATGTATCGCTAAAGCCACGGTATTCCTGGAAAAAAATTGTGAAGTAACTTTGTCACCCTGTGCGGCCAAGCGCACGGTTAAATGCATACTATGGAACCTCCAAAAATTCTAAGCAGTTCTAACGAGTAAAATAAAGCTTCTTTCTCTTTCTGATTACACATTTTTAACATTTTTCTCAGCGAATAGGAGGATAAATAATGAGCATGGAGGGGAAATATATAATTATGAACGCATACACAGACACCACACATAGCCGCTGGATCGAAGCAGATCTGCCGCGCTATCACACGAATGAATTTTTACCTGTCTCGTTGCTGTATTGTATTTATGCATATTTCAACTATATCCAATGGACACTTTATACATTTGTTAATGTATTGGAAAAGTTCCAGAATTTATATTCAAAACTATAGAGAGTTATTTATGAGGAAAAGATAGTGAATATTGCTATTTCTGATCATGATGGGGTTGATCATATTTTCAAAAAAATGCATACAAGTAAACGAATTTGTGTTTGAACATTCGAAAAGTATACATTTTTTCCGAAATAGTGATATTTTATTTTTTCCAATGGGTCAAGTTCTCGGCAAGTTACAGCCTCCAATATATACTTTTATCAAAAAAATCATCAAGCCAGGAAATTAAAATGATTTGAGATGTACTTTTTTTGAATCCACGTTACCACAATGTCATTTTGATGCTCATTTGATTTATTCTGATTAATATATTCTTACTTTATTAACCAATCAAAACGTACATTTTCAAAAAAATCGACCAATAGGATTTGTTTAAAGTGAGAAAAACGGCTATCGATAAGTGGAAAAAATCGAGAAAAATGTATGTTACTTTTTTCGTAGTAGCCATGTCTCAAACTAAAAAAGTCATTGAAATAGGATGAATGCATAGGTTTAGTAAAATATTTCGCCGCCAGGGGTACACTATTCATTCTGTTCTGTGCTTTGTAGTTTTGATGTGTTGAAATAAGTTTGTTTATTTGAAACCTACGGAAAATGGATAGTTTAGGTAAACTAAAAGAAAAGCTTGGCATTTTTAAAGAAGTAGTAAACAAAGATGCATAGACAATGAGGTTATGTTGCAGTACCCAAACGCGACTCTGACGTCGCCTACATGCATTCGGTCTGTGAAATGTTTTGAACACACTAGATGGGCTTTTTTGTAATTTGAGAGCAACTATCCCCTTTCTTCTAAAACTGCTGCATACTGGAAACTGGTGAAACTTTAAATTTTTATTTTTTCTATAATAGGAAGTGCATTGAGGCACACAACAATTGCTTGGCATTTTTAAAGAAGTAGTAAACAAAGATGCACAGAAAATGAGGTTATGTTGCAGTACCCAAACGCGACTCTGACACCGCCTACATGCATTCGGTCTATTATTAAAATCTGACATTTCACATTTTCATCTTGATTTCTGTACACAAAATGAATGGGAAAAAGCGATTTGGTGATGTTTCACAAGAAAATATTAACGAAGTTATGAATGAAATTGCCCCAGTTAAAACGAGAAACACTAAAAATTCTATATGGAAACAATTTAAAACTTTTTGCAAAGAGCATTATTCCTTCGAAAAAGATACGACTACTATGATGAACCAGCAAATATTTTGAGTGGATGGGGTTATAACATGGTAAAAAACATTAGAAAATGTTTTTATTTTTTATTATAAATCGTTATTTTTAAAACATTAAATAAACAGTTTTGTTGTTTTAATAATTATTTTAGATAATATTTTTTAATCATATATTAATCTTCTGTAATACACACGAGGTTGATTTTCTACTTGGGTAATTTTTTTTTGAGTGACTCAAACCTGTTTTCCATGAAAATTATGCTCGACAACCACCAAATCTTTTTAATAAGGTTGAAAATTACCCCCTACACCCCTATTGGGGTGGGGGTAAAAACTACCCCACATACGAACGGAAATAGATAGACGGAAATTTAGTTAATTTAGGTATATAGCTTACATAATTAGAAAAAAAATGTTCTCTGAAGAGATAACATCCTATATCTGTGACTAAAAAAATAGGAAAAGAAAACTACGGAAAATATATTTTGAAGATAAGAGAGAAAAATCATAAGAAAAGAAAGTATTTGGATTGATGGTCCAAAGTATGATATAAATAGGGAAAAATAGCTTTACACAGATTAAAAGATAGATAAGTTGATAAATGTTAAGATAAACAGTGGAATACGCAGATATGGTATAATAAATAAAACACAAATGGTCAATGCTTAATGTATGAATGAAATCCGTCCGTCTGTGGGGGTAGTTTTTACCCCTCCCACCAATAGGGGTAATTTTTAACCTTATTAAGATTGGGTGGTTGTCATACCAGATTCGTATATTTGGCACGATGAGCTACAAGTATTTGATCCTTTCCGAATTTCAATAGCACCTATACGCATCATTTGAGCATGGGGGTAGCTCTTACTAAGGGTAGACTCTAGTCATGTGTCGGTGGTTTGAACGACTTCACTCCATATTTGTTCACCCTGCTTAAAACTACAAAAGTCTCAATTTTTTTCCCCGTTTTGAAACCTATGAGGGGTGGGGGTAGTTTTAACCCTCCATAGGGTTGATTCTCTACCCTCTAAAAGTAATGGCTGGTTGTGGCTGAGTCAAATATTTTGCACTAAGAGATACAAAAATTTGTCCTTTGTACATGTTATTTACACTCACCTGCATCTTTTGAGTTTTAGCGGTAGTTTTCACTGCCCCATAAGGGCAGATTTCGGTTTAATTTACAGAAATAGCTTACTGTGGCTCGAATTTATATTCTCCACTCTCGACTATAAAACATCTACCATTTTTCACACTTCATTAAGTTATTACATTATTTCTACGATTTTACACAATTTTAAGGGATGTTTTTGACTAAAAAACAAAATTGACACTATAGATTTTTTTTTTGACCACGGATTCGGATTCAGTGTCGAAAAGTACACCATATCCATATAATTTAGTCCGCTGCACAGAACTTTTTTTTTCTGTGTGGCTGTGTAATTTCTCGTACAATCAACTTAAACGTTGCAATGCTATAGTTGTTAATATAATAACAACATGGCTTAAGCCCCGGCAACAAAACAAGAACAAAGCATCGACATCGTGGCTACTTATCTATAAATTTAATCTCAAAAACAATGCAGTCTATTCAGTCAACAATGACTAGGGTGGTACCAAGATTTGCTGGTCACCCGTGGTAACAAAACGGCTGCCGTTGGGTAGCCGGGATACCATCTACGGCCGGCCAGTGCTAATTTTATATCGAGTACTACCAGTATCACACACTCCTTCTAGAGGCTATTGAATAATTTACACGGTAACTAATGAGAATATGGCAATTAAAACGCAAACGATGCAATCGGCGTTCTTCATGCTGTCCGGCAACTGTGAATAACTAATCCGGGGACTGAGAACCAGATGGTTCCAAGCGCTAAATCGAAGAGTGTTCAGGAGAACGTTTTTCAAGATTAGCATACTACAAATGCATGTCAAATAATTATATTTACAAATTTTATGTGTTATAGTACAGTGGATAAAGGTTTTTGGGTGGAATTAGTTTCCACAAAGACTGGGGGTTTGAATTTTTTAGTTCGTTGTTGGTATCTTTTTGACATACTAAAAGTCTAGAAAAATCTGAGGGTGCAAAATGTGTTTTTTTGGCCGCCATCTTGAAATTTTTTTAAAAAATCATAAAAAATCGTGTGCAGTATCAAATTACAGAAAATTTCATGCTGAAAAAGATTGTGATATTGTGACAAATCACCATTGGCAAGAACTTTGGATGGCATAGCAACTAGGTTAAATTATACGTTCCCTGCGTAAACATCGTATGTTCTTAACGGGGATGCACTACTACACAAATTGCCATGGCCAAAACTGGGAAATTTTCAGATGTGTTACAACTATATAGCAGTCATATTGCTAAGCAATATAAAGTTGTGACAATTGTATTTGATGGCTATGCCATCTCCAGTACAAAGAATATATAGCATCAGATACGCACAAAACAATCATCAGTAACAGTGAAATTTACCGAGAGCTCTCCACTTCTTATTGGCAAAAGACCCTTTCTTTCTAATAATTAAAATAAACAATGCTTTATAGCCATGCCTGGGAAACACTTGGAGGCGAATGGCCACACTGTGATTCGTGCTACAGATGATGCTGACACTGTTATTTTAAAAACAGCACTGACCTTGGCAGAAGAAAAGCATGTAACAGTTGTTGCTGACTAACCGATATTCTTGTACTTTTGATTTACCATAATACACGAAGTATTTGTTTGCAGGCATATACGTTCACTGATAAAAGACGTGATATTAACTCTCTAAAGCCCGATTATTTTTTATATTAATTGAACATGTGGTTAGTACTTAAAAATACTTTATTAAATGTAATTTTTTGTTATAAAATGCCCCTTCTGCATCCCTTGGTATATCTAGGGGTACGTTACTTTGAGGTAACAGTGGGCACTATTGTGTATGAAATTTTAAAAAACAATTTGATGTTGGAGTAAAACACAAGAAAACATTACATTTCATGTATAGAACTTTGGTATTCCAATACACCCTGGAGTTTTGCATCTTCTTCTTTTGTTGCTAGATGTAGACCAGTGTCCAGTTTTATCTGTTCGAATATCTTCAGTAGGCATTACGACTGTCGGTCCCTTATGTTTCTTATTTTCTATCTGTTGCTGTAATGGAGATGAAGTACTGGGGCGTCTCCTTTTTTGGAAATTTATTGGGTCTTTGCCTACACCACAAAGTGTGTTCGCTAAGTCCGTTTTGAACTGCAACAGACTCATTTGTTTTTTTGTCGCAATGTTACTTCTCTTACAGTCGCGTCTGTAAAGAAGCCAAGCATTTACAATACACAGCTCCATTAGGTGGAAAAAAAATTTATGGTACCACTTTTTGCTACGAATTCTTGTTCTGTATAATGCAATCAGCGAATCGACTAAATCAACGCTGTCCATAAATTTATTGTACAGCAAAATTGCATTTGGACACGAAACATCAATTTTGGAATTTGAAGTTTTATCCCATCTTTTTTAGGTTTCGCAGATTTGATCCCAGGCCGGTTTGTCAACTTTGCAAGAGGTAGTTCGTCCTCACTATCCCAAATATCTGCATTATTTACGACCTCATTATCTTGAATATTATCCTCATCTTCAATTTCACAGAACCCATATTTATTTTCATCGATCTCTGGATCCATTTGAGAAGAAATTACTTTTTCTTCCAACAAATCAGATATACTTCTACTGTCATCATCATCGCTGCTATCACTCAACATGGAATCTTCTGATTTATTCCTGACCTCAATTATCCTTGGCAAAATCTCAGGGTAATTTTTTTAGCACTACGGCCATAAAACGTTGAGGTGTTCATTTTGAATGCTGTAAATAGACATACATATCTTAGATCACTATAGCCCAATGTAACTTTGAAGTAACATACCTACTTTTTGTTGTATTTATGGAGTATCTCAAAATAAATCCAAATATTTTCAATACACTAGTCTCTGAATAAATAAAATACCACACTGTTATTTATATTTGTCACTTTTATTGTTAAAACACTGATGAAAACACTTTCAAAACACTACTTCACACAAGCATCTTTAGCCACAATCCGCCATTAGACAATTTCGCGCGCAATTCTCTAATAATCGTTTAGATGGCGCCAAATCTGCTATTATTAGACTAAAACAAAGTTACTTCAAAGACACATTGATCTACAACGGACTAAAATTTAACATAGCTATTTGAAAATTACAATATAGTAGTGTGTTACTTGAAAGTAACGCAGGGCCATAGAGGGTTAAATCGATGCAACATGTGCCTGGCACAAAATTATTCTCTTTTCACGTGCTTTAACTAGATGCGATACTACAAGCTCCTTATTTGCTAAAAGTAATTCGGCAGCATATCGACATTGTGAAATGTGATGAATTTAGAATTTGCGCTACTCTGTTCGGATCCGAAAATGCAAACAGAAAGGAACTTACAGATATTAGCACCAAACCATTGGTATCATTGTACGATGGAAATCCAAAGACAGAGACTCTGAACCTACTATGATATAATCTCTACTTGAAAAAAATCACAACTGCCAAAAGTGAATTTAATATTGCAAGATTGCCACCTACAGAAAATGCTGCTGTTCATCACCTTCTCTGCGTACATTTACTATGTCTTTGTTGGAAAACTATGAACACCAATATTGCTAATCCTGAAGAGTGGGGTTGGAACAGAGTAGGAGACCAACTACAGCCCATAACATTGTGAAATGAGCTCTGCACCAAAGTTATTATTAAACATGATCTGCTGCAAAACAGATACAAATGAACCGTGTGATAGTGGTAGATGTACAAGTCGTCGTTATGGTGTGGAACGTACAGTGATATGTTGTAACTGTTCTAGTACACTGAAAGAAAGTGATTTAGAAGAAACTGAAGAAGACTACTAGATTTAGCTTTTCTCTTACGTAAGTAAGATGTAAGATTGATGAAATACATATGCATTTGTATTATAAAACGCATTTTGAATAATAAAAATGATTTTCAATACTGCATAAGCTTTCAGTTTTTCGGCCACCATTCTGTTATTTATTTTTATTTTTTAAAGCCATTATCATAATCTTTTTCAGCATGAAATTTTCTGTAATTTGATATAACCCACGATTTTTTATGATTTTTTAAAAAAAATTTCAAGATGGCGGCCAAAAAAATGCATTTTGCCCACTTTGATTTTTCTAGACTTTTAGTATGTCAAAAAGATACCAACAACGAACTAAAAAATTCAATCCCTGTCTTTGTGGGTTAGTTCCACCTATCACCTATTTTTGCGTATATCTACTATACTATTATAGATTTAACAATATGTACTCCTCAAGGGTATCATAAGTTAGAATGGTCTACCTTATCAGACCCATGTGGTTTGGATCATCTTCCGAATTTTAATTAATAATTGTCAATTAGCTCCAAATTGGATTGTGTTTAAAAGTCAAAGAAAGTGGAATAAGAAAAAACTGAGTAGGACTCTCACTCTCTTGAATGTTTAGATAATATAAGAAATAATGTGGTATACCATGAAAATCTTACAAATGTTATCAATGAGTCTGCTGAGAAACCCATACCTGGAAAATGCCATTAAACAGAAAATATTGCTTTTTACAATATAAAAATAACCCAAATATAGCAAATATAACTACTTATAAAAAATCTGATTCTGTCGCTAAACGATAATAAAAGAAATCAAAAGAGAAAGTTGACGTTCTTATTGTTCGAGTTTAAATAAAAATAAAATACGTATGGCAACAACTTATCCTTTTTAGAAATCGACCACAAAAAACACCGTACTCATAAATTCCTCAGCAGAATGGTTGGAAAACTTTCACTATAAATTACCCCCCCAATCGTAACTTCACAACGCCCTCTTCTGGACAGCATCAACCAAACTTTTTGTCAAATCAATTCATTCTTAGAGCTCCTGGTAAATAGTGATGGTAAGACCCGGCTCATTTGAGTGAACCGGGTCTTACCAGGTCAATCATTCAAATGACCCGTTCACGAAGATTCGTTCATATGAACGACACGGCGCGCGGCGGGTACATACATGGTCAGTTCATTTTGTTGGTTCCACGAAATTCCGTGTTCGGTCAGGTCTTATGAACGACAGGGTCACGGAGAGTGATCGAATCGTTCACGGGTCTTTTGGAAGACCCGTTCATTGTGAACGGGTCGTTCATGAACGACACATCACTATTGGTAAAGATAACATGCACTATTCGATGCTTTAAAATTTACCTAAATCAGCTAAAATCACCCTCTTAAATATATTCAACGACATATATGTGAACGATGCTCAAATCCCAAACATTGTTTTTGTGGTCATTTGTTACAAATTGATGCTTGAATTGATTGAATTTTTTATTTATTTTTTGTTTTTGTTAGCAATAGATGAATATTGGGGTACTTTAAATAATATACGAAATAAAACTGAAAACACAAATGACAGAATTTAAGGAATTTGTGAGGTTACGGTTGATACCATAGACGTATATTCCTAGATTGAGCAGTCTACCTGGGAAAAGTGACGACACCATCTTTGGTTTTGTCTCAATCTTACAACCGATACTGATAGTTCTGTCTTTTTCTATATAACTTTACCATGTATAAATTTATGTTTTTCTGTTCTTTGGGAATGTTTCAATAGGTGTTTACAATATAATATTATACCTGCATGAAAGTTGTCACTGAAGCCGAAATGCCGACCGCCCGACCTCTGACTTTTGGGGTGGGGACATAACATTGAAATGAGCGCTCCTCCGAGCATTTCCACGGAGCTAAAAAAAGAACTCGCAAGAGAGACAGAACCATCGACACAAATCATCTTTTCATTAGGAGTTACTGGTGAACTCAGTCTAGGAATATTATAGGTTTATGATTGATACCTGACATTGACTGCAGCGCCGTCAAAAAATCATTTGAAAGCGTAATTAATAGTCTTTCATTTTTCTCGTTAGTATTGTTGACGTAATAGTGGAGTCAAATGAGAACTAAAATATTCACAATGTGAATTGTCTGCTCAGGGCAATTTTTTGTTTTAACGTGTTCAGGGGATCAATTTAAGTTCACAGTTTAGTTTTGCAGTTTCTGCGTAATGTTTATTTAAACAACTTAATTTTCTAGACCGTGTTTTCCATCGGTTTTCTTTGAATGTTTCTAAATCTAGAAGTCCTATGGAAAACAACAAAAAGAAGGAAAATGTTCGTTATGAGCTATACAATAAAAGTACCTACATAAACTATAATTCATTCTAATTGTTATTATTATTTAAAAAAAATTGAATATTGCGAAATTTCGTTTCTAAACAAATCACTCTGTTATTTCAAAAATAATGGATAATAGTCACTGAAATTTTGGAGAAATATAGCTCTTATAAAGTACAACCGCCACTTAAAATTTCAAATCAAAATAATTATTAAAATGGCTCAAATATACAATTGTTGCTAAAACTTTGCACCCTTGTGAAATCCTACCATCAAAAACAAAAAATGTGTATGATGGCTCAAATTGTAGCTTTTTATAAGTAGGTACTTCAAAATCACGGAGGCAGGCTTTTTTTTCAAAATTTAAAATTTATGGCAGTTGTTTATAATTTTCGAAATTGTAGTTAAAAACAAATTCAAAGAACCCTCCGGTTTTTCTATGAAATCAAAAACGGTAAAGAAGTAATAAAAATAGATTAAAAAAGCCAACTTAAAAAAAAATGTAATGCTCTACTTACATTTGGAGCTGAGATACGTTAGTTTTTACGTTTAGGTCACTTATAAATAAACATATCGATAAATTTGGACTGGTAATTCTCCAATGTCTATTATTTTGTTTCTGCTACTTGAAAATAATCCAAAGCTACAATTGTTAAAATATACTGTATAGAGGCCCGAAAGTGGGGTATTTAGTGATTTTGTTAAAGATCCGAAAATCACCAAATATGCCTAATGTTATATTATGTTTATACAAACTGGACTTAAGTCGTTTGATAGCCCAATGGGTAAGGTAACTAGCGCTTTTTATTCAGGATGCGGACGTCTCGGGTTCAAGTCCTGCTCCCGAAATATATATATATTTTTTTGTATCAGTGATATTAAAAGTTTTACAAGGCTGTATACATGAAAATAAGGGTAGTTCTTCGAGTTAGGTCGTGACAACAATTAAAGTTATAAAAAAATTGAAAATGTGCATTATATTCTCAAAGCAGCTTTATTCGATGTTATTTTAATAATTGTAGCTTCGGATTGTCTTCAAATTGCAAAAACAAAATAATAAGTATTGGAGAATAACCAGCCCAAATTAAAAGAAGAAATATCGATTTGTTTATTTATAAGTGACCTAAACGTAAAAACTAACGTATCTCAGCTCCAAATTCAAGTAGAGCATTATTTTTTCAAAAGTTGCCTTTTTTAGGAACATAAACTTAATATTAAACTAGCCAAGTCAAACTATTATAATAAAAAAATAAATAACTCATCCAATAAGACCAAGGAGACTTGGAACATAATAAATTTTAAATTGGGAAGAAAAAATTGTGACATGAAACCTATAGTTCTTAATTACAATGGTGATTGTATAGATAACCCCAAAGAAGTTGTCGATCTCTTCGCCAGCCACTTCTCTAATGCAGCTGAGCAGAATGCTATTAACCACTTTGGACAGAATTTGGCTCCACCTTGTACAATGATGTCAAACAAGAATAACTCGAACCTGTATATAGGTACCATCACCGAATCTGATGTTATTGATGCTCTAGTTCAAATAAAAAATAAAAAATCATCAGGGACTGATGAACTATCATTGGTCACTATCTCTTATATTTTAGATTTAATTATGCAACATCTGCTGTACTTATTAAATCAATCACTACACCAAGAATGTTTTCCGGATGTATTTAAAACCGCCTTAGTCCTACCAGTATATAAGAAGGGTGACTTAAACAATGTTGATAACTATAGACAAATTTCAATTCTTAATGCTCTATCAAAACTGTTTGAAAAAGTTGTCTGTCAGTGCCTCTCTATATATTTGGAGAACAATTCGACCAACTTTCAGCATGGTTTTAGAAAGAACAGATATGTTGAGTCAGCTTCTTGTGAATTACTGAATTTCGTTTACATAGAGCTTGATAGGGGTAGATATCTTGCCTCATTACTTTTTGATCTGTCTAAGGCATTTGATTCCATATGCCCAAATTTTTTAATAACGAAACTCAGTAGTTACAACTTACCAGGCAATATAATTAGTTGGATCCAATCGTATCTTGAGGGGCGAAATATGGTAATTAACAATAATGGTACCAAGTCAGCTGCGCACGATGTCAAACTCGGTGTTCCACAAGGATCTGTACTAGGCCCGTTACTGTTTTTGTTATTTATTAACGACCTTCCTATCCATATCCCTGGGGGGGTTAGTTACAATGTTCGCAGATGATACAACTATAACTGTATCAGCAGAAACACCACAAGAGCTAGAAAATCTGATTCAAAGTGCTATATGTGATTTAAGCATATGGTGCGAGAGGAACAGACTTGTTTTGAATAAAACCAAAACCAAATGTATAATTTTTTTTATAAGAAGGGGGGCATTCCTGCTAGCAAAATACAGACCGGTGATATGGAATTTTCAGATTCAGTAATGTTCCTAGGTACTTGCATTGATAATAGACTTACCTGGGACGCTCATGTGGACGGTGTTTGTAAAAAACTAAACAAGTCGTATTATGCGATCTTACAAATGAAAGATATCCTAACTGTTTCAGGACTTCTAAGCATATATTATGCCATGGCATACTCATATATTTCTCTCAATATAATAAACTGGGGATGTGCTAGAGATTTTAACAGAATTTTTGTAGCCCAAAAGAAACTTTTAAGGCTGATTTTTAATATGAGGAGCATTGAAAGTTGTAGGCAGGTTTTTATAAATAATAAAATTCTCATTGCCCCTTCAATATATATATATACAAATGCGTAACATTTGTTAAAAGGCAGTATCATCTATTCACCAATAATTCCTGTTTTCATGAACACAACACGAGGCACGGTGAGCTATTGAATATTCCTCGTCATAATACTACAACATACAAACATTCAGTAAATTATAACTGCATCAAATTATACAATAAATTGCCCACTAATTTGAAAAATGTTGCAAGTTTAGATATGTTTAAAAAATATATAAAAGTCATGTTGGTTAATGGATGTTTTTATAGCACCAAGGAATTTTTATTTGCATCTCTTGATTACCAATAATATATTATTTTATTTTATTTTAATGTTTATTTTGTTATATACATTATTTGGCATTTTTATTTTGTATACTTTAAATCGTAATTTTATGTTGTTTGTTCTAGTTATATTTGTCTTATTGTGTTTCGTATGTGACTGTTAATATTGTTGTATTTTTATATTATATCTGATATTTCAGATAATTTCTTGACATATCCTATATCATGTACATGATCATTTGGATGAAATAAAATTATTATTATTATTATTATTATTAATCTACTTTTATTATTCGTTTACCGTTTTTGATTTCATAAAAAAAACCAGAGAATTACTTAAATTTGTTTATAACTAAAATTTGGAAAACTATAAACAACTGCAATAAAACGGGTTTAAATTTTGAAAAAAAAAAGTTTTTCCCCGTGATCATAAAGTACTTATACATTGTATAAGTACATTAAGACAATTTGGTTTTAGCAACAGTTGTATATTTGAGCCGTTTTAGTAATCATTTTGATTTGAAATTTTAAGTGGTGATTTTACTTTATAAGAGCTATAGTTTTTCAAATTTTCAATGAATATTATCCATTATTTTTGAAAGAAGAGTGATTTGTTTAAAAACGCATAATTTTGCAATGTTCAATTTTTTTTAAATAATAATAACAATTGGAATGAATTATATATATAGTTTATATACTTTTATTGTACAGCTCAAAACGGCCATTTTCCTTCTTTTTATTGTTTTCCACAAACTTATAGATTTCGAGATATTCAAAGAAAACCGATGGAAAACACGGTCTTAAAAATTAAATTGTGTAAATAAACAATACGCCGACCTCGCAGAGACTGCAAAACTGAGCTGTGAATTTAAGTTGATCTCCTGAACACGTTAAAACAGAAAAGCTGCCTTTACCAGACAATTCACATTAAAATACTAATTTGACTCCACTATAAGTGCCACAGTTTCTGAGATATGTAACATTTAAACTAAATATTTCGTCTTACAAGCGTATGATTGATTGATTTACCAGCGTGCGGTAGGCATTGCTGCCACTCCCGGGGTTATACAGCTGGGCCTGCTACGTCCACGCTGGGTTGGACTAAGGTCATGCTTGTTGCCAGCAGCGAGAGCCACATGGCGCATGGTAAAGGAACATGGGATGGGAGGTGTAGGTATTTATGAGATGCGTTACCGCATTGTGTCGTGAGCTCCCTTTTTTGTGTTTTTGGTTCTGGGCATCTGCCTCTTCTGAATCTTCGTGTGAAATATGTGCTGTGTCTTGATATGGATTGTTTATGCTCCTCTTTTTGTGTTTCTGCTTCTTCAAATCTTCTTTTTCTAAGTCTTCTGATTTCTCGGTTTCCGATGCTGGGATGGATTTGGGTCATGCTTGTTGTCAGCAGCGAGAGCCACATGACGCATGTTTTTTCCTCGCTTTTCTTTCCTAGTTTTTTTTTTATCCTCTCGATTGTTAACATGGTCTCCCTATTTTTAGTTTGCTGCTGTTCAGTGTTAGCGCTTTTTTCTGCTGTCCTTTTTGCTTTAACTTTCTTGACCCTTGCCCTTATCTCTCTGCTTACCAGGGCATGGTCTATTTGTGTGATTGAGCTTCCATTACTCCAGGTGTCAATGCAGGTTTGACTTTTGCTCCATGTATTTCTTATTGTTAAGTCAAACATGTGTGCTAGGTTTTTCAGCGCGTTTCCATTTTCGTTAGGCCATGTGTGGAGTATATGTGCATTGAAGTCTCCTAATAGTATAATGGACATTTTTCTTGATTTTTCATAGCGTTAGTGTGTGCCGGTTTTCTTTTTCTAATTGATGTGCTCCATATAGACAGTCCTCTCTTCGGTTATTACTGATTTCTTTCTCCCCTTTGCCGCCTGGCACGATTTCACTGCACTATATATACCATTATTTACTGCGTTAGAGGGAAAGCACTGTGTAAAGTTTTGGTTTGTATACCTAATTAAACACTATCTAATATTTCTTATCAATTACTGAAAATGTTCCGAGATATGTATTATTTTACAAACACATCCACTTATACTTTTTTTAACTATATTTTTTACACGTTGTCACTATTTAACTTTTATAAACTTTTATGGGTATCCATTGGTGACAGAGCATTATAAAACAGGTCTGGTCGCCTCGACAGCAATGTGTTGTCGCATTGTGTTCGTTATTTAATGTTTATGCTCCCCTTTTTGTGTTTCTGTTTCTACAAATTTTCTTCTTCTCCTTCTGAGATTTCTGATGCCTCGGTTTCTGGTTCTGGTAGGGTATATCGCTGCGATTTCTTTGTGGAGTTCGTTTTTCCCACTCGCTTTCTTTTCCAGTATGTTTGGTCACTTCTCAGTTTGTTCATGATCCTCTTAGTTGTTGGTTTCCACGTGTTACCCGGTTTCCCCATTTTTTCTTTTTTCGTTTCTTCTGGTTTCTTGAGTCAGTTGCATGAATACCCTTCCTGCTGTCTTGTCTGATTGATCAATGATCAATGATCTTGATCATTTTGTATGATTGCCGTGGCTATGTTTTCGTTTATATTTTCCGTCCTTTTCCGATGGAGCTCTCTCGCCTGGTTACCTATGCAACTGGTCTTTTCATAGTGTTGGCGTGTGCCGGAGTTGTTATGTTTTCTCCTTCTAACTGATGGCTTAGTGCTCCATATTGACAGTTCCCGTCGCCGTCGATTTTTGTACCAGTAGCTGATGTGTCTTCGTTGTCACGTTTTGTAGTGGATACATTATTTTTTGTTCTCTGCAGAGTTATTATTTCTTGCTTACTTTCTGCGTATTCTTACGACCTAAACTTTTTAAATAAAATTCCTTAACCTTACCAGAGCCGTACCAGATGTGAAGTGCAGACAGTCAGTATGTTCTTATAGCATGCATGAGATTTTTTAAATTTTAATGGCACTGAAACCAAGATAATAATGGGCAACAATTTTATCCAAGTTTTTATTATTTTTTAATTGATTTAATTTGGCGCGGTGTACTGTTACTCTAATGGTACGCCCCTGGTAGTATTTGCTGGAAGAGAATTGTTTATTAACTTATTTATAATTTATTGCATTTCAGGTCTGTTTATGAAATTCTTTAAGTTGTCTACAAGTACTTAAGACATAAATATTTTAAGGGTAAAGTGGACTTATCTTGATTAATTTATGGCCTTTCCTTCCTTCGGGTCGGGTACCTACTCGATATTTGTCGACTGTTTTCACTTTTTTACGCTGCACTGAAAGATTTAATCACTCGTATTAATTAAATATTAGCACTTCTCACTTAATTGTTGCTATTCGGACACTACCACCGCATGCACAATTTTTCACTTCACAACGAATGTACTTTTGACCTATTTGGGCCAGCTTATTACCGGTTTTTCTTCCGATTTAAAGGGACGTTATCTAATAGGCGTCTATTCACCGTAACATCTCCAGAGGGACTCCTCGTCTTACAAACGTATGGACGACATATCTGTACTTCCAGATCTCAATAACCATTTGTTCTACAAAAAATAGAGAAAAAAAAACGAGTCATCCTCGGTTTAGTAGCTTTCTTATTTATTTCTAGCATGTTTTTGCTAAACTTTTCTAGTTATTTGACGAAAATCGTTTTGAAATACACCATTGCTCAAGCTAAAATCCCAATTTTACTTAACAACTATCAATTTATATGACGTTGCATAGAACGTTTTCTTCTTAAAGCTTGATTATCTTTCAGCTACAATATTTTCGTTTTAAAAATCCTCCCTATAAATTCACAAGCCCCCACACAATATAGAAACTTTTCTCTAATGCACTTATTGCTAAGTTGTCTAAAATGAAAGGAAACTAATTCACATTACATTATTCCTATTAATGTACATTTTATTGCGCGCAAATGTAAAGCTTCACAACGCAAAGCCTGTTCGGTGACCAACATGGCCGTTGTCATTACAAAAGAAACTACTTTATTAATCGTCTACTATTTTGTTGTACATGATTACGAAAACAGTTAATCTAGTGTAGCAATTTTAAGAACAATTTTTCACCGCAAGTTACATTAGAAAGCGAGACATTCCTACTCGAAATACGCTGTTCTTCTTAATGTTAATTAAGTCGTTCCTACGCCTACTATCTTGTTAGACATAACGACTGAAATATTTTTTACCGCTCTGCTAACTGCACTTGAAGACAGCAGATTTCTTAAACCTACAAAGAAGGTATCTAACATAATGGTGGGACGGGCCACAATAACTTGATTTATCTAACGATATGTTTCACCACTTGAACGTATTGAATGAGGTGTCTTGGTGGAAGAAAATGATATATGTATGCTGTACAGGGCGTTGCATGTTTGAATTCTACGAAGAAAATATTAGTAATAACATTTCAAATAAGATAATGCCAAGCAGATGGAGATCAATGGGGGGGTGCGCAGCTCACATAGTAGTCCGGTGATATTAGGAAAATGTCTCGGAAAGTTTTGGGACAAGCCAAAAATTAGTCTACTCTCTACAGAATTTCCTCAAGAATCCGAAAAAAATAGTGTTGACCATTCAAAATGGCGGCTTTAGTGGTTATTTAACTTTTTGTAAACAAAATGGATTTTGCAACCTACTTGTTTGCTTATATCTTCGCTTCTAAAGGTCGTAGAAAAACATTCGATCCGTCAGTTTCTTCATCAAGGGTTCCCCTATAAGATAGATATATGTAAAGAACGAATTTTTGATTGTTAATAACATTTTATGACAAGAAACTGAAAGAATTGAATTTCTCGATAGTCGAACTTTGAAGTACTGTAGAAACAAATGTAAAAACTGCATGTTAACGATATTATGAGAAATAGTACATATTTTTACCCTTAATGATATGCACTTTGTCCCGTTGCAAAATATGAATTATTTTTTTTGCAATTAATTTATAAAAAAAAATCAAAGTGTTATACTAAAAGATCATATTAATATTCATATAATAAGTTTCAAACCAAAAGTAAGGGCAACGTATCCGAGAAATCGATATGATTTTTCGATCAGCTGATTTACTGAAACACTTCAGTCAGACTTACTTCGGTCAACCGGAGATAAGTCAGATTGCTTTTTCAGTAAGTTTTATGACCTACTTAAGTAAATCTAAAAGTTTCATAACTGCAAAAACAAGTTTAACTCGTTTGTGTTTTCCACCCGTGAACCTACCGAAAAATTTTTGCCAGACTCAGAATTTGTTGATTAGTATCACTAACAGAACAATCCTATCGATGTTCGATGACTGCAAAAATTAGTACCAAAAAAATTCACTAGTTCTTAGACTATTTGGTGCATTTACTATTAAGAGAGAGCAAGGCGATCAAATCAGAGAGGAGCAAGCGGCAATGAGCCAATGTGAGGAGAGATCTTCGTAATAAACAAATTTTAGTTAAACACTTTCTTCAATAGAAGTGAGTGTAGTCTTCATTTATTTACAAGAATATATTTTTTTCAGTTTAATAACGCCAGCCGTTTGGCTAAAAACTGATTTTTCCAGTCAAGATTTTTAGTACAGTGCTTTTTAATAGAGCACTACAATAAGGCATCTGCATCATGTACCAACATAACCGTAAATTTCAAGTTTTTCAAATTTATTCTCATTTTTAATGCTTGTATACGCATTTTGAGCTCGGAGCCGTACTGGCTCCAAGCAAATATTTAAAAATTCAAGTAAACAATTTTTCAATATTGTTGATTAATAAAAATAGATTGCTAATTACAGGTTAGATTTTCAACCCACAAAAAGAGTCCTATTGCCTTCGCCCCACTTCAGCTCCACTTCAGCTTTAGCTTTACCGATGAAACTTTGTGATTGGCGTTGTCTCCTCTTAACCTATAAAAAAAAATCGACATTAAATGTTGGGGCCCTTATCTGATATTACTGGCAGATTAGCAAACTTGCTTCTTGTTCTTCGCTACTGCTTGCTGTAAAATCAGGTGGACTCCTAGTTGTGTTTCGTGTGTGGACTGTATGGTTATTAATAATACTGCTTTGCTCAAAATACTATACTGAAGTCTCAAAAATTATTGACAAATTTTTCTATGTGACATATGCTTACGTATTTTTTTATATTAAATTACGGCAAGTAAAATAGCTGGTTAGAACTACATTACTAATAGACCATCAGATAGTGACAGATTTGGGTGCCCCATTTTCGCATACAAGCCTCGAAGAAGGTTGAAAAGCACATCGATGTTGAGTAGAATAAAGGGAAATTTACGAGTGGCCCCTGGGGATAACATATGGAAAAATCGATTTTCCTTAACATTAATAAAAGGTGTCTGTTGCGTTGCCCATATTTTCACGCAAGCCGTGTTCACTAAATGATTAATTAATAGAACCTGGCTTCGGAAAACCAAAGGCTTTAGTGTTGCAGGTGGCTAAAGGGTTGAAATAAGGGCGTAATCTTGTAAGGAAAAATCGAGATATTGACCGATTTTTCCACACAAGCTCATCGAAAGTATGAAAACGTACATCCTCACTAGCCCGAAAAACATATTGGCTTGAGTGGCGCAAACGGATAAGTACGTTTTGGGGTCGGAAAGTTTAACGGAAATTTTTTTTCGATTTTTCAGTTATTTTCCCATGCAAGCCTTTGAAACTATAGAATGTTACTGATGTGTTAGGCATTATAATACAATTGGCTTGACTATCGGATGTGGACGGAACGAAGGCTTGCGTCGGAAAGTTGCAGGAAAATTGTATGCAAATTGCCACCATTTTCTCACGCAAACCGTTTAACATATGCTTAGAAAAAGTGATTCTAAGACTATGTAACAAAAGGCTTGAGTGTCTCACATGGTCATCATATTAATTATACATAATTTATTTAACAAAGAGCTGACAAAAAAAATCTAGAAATTTCCACCATTTTCCCACACAAGCCGTTTGGCATATGCTTAGAAAAAGTGATTCTAAGACTATTGTAACAAAAGGCTTGAGTGTCGGACATGGAGCATATTATTTATTTAAAAAAGAGCTGACAAAAGATCTAGAAATGTTTCTGCAGGGTTATTATTTTGATTACATAATTTAGCATACATTTCCTTCTACAAGTATAATAATATTTTATATTATGAAAATAGTGCACTGGTTATGGGGCCTTCATATAAACAATATACAATTTATTTGAAAAATATTGATTTTATGAATAATTTTACAAACTGAATTATATTACAAAGTGGTTTTACAATATCTCATAACGAGCCCCACACAGCACAGGATGACCCCGGGACATCCTAAACTGATCCCATATATCCGATAAATGGATTGCTCATTAGGGATGCCGATAGGAAGTTAAATGGTTATCCTTCGGTTCTAATAACAACCAGAATGGGGATATCCACTGGATAACCTATGTGGATATCTGTACCTTTAGGGTTGTTGATGTCCTGTATAAAACCTATATAGGGATAACCAAAGGCTATCCATAGGTTAACCTGTTGGGCTAATGTAGGTTCCAAATACACGATAATTCATAATTCACGTAAGGTACAAATAAGAAAAGTTTTATTTAGTTTTTATTTACATTATATTTTCATCGCGACATATTTAGCTGATGTCTTATATTTTACATAGGACATCAACAACCCTATATATTTATATATTGGCTAGCTTGTTCTTAGTGCTAGTTTCAATAAGGCATGGTAGATGGCTCTCCTTGCAATTTGCAAATTACTTCTGTTGCGATACTCACCTAGCCAGCAGTGTTTACTGCCAAAAAGTCAGAAACGAAAGTGTAGTATATCCACTACACAAGAAAATGCACATAATGCAAATGCATATTTTATTATTTATTATTTTTTTTGCAATATGATATTTATTTATTACCCAAGGAAGTGAGTGAGTGAGTGAGTATACCCAGAATTTCAAATTGTTGTCAACAGCAATCACAATATTTTAGAAAGAGAGATACCCATGGATAACCGGATGCAACTTTTGTGGATGTCTAGGTTGTCCAGATTTTAACCTAAATTGGTCCCTTTTTCTTCCCATGGGGATAACCATGGACTATCCCATTGTGGATGTCTGTAGGTGGTCCATATTTTAACCTAAATTGGTCCATTTTTCTTCCTATTGACAACCACAGGCTATCCCATTGTGGATGTCTGTAAGTTGTCCAGATTTTATCCCAAATTGGTCCCCTTTTCTTCCTATGGACGACCATGGACCATTGAAGACATCCATGGGCAAACCCGATTTGCACCAAAAGAATATTCACAGGAGGTCGGAAATCGGGATTAACCCAGTTTAGGACGTCCCCAGGACGTCCCGCTTATCCTCCAAGTATGGCCATTGGTTGTCCTAAGGCTATCGAGTGCTGTCTGGGGCTAAATTTACATTTATAACTCATTCACCATTGCCATCGTCGGCCTCACTTATTTCCTCTTCTTCGCCGCCTGCTTCATCTTCGTCCGAGTCTAAGTCATCTACGTTTATGCTATTTACATCATCTTCTTCGTCTTCTTCTCCATCGTCCCCATCTTCATTATCATTATCATCTTCGACAGCGTCATCTACATCAATTGAGAACATAAATGCACTACACTATTACGTCTTAACAAGAGACTATCCATATGTGTTATAAAGCGCGTTATTATGTGGGCCCAGCTGCCCCGGTCGACGGTTGCAGGTGAGTCTAACCGGCTTTCTTCAACGCTATTATTATACTCTTCGCAAAAACGAAGAGTATATTGTATTTGATCGGCACATTTCTAAAATCGTAAATATCGCTCGTAGAGAAAAAAATTTCATATCATTGTGTTAGTGAACGAATTCTGAACAACTTTCAAAATGTCCGTCTGCCCGTCCGTCACGTTTCTTGCAAGCACGATAACTTAAGAAAGAAAAATCCGATTGTATTGAAATTAAGAAAGTAAGTTAGTGTTAGCTAGAGGAAGAACCCTATTGTTTTTGAAGTAAATCGATCAGTAAATAAAAAAGTTATTAATTATTTAATTAAAAAAAATATATTTGTCGCTTGTACTAAAATGGAAATCTTGCGAAATATTATTTCCATAATATATTTTTTTTTGTTTATAAATTTTACTAATATATATTTCATAGAAGTACGAGTTGAAATACCTATGTATGTTTGTCGAAAGATATATATCACAGACAATCAGTTTTTGTAGCAATAGCTGGTGGCGCAGCGGCCAAAGCATTGTTTGATTTGATCTGATTTTTTGCTTTGCGTTGCAATCCAAAGGTCCCGTGTTCGAATCTCACACAGGTTGGATATTTTTTTTTTCATATAATTTTTTTCACAACAAAGATGGTATCACAAAATTTAGGATGTCCAAAAACTAACATTATTTACAAGAAAACTGCGAAGAGTATCCTATAGAATGTGTAACGATTATATATAAAAAGCTCAGTAAATTGGCGAAGAGTACGTTTTTAGCTTGTTCTTCTTTCATCTGCTCTACGCAGACATATACCTATCTCCATTATTAGGCGCGAAATTTAAAATGAGAAGGGCATGAGAAATATTTGACAAAGGTGGATATTTAATTGAGTTGATAATATTATTTAAAAAATTTTACATCATGCGATATTTTTACACGTATAGGATATCTATTTTTTCATGTTTAGTAGCTGCATACATTAATTTTATAATAATTAAAAAATGCACCAACATCTGTTAAAATTATTTTAAGTATTTTAAAGTTGTGTTGAAAGCGAAAAACATATAAAATCAAATAATACCAAAAATTTTCTTTTCAATTATTTGTATTTAAATTTGATATATTTTTACATATTCATTGCAGTCCCTTGAAAGAATATATAAATTTGTCTATAAAATAAACATATTGTTTACTTAAGCACAAAATTCATTTTAAAATTTACACCCCAAATATAAAAAAGATAGATGCCATTTTCCCTGAATATTATTATATATTCAAGGTTATTAAAGCTGTATTAGAGAAACTTAAAATATTATACGAATAATAACCGAATAACAATACGAATAATAAATAATAAAAATAATAACTCTGCATAAACGTTTCTAGATTTTTTTATCAGCTCTTCTTTAAATAACTAGTATGCTCCATATCCGATACTCAAGCCTTTTGTTACAAGAGCCTTAGAATCACTTTTTCTAGGCACACCTATGCCAAACGACTTGTGTAGGAAAATGGAGGAAATATCTAGATTTTTTGTCAGCTCTTTGTTAAATAAATTATATATATTAATATATGACCATGTCTGATATTCAAGCCTTTTGTTATATAGTCTTTGAATCACTTTTTCTAAGCATATGTCAAACGGCTTGCGTGAGAAAATGGTGGCAATTTGCATACAACTTTCCTATGTTCGGAAAATTTGAATGCCACGCTCTACACTCAAGCCATTATTTTTTACGGGCTCTTAAATTCATAAGTTTTTATTGCAATTAATTTCGTTTATGGGAAAATAACTGAAAAATCGAAAAAAAATTCTGTTAAATTTTCCGACCCCAAAATGTACTTATAGGCCAGTGGAATTAGCAAATATGCATATTGTAATTCGTTTCAGGATGCCACGTGGAATAAACGATAGTTTTATTGGTTATCAACATGATCCTGAATTTGGTCCACTTTTTGACCGCCGGAACATTGTTTATTTAACGATTTATTGCTGAAAAATTCAAAAAAATCGACTTTTTTAAAGATAACTCAAAGACCTTTGACGATAGGTTTTTCAATTTGTAGATACTTTTAGAACTTTAAAAAACGGTTAATTTGAGAGGTGTTTCGTTTAAAACGCTTGAAAATTTGTTTAAATAGTTCCAAGAAACCGCGAAAATTTTCGCAATGTGCAAATATTTTTCATTCTTTAACAAAAGCACTTTAGTGCTTGAAACTGTGACAAAATATGTCTTTTATCACCCCAAAGTTACCTCTAAAATTTCATCAAAAAATTTTAATTAGTTTAAGAGATATTCAATTTGTTTATTAAAAACATGAATAATGTAAAATGCAAATTCACCCAGTTCCCGTTGTCGTAGAGGGTTAATCTGGCCATAATTTTTTTTGTTGAGACTTATACTTTAAGTTTTCGTATTAACGGTAAATCAAATTTGCATTATTTTCAACTTCAAAATGGCGTTTGAAAAAGTGTCACATTTTGAGGTTAGGTTCTTTGCTAATAACTTTTAAACAAATGAAGATTTTGCAATATCGTTCTGATATCTTTATTGCTGAGGTTTTTTCACACATTTTCAAAAAAAAAATGACTGTAGCCTTACTAGAAGCCGAGATGATTTTTTTTTTAATAAATTCGTAATTTGTTTATTAATAAACATTAACAGCTGAAACTTGGCGAACAACTAGTTTAATAGTCTATCTTTGTAATAGAGCTGAGTTTGGGGAAAAAATTCAATTTGCAACGATAACAATTAGTCCAGGGAAATGAGTAAAAAAAGTACCATGTTCGGGACTGTGACTCATCCAGGCAGAGACCACGATTTTTAGGTAGTATAGGTGTCAATAAATTAAACCTATATAAAATCTGCGGTCGATTTTCTGCATATGTTTATTTACAGCCATTTTAATGCAAAAAAATGGAAAAAACGTGTTTTTTCACACTTTTTCACCTGCCAGTAAAAAGTAAACTATCTTACAGATAAATCAAATGAATCACCTTGTAGGAAATTAAAAAAGCTTTAAAATGGCGGTTGTTTAATGTCGATATAGTTAATTGTTGCTAAGATAATTGCAAAATGCGGAATTTTATTCAATAAACAATATCTTGTGTAAAAAACAATCTACTGTTTTGTCCTTGCGTAAATAGTTGACTCTCATAGAGCTTAATATCTGGTAAAAATTTCAAATCGATTCGTCAAATAGTTTTTGCAAAATTGCATTAATTTATCCCAGAGACCTTTTTTTTGCAACCCCACCACGTCCAGAGAAATCAAAATACAATGATTCTACGGCCTCCACCTGAAAGGGAAAGACTTGATTTACCAAAATGCTTTGTTAGATATCGAAAAAATTAATTTTCAGACCTGCAAAATGACGTTGCAAAAGAACTCAGATTTTTACCTTATAAACAAATAGAATAATTTTTTAACAATTCATTGTAGAGCATCAGTTTTTCGATATTTGAAAAGCTGATATTTTTACATGAATTTTGAAAAAAAAAAGAAGGTCCTAGGTCAATTTGGGGCAAAGTTAGCAATTTTTTTTCATAGCTCCTTTGTTTATAATAATTAAGAAACGTAACAAGCGCCATTTTAAAGGGGAAGAGTTTAACTTTTAGTGTAAAAAATTTGAAAATGATTGTGAAATTAATTGTAATGACGACGATGATGATATTGAGAATATTAATTTAATGTTAGATAACTTTGATCATTCTAATGTTGATGATAATGAGCCGATCCTAAAAAAAATACGAGTTGATTGATTTTACCTTATTAGAATGTGTATAGGTATATTATTAAGTAAATTTATATGTGAATCGACAAATATTCTGTATTATTATAAATTACAGCGTTATTTATATCGAACAATGTGTTTCTTTTCACACTTTACAAATTCTATTGTTTATAACTTAATATAACAGTAATTTATATATTTAATTGTACACAAACCTTTCCTATAATTTTCAATAAGAATAATACAAAAATTTTGATAATGTATAAAAATATTTTTTTGTAAAATGTTTAAACAAATTACAGGTAATTATTACTCTCTTATTATTTTGGAACAGATGTGTTGAACCATAGAAAGTTTCTACTGTATCATACAAACCATTATACATGACAAACGCTGTCACTACATGTACATTCACAGGCGTGTTGTATACTTCTACGAAGGAAGTAATGGTTTGTTTTATTATTTATTAATAATTAATAATACGCAAATTAATAAGAGCACTTTTCATAAATTGTATGGTAATTTTGCATTTGAAAAATATCTTTAAAATGTAAATTATATCGAATAGAGTGTTTTTATTTTATAAATTTGAAAAATTCAATTGTTTATAACAATAAGATATATATTTACGTGTACATAAGCGTTTTCTACAACTTTCAACAAGAACAAAACAAAAAATTTTGTTTTTAAATGTTTAAACAAATTACATTGTTAATATTAATGTTAATAGTTTAACAGATTGAATATTATTAACGTACGCAAAAAGGTACCCCAAATTGAAAAAAGAAACATCAAAATCGGTTAACAAACACCAAAGTTATGACTTATGTGGTCAGTTTGAAGTTGCTGTTTCAATTTTTGAATGCGCGGATTTGAGGGTTCCCCCTCCACAACCTCCGAGCTAAGTTGATTCGAGCCTCATTTTAGAAGCTTTGCCAACAGTTTTGAGAAAGTGCAATCATTTTCAAATTTTTTACACTAAAAGTTGAACTCTTCCCCTTTAAAATGGCGCTTGTTACGTTTCTTAATTATTATAAACAAAGGAGCTATGAATTTTTGAAAAAAAATTGCTAACTTTGCCCCAAATTGACCTAGGACCTTCTTTTTTTTTCAAAATTCGTGTAAAAATATCAGCTTTTCAAATATCGAAAAACCGATGCTCTACAATCAATTGTTAAAAAATTATTCTATTTGTTTATAAGGTAAAAATCTGAGTTCTTTTGCAACGTCATTTTGCAGGTCTGAAAATTAATTTTTTCGATATCTAACAAAGCATTTTGGTAAATCAAGTCTTTCCCTTTCAGGTGGAGGCCGTAGAATCATTGTATTTTGATTTCTCTGGACGTGGTGGGGTTGCAAAAAAAAGGTCTCTGGGATAAATTAATGCAATTTTGCAAAAACTATTTGACGAATCGATTTGAAATTTTTACCAGATATTAAGCACTATGAGAGTCAACTATTTACGCAAGGACAAAACAGTAGATTGTTTTTTACACAAGATATTGTTTATTGAATAAAATTCCGCATTTTGCAATTATCTTAGCAACAATTAACTATATCGACATTTAACAACAGCCATTTTAAAGCTTTTTTAATTTCCTACAAGGTGATTCATTTGATTTATCTGTAAGATAGTTTACTTTTTACTGGCAGGTCAAAAAGTGTAAAAAAACACGTTTTTTCCATTTTTTTGCATTAAAATGGCTGTAAATAAACATATGCAGAAAATCGACCGCAGATTTTATATAGGTTTCATTTATTGACACCTATACTACCTAAAAATCGTGGTCTCTGCCTGGATGAGTCACAGTCCCGGCCAAAACCTCATTTCCCTGGATTAAATAATTAATTTTAAATCAGCGTCAGAACAGGAGTGAGAAGCATGAGTCATATCTGTAACACGTTCATAAAATGATCGAGACGAGTTCAAATCCGTCAACCAAAGATTTACTGTTTCTCCGATTTTGACTTTTTTTTAAATTTGGGGTAGCGTGATAATATCTGTCATGTCGATGTTTTCCTAATTAAACAATAATTTGTTATAAACAATTATTTTTTGTTAAAAAAATTTTTACGAATTTATTAAAAAAAAAAATCATCTCGGCTTCTAATAAGGCTACAGAGTCATTTTTTTTTGAAAATGTGTAAAAAGACCGCAGCAACAAATATATGAGAACAATATTGCAAAATCTTCATTTGTTTAAAAGTTATTAGCAAAAAACCTAACCTCAAAATGTGACACTTTTTCAAACGCCATTATGAAGTTGAAAATAATGCAAATTTGATTTGCCATAAATGAAAACATAAAGTTTAAGTCTCAACAAAAAAAATGATGTCCAGATCAACCCTCTACGACAACGGGAACTGGGTGAATTTGCATTTTACATTATTTATGTTTTTAATAAACAAATTGAATATCTCTTAAACTAACTAAAATTTTTTGATGAAATTTTAGGGGTAATAAAAGACATATTTCTTCAAAGTTTCAAGCACTAAAGTATTTTTCTTAAAGAATGAAAAATATTTGCAAATTGCTAAAATTTTCGCGGATTTTTGCAATTATTTAAACAAATTTTCAAGCGTTTCAAACGAAACATCTCTCAAATTAACCGTTTTTCAAAGTTCTAACAGTATCTACAAATTGAAAAACCTATCGTCAAAGGTCTTTGAGTTATCTTCAAAAAAGTAGATTTTTTTGAATTTTTCAACAATAAATCGTTAAATAAACAATGTTCCGGCGGTCAAAAAGTGGACCAAATTCAGGGTCATGTTCGTAATTAATAAAACTATCGTTTAATCCGCGTGGCATCCTGAAACGAATTACAATAAATTTCAGTCTTTTTTTTACTAATTCTACTGGACTATTATCCATTCGCGCCACTCAAGCCAATATGTTTTTCGGGCTAGTGACGATGTACGTTTTCATACTTTCGATAGGCTTGTATGGAAAAATCGGTCAAAATCTCGGTTTTTCCTTACAAGTTACAACACTCAAGCCTTTGGTTTTCCGAAGCCAGGTTCTATTAATTAATCATTTAGTGAACACGGCTTGCGTAAAAATATGGGCAACAAACACCTTTTATTTCTGTTAAGGAAAATCGATTTTTCCATATTATGTTATCCCCAGTGGCCACTCGTAAATTTCCCTTCATTCTACTTAACATCGATGTGCTTTTCAACCCTCTTCAAATGGGGCACCTAAATTTGTCACTATCTGACAGTCTATAACACTTAAAACTAAACATGCCCCCGGCGACAGAGAACATTTTATAGTGAAACCACAAAAATTTGCAAACTGAATACTTTTTTTTTTTAATGATTTCGTGAAAGTGTATAGAATAATATCCTGAAAAGTTTACATTCCGCTCGGATGCAGAACATAAAAAAAAATGTTTCCTCCATTTTTTCAAAATTTTTAAATTAAGTCAAGTCAGGGTAGAGAAAACCAAAAAAATATAGGTGGATAGACCACCTGTTTCTGAACAAAAAATGTCCTAATAAAATTTATCGCTAAACCCGGTATTCCTGAAAAAAAAAATGAAGTAACTTTGTCACTCTGCGCGGCCAAGCGCACGGTTAAATGCATAGTATGGAACCTCTAAAAATTCTTAGCAGTTCTAGTGAGAAAAATAAAGCTTCGTTCTCTTTCTGATTACACATTTTTAACATTTTTCTTAGTGAATGGGAGGATAAATAGTGAGTCTGGAGGGAAAATATATAATTATGAACACAGACACCACACACACCGCTAAATCGCTCGCATTTTTACGTGCCTTTACTGTATTGTATTTATTACAGGTACACCTATCCACATTTCAGCTATATCCAGTGAATTCGTTACACATTTGTTAATGTGTTGGAAAAGTTTCAGACATATATATATATATATATATATATATATATATATATATATATATATATATATATATATATATATATATATATATATATATATATATATATATATATATATATATATATATATATATATATATATATATATATATATATATATATATATATATATATATATATATATATATATATATATATATATATATATATATATATATACATATATATATATATACAATATGTATTTATCAAGAACATCATCAATCAAGGAAATTAAAATGATTTGAAATGTACTTTTTTTGAATCCACGTTACTACAACTTAATAAACCATAATAATCATGAAGTGTACATACTTTTTAATAGTTCTCAATGAAGAAAGAAAGGCTTTTATTTTGTTCTATATTTTTAATTGCGACGATTGAGTTCAGGCGTGATAATATATATAAGTATATATAATATATATAAGTATATTTTTCTCCTCCATCTTTTGCTTGTATTGTTTAAAACAAAAAAGCATCAGAAAGCTACAATTTTCAACTTTTAAATGAACCAACACTCATATGGATTAAACGAATTCTGATTTAGTAATTCAGTGCGTCGGTGTCACAGTCATGCGTATTCAAGCGCGCGCACGCGTGTATCTCGCTCTGAGTTATAACATTACACTTGACTATTTTTTTCCGGGAAACCCGTGGCTTTAGCGATAAATTTTGTTAGGACATTCTTTGTTCATAAATACGTGATCTATCCATCTGTATTTTTTATTTTTTCCTAGATTGACTTAATTTCAAAATTTTGAAAATATGGATGAAAAAATTTTTTTTCCACTTTTTTTTTGTTTTGCATCCGAGCAAAATGTAAACTTTTCAGGATATTATTCTATATACTTTCACGAACTTATTTAAAAAAATTATTCAGTTTGCAAATTTTTGTAGGTAAATACCTTCACCGACTAGGCTATGTTTCTAAATTAAAATCTCTAGTTACTGTACTATAAATAGAATCCATGTAGATTAACTTGTTTTTAAGCGAAAAACAAGCAATCACTATGCTTATGGACATCTGAACTTGGTTATTGAAAAAAAAGACATTTTGACATTATATGAAAAAATTTTCGTACTGACAGCAGAAAAAATTTCAGGCAAAAATTCTTAGTATGCATCCTGTAAGTAGAATAATGCATTAATAAATAAGCCGATTTAACTAATTAACAATCTTTAAGGGAGGTGCCAGTGAGAGAGATTCCATAATTAACCGCATTGAGAAGATAGAGTCAGAAATAAGGATCATAAAAAAATTGCTATCAGCTCCTGATATGGGTTTACTTACACCATCAGTTGTAAGTGAAGCTATCATTCCACCAGCCCCACCGAAGAACGAAAATATAGTTGAAAACGAACTTATTGAACTTCAGCAGCAGCCAGAACGCGAAGCTCTTATTGATAAGATTGATAGGCTTCTCACGCCGTAGTGAAGAAGACATGCTGAACATATTGTATGTATAGTTATACTCAGTTATATAAATACCTAATTGTTATCATTTTAAATATGTTATAATTTTTTATAACATTGACGAAAATAAATATTTAAACCAAACAGTTTTTGTTTAAGAAATATGTTTACTTTCTAAGATTACAGATCAATATTAAAAGACCTTTAGGTTTTAAAAACCTTTAGGTTTTTTAATATAGGAGGAAACATCGGTTTTTCAAACATTTTTTTGTGTTCAGTTGTTCCTTACTCTATGTTTTTTTGCTCGCTGAATCCAAATTTTCAACTTCCCACCAAAAATTCCCTCCGGAACCCCCTCAAATTTAGAAAAAAAATAGTTTTCTATTTTTTTATCGTTTTAGAGAAAAAAATACCCAGATATTCAGAAAGCAAACAAAATTTACAACAAAAAAGGTCCTTTGACATTTTGACGTACGACGACGGGAGGGGAGCGAGTGGGTACCGAAACATGCGCCCCGGCGCACAGTGGAAAAAAAAGCCTTTTTTGGGCAAAAATCTGCCTACAAGTCAAATCTTAATCAATTTTGATCTACCTTGGCTTAAAATGTAGGTTATTGGCTACACTATCAGAGTATACTGCCTAAATTGCAATATCCTAACCTCAAAAAATGTATTAAATATGACTCCCTTTTTTCTATTTCTACAAGTCAAATCTTGTTCGATTTTGACAATTCTGGGCTTAAAATGCAGGTTATTAGCTACCCTTTCAGTGTATACTGCCTAAATTGTGAACCCCGATTTCCTAACCTCAAAAAATGTATCAAATATGAGAGTAATCACTTTTTTCTATTTCTAAAAGTCAAATCTTGATCAATTTTGACAATCCTGGGCTTAAAATGTAGGTTGTTAACCACCGTTTCAGCGTATACTGCCTAAATTATGAACCCCAGGATTGTCAAAATTGATCAAGATTTGACTTGTAGGAATAGAAAAGTGATTATTCTCATATTTGATACATTTTTTGAGGTTAGGAAATCGGGGTTTGCAATTTAGGCAGCATACTCTGAAAGTGTAGCCAATAACCTACATTTTAAGCCAAGGTAGATCGAAATTGATTAAAATTTGACTTGTAGGCAGATTTTTGTCCAAAAAAGGCTTTTTTTTCCACTGTGCGGCGCCGCGCATGCATTTAGGTATCATACGGCAACTCCACAGTTGCTCTCTCGTCTTTCGATCTTCTTGGGGTACCCCGCTTCCCTGCCACGCTTCTCGAGCTAGCATCCTGTTGTCAGGAGGCCCTTCCCTTCATGCAGGTATCATTACGTATCAACAATATGATATATAATCGGATTTGAAAAACTATTGGGGTATCGCAGGTATACTCTAAGACCAATACTATTTATTATTTTTATACATGATTTGGTTAATAGTGTCGATAGTAATTTGACTATCCTATTTGCGGATGATTTTTCTGCATCAGTTTCAGCATTTAACATTGTTGACATCTCATTTAAATATTTGTAAAAAACATCTTATTAAATGACTGAAAAACAATGGAGTTGTACCAAATGCGTCTAAAGCTAATTTAATGCTGTTGTCCACAAAAACAGCTCGACAAACAAAACTAGAGTTTACTTGTGAAAATAAATGGCAGGAGCTTCTTGCAACAACAAACCACGGTTAAATTTCTTGGACTACTACTGGAGCGGATCTGGCGAGAAAAAGAGGAGTTTTGAAACCAACTTTTTTTTTTCTTTATTTATTTTTAGTTCAGCTTAATCACACTAGGAGGGGGAGGAATTCGCATTTAAAATTCGCAAGAACACGTTTTTCCACTATAACTTCGTTATTATTGACTTGACGAAAAAAAAGTTAAATTAAAAATTGAAGATCTCACGGAAGCGCATGTTTTGGTAATATTGCCGAATATCAAGCTCCCCCCCCTCCACATCTAAGTTATTAGTCATTCGATTTCAACCAAATTTGGATCGGTATCAAGTACCTTTATTGTTTCTTTTTTGAGTAAAACAAAACTTATTTCAGTCACTGGCGTGCATTTTTATTATGAAAACAGAGATCGATTTTTCGAGAAGTCATATTAGACATTTTTTACTGAAAAGCTAATGTAATATTATTGCTGTAAATCCCTTATATTTAACAAGATTTAACAATATTCTGTTTTACGGTTTTCGAAACAAAGATATTTTTTTTCAGTATGCATTAGAAATTCAAAAAAAAGTAGTTTTTAGTTTTCTTAACATTAGTTCAATTTTTAACCTCTTCCCACCTATAAGAGCGAAGAAGTTATGAAATCGATGCAAAATTGAAAACTAAGATAAGACCATATCTTTAGATGATGGGGTCCTAGGAACACGAACAAGTGGTTTTGACAAAATATCTACGTATGATGTGGATACTATAGCGCCAAAACTAGAGAACCGACATTGAAGAAATTTGGCACTAGGGTAATATTGGTAACGTACATGAGCTGAGAAGTTTCGATGTTTTAGTGCCCTTTTCGATATAAACTTTCTTATCTTTTCGACATAATATCATTTTTTATTGTACAATTCCATAGTAGATATTATTCTGTTTCCACGATATATCACATTTCACTCTTTTCCGTCAAAAAGGAGTCCCACGATGGTAGGTCGTTAAGGTATAAGTTCTAGCGCTCATGGAACGGAGGCCTGCATCATATAGCTCAGCGATAACGAGTCGGGTAATTAATTGAATTAGCGAATTTTCGCAAACATTTGGTGGAGAAGTCCCAGCCACCCTAATTTTGGTCCAAGTTCGTTAATTTTATTTTCATTATTTGAAATAGGTATTTGAAAATATTTGAAAAAATATTGTGTTTGATTTAAATCGTGATTTTAATTTAAAAAATTAGCTGACTTTAAACATGATTTAAATAGGGATTTAAATCAATTTATTTGGTTTAAAAGAGTTCAACCCTGGTAATAAGAATAGCAGTATCTATCAAAAATGTTATTGCTGTCTTAGGAATCCAAATTCACCAATCTGTGCTCTAATTCTTTGACGCCATTTTGCTTTTGGGCCTTAATTCTTTTTCCCACACGAGTTACAACTTATCACCAAGCCAATTCGTAATCTAGGTTTCTTTACGAAGATATTGGTACCAGTCTCATACCCAGACCCCCGATAGCCCACCCCCCGGGGGGCTCGAGCTTCCGAGAGGCCCGCCAGAGATTGTTGATAAAAAAAAATTTACATTTCTTTCCACCGCTCATCAATTATTAAGCGCGGGGGCCCGCCAGAGATGACAAAAACTTTCTTTTTCACATTTCTCCCCCTCCCCGCTCATCCAGAGATCTTGACAAAATTTTTTTTTTAATTTCTCCCCCTCGCACATCAATTATTAAGCGCAGGGGCCCGGCCCGCCAGTGAATTTGGTACCGGGGCCCATGATTTGATGTGGAGGGCTTGCACATACCTGTATCATGAAAAATCCCACGGGACCAGTTTTTTTGGACATTTTCTTACAGATTATATACAGTGTGTCCCACTTTTCACGGTAACACCTTTGTAGCTCAGTTATTAGTCACCCAATTTTAACCAAGTTTGGATGGTTATCAAAGACCTTTATTATAACTTTTTTAAGTAAAACAAAACTTATTTCAGTCATTGGCGTGCATTTTTATTAAGAAAAAAATGGTCGATTTTTCGAGAAATCATATTAGGCATTTTTTTATTGAATATTATTATAAACCAAAAATCAAAATGTTGTTAAATTCTGGATATAGTGGTTCTACAGCATGCTGATCAATAATATTGCATTAGTTTTTCAACAAAAAAAATGCCTAATATGATTTCTCGAAAAATCTACCCTTTCTTTCTTAATAAAAACGCACGCCAACGACTGAAATAAATGTTGTTTTACTCAAAAAAGATATAATAAAGGTCTTTGATACCGGTCTAAACTTGATTGAAATTGGATAACTAATAACTGAGCTACGAAGGTGTACACTGCCTCTAAAATTATTTAATCGTCATCCACCTTCTATGCAGAGTTAAAAAAATATTAATCTCCTTAAAAGAAGAGTAAGAGACTTTCTGTTAGCAAACAGCTCTTATAGTATTGAGGACCATTTTAATGGTACCTTGTAAAACTTAAAGAGTCTGCAGACGATCCAACTTGCTGTGGTCAACATTGTTGGCATGCTTTGAACTCATTCGTAAAAGTGAGCTGGTCTGCTGGAATTCCAGTAATCTTCAGATCGGACCGACAAGGTTGGCTTCTGCAAGTTGGATCGTCATTACCTTTACCTTACCTTTACCTTACAGTTTGTAATTTAGTTGTTTAATTTCTTTCTATTGTTTTATTACTAGTTATACATTTAAATGTAAAATTTGACTGTTTCTATACAAATGTGAATTTGTCTAAATAAGTATATAGTATATTACATACCAAAGTGGAAAGTGTTTCATTGTTGGCGAGAAATGAGACAGATGAGAGAGATGAGATAATTGGCCGAGGCGCGAAGCGACGAGGTCAATTAATTTTCGATACAGCAATGAAACTTTCCACCAAGGTTTTTATACTATTTTATTCACAATCATCTCCCTTAAAGAACAAAAAGCAAAAAGAATCGTTTACTAAATTTTTAAATAGCATTTTATGTTTTTGTTTGTCGCTTGCCTCTATAGAAAATGCAGGATAATAATAGCCCGGGAGACAGCGTTGCATTTTTATGGTGATTTCACGCCGCTTGATGTTGTGTGTAATCGATAGACAAGCGTCAGCTGTCAGAATCGTGGTGGACCTGGTCGTTTTTTCGACATAATAGACGATGTCGAAAAAAAAATTCAAAAATGATTTCAGGTCGTTTGAAAATTTGTACAACAAATGTTTACATGATAATACTAATTTTAAAAAAAGTCAGCTGCGTAGATAATAGGGCATTATACATCAGCCGCTTATATAAACCTGTATAAAAAACAATTGTAAAATAATTTCAGGTTCAATGAAACTTATACAGCTAACTCTTTATATTATTAAAATGATAAAAACAATCGTCAGCTATTCTTTCAATGGGGGTAAGACCGTCAGCTGAGGGATTATAAGTGCTGAGCGAGCTTTTAATCTGAGTATGGTGCGATCCAATGTATGATCTAACTGACGATCGTTCCCCTTTTATAGCAATAGCTGATGTACATTTTCATTTAATATATTGTTTAATAATCATTTCTAGAAATTTCAAGTGTCTTGAAATCAATTTAAACTAAAATTTATGGTTTTAATCTAGTTTTTATAGCATACATAATAGTGTCTCAAAAAAAATTTTTTTTTGAAAATTGTTGCTCCTCAAGATTTTACTGATTCCTTTTGGTTCCTAATGAAACGATATGAGGTTTAAAGCCTGTAGGTTTAGAGAAAGTTTGCCCCTGGGGGCTACAGTTTTAAATTTCTATAAAAAACGCCGAAATTAAGAAAAGCAATTCTTTTCGAAAAATATATTTTTTCGAATTAAATAAATGTAGTTGGGATTCTTTAGTCTTCCATAATAGCAATATACATACTACTTGCATCAATATTAATTGAAAGTGTATTTAAAATTATTTAATGAATAGCGAAAGTGCAAGAAAATTAACAAAATTAGAGTTTTCAGCAAATTTTACGAGATTTAAGCTTTTATATAGCTTAATAGCATGATTTTTTCTGTCAAGAAAACGCAAAAATTCGTATTTGTTGTTTTATCTATTGTTCTGTTTAATCGGTAGAGGTTTTCTTTTTATTGGAATACAATTTGTATTTAGATTACTGAATTATAATTATTATTTAACAATTGCTTCTACAGATGAGGAGGTAATACATTAGTTTTAATTGAAATGATTTTAAAGCAAATACATTTTTGAACAGTTTAAAATTTTGAAAATATTTGAAATGGGATTTGGTGAAAATTGAAGTTGATTGTTCAACAGACTCCAGCAAGCTTTGCTTCATTCTTGGTAATTTTCTCAACCAAGATCCATCCTGTTGAAACCTTTCGAAAAGTGAGCTGGGCCTTACTAATTGGAAGAGTTTTGTTCCTGTATTTAAATTTGGGAATACAGATCATCATTAGTGTTTCACTCTTGATATTTAACAATGAGGAAACGATTTTTTTTCTTTTTATTGTCGGATATCTTATTTGCAAAGAGTGATAACGGTACTGTCTCCTCTGCCAAATACCATAAGTGTCGATTGAAACTTGCTGCCTAAACTACTTTAGGATCAATAGTTCAACTAGCATTTAATGTAAACCAGAGCATAGAAAAGACAGATTTAAATGAAAATGTACGTCAGCTATTGATATAAAGGGGGAAAGATCGTGAGTTAGATCATACATTGGATTGCACCATACTCAGATTAAAAGCTCGCTCAGCACGTATAATCTCTCAGCTGACGGTCTTACCCCCATTGAATGAATAGCTGATGATTGTTTTTATCATTTGAATAATATAAAGAGTTAGCTGTTTAAGTTTCATTGAACCTGATATGATTTTACATCAATTGTTTTTTATACAGGTTTATATAAGCGGCTGACGTATAATTCCCCATTATCTACGCATCTGACTCTTTTTTTAATTATTATTATCATATAAACATTTGGTGTACAAATTTTCAAACGACCTGAAATCATTTTTGATTTTTTTTTTGTTTCGACATAATAGATGTTCTTTCACGACCAGGTCCACCACAATTCTGACAGCTGACGCTTGTTTCGATTACTAGCCATATCTAGACTATCGATTACACACAAAATCAAGCGGCGTGAAATCACCATCAAAAATGCAACGCTGCCTCCCGAGCTATAATACCGATAGTGAAATGGAATGTACAGTGGCCTACACTCCGCCTAAACTCAGGGAAGTTGCCGAGTGAGCAACAGAAAATTTATTATCAGAAAAAAGTAAAAAGGTAAAAAGCAGATTGGCAAATGCTCACTTTCCAACCCGAAAACTGGTAAGAAAGTGACTACTTTTCAACCTCACATTTCAGTTCAATTGTCGGATGAAGTAGAAATGTCAAACTTTCCAACTTTTGACATGTAAGGCAATTTGATTATTTCTGTATAATTGTGAATAAATAATAATAATCATAAAACTATTGCAACACACCGTGATATTTATAAGCTAAAATTAAAATTAAAAATTAACTCCCAATAAAAAGCATTAAGTTGGAAGGTCGATTAATTTTACTAGCATCCAATTAAATATTGTATAATTCTTAATATTAACTAACACTGGCGATGATATGGGATATTCACATTATAATACTTCGCTCATTAGTAGCTCCTTCTAATTAAGATAGCGAAAACATTTTTTCATGCGATTATCGTAAATTTAAGCCGTCGTTAACGTCACTTTACGAAGCATAAAACAGAAGCAATTAAAAACCGTATTATAATTTATCGGACACATTATTATTCATAATCAAATTAATATCAATTAATACAGGAAACGCCTGGAATGCCGAAAGCAGCGAACGTGGGGTTCCGTAAATCAATCCTAAACACGTATACGTGATTCATTTACAGATGTAGCTGCATTCTTACATCGAAAATTTACTAATAAATTATTTCTTTCAATCAGCGACTGTATATTAGGTTCCAAATAGCCATAGATCTTTTTAGAGCTGTCAGGATTGCGTTGTTTCGGTATTAGATACGAGAGAATTTTAATTTCTGACACAGGATAACTTAAACTGTCAACTTAGTGTTGATTAATTTGCAACTCAAAGAGGTGACGAATATTGTAGACCTAGGCTAGTGCCAATACCTGTTTGAAAATTATTAACATGCAAGGACCACCTGGAGGATTTAGTTAAGGTGAAATTGCGAAATGGGGTTGAAAGCGGTTTTTTTGCGATTTTCGGCGAAACGTGACCTCCTAGCGGAAAATATCTTCCACAAAAGTTGTAGATAATAAAAAAATCTAAAACTTTCATATAAAGCATTTTTCATCATAACCTCAAATTTTCCGAGAAAATGGCGGAAAACCGATTTTTCGATTTTTTATTTTTCTCGTAAAAATAATTCAATTTACATGAAATTTTGTGAAAATATACAATTTTTTGCATTAAATAAGCATGATTTTTTTGGAATCTGAGAAATAAGTTGTTTCCGAGATATTCATATTTTTCGAAAAAAAAAAAACCAAAATCTTCCACGGAAAACTTTATTGATGTTTTTTTCGATTTCAATATTCTATCTTTTAAGCGGTTTCATGAAAAATAAACCATAAACATGTATAGACCATTTTAAAGTAGACATTTCAATGTTAAAATAAGCCCAGATAGAATACTGAAATCGAAAAAAACACCAATAAAGTTTTCCGTGGAAGATTTTGTTTTTTTTTTTTTTTCGAAAAATGTAAATATCTCGGAAACAACTTATTTCCCAGATTCCAAAAAAATCATGCTTATTCGATGCAAAAAAGAGTATACTTTCACAAAATTTTATGTAAATTGAATTATTTTTACGAGAGAGAAAAATAAAAAACCGAAAAATAGGTTTTCCGCCATTATCTCGGAAAATTTGAGGTTATGATGAAAAATATTATTATCTACAACCTTTGTAAAGGATATTTTCCTCTGGGAAGTCACGTTTCGCCAAAAATCGCAAAAAACCACTTTCAACCTCTAAACAGCACACTCCCATTTCGCAATTTCACTTTATCTCGTGTTTAATTTTTATTGTTTCTCTGCTTTATAACCTTAACTAAATTCTCCAGATCCTGTTAATATTTTTTTTTTTTTCAGCATTCAAAATCCGCTTTGGCACTAGCATAACCATGTAGTCCAAATTAGGAAAATTAGAAAAAAAAAATTATAAAAAGTTTATATTTTGGAAATATATTCTCTATAGGATATAGCATTCACTTTAACCTGAACACTACATGGCTTTAAATTCTCCATTCGTATGTAGTTTTGAGGGTCTTAAACCCGCCACTGTTATTAATTTCTTGTAATATGCACCGAGAAAAGGTTGCAGTTTCATTATGTCAGTAACAGCATATTTGGTGTGTTATTTACTCGGCCACCTGGTGGGTAAATACACCTTTACACACCTTTTAATTTCGTTTACAATTTGCAGGTCCCTTCCGGAAGCCACCACTCTGTTCCATTTCACTCAGTCACAATTCTTCAATCACAGAATCCTTCTATTATACTCATGCATAATAATCTTAGCAAAGGAGGGGTATCGATAAGCTAAGAAAATTGACCCCAATATATGACAAAAAATTTAACTATATTTTTTTTTATATTTCTCATTATTTTAGTAAAATACAGGACACTAACTTAACGCTACAATAAATTAAAAAGTAAAAATGACTACGTATTCTTCACGAGAAAAATCGACATACTGAGGTCAAAATGGCTTTTTTTGGAAGGTTGTACCCTTTTTTTACTATATCGAGTTTTTTTAGACATGAGCGCATTTCTTTAGCATGGTGATTTTTTACATGTTGTTCTTTAGACGTCGACAAATATGAGAATACAAAAATTAAACTCGGATGCCAAATGTAAACTTAAATATCTCCGAAATTATTAATCCTATATCAATAAACAAAAAATATAATTAATTCCCAGTTTTTACTTTCTGTAACTGGTCTGTAATATTTTTTCGATAAAGTAATACTTTTCGAGATACTTGACGAAAGCCGCTTGGAAATACCTTTTTTTTTTTTAAGCTAAAATCGCAATTTTGAAGTCGTTATAACATAAAAACACTCAATTTTTGTCAAAAATTGCATAGAACCTTTTCTTCTTAAAATTTGATTCTATTTCAGCTCCAATAAATATACAGGGTGTTTCGAAAAGATTGGGACAACGCTTAGCCGTAGATTCTTGACATCAAAACAAGTCGATTTAACTCAAAAAGTAGTGGTCTAACTCTTTTCGTTTTCAGGGTGGCAAAGTAAAAAAATTGTATTGGTAATTTGTCTCTTGTATCTACTTCAAAGTTGGTAACGACATGTTTTTCAGGTCGCTAATTACAATGGTGCTATTACCGATGCCATATTTTATAGATGGCGCTAGTTACAGGACTTTTACGTGACACTTTAAGCCACAACTTTTTTGAGGTTAGGTTTTGGACATCGTCTTCTACTATAATCGATGCTCAATTTAGTTTCCTAAAGAAAACAAGGTGTACTTGTTTAAACGCGATAAAATGCACCCTTTCAGAGAAATACGCGATTTACAACTTTATCACACACCAGTTCGAGGAAATTCAATTATACCTAAAAGGGGTTTTCTTATCTAGTAGGTGTACGTCAAGCATGATGTCTTGAAGTCGTCAATAGTGCTTGTTGTAGATACGTATAATATTCTCCAAGGTAGAGACAAAATATGAAAACAATTTTTTTACTATACCACTCTGTATCTTGAAAACGTAAAAGTTAGACAGCTACTTTTGAGGTTAAATCAACTTGTTTTGATGTCAAGAGTCTACGCTAAGCGTTGTGTCAATCTTTACAAACACCCGGGGTGTTGAATTTCTTCGAATTGGTGTGTGACAAAGTTGTAAATCGCGTATTTCTCTGAAAGGGTGCATTTCATTGCGTTTAAACAAGTACACCTTTTCTTTAGGAAACTAAATTGCGTTTCCATTATAGTAGAAGACGATGACCAAAACCTTACCTCAAAAAGTTATGTAACTAGCGCCATCTATAAAATATGGCGTCGACAATATCACCATTGTAATTAGCGACCTGAAAAACATGTCATTACCAACTTTGAAGTAGATACGTATAATAGTCTCCAAGATGGAGACAAATTAAGAATGCAATTTTTTTACTTTGCCACCCTGTATCTTGAAAACGAAAAGAGTTAGACCACTACTTTTTGAGTTAAATCGACTTGTTTTGATATCAAGTATCAAGTATCTACGGCTAAGCGTTGTCCCACCCTGTATATATTTTTTAAGTGCCACCCCCTGAGAGGGATCCACCCCCTATAAATTAGCAAGCCCCCTCACAATATAGAAACATTTCTGTGAAGCATTTACTATTATATATCTGCCAAAAATGAACGAAATCCGTTCAATATGACATTATTCCGAAGTTAAAACCTCTAGTTACTGTACTAATAGCATATTCACATTTATCATTTAATGTATTAGCCTGGGGCCATTCGAGTCATATACAACGAGTATTTGTTTCCCAGGCGATATTACTAAGACTAACTTTTAACCTAAATAATAGATCCAGTTATAAGGAATTATTTAAAAAATATAATATTTTTACAGTTCCCAGTAACTATATCTACAAATGTCTGGTATTTGCAAAAATAAATTTGTACACCTTCACTTCCGGAGATAATAATCATTTATATAATAGACATAAAGATCTGTTGGTGATCCCAGTGCATAAAACAGCGACACTCCAAAACGCACTGCACTATAATTGTATTATTTTATTTAACAGCGTTCCTAAAACTATGATTTAAAAAAGAAATAAGAAAACTATTAATAGCAAATGCATTTTATAGTGTTGACGCATTTCTAAATAGATAAAATTTGATATTATTATTATTATTTTTTAATCTATTGTGTTGCATTTGTATGAACAATGTTTTTATAAGAGGTTTGTTGTTTTTATACATGTTTATAAATTCTTTTATTAATATGTATTTTTGTGTATTTGTGTGTTTTATTTCAAGTTTCATTGCTGTAACGAGACAGAGAAATTGTTTATTTTAATTTGTGTTAATTACTTAAATAAATATTATTATTTAGACTTGCCAAATGTACATAATCTATGTATCAAAAAAATGGTAAAATAAATTCTATTATATTCTAATCACATTACGAGTAAAAACAAAGAGAACACTACTACATTTACCAATGGCACGCCCTTATGTTCTATTCTAAGTTGACAAAATTGAAATTAATTAAGGTTCTGGTACCGCCATCTAGTAAGAGTAATGCTAAACGCTACATAAAACCAGACGCTATATACAAGAATTATTATTTTTTCAACCAGCACTATAACATCACTGTTAGTAACAAAATATAAATTGTGTCTATTTCTTCCAAAATGCTTCGGCAGGTGCAGAAAATTCCCAACATGCCACGTAATCGCACACGCAAGCTCTGAACCAGGAGGCGTTGATTTTTAAATTATATTGCAATTTCCTTTTATAGAATCGTTCTAATTAATTAAGTATATCTATTGAATAATCAACACGGTACATAAATTTCGTACCACGTTTCGCTAAACAAGAATACTCAAATCACTACTTATCTCTAAAAATGAGCAGACGTTACCTATAAACCACTGGAATAGAAAAAATACTATAAATGCAAATCGTGACTCACCAAGGCGATCTATTTCTATTAATTTATCTGCACAATGTAATTCAATTTACCTAGACCTAGTTTTTTTTCTAAAAGCAATCAGACCGGGATTGTTACAGATGGCAAAAAGTAAAACACAATGGAGAGATCTTTACGACCACTATAAATAATTAAAATCACCTAGCAACATAAATCTACCGACAATCTAATCACAGTTAAAGTTGAATTACGAGATAATAAATAAGGTAATATATTTAGAAAAAATACGCACGATTTTAAAAAAGAATTTTTTATTTTTCCATAATATGTATGATATAAGTTGAATTACAGGGTGGCCCACGAGGTTTTGGCCAGTCGATATCTCGAAAATTATTTGAACTACAATTTTGAAATTTGGTGATTTTAAACTGTGGAATGCGGTGTCCATTTTTTTATATAAAGGAACTTTATTGAAACATCGCATTTGCGATCACGTGACATCAACGTCAGTTTTTTTTTTTTTAATGAGACACTCTGTATATTACTGCATTTCTACGAGGGTCTTTCTAATACAAATAATTCAACGATACCATACTTGTGAGCGTTTCTGTGCGAAACGGTGACAATACGAGAGCTGTTAAATGAATGGACGGATTTTTAAAATTTTTATTAAAGAACATCGATAATTAAAAAACAAAACAAAATAAGTAGAAAAATCATTACAGTTGATGCTCAAATTGATGTCCACCATCAGTATTGCAATACTCAAATCTTGTTAAAATATTTCTAGTGCATGTTACTGTAATAATTTCTGATGTAACACTTTGACATGCTGCTCTGCTTTGAAAATCGTTTAAACCTGTAGAATAAGCCAAACCTTTTAAATATCCCCAGAGGAAAACATCTAAAGGTATTACATCTGGGGAACGAGACGACCAATGGTGGAAGTTTAACAACATAGTCGGGGACCGTCTACACAGGGCCCTGAATATAGTGAAGAAATGGACCGATGAGGAGGGCCTAAAAATCAGTCCTCTATAGACTTCTAGTTCTCCAAGACACACAATTACAGATATCGGGGGATGTGGAGTTCTTTGAAGTCATAGACTCCAAACTTACCTGGAACCAACACCTGGACAGAGTAATACATAAGTCTGTTGCCATTGTAGAGTGTAGATTGTTTAAGGGGTCGTTTGGCCGTGGGTTGGCCCTTCTTCACCTCGACCTAAAAGGTCTTTTGTGAATTATCCTGCAAGTAGTTGTTGCCCAGGATTTCAAGACTTTTTGCAAAGCTTACGATTTGCCTGGGAGCTAATTTCCCTATGTCTTCAGGCGTTAATTCCGCCTGTTCTAGGTACTTTAGCCTAATGCGGATTAGTACCTTGCGTTCACAAAGTATATGTTCCACAGTTTCAGTTGCAGCTTCACAATATCTGCATTTGGCATCTTCTGCCATGCCCATGTTCTTGAGATGATATCTCAAGGGGCCTGTGATCCAGCCTTAGGTCGGACTTTTCAAGTTCGAGAAGGCATTCTTTGGCATTCTGGCATTCTTTGTTGAATAGGTTATAAACCTTTTAGCTTGTCTTTGGCCTGGAGTATTCCTCCAGTAGGACTTCTTTTGTTTCTTTTCCCATTTTAGGACCTCCTCCGTTATGTGTCCTTTAGATAAGCCACAGAACGGTTCGGGCTTCAGCCCCTTTTCTTGCGAGGCTATCAGCCAATTCGTTGCCTTCTATTCCCTCATGCCCTGGCACCCACATCAAGGTAACTTGTTGTTTTCTGCCAGTTGCTTCAGGGATTGTCTGCATTCCCAGGCAATTTTTGACTCGAAGGTATAGAACCTGAGAGCCTTCAATGCTGCCTGGCTATCTGAAAGTGTCTTTGCTCTTCGAGTGCCTCTATTTAGGCATTTCTGGGCACATTAATTTATAACATAGATTTCTGCCTGGAAGATGGTTGGGATGTTACCAAGGGCTTTAGATGGCCTGCATTTAGGCCCTGCTATGTCCACACCAACCCCCTCGTCCATCTTGGATCCATCTGTGTACCAGATATGTGACTCTTTCTCCAACCGCAGTACTTCGACCCTGCTCGCCTAACGGCTTTCAATCAGCACATCAAACGGGCAGTCAAAGTCATGCTTGACTGGCATTGAGTCAGTGGGTTTGGTCGTGCATTCGAATTGTATTAGCTCCAGAATCCTTAAGTGACCAACCAGGTCGCCTGTTCTGAATTTAAGTGCCTGATGCAGCCTTAAGGCACTAAGTGCTGCCTCCTTCCTTACATGCAAATGCAGAGGAAGTAAGCCCAGCATTGCCATTGACACGAGCGCATTGCTCCTGTTTTTGGCCACCATACACATGATGGGCAGGTAACCATGGGTCTGACAACCGAAAGGTACGACCAATGTATCATTTTTGGCTTCAGACCCCAAACTTGCCATACTGGCAATATGCAGTCGATTGTATGCAAGACATGGGCTCAAGCCGGGTATGGTACACTGACTCTATACCAGTGTAATAAGACCTACCATCACATACGCAGCCTTAGTTTGGTGGCTCAAGATTACTCAAACAACAGCAGCTAACAGGCTAAGTCGGCTGCAGAGACTGGCCTGCCTAGGGATCACAGGTGCAATGAAAAGCACCCATGGAGACCCTATTAGATCTTCCTCCACTCAGTTTTGTGATTCAGGGGAAGGCCAGAATGGCAGCTGACAGGCTACAAAATTCTCATTACCCTTCTCCAGAAAACTTTATTTCAATAAAAGGGATGATTTAGCCTACTTCCGTTAAGATCTATGCATTATTATATTATATTCCTTAAATTATCCAAAAATGGTAATTTTTGACGGGTTTTATTTTTTGCAAGTGAACAAATTATCAGAAAGCTTATTTGTGAACTTAGTTTTGTTCGAAATTTTGTTGCGAACAATTTCGTATTTTCATATGTGCGATGAAATTATTAGAATCGAAGATAAGGAAAATACCAGAAAAAAAATAATGAAATATCAACTACAGTGTTCACATTTCTCCTGCCGCAACACCTGGCTGTTATGAGGTTTCGCGCGACTCATCGCGGTTGTAACCTCGTAATAATATAAATATTGTACACCATATTATGTGAAATAAAATGACCTCTACATACTTATTTTAAAACAGCTAAATAAAGATATTTTAATGCTTGCGACCACGGGGTCCCGGGTTCGAATCCTGGCTAGGGTATGGATATGTAGTGGCGTTTTTCACGTGTTGCCGAGACGGTAGCAGTGGGCTAGACTGCGGTTGTGTGAGAGATAACGCGTTCTAGTCGCTCTCCTCTCCTGAGTTCGAGTCTCAGCTGCGGCAGATGGCAATGTCGCAGGGAATGGGTGTTGTGATGTTGTCTATGTCAGCGGTTTTCAACCTGTTGGTCGCGACCCCCTGGGGGGTCGCGAAGCAATTCCAAGGGGGTCCTGAGCTATTGAGGAGAAAAAAACCAGTAAAGTTAAATCATTTATTCTAAAATCTAAAAAGGTAAATATTACACACATACAATTTTTAATGAGAAATCATACCAAAAACTATAACAAGAAATTTTAAAATTTTTATTGATTTTAGATTGTATTAATAGAGATCCAGGTTGGGGGTCGCGAGAGGGTAAACTTGTTTTTTCTTTTTGTAAGGGTTGAAAACCGCTGGTCTATGTGTTTTTCCGTCCTGGTTGAGTGGTAGAATACCCATGGACTAAACTCCGCCAGGACATTAAAATAAATAAGGCGATTAAAAAAAAAATAATCTGTTATAACCTAGTTCACGAAAACAACCCATCACAGGGTGCAAAACTACTCCTTATCTCGAATTATGAATTTGAGTCAGTGAAAAGATAGTGAATGTACCAGATATTGCATTCTGATTGCGGTGTGTCTGGATCTGGAACGATAACCAATATTCCCACAATAGTTTTTTTACACACCTATGTAGGGGTGAGAAAACAACGCACATTTATATAAGCGATCTCTCTGTGAGAATATTACATTATAGTAAATTCTGTCACAAGGATAATGAAGGGTGCTGTCCATAAAATTAATGTCCTAATGATCTGTTTTCAAACTTCAAGTGAATTTTATAAGAAGGTGGGGGTGCGAGGGGGTGAATATCAGAGACATCGCAATCGCTGTATGACATTAGCGAAAATCCTGTAACAAAGGTTTTCAAGAGTGCTCTTTGGGAAAATAATTACAAAAATTCTAGTTATCGTCCCACATTCATACCTACTGCAATCAAAATGCGATATCTGGTACATTCACTATTTTTGCCCTGACTCAAGTTCATAATTCAAGATAAAGGGTAGTTTCTCACCCTGTAATGGATTGTTTTCGTGTACTAGATCGTAACAGATTTATGGTTCATTCCCATTAATAAAGCTTAGAGGCTTTTTTGCCAGTTATTAGAGATTTTATGCAGTTTTGTATAATACTGGGGTAGTTTTCACCCTCTTAAGGGTGTGTCTCAATTACTTTGTGTAAGCCCTAGTCAACACCTTCGTTCATGCATTCAGCCAATAGACTTATACTATATTTCTGTTCATGGAAGCTGTATAAGTCAATAGCATCATTTTTCTCTATTTTCATCTTCATGTTTTTGGCCCTTCTGAATTAATCAATTAATTTTTGCCTATTTGTGGGGTCACTGTTTGTGACGAAAAAATAACGAACGGGACTGGTTTACTGATCCAAATAGTATACCTGAAAGCATTTACAAATTAAATAGTTGTTAAGGGCAAAGTTGAATTCAATTCAAAGCACATTCTTTTCAGACCCAATATATTAAACATTTAAGCATACAGTTGCAGAGGAAATGTCGCAATATATGCATTCAATCAGTTTGAATATTATCTTAAAATCTGATTCTAAATGAGAATACAAAGGCAAACTCGATTAAACCATTGACGATAGTTTTTTCACTCTACAGAGAATTTCTTAATTTCCCCAGTGCTACAACACTACGATTTATTCATTGGATACATTATCCTTTATCTTTTGCGGGATAAATTAAAGTTGGCACCCAACGTGGGTTCAAAAATTATAAATTATATCTCCTTTGTTGCATTAGTTCGGCCTGCCAGTTAGTCTACAGTCGTAATTCTCTTAGAAATGTATTTGATTGTCTTCTGTAGTAATAACATGTAATTTATGATTTTTCTATTGCGATACTCGATAAACAAAGAGAGGTAGGATGCAAACGTAAGACGCCAGTGCCTGATTTCATAACAACCGGAAAGTGGGTCAGATTTTCGAAAAGGTAATTGCAAATTATACATAATTTCACAGATTCCTGTCTCCCCCTAAATCATCATCCTATAAAATGATAAGTAAGCGTATAGTTCAGGAAAGTTACGCGTTTTGCCACAATTAATTATAGGCCGGTCAAATTAGATTTTGTTTGTATAAAAATTTCCATTCAGTTGAACTTTTGTATAAAGAATGTCCTCAATATTTTAAACAAATGTTAAAAGATACCACTGGAAATTTAAAGGTTAACAGAGGTCAAAGATAAAAAACATTGTCTTTCAAATGTCTTGGAAACTATTAGCTTTATGACAAAAACATGTATTGTTATGTGTTTCAACCCTCTAGAGACATATAGAGGAATCTAGAACATCACAGACATACTGTGGAACATTGTAGAATGTGTAGGAATGTTGTGGAAAGATCCAGAACACATAACCTAGGGTATATAAAGGAATGACAAGCTGTGCGGGAGACAGTTAAGTTAGTATAGTTCTAATGGTCAGTTGAATAAGCAGTTTAGTTTATGGTCAGTAAGTGAGTAGAACAGATCAAGGGACTGAAGTAGTGAATTGTACTAGACAGTGTAATACTAGTAAAGTACTTAATTAATTGTTGTAATTAGTTAATAAATTAGTTAGTGTTACCCTGGTGTTATAATTTCCGAATCCACGATACAGGGTGTTTACAAAAAGGGTGTAAACACGTAACAGTATTGTAAAAATTGTAACTTAAGAAATTTACAATAAAAAAAAGTTCTATATCTTCTTTTCGTAAAAGTAATAATTTTGTCTGATAAAGACAATTCTGTGGAAATATCATCGTCTTGGGTTTCTGAGTTGATTTCTTTAACGTTCATAGCTTCCTCTGAGAAATTCGTAGGATCTACGTATCATGTTGTTTTGTTCCTCCATATCAGGTATAGAATTTTGGCAAGAACTCCTTAGCAATTATTATAAACAATGGAACAATGCAATCTAATTTTCCTGCAGTCAAATTTTGATCCAGAGCCTTTAGAGCAATTGCAGACAATATTATTTAATAGAATATTCGGAGCAGGCGGTAACATTTCAGTTGGCTCCAAAATGTCATTTGTCTCACCAATCCCAATTGGTGAAGTGAATTGCATTGCTGGTCCATTGCTCGTTCTCGATAGTGCACCCGATACAAATGTTATTAAGCAGCATTGGATGATTGTGGAAATGAATGTAACTTCACAACGTTATTGCGTTGCGTAGACTTGGCAAATAAAAGATACCTTATGGAATTCTCATGCTGTGGATCGCCGTGCATTGCCAAAATCATTCGAATCCATTATTAAAAATTTATTTAGGTCAACATTCTGACATTTAAAAAAACTCTGCTGCTTTCTCAAATTGGTACGTCCAATAATTAAAGCTTTGGATTTACCTTTATCAAACAAAGATGTGTCGTATCACATCGAAAAATTGCGTGCAAAAATAAAATGCAATTTTTACTTATCTTATGAGAATCGAAATTTTTTAGTTGATTGATTGATTGATTGATTGATTGATTGATTTACCAGCGTGCGGTAGGCATTTCTGCCACTCCCAAGGATTATACAGCTGGGCCTGCTACGTCCACGCTGGGTTGGACTGAGGTCATACTTGTTGCCAGCAGCGAGTGCCACATGGCGCATGATAAAGGAATGTGGGATGGGAGGTGTAGGTATTTGTGACATGCGTTACCGCATTGTGTCGTGAGGGAGCGTTTAAGCTCCCTTTTTTTTGTATTTTTGGTTCTGGACTTCTGCCTCTTCTGGATCTTCTTGTGATATGTGTCGCTGCTGTTTGTGCTCCTATTTTTGTTTTTCTGCTTCTATAAATCTTCTTCTTCTTCTGAACCTTCTGATTCCTCCGTTTCTGATTCTGATACTTCCATTTGTTCATTGTTCTTAGGGAGTATTCATCTATTTTTGTTTTTCAATCCGCTGGTCCAACTCTCTTTTGTTGACGGCTCTCACTCCATTATTAAGCTTTTTTTGAAGTTTGTTTTCAGTCCAGATGTGTTCTGCGCAGGCGCGTACGCAGGAATGTGTTCTGGGGGAACCCCAGGCGCGGCGCAGTTGCCCCCCTTGCCCCCTGCGTACGCACCTGGTCCTGCGGCGATTAGAAGATTATCGGCGTATGTGTATGTTTTCTTAGAAAATACCATTTTTCTGAAAGAAGCCTGCACCACGCATACCTCCGTTGAAGTGTTGTGAGAATCCGAGAATTCAATTTTGACTCCGTATTTTATGTTCCACTCCGCTGGTCCAACTCTCTTTTGTTGACGGCTCTCACTCCATTATTAGGCTTTTCTTGAAGTTTGTTTTCAGTCCAGATGTGTCCTGCGCAGGCGCGTAAGCAGGAATGTGTTCTGAGGGGGGACCAAATAAAAACATAACACACCACAGTGGAACTTAAAACCTCACTTCTCTTTTTGGCATATGCGTAAAAACGAATTTAAACTAATATTTGGTATATAAAAACATATATGAAATGATTGTCACTATCCCAAAAATTCTCAATCGCGCCGCGCCTGGGGGTAGGGCAACCAGTTGGGAACCAAGTAAACACATAACACAGCACAGTGGTACATAAAACCTCACTTTTTTGGCATATGTTTGAAAACAAAGTTAAACTAATATTTGGTATGCAAAAACAGATATGAGATAATTGTCACTAACCCAAACTTCATAAACCACGCCGAGCCTGGGGGGGTAGTTACCTTCCTTTCCCCCCTGCTTACGCACCTGATCCTGCGGTGATTAGGAGATCATCGGCGTATGTGTATGTTTTCTTAGAAAATACCATTTTTCTGAAAGAAGACTGCACCATGCATACCTCCGTTGAAGTGCTGTGAGAATCTGAGAATTCAATTTTGACGCCGTATATAAACAATGCCTCTTTGATTATTTCGGGTTTGAGTACTTTTAATAATTATAAAAAACCTCACTTGAAAATTTACGTAAGAAATTGTTCTGTCCCTACTTTAAAAGTAATGCATTTGATTATTGCGGGTTTAATTTGTATTAAATTCGTTTGAGTATTTTTTATAATTATGAAAAAAATAATTATTTGAGAGAAAGAAATATATCACCATATTTTACGATACGTTATTGATTATTTCGGATATAATTTAAATTAAATCATTTAAATATTTTTGTAGTGATTGAAAACAATTTATTTGGCCATATTTTTACTGCTCTCATAAATTTGTCAACAGATGTCGATTCTTCAAGGGTCTGGAGGACCTAAACATTTCAATGGTTTTATGGAGCCAGACACTTGTAGTCATTAAGACACAAATAAACTAAGATGTACTTATCTTATCTTATATTATGCCTGGGTTTGGGTCGTGTTTATATATTCGTTTCTTTAAGCTCATTTCTTTATGCACCACACTGATTGCCACTAAATAACTCTGTATTAGTTATTTCAAGATGTTAATTATATTTCAACTTTGTTCTTTTGTTATAACACATCGATTTATTCCGGATTTCTTAAGCTACAATTCACCTAAGCATTGTCAAATTTAACACAGTTTTACCGGGTTTTTTAACGTTTTTAAGTGGGAGGGTTTCAGAGGCACAACAGATCACTTCGACCTATCCCACTGGACTCCGAGAATCGAAACTTTTTAGTTGTTCCAAAAATGCTCTTCTCTCGCTCAAAAGGAGGTTATGTAATCAACAGTACCAATAAATCAACATCCTCTCCTACAACTATTGTTCTGCATTGGCCTTGACCCACGAAGAGACAAGATAGTGGCGTACCATTGGTCCTTAATTATATGACGTTTTTTATGTATATTTCCCACTTATTCTAGGTTCTAAAATATGCTACAGTGTATTTAGACATTTCTCTCAGTATATGCAGATAAACATATACATCAATATTTTAAAATATTTTCAATTGTATCATATTACAATAGTATATATAATAACATATTACATTGCTGTTCACAAGGTCATATCGCCGAAACGATTAGAACCTTTTATACAGGAAAGTTTCCAAAATTTAATAATAACTATTATTTTTCGTAAAATTCATAGTTTGTAGATATTCACAAAAAAACTGGATTTTTTCACTATTGACGTCTTGTAACATTTTAATCCCCAGTGATATCGTTAAGGACTTTTGACATTTTATTTAAAATGTCTAAAACATACCTCATGAAAAAATTTATTGAGTGGAAATTTTTATTCAGATTGGACATTTTGAAATGAAAATAACTATTTTTTTTTTTATAAAATCATGAAAACTGATTATCACGAAAAACGTCGTCTTACAGCCGGGCGGTATAACAACAACGCGGAGATGTACCTTAAAACTACAAAAAATAGTTAGCTTTGGAACATTTGGAAATGGCTGATTTTTTTGGCATGGTGACTGTTTGCATTGGGTCTGGAGACGTTTGGCACGAATTCCCTCGAGAGCTCTTTATAGTAATAGCTAGATTCTCCAAGAAATAAGTCCCCAGAAACGACTCTTCTGTATCGTATTCTCCCGAATCCTTCCATTTTTTGGTCACATCAGCTGTAAAGAAAACAATACAGAATGGTTGGCAAGAGTCTAAGTCCAAAATGTTAGGGTGTCATGATCTACTTTTTCCTCCACGAGAATGACCTCCTACTTGCGGTATTGTCCTTCTGATTCTACCGCATATAACGATGCTTCCGCCAATATAACTCCCCTTCCAACTTACTCACCGGAGAGGTAGTTCTCTGGTTCTTTATTGTTTATTCAAACTTCAATGTTTTATGAAATCTCATTTTTCCAATTGTTCAGTTTCCTTATCATTTCGTCTGTCCACTCTATTACTATGAGCACCGGAGGATGTCTTTCCTATGCTAGACAAATAGGGTCATTTAGTGATATGGCAGTTTCCTACTTTTTCTTCCTCATTTTAAAGTATAACAAACCAATAGCCTCAGAAAAAAATTTCAGCTCAATTGAATCAATAGCCACAGAGATATTCGCATTTGAATAGAAACACGTTCGACCTGCCACCAGTCCACAGAGTGACGTCACTTGGCGTGCGCCGATACCTATATTAGAGCAGCGATTTCGTAAGTCTATCGTGTCGTTTTTTTTTGGTGTAAAACCAGGTCAAACATGTTAGGTTCCTTTGAGTATGTCACCGGGCATATGAAATCATATTTTACGACATTTTTTTGTGGTCTCGAACTTTTTAAATCAATAAAAAGTGAAAAAAACGTATTTTTAAATAAAATTGTTTTTCTTTTGTTTCCACCGCCATATTTTTAAAACTATTAAAGGTACCGAAATTTGTTTTGTGTCAAATTAAAGCACACACTGTAGCGCTTTTACCAATATAAACGGTTTAGGCACAATTCGCACTTTCATTTCTCTAAAAATCAGATAAACTAAAAATATATATTTTATGTATTGAAATCTTCACCAATCGATAAACTTTTTTATTTTTGAAAATATTTACATACATGCAGCGAAGAAAACAAAGCCTAATAATCACAAAAGTTTTTGAAACAATATATTTTTTCCTAAAATGTACCGTGTGGCAACAGCGATTTTTTTTTATCAGCGCTAAATGCGACATTGGGATGCAATTAATACACCTCGCATGCAGGGTTGGTCAGATTAGTCGCGTAGAAGTGGCGGTTGTCGAAAATCATTAAGTATTCATTGTTCGGATAAAAATTGTGACAATCGAAAATGTGCTTGTTTTAAGGAAGGCCTAAAATGTTGCAACGAGTGCAAATGTCGTTCCTGTAACAATATTATTAAAGATTTCGAGGCAGATATGAACGAATTAGAATGCTATTAATGTAGGGTCTACATAAACTACATATACTACATATTTATCTATCCAAATAGAAAATTTATTTCAACAATAAAACTCATTTTATGCGTACATTTTTACTTTCATTCATTTAAAATAAACTTACTAATTAGCTGGGTAGTTAGTAACACTGATTGATATTTATAGATTATGTATTTATATCTACCTACCTGTCTTTTTATTATTAAAAGGAGACTATTTTATATTTATTGTACAATTTCTTAATATTAACAACATATGATCAATACTACTGTACAATATATGAAATATTGAACAATAATATTGATCCCCTAGATGCTTTTGATCACTATTGGTTTTGTATCTATTGATATAAGTTAAACTTCTACATACACCCCGACCGGGACCGTCAGATCGTTGCAGTCGACAGGCTTGCTACAGCCGAGCGCGCAAGAATGACTTTGGCCCGTTAAAAAAAATCGCTGACTCAATACTATGAACGGGACATGAAAAATTTTTATTCTAAATACTTTTTTCAACTATTGGCTTCAATTTGTATGTAGCATGTATATACAAATTTTCATAAATAATTTTTTTTCTCGATTGTCTAAAATTACGCTACTGAAAATAACAAGTTTGAGTTTCCTATTATTTTTCCAACTTAAAAAAAAATAAATCGGGTTCACGTGGGACGTTGTTCGAAGCGCTGTTATGTCTACTCTTCGCAAAAACGAAGAGTATATTGTATTTGATCGGCACATTTCTAAAATCGTAAATATCGCTCGTAGAGAAAAAATTTTCATATCATTGTGTTAGTGAACGAATTCTGAACAACTCTCAAAATGTCCGTCTGTCCGTCCGTCTGTCCGTCCGTCACGTTTCTTGTAAGCACGATAACTTAAGAAAGAAAAGCCCGATTGTATTGAAATTTAGAAAGTAAGTTAGTGTTAGCTAGAGGAAGAACCCACTCATGATATTATATATGAGTATACTATAAGCATACTTTTTTGTGTTATGAGTTCCCGTCCTATTATCTATCACCTACAAACTTTTAGACATGCCTATCGTGTATGCGTACTAAATACTTGAATCACCACATAAGGCAACACTGTGTCTTGCATCTAGATCCCGATATGCCGTATTGATGGATTCATAACCGATTTGAGATAAGCGAAAAGAGTAATAAAACAATTATTTTTATAGTTGGCTGGTAATTGTTTTAATCGCGTGCAGTTGGTGATCCGAGATACAATTAACTTAACCGGGCGTAAGAACGAAAAAGACATTTATGTCGCCATAAAATTAATGGGTGATAGATGCCGCATTAATCAGTGTAAGTTATTAACAACCTGTTGTAAATTATATTAATTAACTTTGGACGTTTACAACACAATAAATGCAGAAATCAGATCCGTTACCTCCTTTATGTTTTGCTATTAATGCCACTATAGTTTTAACACATATTAATGTGATTACGATTGGGTAACGAGTAGAAGTTGCAGTCGGGCGTGGTCGACCGTGAATACTTATTTGATTATAGTGAAGTGACTTGCTGCTTGAAAATACCTCGATACTTCCACTTTTAAGTAAATGCAAATCTGTTTAACTTAGTGGAGTCAAATTAGGTCTAAAAAAATCGCAATGTGAATTGTCTGGTCAGGGCAATTTTTTTTTTGTTTTAACGTGTTCAGGGGATCAATCTAGGTTCACAGTTCAGTTTTGTAGTTTCTGCGAGGTCGCCGTATTGTTTATTTAAATAATTTAATTTTTTATACCGTGTTTTGGTTTTCCATTGGTTTTCTTTGAATATCTCGAAATCTATAAGTCTAATAGAAAACAACTAAAAGAAGGAAAATGTTCATTATGAACTGTAAAATAAAAGTACAATTGTTATTATTACTTTAAAAAAATTGAATATTGCAAAATAATGTGTTTCTAAACAAGTCACTGTTCTTTCAAAAATAATGGATAATATTCATTGAAATTTTGGAGAATATACCTCTTATAAAATAAAATCACCACTTAAAATTTCAAATCAAAATGACTATTAAAACCCAAAAATGTGTACGATGGCTCAGATCGTAGCTTTTTATAAGTACTTTAAGATCACGGAGACATTTTTTTTTTCAAAATTTAAACCTTTTTTATTGCAGTTTTTTATAATTTTCGAAATTCAAATAACTGTCTGGCTTTTTATGAAATCAAAAACAGTAAAGGAGTAATGAAAGTAGATGAGAAAAACCAACTTAAAGAAAATGTAATGCTCCACTTACATTTGGAGCTGAGATACGTTAGTTTTTACATTTAAGTCACTTATAAATATACAAATCGATATTTCTTATTGAAATTTGGACTGGTAATTCTCCAATATCTATTACTTTGTCTCTGTTACTTGAAAATAATCCAAAGCTACAATTGAAGAGCTAAGTGGATAAAGGTGTTATGTGATATTTTTGAAAATTTTGAGATTTCTACACAGACAACTATTTTAACTTATAATCTATCATTTCAATAAGTTTTTGGGATAATAAACCTTTCCTAAATGCGTTTTAATGTTTGATAAAGGTGTTATGTACATAGGGTTTTTATATAATTTAATGGATAAAGATGTCATGATCACATACCACCTTTATCCATTACTGTGCGATATTAAATTGTTTTAATCCAAAACACTTTGCTTTTAAAGTTATGTTATATTGACATTAATATGACAAGTTGTGTTAAGTGTTTCTTACTATTATAGTGAAAATGGCCAGTCGTACTAAACTGATATTACAAATGGCAATGAATAAACGATTTCATGAATCATGTAAGATGTTTATAAATTGGCTGATATTTGGAAATAGTGCTTATAGTGCTTTAATCCATATATTCATTTCGTTCAATTTCAAAATAGTATGAGATGGTACAAGAGTCGAGATGGTACTTGAGTATCTAATTGCTGTAAACACATTTATACCTTTTGGCAATTCAGCAGAAATCAGTCACATAGTGGCAATTTCTTCCCAGGTAAGTTTTAATAATGTTTTAAAAACAAAACATTATCAATATAAAATGCAATAATAAAATACGAATTTACCAAAGTATTCTATCAAATTAGTCTGTAAATCAGAAATACTGTAAAGTGACGCTTTGCGGTGTTGATTTTTGTAGAAACATTTTTATGCTGACAAGTAGAAGACGGCTGGAACGTAGAAATTTTTATGACAAGAGCAAAACTGATATCTGGTATGGCTTCTGCCCACCCAATATTTTGAAAGAGCATTAAATTGTTTAAGGCAAATCTGGCGAATTCCGAAATTCTTGCGGAAAAAATCATAAGTATAATAATTACGCCAATCAAGTCAAAGGTCATTTGGGTTTATAAGGTTATCGTTTAAAAATTACAGGGTTCGCTATGCTTACATCTATTGGGTTATCTGTGAAAAATCCCTGCCTACCCAATAAAAATGCTGAAATTACGTCCATGGTATTCAAAATTGTTTAATTGAGATCATGAAATGACTCACATTTTTTCCCAAATGTGATGCTGGAAATAATACTAAACAATACGGAGAAAATTACAAACTAGCTTTCGAACAACAAAAGCGTGACGGAGCAAAAGGTATAGAAGATCTTCAGCAAACCATGCCGCTGCCAAAATTAAGTACATCTAAAGCATTTTACCTTCGTCAAATGTGGTTTTACAACCTTGGCATACATACATTGAGGAATACTGAAAAAAAACGTTCTTTTTCACATGGACTGAAGATATGGCCAGCCGCGAAAGCCTAGAAATTGCTTACACACCTTTTCACAAATTTACAATGAATATTTCCAAGAAAAGATCGATAATATGGCCCGACTCCTGTGGTGTACAAAATAAAAACTTCAATATCATTACACTTTACCAATTGTTGATTTTAAAGAGAGAATTTAAAGTTATCGACCATAAATTTTCGGACGTGGGACATTCATATTTAGATTCAGACAGAGACTTTGGCAGAGTCGAGAAAATTTTAAGGAAACATCAAAACATCTACGTTCCGAACCAGTATCGAGAAATTTTAAGAACTCCCAAAGACGCCGTTGTCATAGATATGAAGAATCATTTCAAGGATATTGATGGAATTGCCTCAAAACTCAATTTGTACAACAGGAAGAAAAACTTGAACAATGAAAAGGTTTATTTTCGCGACGGTATAAAATGGCACCGATGGGTGTTACTATTACATCACTAGATGAAATGACTCCATTTCACAAAGTCGATATTTTAAAGAAAAGGAATATGCATAAGATAAATTCCGACGGTATTGCTCTAACGGTATTTAATGAAAACAAGGGCAGCCTAAGTATAGAAAAACTGGCCAATCTTAAAGAACAATTACCATTCATAAATGAATTATCACAACATACTTGGAAATGACCAAACTGTGGCTCAAAACCGTAGAACTGTCCGACTACCTAAAAATTGTACAATGTTTTAATAATAAAAAAATATGTTTAATTTCTTAACACTTTTATTCACTAATTCCTTATTCATTTCAGAGAAACGGATAAAGGTGTTATGTACATTAATTTTTTAAAATTTTCGAAAATAATGACAACTGACAACTTTAGTTATTTGTCTCTGAAAAGTACATCAAATGTCAATATCATCGCAAAATGCAAGCTATATAGTCGTTATAACAAAAAAAGTTCTCGCCTAAAAACTTTCGAGTTAAATTACTCAATAACGTGTTTTTGTGACATAACACCTTTATCCACTTAACTCTTCAATTGTTAAAAGATATTCTATACAGGCCCACGCCCGAAAGTGGAATCTAGCGATTTTGTTAGAAAGCCCAGTGGGTAGGGCGACTAGCACTTTTTATTCAGGATGCGGACGTCTTGGGTTTACATCCTGCTCCCGAAATATATTTTTTATTGTATCAGTAATATTAAAAGTTTTACATGAACATAAGGTAGTTGTTCGAGTTATCTGATTTACCATTTATCAAATAATAAGCATTGGAGAATAACCAGCCCATATTTCAAGAAGAAATATCGATTTGTTTACTTGGTGACCTAAACGTAAAAACTAACGTATCTCAGCTCCAAATTCAAGTAGAAGAGCATTAATTTTTGTTTCAAAAGTTTGCGTTTTTAATTTACTTTCATTGCTCTTTGCCGTTTTTTATTTCATAAAAAACCGAAGAGTTACTTGAATTTGTTTATAACTAAAATTTCGAAAACTATAAACCACTGCAATAAAACGGGTTTAAATTTAAAAAAAAAATGTTTTCCTCCGTAATCTTAAAGTACTTATAGAATGCTACAATTTGAGTTATCGTACACATTATTTGGTCCTGATGGCAGGATTTCACAAAGGTGCAAATTTTTAGCAATAATTGTATATTTGAGCCGTTTTAGTAACCATTTTATTTTCAAATTTTAATTAGTGATTGTACTTCATGAGCTATATTTTTCCAAAATTTCATTGAATATTATCCATTATTTTATAAAGAACAGTGATTTGTTTAAAAACGCATAATTTTGCAAATGTTCAATTTTTTTTAAATAATAATAACAATTGGAATGACTTATAGTTTACGCACTTTTATTGTACAGCTCAAAACAAACAATTTCCTTCTTTTTATTGTTTTCCATAGGACTTACAGATTTCGAGATGTACAAAGAAAACCGATGGAAAAAAAAGTCTAAAACATTAAATTGATTCAACAATACGCCGACCTCACAGAAAAACTGCCCTGACCAGACATTCAAATTAAAATCCTAATTTGACTTCACTAACTATGCAACAAGTTAAAATAAGTAGATTTTCGAAGAGACCCACCTCGAGAAATCATGCGTGCCCCTCGCCCCCCTCAAAGTGGCTACTGTGGTATCTGACTATATTTTTTTTCTCAAAGACGGTTGGAGATAGACAAATGATGACACCATTCGATAGAGCATATAATTTTGCATAAGATCCTTATTTTATCTGTTACCATTTTCTCAACAATAACGCATAATTCTAAAATAACTCAATAAATTAAAATTTTACATACATATAAAAATACAGACCATTATTTTTTTTAGCGATTGATATACAATAGGGTGGTCCAAAAATGACTTAATTTTTTATAGAGGGAAGATCCCCCCAATTTATTTCCAAATCCGAAAAAAGTAAGCAGATATAGTTGTCTTCAGGTCTTCCAAGCACTCAAAAACTGTCGGCACCTTTGACCAACAAACACACCGCTTCGCACCACCAAAGACGCCGACATTTTTTACACGCATAACAAGTGTGCAGAAAACTATACGTATTTTTTGGTTTTTCAAAATTTTTATTTTAAATGGTGCCTATGGAGACCTAAAGTTTTCCATTTAAATAGAGATGTTCACAAAAAAATTAAATCTTGTTTAAACAAAATAAAAAAATTCAAATTAGTCTTAAAATTACATGTATAAAAGTTAAGGAAATTCTAAAAAAGCGTTTTGTTGAAAAAATCCATGCGAATATACCGTAATTATTTAAATCCGCTGAACGCTCTCTGACGTCACTTGCTTTATCGAGAGTACGGCGCCAGTGCTTGCGCTATGCGAACGGTAGGCACATTTACGATAATTCCTATGAGTCCGCGATTGCTCGCTTCTACCATTTACTAATTGCTATACGACAAAATACACTCCAATCCCTCACAGGGCACAGCGAATGTATTTGCTTTATGCATGCGCATGTTTGCATGTTTTTTCACAAAGCGGCACATTTAAAAGTGAACCAGATTTCCGAATTGGAATATCACGTTACATCTTCAGCAGATCCCAAGTTTTTGTACACAGTTAATACAGACATATAACAATGCGATTGTCTCCATGGAGCTGGGGGAAATTTTTGTAAGCACTTATGTGCCGTGTACAATAGTGGAATACATTTATTTCACACACCACAACTAGGGATTGCATTACCGGTTAACCGGTTAACCGGTTATTAGGACAAAAAACACATGACGATAATTACCGGTTATTTTAATTTTTTACCGGTTATTTCGGTAAATTCTGAACTTACGATATGTCACGTATTCAACGTTTCTATTTATGTCATTGACTAGTATTCACTAAATACAGAGTGATTGTCCCAACACCGAGCACTTTTAACAATAAATAAATAATATTATAAAAAGTAAACTCCAAACACCAAGCCCTAAGAAATACAAGAGAAACATTGACAATATCTTAAGACAGAAAATTGAATATTTCACTGCCGCAAATATCCTTGGAATACATTTAGAATTATGTTATTACCAATTCTTATTAACTTATTGACCCACCAATATCGATTGAAGAAGGGCATCTTCAGCTGGGGTATTCTATGCACAAATATCAGACGACTAACAGATATAGCTTTGAAAAACTAACCCTTTTAACAGGCTATTTTAAAAAAAATATTGTATTTTTGGATTAAATATTCAGTAAATGCCATATTTGAGTTTATGTTTATAATTTTTGTTATTTAAGTGGATATTTTTGTTATTTACAGAACAATTATTTATTTAAATTTGTTTCATCTATATTTTTTCCTTTTGATAAATTAACTCCTATATAAAGAAGTCTGTTTGACAGTCACATTTTTGTCACTTTGACAGCGATAAAAAGGTTCATCGTTTTTAATCACCGATAAAAATGCCTGTTCCTCAAAAGCAGAGTACATGTAGTAGTCGCACGTCACTTTGAAATCTGTACTGTCAGCTATAATTTTTAAGTATTGCTGAAACTGATATACAATATGAGACGTTTTGGGAAAATTATAATTATTTTTAATAAATTATTGTTGTTGTTCGTTCACATATTCTGTCGTTAATTTATCTTGCCAAAAAACACTCGAGTTTTTCTTTTATGGATAAAGGAATCAAAACAATGTCATTATTGACAAGTGAAAAAGAAATAAAAAAGTGTGAAATAAAACTTAATATTTCGTTGTTTTACTATTGATTTCTATGGAAACAGCAATAGAATTTAGTCATTAAGACAAGGTAACTTTGGGCGATTTTGGATTTGGAACGATCTTTGGGGCACCATATCTCGAAGCGAAGACCTTTTCGAACCTGGCTGCATTTGAATATTTGTTCAGGGGGTTCAAAAGAACATTTTTACGTGGGTTAGATTAAATTTGACTGGAGGCAGATACCCCCCTATATGGTGTGCGGGGTCCTTTCTTTTTAACTCAAAATTTTGCCAATCAGTCATTTTGCTCTAAAAACTGACATTTGACAAAATCGCTCGACCTCCGGTCTCGCGATTTTTTCATGTCAGTTTTTCTTATAAAATCACTGATTTGGCAAAATTATTTCGTTACAAAGAGAAATTTATCCGATAAAAAAGCTCTTGTGATCTTACTGTTCATAAAAAACCTTTTGTTTGTTCATTATATTAAATATACGTATAAGAAAATGTTTTTTGTTAAATTTAGATAATTTTGTACATGGAAAAATACAATTGCCATTTTCGCCACCCTAATCGTCCATTCTAAAAATTACCGGTAAATACCGGTTAACCGGTTATTTACATTTTTATTTACCGATTTACCGGTTATTAAAACTTCCGGTAAATTGCAATCCCTAACCACAACTCTCGTGTCAAGATCGTGTAGAATTAGCAACACTAGCTCTGGGAAACATTGTTGAAAACACATTTTTTTGTGAATATGGATAAAAATATTAATGTTGCAACATCATCCTCAGAAACCAATAATATCTTGTGGCAAAAATTCAATCAGCCGATGAGAAACGGAAACGAAAATACTGGTGAACCACAAGATAACGCCGAACCTACTGAACAAGAGGATAGCGAATATTTTGAAGAATACCAATCAGAACTACAGAAATTTAAGAAAAACTTAGAAAGAACTTATGTCGTTGCCGAAAAAAGCAGTTCAAAATTTATGTTGACGAAACTGTCCCAAATTAATGACGTGATGTGTAACGCTGATAATACTGACTGAAAAGTTTCTAAATATGTATAGTTCTTGTTTTAATCAACAAGAATTAAAGTGCAGCCAACATCAATTGCTCGTCGAAGTGATAGAGGTTTGAAAGCAGGTGTACGAGTTATCCAAAAAGGCAGACCATCGAAGTTGGAGGGAATTCCCAAAAAAAGGCCAAAGAGAAAGAGGTCTTTGATGACAAATGTTCTGCAAAATCAACCCAATCCAGTTACAGTTTTGTAGCAAATTAAAAATAATAACTTAATTTGTGTTTCTCTGACGACCTCTTCGTAACAACTCTTATTAAATTTCGCTGCGCCCTGGAACACAGTTTTTCAAATGCTCGCAGGATGTAGCCAAAAAAGTGATCGCTGTGGCCTGTGACGGATTGGAGTGTATTTTGTCGTACAGCAATTACTAACTGGTAGAAGCGAGCAATCGCGGACGCATAGGAGTTATCGTAAATGTGTAAACGGTATGATGCTGGCATTTCTATGAGAGAGATCATTTTATACTTACTATACTATAGCGAAACCTACGGCCAAAAGCAAGCAGGGCAGTGCGGCTTATGTGCGCATCGGGTAGGTAAGTGACGTCACACACGTTTTCTAGTCTCGCTAACTTCGGCGTTTTTATTCTGCGTTTATTTAATTGAATTTTAATTTTTAAGAGTTTCTGTGTTGGTTATGTCTTTACAGACCATTAAAGCTTTCGAATTTCGTTATAACTGAAAATTAGTGAACATACCTATTGCATGGGGAAAAATCAATTTTTGAGATTTTTTGTATAATTGTTCAGGGTTAGAAAAATCTTACATTAAACTTATAGGACTTGGAGAGGACTATCCAAAGAAGAATTTGATGTATATACATATGGGTCTGTCGCCCCTAACACACCTCCACGGTGCCCCGAAAACTACCCTTAAATCAAAAAATATAAATTCTTCAGGGAATTGACCCTTTTGAGCAATTTATTCTCGTTTTTTCTTAAAAAATTATTACTATTGCTCTAATGGAATATTCATCAACATTTTTTTAATCAATTTTCATTTATTTAAACAAATTCCATTTGTTTAAATATTTCAGAAAATTCGTCAAAAATCCTGTTTTCTGAGATCGGCCTTGTTATTTTTTAATGACATCGATTTATTTTCAAATATTTTGCAGTTGTTTAAACAATCAATTATTATTTATTTTCAATTTTTTTTCAAATTATGCTAGAAAAGTCAGCTTTCTTTGTAGACCATGTGCCAGACCTCCTAAAGTCATTATAATTTGGGGGGACTGAATGAAACTTTTACCAGCTGTTTCCAGGCTCATGTGGAGTAAATAAGTCGGGGGGTCCATCATGGGGAGGTAGCTTTCAAATATGGCGGCCGTTCAAAATGGCGGCCCGACTGCGAATCTTTAAATTCAATTATCTCGAGATCGGGTGGGGCAATCTTGAATTTCTTTTTTCTAAATGTAGGTTAATGAATTAAATATATTTTTGTTTGTAATGTTTATGGCCAAAAAAACAGTATTTATCGGTCAAAATTTGAAAAAACGAAAAATTGGATTTTTTGGAATTTACGTTTTGCTGCTTATTGGACTAACGGTTGGGTATATCGAGAACGTACGTGTTCTGAATAAAAGTTTTAGAGCAACATCTCACCTTTAAAACGCAAAAAAAGAAATTGAAGATCGGATCAATAGAACCCGACATTGCGAGATTCAAAGTGGACGGGGCGGGGTTGAGCATTAATACTCTATTTTAAAATAATAGGGTTTATCTATCTGTCCATATAATTTTATTGTTTTTTGCATTTTATTTTATATTATTTATTTCATATTTCAGGTAATAGTGTGACTCCTCCAAAGAAAAAAGGGATCCTTCTCCAAAAAAGTTGAAAATTGACCGTAGCTGCATCATTTGTGAAAATTCTACACCACTCCAAAGACTTGGACTCATGTAATGCTTTGTACAATGCCGCGGTACTAAGAAAATTTGAACCAATAATAAAACTGCACGAGGGGTTATCTGACCAACAAATATCTGACGTTTACTACCATAAAGAATGTCGCAAAACTTTCGTCCACACGCGCCGCGGTGAAGATAATAGAAAGATCAACGGAACTCCGTCATCTATGAGATCATTGCCCGATAGGAAAAATGCCAGTACTGCAGGGCGTGTTTATCCGGAGATTTGCACCTTTTGTGACAAGCCAGGAAAATACTCCCAAAGTTCGAGGACAAGGGAGAAGTGTGTCAAGTTCGTTGATCTCAGAGCGGACAAAACACTTCGAGCTGTAGCCGTCGAGCGAATGGATAGTAAAATCATGGCAATTACTTCACGAGATATTGTCGCTGATGAGGCTCACTATCATCATTCCTGCTACAAGTCATACACCAGGAAACGACCACAGAAGGTACAGCAGACTTCCTCAGATCCTTACTCCAAAGAAGATAAATTAGGCAAAAAATGCGATGATCTGTTAAGATGTGTCAACGTTAATAACAAGGTTTATATAGCTCCTTCCAATTACACCCTTGAAGCCTAGCTAGTGACTATATTAAAACAAAGAATAAGTTGGGCGCATTTGAGAGTGGTCTCAATGTCAGTGAACAGATTGAAGTAGCAGCTGATATTCTGAAGGGTTCAATAAAGAATTCCATTTCCTCGGTAGAATATCCGAATATCAACAATCTGTCCATTGATGACTTTCAAGGGCCGGAGGTACTTCTTAATTTCTTAACCAAGCTCCTCAGTAATAGTATGAATAAAGTCAATATTGTCTATAGCTCAAGATATACTATATGCTCCATTGATAAAATTCTTGCTGGTAAGCACTACAACCGCGCAGTTCGCTTACACAAGCTCGTGTATGGAGCCTGCATGAGAGTACTGTACTCTGGGTTTTTGGAATGGGTAGATATAAATGAGTTAGACCTTTCCTACGTCTTTGTTGGTCAGATAACCCCTCGTGCAGTTTTATTATTAGTTCAAATTTTCTTAGTATCGCGGCATTGTACAAAGCATTCCATGAGTCCAAGTCTTTGGAGTGGTGTAGATTAACCGGTGTAGAATTTTCACAAATGATGCAGCTACGGTCAATTATCAACTTTTTTGGAGCAGGATCCATGTTTTCTTTGGAGGAGTCACACTATTACCTGAAATATGAAATAAATAATATAAAATAAAATGCAAAAAACAATACAATTATACGGACAGATAGATAAACCCTATTATTTTAAAACATAGTATTAATACTCAACCCGGCCCCATTCACTTTGAATCTCGAAATGTCGGGTTCTATTGATCCGATCTTCAATTTCTTTTTTGCGTTTTAAAGGTGAGATGTTTCTCTAAAACTCATATTCAGAACATGTTCTCAATATACCCAACCGTAAATCCAATAAACAGTAAAACGCAAATTTAAATTTATTTTTCGTTTTTTCGAGTTTTGACCGATAAATACTGTTTTTTCGGCCATAAACATTAGGAACAACACTGTAGTCCGTTCATTCACCTACATTTAGAAAAAAAGAAATTCAAGATTGTTCCATCCGATCTCGAGATAATTGAATTTAAAAATTCATAATCGGGCCACCATTTTGAACGGCCGCCATATTTGAAAGCTACCTCCCCATGATGGACCCCCCGAATTTTTTGCTCCATATGACCTCAGAATCCCGTGGTAAAAGTTTTATTCAGTCCCACCAAATTATAATGACTGATAGGTCTGGCACATGGTCTATTGTAATAGACCCATAACATTCTATGTTTTAGATGTCTTACTTACATTATCTAATAAACCCTCACTTATTTAAAAATAACAGACTGCCAGTCCGATCTCAGAAAACATTTTTGACTAATTTTCGAGAAAAAAATTATTTAAACAAATGGAATTTGTTTAAGTGACATTAACTTATTTTGAAATAATTTCCATTGTTTAAAAATAAATTAATATTTATTTTCAACTGTTCATCAAATTATGCTGGAAAAGTCAGCTTTTTTGTAATAGATTCATAATAAAATTTGTATATTAATCAATTTCATATTTTTTATATCTTGGGTCTAACAAACCATAATTTATTTAAACAAAATAAATTTGATTAAACAAATGAAATAATATATGTAAAATATCTAAAACATAAAATGTTATGTGTCTACAAATATGACTTTTCTAGCATAATTTGAAAAAAAGTTGAAAATAAATAATAATTGATTGTTTAAACAAGTGAAATATTTGAAAATAAAATAAGACTGCCAGTCCGACCTCAAAAAACAGGATTTTAGACGAATTTTCGAGAAAAAAAAAATTAAACAAATGGAATTTGTTTTACAAATGACAATTGACTAAAAATTGTCGATAAATATTCCACTAGACCAATAGTAATAATTTTTGAAGAAAATACGAGAATAAAGTGCTCAAAAGGGTCAATTCAGTGAAGAATCTACATTTTTTGATTTAAGAGTAGTTTTCGGGGCACCGCACAGTGGGAAATTTTTCCATTTTTTTGGACAAAAATCCGTCTACAATGCAATTATTAATGGATTTGAAAATTTTTTTTTTTAAATAATTGTTAGGTATCACCCGATGTTTGAGCACTGCCCAAATTTTAAAAACGTTCAACATAACTTCAAGAAAATCCTATAAATATATGAAATTCGTGTATTTTACTTAAGTAAAAATGTGAATTTCTGTTTTTTAAAAGTTTCACTCAGAAAATATCCTTTACTGCATGTTTTTTGGGTCGCTGATTAAGAAAAATGGGGTCCCGTTAACCAGAAATTGATATAACACCCTTAAAATACCGAAAAACACCCCCAATAGGGATTTTTTCGAAATATTCTCATTAAAAATGTAAAATAGTCTAGTAAAGTGTATTTTTTATATGATAAATATAAAACCTTAAGTTTTCAAATAATAATTCAGTAAACATTTACCCTAAGGGTTAATCAGAGGTTGAAACAACTCCCATTTCGACAAAAAATATAGGTACAATGGTTATTTTTTAGTTTTTGGTTCAAAATAGGGTAAGAGAGTACATTTTGACTATGACAGTGTATCTCAACCCCCTTTAAGGGTGAAAACCACCCTTAAATGGCTGTAGAATTTGAAAATAGGTTTCGAATTTTTTTGAAATTTTAGAATCACGTCTTCTTCGATATTTTCACTAAAATCAGTCTCCGAACCTTGTTTGATAAATAAAAATTATTTTAAAGGTTAAATTAATCAATTCTTATATATTTTGACAATGTGATTAAACAACAATTCAATGTGAGTAGAAACAAATCTAAGTTCTTCAACGTTTTTAAGAAGCTCGTAAGTTAGAAATCGCATTTTTTCCATTTGAAAGGAAAAAAAATATTTAAAATGAAATGAAAATTTTCCATCCATTCTATGCAATGTGAAACAACAATCCAATTTTTAGTAAACATATTTTAAGCATCCTAAAGTTCAAAAATAATTGGGTGCTTAAAAGCAATTTTAGACATTTTTCTTAATCAGCGACCCAAAAAACATGTAGTAAAGGATATTTTCTGAGTTAAACTTTTAAAAAACAGAAATTCGCATTTTTACTACACGAATTTCATATATTTATAGGATTTTTTGAAGTTATGTTGAACGTTTTTAAAATTTGGGCAGTGCTCAAACATCGGGTGATACCTAACAATTATTTAAAAAAAAAAAATTTCAAATCCATTAATAATTGCATTGTAGACGGATTTTTGTCCAAAAAAATGGAAAAATTTCCCACTGTGCACCGTGGAGGTGTGTTAGGGCCGACAAACCCATATGTATATACATCAAATTCTTCGTTGGATAGTCTCCTCCAAGTCCTATAAGTTTAATGCAAGATTTTCCCTAACCCTGAACAATTATTCAAAAATCTCAAAAAGTGGTTTTTCCCCATTCAATTTAAATGGGAAACTTCAGGTCTATATTTAAAAAAAAATTTGAAGAAGAACAAAAAATACGTACTTACTTTTTCGGATTTGGAAACAAATTGGGGATCGAGACCCTCTATAAAAAATTAAGTCATTTTTGGACCACTCTAGCATACAAATTATATTATTATTTATTAAAATAAAGTAGCCAGTGACATACATATAAAGAAAAAATTGTCAATAATTCAATTTTAACTCACAATTTATTATTATTTTCACAGTTCCTGCAAAAAGAATGTACTGATTTTTCAGATCTTGAATGCTTTCTCGACCTCAAGAGCATCACTCTCAGTCCGTGGTACGCGGCGTACTATTTATAGGTTTTAAGAAAAATCTATTGATATTTCCTCTAAACAAATTTTCTTATATGTTTTGAAAAGCCTGTCTTCAAAGTGTAATTGTTAAGTAAACTAATGAAGGAAATCAGTTAAGAAGGCAAACTTTTCGATTCTATTTCAAGAATATCTTCTTAAAATTTCAGCAACAGAGATTTCTTTCCGAAGAGAAATCTACTCGCAATTAATTCATGGATTGCCGAAAGTCAGTAAAGACAATCTAATTCGCTTTATAATAACAAGTATAGAATAGAATATTCTTGGTAGACTTTAGTGTAATTCAAATTAATAAAACAATTTTCTTATCCAATAATCAAAAAACTACGCGTAACATTTTTGATCATTCCAAATATTCATCAACACTCTTTTTACTATAATTGCCTTCACGGTAAGAATATCTTTTACGCGCGAGGAACATCTATTTATTTCCCTGTCAGCTTATAAAAATTGTTTTATATTATTTATAGCATCAAAGTCTAGTTAGCCTTCGATTTGCCTGACAGTTGCTCTGATAGAACCCAGATAATTGAATTTAATTTAAAACCCGTACGGAGAAAGCAGTAATCTATAGTTTTCATTTAAATTTGTTCTGACACGCCATGTTTAGCTTAAAGGTAAACAAAAAATAAATAAGTAAATAAATGATTAGGCATGGTAGAGTGACACCAAGGAACTCGCGCCACTGGCAGTAATTATTTGTATAATACGAATACGTAAAGGTGTGGAATACTGCAAATGAAAATATTGAACTATCAGTAAAGTACCAGGCTTGAGTTTGAGTTAAGATTGTCGGTAATTATTGGGATTCGCAGGAAAGATGCATTCTCAAAACTGAATAAAATCAAATCAAATAAATTTTATTTCAAATTAAATAGTAAATAAAAGTTTCCTCCCCAAGCACAAGCATCGGAACCAGCCAGACAACCACGATGCGAGGCGCCGTGGCATTGAAAGGCTGGACAAGACGAGGCCAGTTCAGATTATAAACAATTGAAAGTTGAACAAACTCCTTTCGCAATAGAGCGAATTAAAATGTGTATAAGATTAATTAGGTACCTATAAAGAAAAACAACTTAAAATAATTAATGTATGCAAAAGACGCTATTGTAAAATGTGTATAAAAGCATAATTGACGGTAAGGGAAAAATCGTTAGTCAAAAAACCCTTTCTTGCAATGCGAAAAAACGTGTTAAATTATGCCACATAATTTTCTATTAAAAATATTCTGTTTATTAAAAAAATTTTATTAATCATTTAAAATTGTTGCAGTGAAAAGGAATTTAAAAGGACAAAAACAGTGAATAACAAAAAAATGACAAAAATAAAAAAGGACAGGAAAGAATTAAAGTTGAAAGTTGTGTGAGTGCGGAAGAGAGACTATTAGTTAGTTGAGTTGCCGGAAGATGGGCAACGCCTGATATGGCAATTTGTGTTTTATTCTAAATGGTGCATTATGCTCTCTGATGCGCGTGATGTTGTTTGTTAGCGGGCTATCACCAAGTTTGAATTGTTAAAATTTATCAGATGTAATCTTGATGTAGTCCGCTAGTGGTGTTATATCATTGCAACGTTCATAGAGATCTCTAAGGGAGGTGTGTATCTAGATGAATTTGATATGAGCCGCATAAATTTGTGTTCCAAGAATCTTAGTTTTTTAATTGTCGTCATCGATGTGCTGCACAATACTGGTGCTGCACATGTGAGGGCCTGCCTTACTATAACGGTGTAAATTAATTTTTTGTTCCGTCGGCGTAGTCTGCTATTCTTGGCCAGGAGCGGGTACAGACTCCTGGACATAAAATAGACTGTCCGTACAGTTTCGTTAATATGTTTGGAGAATGTCAGTCTTTTGTCAAGGTGAACACCTATGTACTTCACGCACTCCCTGGTTGGAATTTGGTTTCCCCTGATCGAAATAGGTGTAATAATTTTATTTTTAGTAAAGTTGTGCGTGAAGACCATTGCTTCCGACTTCTCCACATTCACTCGAACCTTCCACTTGTTATAATACGTCATGGCATGAGCCATATATGCCTTGAGAAGCATGTTGTCTGCTTGTGCACTATGGGTATGAGCGTACATGGCCGTGTCATCAGCGTACTTCGCAAGTTTGATATTTGGGAATGTGGGGAAGTCTGAAATTTTACAATTTGGATGCAAGGACCGACCCTTGCAGGACGCTCGCTCGAATTTCCCGCTGTGTAGATAGTTTGTTACTTACTCGAACTTGCAGCGTTCTGCCAGTCAGGTACGAATGTATAAGTTTGACGATGTGCCACGGAAAGCAATATTCTATTATTTTCGATATTAGGCACGGGATCCAGACGGTATCAAAGGCTTTTTCAACATCCAAAAGTGCCATTGTGGTACTCTTCCCCAGGTTGCATTGTATAATCACATCATGAATGATTTTAACGATTTGTTGTACTGTGCTCCTTCCCTTCTTGAAGCCGAATTATTGTTCATCATCAATGTGAAGTCCATCCTGGGCAGCGCTTAGTCTGTCTAGGATGACCTTCTCCACTAACTTGAAGATCACAGACAGCAACGAGATTGGCCGATCACTGCCCGCGATCTTTGGGTTCTTATTCGGTTTCAGAATGGGGACGACCACAGCGCATTTTTACATGTCAGGCCAATGTTGTAATCGTAGAATCGCATTAATGATGTACATGAGCTGTACAATACCTTTTTTCGACAAATATTTTAGTAATTTATATTCGATACCGTCTTTCCCCGGCGCCTTATTACTTGGGAGTGTCTTTATTAGCTTCGCTAATTTAAAACATGACTTTTAGAAACTCAGGTCTCGTTAATTGGATGTCATATCCAATGACATTGTTTACGTCTTCTTCAATGCGGTCGTGTTCAGGATTGTTTGGTGTGTTTTCGTTATATACTTCTTCATAGTTGTCAGCTAGTTCGTTCGCCTTCTGCAAGTCTGTCAAGGCTGTCTGTCCGTTAATTTTGGTCAGCGCAGGCATGACTTGCCGTGTGGCTTTTAGCGCCCTGGTCAGTTTCCACAGCGAGTTATCCTGAGGATTTAAAGCTTCTAGTTTCTTACTCCATTTCCTGTTTCTCCAGGCGGTTATGGAATCTCGAATCCGCCGTTGAAATCTGGTCATCTCTATCTTAGCATCGACATCACGATTCTGCTGCCATCGTCTTCTTAATCTATTCTTTTTCCTAATTTCTTGTTTGACCGCTTCGTCAAGACGGCCTCTGTATGGATCTATCGTTATTGCTTGGTACTCTGCAGTACCCTTGTACCTCTTCCACTACACCCTCCAGTTCAACGGCTGTGTGAATAGTATTGGTGAGTTTGATATGTATTGATCATATAGGAATGAAACTTGAGCTCTTGTTGTAGCTAATACAAATGTTATAAAAAGGTTAGTTTATATCTTTAGTCCAGACTGTAGCAAGGAAAGTTTCGTTAACTCATGGAATATAAAAATTAAGTCTGAAGTAATTATGACGGATGAGCGGATCATTTAGACATTGAGCGCCTATTTTCATTTCAGCCTAAAAAGATCTCTTGTAAATAGTTCTTGACCCCGATAGTTCCCGCAGCGTCAAGGTAATCTTGTTGTTTCTTGCCAGTTGCTCTATGATAATGGTAACGTAATCTAAGGCCTTTGAAAGCCTATATTTTGGGTCATATACACCGGCACCTATTCTTTTGCCCGCCTTAAATACATCAGTCTACAGACGAGCGACCCTCTTTTAAGTTACTGTCCTCCAAAGACCACACCTGGGGGTTAGCTGAAAAAGTTGAGACATCTAACTATAATAATTATTATAATCGATAACCTCCTTTGAAAGGTATAGCAAAGACGTATTCATATAGGTTACTTACAGAAGTCATTTCTAGTAAATCGTTATATTCTTTATAATATATAATCCAGCAGAGTTTTTACAAATCTAGCTATAGTGATATTTCGGTTCAAACGAACCAATCTCAAAGTTACGAACTAAAGTCCCATAAGACGTGTGCTAGTTTTTTCCGCAAATAACAAGCCCGCTTACAATGAACTTGGGCCAGGCTAGATAAGTGTCAGAATTAAAAAAAAACATAAGTCGTTACAGCAAAGTGATAGTGGAATATTGTAAAACATATCATAACTAATGAAGGAAAAATAATCCGAACCACCTACGATTATCTGGGGGGAAATGGGGTAGACTTTTAGGGGGGTAAACGGTTTTTTGCGATTTCTGGCTTAACTACACATCCTTTTGAAAAAAGTTAAATATAAAAGTTGTAAGTAATAAAGAGATCTACAACTTTTATGGAGATCATCTTTATGGTCATTTATACGCCGTACCAATACCGTTACAATAGAAGGCATAGAAATCAAGATCATACTTTTTTGTTTGTTTAATAATTCAAACGTGGTTGAGGAATGTAATTAATTATTAATTATTTTACTTATTATTTGTAGCATACATTGATATTACAAAATTATATTAATTTTAATAAATAATAACAAATTTTTGACAATAATTATAAAACATACAACGAAAAAAGGCATTTTTTCGGAATTTTCGATTTTCCGGCAATTTTTTCCATTGCAGTATATATATATATATATATATATATATATATATATATATATATATATATATATTTTCATTGAAAGTAGAAGTAAAAACAAAAAAAATGACCCCTGTCCGTACCCTATCGGACAAGTACTTTTATGAGGAATCGCAGTTGAAAATTTCACTATTTTTTTTTAATTGAATTAAACAACAACAGCTAAATATTCTGCTCCAAAAAAATAGTGCTTATGTGGGACACCAAAAGGTATACTTTCACCAAGTTTGAGCTAAATCAAATTATTTTTGTGGAAGAAAAAAATAAAAAACTGCGTGTATCTCGAAAAATTTTGAGGTTAGGATAAAAATGCTCTCCCCAAAAGTTGTAGATCTCTTTATTACTTACAACTCTTATATTTAACTTTTTTCGATAGGATGCGTAGTTAAGCCAGAAATCGCAAAAAACCGTTTTTCCCCCCTAAAAGCCCACCCCATTTCCCCCCAGATAATCGCAGGTGGTTCGGATTATTTTTCCTTCATTAGTTATGATATGTTCTACAATATTTCACTATCAGTTTGCTGTAACGAATTATGTTGTTGTCCAACCCTTATCTAGCCTGGTCTACTAGCTAAAGTAGAAACGTATATTAATGACATTAAACTTACCAAGAAAAAACTAACAGAAATATATTATTTTTTGAAGAAAGATAATTATGAAGCATATATCTACATTATTTCTTTTGTGTAAGAAAAAATAAAATGTGAGTTACCGAAAATAATGGTGATTTTTTTAACCCATCACCTACATCGTTTATAACGAAGCTTTTTGGGAGTACCTTGAGGTTTATTATAACCGAACTATAACTGTAATTTTGTTTCATGTAAATCTTTTCAGCCCGAAGACGTTAATAATATGAAATAATTTTATCACAGTTTCCGAAAGCACTTGCTTGGTAATATCCCGACGCCGTAGGCGGAGGGATATTACCTAAAAGCAACGTGCTTGAGGAAGTTGATAGGAAGTTGAAGGAAGTGATAAAATTATGAGCTATTTATCGACGTTCGAGTGGTATTCGCATAGAAAATTTTTTGCAATTTATTTTATTTATTTGTTCAAAACTATTTATTAAAAACACAATTATTAAAGAAGCAATTTGTAAAATTAAATGTAGATTATGTATTATGTATTATTTGGTGTGTTTTCCTCTATTATTATATTCATTAAATCGTTATTTGCAGTTCCAAATTGACATTGTCAAAAAATTAATTTTAAATTATCGAACTGTCAAACTGGATGACATAAGTGAAAAGATCCCTCAGGGATCTTTTCAGTGTAATTCTGTTCTGATTGGTTGTTTCAGCACACGTGATTAGAAATGGGCGAACTTAATAGGATTGCTATTTGAGCAAAAAATTTTCATTTCAATTTTGCATGAAGCGTTAATATCGCCAGTTATTCAAGGTGTTTTTGGTTTATTTTGTGTTTTTGTACACTTGACAGGGAAACTAGGTCAAAACAATGTTTACATTGTGATAGAGAAAACCATATGCTACATTAACATATTGTAGTAATGTTTATAATATTGTTTTGCAATTTAATGAAGTAATTTAAGTTGTAGATTCCGTTCAGTATTACCTTTCTTTAAAAATAGTTCATATCTTAAAACATTAATAATTATAATCATCAAAGATTAAATCCTCGCGCTAAAGCTTTCGGTATTTAATCAGATATCTGCCACTTTATAAAAAAGGTAACCATAAATTTCTCTAGTAGTTATCAACCAATAGCATATCGGCTTCAGGAAACATAAATCTACCACTGCCCCACTTTTAGCTATGCTTGATCAAGTCTAGAAAAATTTAGATCAAAACAAGAAGTTCTCTTCAGTTTTGTTGATCTCTCTAAGGCGTTTGACTGTGTCGATCATCAAATTCTTCTTGAAACTATTGAGTCTTATGGTATACGTGGTATTTGCAATGATTTACTTAGGTCATATTTAACCGGTAGGAAACAGTTCGTAGATTGTTTTGGCAGAAGATCGGATGAGCTTCTGGTTGATATAGGTGTACCACAAGGCAGTGTGTTAGGCCCACTATTGTTTATTTTGTATATCAATGATTTGAACAATTTAATTTCTTCTCATTATGGCTTATTTGCAGATGACTATTATTTCTTGTGAAGACAACTTTGAAGTTGTACTTGAATAGATTAAAACTAACTTTAGATCAGTAACTGAATACTTTAACAAAAAAATGATTGTATTTAATAAACACAAAATATTTTGTATGCAATCTCACCCGGTTCCATCAAGAAATAAGTCAAGTTTGCTACTACAACACAATGGAAAATCAGTTCAACGGCTTACCTCTTTTAAAGGAATTAACATTCACTTATCTCTTGATTGGAAAACTTATGTTTGTATAAAATGTGCAAGTAAATATTTCGCTTTAAAAAGACTATGTCAGATAACTAGTATCAAAACTGTAAAAATGTATTATGCAATATGGAATCGCATTTAAGATACGGAGTATTTTTTCTACAACAGCGAATAGGATGTTTCTGGAATCGATCAAGAATATCTACTTTCTCGGTGTAATTTCAGATCCCAAAATACACTATTCTAGTATTTTACTCCATTGCTCAGTAACTATCTGAAAACAGTCCGGGAAAGTTAACTTTCCAGGACTCTGTTTTTTATATATAAAAGTTAGGCCTAAGCCGGGAAAGTAACTTCCTCGGACTGTTTTTTATATATATTCTAATATACATATATTTTTCCATTTTTATACTTTTATAATAATATTGATTGCGATTTCAGAAAAAATAGTATGTGTACTTTGTAGTAAAAGCACATTCCCGGACTTCAATGCTTGAATTTAAATCATCGTCCGGGACTATACTGCTTTTACTACTAGATACACAATGTACTCTATATGTTCGGTTTGGGCTATAGGGATTCTTGTAAATCTACTTTTATTCGGCACAAATGATTAACGCTACCATATCTATACATATTCGAAATTTTAAAATTTGTTAAGTAAAATGTATCACAATTTAATTTTCAAAATTCATAGTATCCAACTCGTCTTGGATATAATTTACAGGACGGCATTTATATACCATCCTTTATAACAGGCTAGGTAATGTCATAAAAATATAGCCAGCTGAAAGACATTTTTTTCTACAGTAGAATCTAAATTAGTTGTGAATGCATTTTACTCTGTATAGAAGAGTTTCTGCATTCGCAGCTAATATAGATAAATAAAAGATGTTTTGTAAATATTTGTGATAATATTGCTAAAATTATTTGACTTGTCCTATATCATGTATTTGATTCAGGGGAATTAATAACTGATTACATTGTTCAAACACATATCCACAGTCGGTAATAACCGACTGCAACTTTCTACTTCTTTGTCATTTTTTTAATCATATGTAGATCAATGTTGACGAATGCGGACCTGTCCGCTCCCCAAAGATCCGAGTTTTGCATAACAAATTAATAATTCTGAAAACAATCATAACAACAATCAGTGCGTATAAATAGAACCTTGATTGTATGTGTTTGTTTTAATAAACAAAGACAAAATTAAATGGTAAACAAAGTCATGCGCTCGAACCATACACCTGATCATTTTTAATTGGTAAATGTTAAGGTGTTCAAGAAAATTATTTATGAGAGAAGGCAGTTCTAAACGCGCAATTGGTGGCTGTAATGACAGAAAAATATGCAAAACAGTTTCTATTATTATACGTTTTATTGGTCTACACCCATATTACAAGCGATCTTTTTTTGTGTTATTGTTCTTGCCCCGACGAACTTTACGTCAGGTTATTCTATACAGCCAATTAACTCCGTAATAAATTGTATACATTATGTTGTTAGTTACACATTGGCAGACGATTTCTAATGTCTAATGTCAGATTAAAATATTCGTAGGCCATGTCTGGTATTTGAAATGTATACATAATTTGTATTCGAAGAAATATCAATTGCGTAGGTAATAACTATTAGTGATTTTTATAAATGGCCAGATAAATATAATCAATGAGATCAATATTTCAGATTTAAATCACACGTAAAGAGATAGATTCTCAGTGTACCATTTTGCTGGAGAGTCCCTTTTGCAGACGAATTTCCTGGATAATCGAGCTATTACTGCAATGGGCTGTCCAGGCAATTCGTAGCAAACGCCACAATACGCCGCCACAGTGGTGCTTTCATCGAAAACAGGTGTAAAAAATCGATAACCTATCCAATTTTCGATAAAAATTTACGAAACTTAGTAGAGTTAAGTATTTGAATATGCTAAATTCAGTATTGCTGCAGAATTTTTCTTTTTTTTCAATATTTCAGCTTCAGAATTTGGGTCAGAAGAATGCATTTCTTGGATATTACTCAACTAGTTGTGGAAATTCAAATTTATAATTAAGTATTACCTTCACAGTCAAAGACATTTTACAATTTATGAAAACATCGAATTGTGGTATAATAACCGGTTGGCACTCCAGTTTCAGCTCAAACCAGCCCTGATGTGCTTGAACTTTTGCAGTAAACAAACAAAAACTCACTACCTACGTCAAAGCTATCAAATCAGATGTGAAACTAGCTGTATATTTTTTTCCAACGCCACCAACCTCGTGCTTCCACTCTGATCTCGCCGTAAATAATCGATACTTGATTATTTGTTTTTGTCAACAATAATAAAACTACGTAAGAAGAAAATAAGATAAATATGATCGATCTAAACTGAAAATTTTTCGATGTATGGTGAACGTTAGTTCAAAATTTGTTTTATGCAATGAAAAAGGAGAGGTAATTATGCCTTGGATCGTTATTAATTTTTTTATGACTAGTATTTTAATATGTAACGCATCGTAAAAGCTGTAATCATCAATTTCACTTATTAAATCTCACGAATCATCGTTCTAATTAAAATGCCTATACAATATCTTTAAAGAGCTCATTAATTTTTTTATTAAATTTATTAGTTTTTCTTTGGGATAAATAAAAGTAATTAAAAGATATATACGATGTATCCTTGGGATGGAACAATGATTTTTTTCAAAAAACTCTTTAAACAATACTCATTAGTTGTTTTTTCCTATTCAAGCTACATATTTAATATTATTCTTTAAAAGCTCCAGCGTCTTTCGAGGAAGACCGTTTTATCCACGAGTGTATAAGCTAAAATGAAAATATTCCTATTAAAATATTCTCCAACGACACAGGTGTGAAAATAAAATAGATCTGGTGTTTTATAATTAAATAGTTACTTGTAGAGTTCAAATTAGGCTATAGTGTAAAAACTGTAATAAATAATTTATTTCTTCTTGTTGTTATTTTTTTGTTATTTCTGTATCCATCGTTATTAAAAATCCTTTACTTGAGGAAAGTGAGTGGCTACACACACCCTCTCGTTAATAAAAAGAACAATTAATCAACTAATGTATCAATGGCAAAACGTACTTTTTTAATAAGAGTTGGCAAAACGTTACAACTGACACAAAAGCAGGTTTAACTCTGTCAATATTGACAGTTACGACTTTATTTATTTTATTAATAGTAATTAACTTATCTGTACGGGATAAAGCTTTAAATGGACCTTCGTACAGTGGAGAAAGGGTAGGTTTAAAACGTTCTTTACGAACAAATATAAAATCACATGTAAAAATGCCAGAAGTGATAAACGATTTGTAATTAACATGAGGAAATGGGGAAATAAAAAATAAATTTTTAAACTAAGTGCGTAATTTGTCAATAAAATAAGGGATATTAGGATAAATATATGATTTAATGAAAAATTCACCAGGTAATCGTAGAATTTGACCAACAATCAGTTCAGCTGAAGAGCATTGCAAATCTTCGTTGGGAATGATTCTAAAAGCCAATAATGTTATAGGAAATTCATCTACCCAATGTGACGTATTGACTCTAGTCATCAAAGAAGTTTTAAGGATTCGATGAAATCGTTCGACTAATCCGTTGCTTTGAGGATGGTATGTAGTTGGGTTCACCAATTTATAGTGTAAAAACTATAATGAATAATTTATTTAATTTATAAAATGTATATTGATATGAAAATATAAAATATCAAATTTTAAATATAAATCATTTCATTTCTTGATTTTTTTCTCGTTGTTATTTTTTTTTGTTATTTCTGTCCATCGTTATTAAAAATCCTTTACTTGAGGCAAGTGAGTCGCTACATAGGCCATTGCCGATTAATAGAGATCACTTTCCTTGAAATCAAAAATAACACTTCGCGCTTGAAATACACGCAAAATTTTTTCTACATTAAAAGTAAATCATGAAAATTTAAAAAAATACATTTCGTATCTTTTGACTACATTGCGTCAATAATTGGTGATATTTGTCAATTAGTGGTCAATATGTTTTGATTTTCAAAGTTTCATACGGTATCTGTAGCCGTCTGCAAGGAAATGTCGTTCGCTATTTATTACATTCTTAGTTTTGTGCAAAGAAAAGTGATATTATTTTCGTGAATATTTATTGGAGAAATGATGGAAGTAATGCGAATTTCCCAAACACTCCACCAAATGTGGCCGAACAAGCGAAAAGTGGCGGATTTACGGGGGGGGGGCTATAGGGGCTATAGCCCAGGACGGGAAAATCCAGGGGCGGCAAATTTTTTGAAAAATACCAAAGCCACATAAAAACAAAAAATTATTATTATTAGTATGTACTATCAGCACATTTTTAGTTTATTTGAGAACGTGTTTTTTATTTTAACTAGACTAGAGTTTCTTGTTATAGTCAACTGTACAGGGTGGTCGTGCGAACGTTAGAATCTCATTTAACTTATTTTTGGAGTTACGTAAAAAAGTTCAAAAATAGAAGTTATGAGAAATCACATGTATTTTCCAAAATTAATTTCAGAATAATATATTCTGTAACAAGGTTAGAATGAAAATTCGATACGAGTGGAAGATTCCGAACGCGAGCGAAAGCGAGCGTGAGGAACCACGAGTAGATCGAATTTTCATTCTAACCGAGTAACAGACTGTATTTTCTCCACGACCATTAGTAAAAAAAAAACAAATAAATCTGAACAAAACAAGTTATTTATTGAAACAATTACACTACATTGTGTTAATATTTACATTTATAGTGTTTATACAATTACTGAATTGACACTGACAGTTTGGAATATAACTATGGAATATTCATTCTGGACTTGTTATAAAATGACAATACATGCAAATCACATAAGAAGCAAATGTTTCAGAATAAATATTCTATCTCAAGAGTGATAATTTTTACTTTCTATTATTAAAAATGATTTCAGAATTATTACATTCTATAATGGTTGTGGAGAAAAACAATTAAAAGTCGAATTTCGGAGATATGAGCTTTACCTTGGTTTTTTTAAATGGAACAATCCATATATTTTTACACCATTTGAAAAGCCATAGCCATTCAATGATGTATAACACATAGTATTTTTCTTAAAAACTATAGTAGATATTAAGTTTTGTATTTTCTTACATTAAGTCATGGTAGTCCGAAAAATATAATGGGGTCGTTTCTTTCAACAAAATTTACAAAATATCGTTATACGATCAAAAAGCATATTAAATATACGTTGTATATATCATATTAAAAAAAGTTCTAATCATCACATGCAAGAACAAATTGGTTTTGAAAATAAAAAGGCGGTAAATAATGACGTATATAATGAGAATTCAATTCTAGAGAATTTTCATGTTTTCATTCATCATGTTGGTGGCAGTGCTCTGTTGATTTGTTGTTTACGTTTACATTGTGTGTTTAATATTTGTTTATAATGGAACCTAATTTTGTGAAAGGTACTTCAGAGAATTTACCAATAGTGAATTTTTATATGGTACACGAGTTTTATGTAGACAATTTGAACTATTTAAGTGCCGAATCGCGAAATGTTAAAAATTTGAAGTTAGTATTTCTTTAAAATAATTTGACAATGACTCACATCGATACTAACACTAACAGCAAATAAGCAAAGCAAACGATGATCATCGATTATTCCTTTATCTAACTGCAATTAATTTCACTATTAAAATAACTTTAGATTGTAAAATAAAAAAATACGGGCCAATTAAAATTTAATAAATTATTTGAATATAAAATTTTTAAGAAATGGTCTATTACTGAAATTCTCCATTTTATTTAAAATAAAGTGAAATTAGATACTAACAGATATTTTGACAGAACTAACATATGGTTTACTTTAATATACATACTTTTGTTCTCGATGGCTAATTTGATAAATTGTAAATTTATAGTAAATCGGACAAAAATGTTTTAAGATAAAAACCATGTATTATATATAATTAAAAAGCTTTTTTTATGGCCTTTCAAATGGTGTAAATATATATGGAGTGTTCCATTTAAAAAAACCAAAGTAAAGTTCATATCTCCGAAATGCGACTTTCAATTGCTATTCTGAAATAATTTTTGGAAAATACATGTGATTTTCTATAACTCTTATTTTTACACTTTTTTTACGTAACTCCAAAAATAACGAAGTTAAATGAGGTTCTAAAGTTCGCGCGAACACTGTACATAGAATTTTCTCAATATCTGTTATAGAACTTAAATTAGTAGGAGTTGTTTTGCTGATTGCTGATAAGCCTATCTGGCCTAGGCCTATTTGACCTATCTCTAAATGAATAACATTTTAAATACATACCAAAGTTTATTTCAAATTTTATTTTGTTCTCGTTCTCATATGATAAAAAAAAACAATATACAGTGTGTCCCACTTCGTACTAAGCCACCCCTATAACTTGGCTATTTGTATTTGGATTTGTATATATTTTTTATAGCACATAATACCCATAATGAACTACCTTTGGAAGGTAGAACTGTTACTCATCTCTATTTCAAAGCCAACTGTGATGTTTTTAAAATGTGAATTTTGCAAAAGTAACATTAGCGATTGAGATAGAGGAAAAATGTATTTGGAAAAGTCATTCAGAAAAATTAAGTAACTTCAAATATGAATTTTCATTTAAGAATATTGATTTTTTTTTTTTTGAAAAATATTGCAAGTCAGAGTATATCACAGTATATCACTTGAAGCTCCCCACTATGTGGTCGATATTCCCAATGCTGATGCCACTCTTCAGGAAAAAACGACATAGATATCGGCCAACACAAGAAAGACGTTGTCTTTTTGAGAATGAAATCAGTGGAATAAAAACAAAAAAAATCCAAGATTTTAGAGAGGAACCACCTAGACAAATTTTTGAGTGAAGCTGAACAATTACTAATGATGATCGATGACTAAGAAAATGACATGAGAAATTTTCCTCTATAACCTATTTTTCCGTTTAAGAAATGTGACGATCAAATGCAATACTTTTTCTCTTCATATCTGCGAAAATTATACTAATATTCGGAAGTTGTCATTAGTGAAACTGTAGAAAACAAACATTTTATTTTATAATTATTTACACAGGAAGTAAGCTAGCTTCATGGGTTTATTTGAAATTTAAATTATCATATAAAATACGGGTAACATCTCTGAATAACAGTGAAAACAGCATTTTAATTGCTTTAATATACTTAATTAAGAAATCACAGGGAGTGTCGATGGAACAAGCTGACTCATTAGTCTGATATCAAACGAGACTGAATTTAAAATTGCTGAAACTTTCTTATTTTTTAAACAAATTTAAACACCTTAAAAGTCTCGTTTGCCTCTGTGTATTTCTCATCTTCCTATTATTAAAGGTATTTTTTATAGATTTAGTACCATAATGTCTTTACCAACGAATATTTTCATTTGCACCCAAAACGGTAATCAACGAATGACGTACTGTTTGAACAACTTGTTTTTTATCAAGGTGTAAAGTTGCGTTTAATGTAAAATAAATACGATTTGTGGGTATTGACAAAAAATATGGGTTCAACATTGAACTATTTTCAAAATTATTTTTTTTGCAATTAATATTAACAAAAAAATAAAAAAAATAAAATAAAATATATTTGTATTGCTAAGAACAGAAAGCGATCTTTCTGAGTTAAGTCCAGATGTAAACATTTTCTCAAATATTATATGAATCTATAAACCACAAATACCAAAAACAAAAAAGGAAAAAATTAAATTGCATTATCCATTATGTTTAGAAATGATTGACGATTAAAGGAAAGTTGGCAGGGATACACGCTACTCGCCTAGGTGCCTATCGAAGCGTTTTTTATTTTCTTGGCAAACTGGGCAAGGCCTCAGTAAATAAGGAGAACAGCATGAGGTTAGACAATAGGGATTTATGCATTATTATAACTAATATATCCACATCCTTACTCCAATTTTAGTCAGATAGGTAATTATATGTGTACATATATCTATTTTATTTAGACATTTAAGACATATAGTAAATTGAATGGAGCAGTAACCACATATATTATAATTGTGCAAAGACTGTTTATTGCATTTGTTTATATATTTCTGGCAGCTAGCGTTATTTGTTTAGTTATTTTTAATTAATTAGGATCATATGTGAAGGTTTTATTGTTTGCAAATAAAAAAAGAGTACAATACCTAGAGCCTTTTTATGGATGCCTCCTATGGAGCCTCCTTTTATGGATGATTCTTGTAGTAAAAGGTATCTTCTTTAGCTTGTATATGATCCCTGTTACCCTCAAGGAATGAAAACTAATCATAAATCGAAAATTGTTGATAGATAAGAGATCGCTGATTACAAATTTGTAGTCGAAATTAAGAAAAACTTGGTGGCGCCAATATGGCGGATAGAAAAGATATAAAATGTCAAAATCGATTTCTGATTTTGGGATTTTCCCACGTTTTTTTTTTATTGAATATTTGAGTTCTCTTTAAAAAAACTCACCCGTATTTTTTTTGCGAAATTTGCTTCTTTTCTACAGAAAAAGTTATTATGTTATATGAATTTAAAATTGGCGGCAATATTTCTCCACTGATGACGCATTGGGCGGACGGACCAATCAGTATACTCTAGCACCCTTAGTAGAGGCTACATATGAGCAGATTGTACGTATAAGTGTTTGTCTCTTTCTAAGATAACAGACATGACAGGACATTCACAGGACAACACTTTTTCATCATTTTCATCTATTAATACTTCTTTTGTAATATTGAATAAACAAGACTCTATTTCAGTGTTCCCTTTAAGTTAAATGAAAGTTTAGGTGCCAATTAATAACTTACCGCTTAGTTTTTAAAAGTCATTCACTATTTCACTGTCAATAATAAGAAGATTACCAGTTGCTGCCTTCTCAAAAACTTTCTCCATTTTAATGTCTACACAGTACACACACACACACACACTTTTAAATAATAATTAATAAGAAACAAAGTTATAAAGTCAAAATACTAGATACGTGCGATCACAATGTAAATAAGAGAACATAACCTATCTTTTAGTTTATTTCCATCAGTGTTGCCAAGTGTCAGTTATTTGTTGAGAGCCGACATATAAAGTGTGTTTCTTCTGTTAATTATTATCATTTTTATTATAGTAGGTGGTATTATTCAATGGAAATTCATTATTTTCAAAAGCGGAGATAACTAGATATTCTTTATTGAAATAATTAAAGCATTTCCTCTAACGTTAAACATTCATATACATTAGGCAACATGGAAATAGTCTCATCGGCAGGTTTCCAGAGGAAATGTAAAATTCAGAAATGTCAACAGGTTCGGTTAATGTTCGTATGAAGACGGAAATTGTTTAATTTTGATTGGAGGGTCCACTTATGACGTTATTTGAGCGCATTTACTTGTTTGAAGTATGGAGTAAATTAGACAATATTTTTATTTTTAAAATATCCATTTAAAATTAAAATATTATACGATATGACGTGTATTTAGGTTGGGTCGATTTTCTAATTTCAAAAGGCCTGTAGTGTGAAAAGTTGTGTGATGGTCTAAAATGAAGAGATATTTTTTTATTTTAATATTTGACCCCCCCCCCCCCCCGCCGAGCACATAAAATAAAAAAACATTAAAAATTAAAAATCAAAAGTTTGGTACCAAATCAGAATACGTAGTAGTATAGACAAATAATTATTAAATGCCCAAATGGAAGGGTGGATGGGTGGGCAGCAGTAGAACTCGATGGCAGCCACCTCCACGTGGTGAGTTCTGGGTTATTTTGTATAATAATTATTGTGCGAAATAAGCAAAGAGCTGTTTAAGTACTAGCGCAATATAAAAATTTTATTTAGACGAGTTTTGAGGGGCCGACGGGGGTCTAAATACACTACAAATTTAAAAATATGTTTTATGGGTAAATAAGGAACCATAACAGCCTTTCCCAACACAGGCGACTTAGTTATATTTTTTTTATTTCTTTTTTTTTTGGAGGGTCGGCGGGCGGCCTAAAACATTTTTGAAAAAAAAACATTTTTTATTCTTAAATAAAAGACCAATCTACAACTTTTTTCACTACAGGCATTTCGAATTTTCTAAAAAAGTTATAAACCGACCCACCCTAGATACAACATTTATTAGATGTTAATAAATGATTTATGACAAAATAAACATCAAGTTCAATAACGTGGGAAAGGCCCATTCTGGTACGTAAAAATAAATAAGACGGTTAATTAACTTAAATATTTTACCCTTTATTTTTGAAAATATCTGAAGATATTGCTTATAAAAACTGCATGCTCAAAATTATATAAAGTATCACGAAACTTACAAACTGACAATATATTAAACACGAAAATAAAAAAAGTAAAGAATTTTACTTTTGTATCTTTTTAAATTCGATTTTACCCAAAAACTATCGTCCTACAAAAAATACCATCAGACCTTTTTCTAAATTTCCTCTTCTTCAAAAGGCAATTTAACTTTTTTCGTCCGATCAATATTTCTCGAGATATTTAAGAAAAATGGAATTTTCAAATTCAAACTCAATTTTTTTTAATGAAGCGTCCCTACGACGACGTTATCGTTTTTGTTTTTCTGAAGAACATCATGTGCCGAGTTTTAGCCGTTTTTCACAATAACAAAATAGCGAAAATTTTATTCAAATATGTGAAGTCGCACATTGTTTTAATCATAATTTATTTATCTTTTATCCTACAGAAGAAAAAATCCAATTTGAAATTTTAATTTGAATTTGTTTCTTAAATATCTAATACTTAAACTAAATTTTTCGTCTCATAAACGTTGGGACGTCATCTTTAAACTTCCATTTCTCCGAAATTATTAATTCTACAGAAGTAAAAAAAAAAAAAAAATTCTTCTCGGTTTATAGCTTCCCCTCCTTGTTTTTCGCTGAAACGAATATTTATTGGAATATACAACGTGATCTACCATGACATGCGGAAAATTTAACATTAGGTTGTCTCCACCGAAAGGAGTTAAAAAAATGAAAAATTAAAAAAAAAAACCAAAAAAATTACCTTATTTTTTTGTGTATGCGCTGCCAATGACTTTAACCAATCTGACGTAACGCGGTACAAACATATCACTTTATCAGACTTGAGATTGACACTATTGACAGCAAAGTTGGAGAGGGTAGAAGTGACTTTTTGGTTTTAATCAAATCACACTACTAGCGAAAGAAATCGAAAAGACATTGACATGGTAGTGAATTCTGTAAAAACAAGTAGATATAAGAGATATTTATTTAAACCGGACAATAACACGCCGGTGTTCTGATTGTTCGACCGAAAGCAAAAAACGCGGCACTTTGATCTGTGTTTTGACCGCACTTGCCGGCTTCACTTTTTATGCCAATTAAGGAAATGAAAACATCTCCAATGCGTTCTTAAGTAAGTTCGTCGACCTATTACTAACCTACTCAATATCAGTAGTGTATCTTCGCAAATTTACTAAATACTAAATAACCTCAGAACACTAAAATTTTCCGGGGGCTTTCCCACATTGAAGACTAGTACACCATTTTATTTTCCGCATATCATGGTAGATCACGTTGTATGCAATGTTTTTCATAAAGATTAAAGCCTAAGGAACAATGTTAGACATGTCCCCCCCCCCCAAAAAAAAACTGGCTATACTTTAAAAATGGCGTCCGTTTAAAAAAAATTGCAAATATTGTTTTTATCATTTAACACAAAAACTAAGATGGAGAAAAACTTTCTGCACAAAGAACAAAGTGCACAAAATTTTCTACAATTTTGTTCCTAAACAATATTTGGATACCATTGTTACCGTTTCGAGATAAATAAATGTCTGCAAATTATAATATTGTTGTTATTAATTTTTTTCAGTTTATTTTATTTTTTGTTATGTTAATAATATAAAGTTATATTATACACCTCACAATAATTGTCACAGTTGTTTCCTCTAATGAATGTTTTCTTAATTTTGGACTCATTTATCTGGAAAATGGTGATTTCTATCAAAATATTGTATAGAAAAAATACCGTGGAAAATTCTATACACGTTGTTTTTTGTGAAAAAAGTTTTTATCCATCTTTTTTAGTAGTTTTTGTGTTAAATGACAAAAGCAACACATCATTGGCAACACTTTCTTTTAACATATGGCCGCCATTTTGAAAGTACAGCCAGTTTTTTTTAGGACATGTCTTAAATTGTTCCTTAGGCGGGGGGGGGGGGGTGTACGTTCAGCTACGGAGGGCTCCCCGACTTATAGTGCTGCGGCGAAAAAGGTTAAATCTATCTATAAAAAATTCCCTAGAGGCCCGTAGCGGGGGCCCGCCGGAGATCTTGACAAAATTTTTTTTCAAATTATTTCTCCCCCCCGCTCATCAATTATTAAGCGCGAGGGCCCGCCAGAGATTTTGGCAAAACTTTTTTTTCATCAATTTTATTATGCGCGGGGGTCCGCCAGAAATTTTTGTAATTTTTTTTTCAAATTTCGCCCCCCCCCCCCTGCATAAATTACTAAGCGCAGGGGCCCGTTAGCTTCTGAGGGGCCCGTAGCGAGGGTCGGCCAGAGATTTTGACAAAGAATTTTTTCCTGCTCATCAATTATTACGCGCGGGGGCCCGCCAGTGAATTTGGTACCGGGGCCCATGATTTGAATACACATATTCGTGATTATAAAAAAAAAACAAAACAACCGAAACAATAACAGAAATAACAACAGAAAACATAAAAAAATAAAAATATATACAGAAAAAAACAAAAAAGCAACAAAAAAATATATAAAAATTTGTATTTTATTTTATGTATCAAATCTGAATAAGATAAATTTATATAAAGCGCTCCCATTGTTCAGAACATAAACATAGCAATCCTACCCTGAACTATTGACAAAGTTGCGAGCCCCAGAGCGCGGCCAAACGGCGTTAAGCCAACACTGCACCGTACAGACCTAATGAGCAAACGGAAAATGGCACTTAATTGTTTTAAATCAAAAGTAAACGATAAAATTAAAATCAATGGGTGCCATTTAGAAGCAGCAAGCGGGCGTAAGGACAAGCACAAGAATCTCAGATTGGAGTGTGTAGATATGTATCGGGGACAACAAATTGCTTTCTCGTTCACTGCACATATACATGAGTGATCTGCCGCGAGCTGTTATCGCCAATCTCGAGCTGCCATCCTCCTCTCGACCACCGACCAGCAACTGACCACTCTTGACCGCTCCGTTGATGACCGGGCGAATTCTGTATCGGTGCTGAGGCTAGTACGGATGCTCGTCGCTAGATATGCAAATATTACTGGTTCGATTTCGTCTCATTCCCTCAACTTCATCCCCGACGGAATTAGTACGTCGGGTACACCAAAGAAAGCTACACTTTTCGATTGGAATGTGCCACTTTCTGTGTTCATAGTTGATGCCAAAGGGTAACTTTTCAGACAGGGAGCCACTTGAAAATCCGTGTAGAACACCAAAATGGCGGCCATTGAAGATGGCCGCCATTAGCCGCACTAAATTTTCTGACCTCCTAATGGCCCGATTTCGATTTCCTTTTTTTTTGTTTGAAAGTCCTTGTGAAGAGAACACATTTTTGTCCCTATATATTTATCTCTACCTCTACACATTAGAGGTTCTGCGCAATTTTAAAAACCTGATAATTTCACTTTTCTCGCGAATTTCATTGATAAATAAGTTTTTAATTGTGCTCAATATAATTTTCTTTACCGACAAGAAAAGGTTTATTTGTATGGGGTTCCGTAAATGTAAAGAAAGACTTGTTTTCATAAACAAGTGATTTTCCTTAGTTTGAAAACATTTATTACATCAAGGAAACACATTTTTACAAACAAAAAACGACTAAATAATAAGAAATACTGATGTAAATGAACTGCTTCTTTACAGCTCTTATGACTCTAGATCACGCAAGATCACGCAATCATCTTCTTCATATTCAAGTTCATCCCTGGAACAAAATAATTATATATTATTTTTATATAAAGGCATTGGATCAACGAAGCAATATTATGATCTTGAAATTATGAAACAAATTTAAAAATAATCAGTTAAACGTATACCTTTTATTGTATTTATTTTTGCATTGCCGACCCCTCAGTGCAGTTTGTGCTTGAAACCTTTGCCTTTGAACAGGAGCATGATGCACGGTATCCGGAGCAACCACACTTAACCAATTCTCTGCAGACTGCCAGAATAGAAGGAAGAGAAGACCAGACCCGCGCGGCGTCTACTCCCCAGCAACCATGGTCCATCCCTATCCTTCTGGCTCTGGAATATTGTCATTCACTGAGCACGAACGACCTAAAACTTGTCCTGCCGCGTATGCTGAACGAAGATAATGTTCCTTTAGTGCCTCTTTTGTTGGGGATAGTCTTTGTAGACTGCGACTAATTGACTGTATCTTTGTAGTAAAGCAAAATAGTCAATTTCTCCAGAACTTGAACAGTTTCGTCAGAAGTAGACTGTTGTGGTAGAGATATAGATTGGAAGGCTTCAGTAGCTTCAGGAAATTATTTTCACACTTTCCAGGAAGTCTTTCCCTTTCATTGCAAATGATGACGTTGCATCTAATTTAATGAATGCATGGAATCCTCTCAATCCAATAGCTTTATGTTCACCCGTAAGTTTTGAGAATGTGAAAGAAAGAGATTACCAAAACAACTACATCAGTATCTACTGTACAAATAATTATTTTTATTGCTTCATTTTCAAAACTGTCTTTAGCGTGGAGAAAAATCCTGCCATTTGCTTCTTTCTATTGCCTTCGTCGTACTCCATCAATTAAAGTTTCATCCGGCAGAGATGAGCGAATGATGCCACGAATCTCAGTGCTGATGTGAGCCCAATCGAACTTCAAGAATGCATATTCTTCAAATAACTTAAAGAGTTCTGTCATATTCTGATTGCAGCAGAGGAAGTCATTCCATTTTTTTGGTAGCATATTTCCTTGTGCTACTTCGCGACGAAGACCAACGCCTCTTTTATCTCTCACACGTTTCTTCAAACAAGTCTTTGAGCAAGTATTCCAAGAAATGTGTATACTGTTTTCATGGAACCTCTCAGCATCATTCAAAATTCTGTTTTTGAATTCCATATCACAATATTCTCCAAGAGTCGTGAAAATTAAAAAAACATTTGTTTTTTGAAAATTGCGCAGAACTCTTAAGGTGTAGAGATAAACAAGCTAAAAACGTACTCTTCGCCTGTTCACTGAACTTTTTATATAATTGTTAGGTACACATTCTATAGGATACTCTTCGCAGGTTTTTTGTAAATAGTGTTAGTTTTAGACATTTTTATAGTACGTAAAAGACTCCGTGTAAAATAAAATAAAAATTAAAAAAAACATACCAAACCCCATTTGGGTTTCGAACCCGGGACCCTTGGATTCCGAGTTAAAAGCATAAGAACTACACCACCATCTTACACGTAAAAAAAATGTACATTTTTACATTATAAGACTTGAGCTAAAATCATATTTTCACGGTTGTATATTGCATTATGAAATGTATATTTGTAGAATATATAAATATTCAGATATTAAAGTGAAATATCATTCTACCAGATTTCTATTCAATTACAAAAACAAAAAAATCAAAAAAATTTTTTTTCAAATTTAAATCATTAATAACATTTTTATTTACCGATCGATTTTGTTCAGAAACAATAGGGTTCTTCCTCTAGCTAACACTAACTTACTGTCCAAATTTCAATACAATCGGATTTTTCTTTCTTGAGTTATCGTGCTTACAAGAAACGTGATGGAAGGACGGACAGACGGACATTTTGAAAGTTGTTCAGAATTCGTTCACTAACACAATGATATGAAAATTTTTTGTCTGCGAGCGATATTTACTGATTTAGAAATGGGCCGATCAAATACAATATACTCTTCGTTTTTGCGAAGAGTATAATAAATGGGGACAAAAGAGTGTCCTCTTCACAAGAGTTTTCAAACAAAAAAATAAAAAAATTAAAATCGAAATCGGATCATTAGGAGTTGAGATATAAAAAATTATAGTGCGGCTATTGGCGGTCATCATTAATGGCTGCCATTTTGGTGTTCTACACGGACTTTCAAGTGGCTCCCTATCTGGAATGTTACCTTTTGGCATCAACTACGACCACAGAAAGTGACACATTCCATTAAAAAAGTACAGTTTTTTTGCTTTTTTAGTCATATACTAAACGGGACGGTATACGTGTTTAGGGTCTGTTTGTTTATCAGTTCCCTTATAACATAGAATCTAAGCAGCACCTTAAGTCAGAATTACGTAATATAGACCTCATTTTGGTCTCGTTCGCACGTTTAACCTAAGTGGAAGAAAATTTACGTAAAATGTAGGTAAATGAGCCGACGTCAATAATATGTCTTAAATAAAACCGCTCAGTTATAATGGTCTGTTCGTTATAGAACATATTTCCCTAAACAGGTAATTTAAACGTAAACATAATGTTTAATTGTGGTCGTTGAGGTACACTCAGAGAAAAAACATTATAAAATTTAAAAAATCCCTAATATTTGAAAATAAATGAAACACATTTTTTCCACAGTTTTTATAGTCAAATCAAAAAGATAACATATGGTTTTGTGAAGCGTTTTCAAAAAAAAATGATTAATGATGATTCAAATATTTGATCTTTTTAAAATAACCGCAATATATTCATTTGAAATTATCAGAAAATCATTAGTAATTATCATGAGAATTATAATAGAATGTATATTGTAGTATCTAAGGAAATTCCTATTGTCAAATGAAAAAATTATAGTAATAGTTAGAGCCCAAGGTATTGTGACATGTTATACCCCCAGAGAGATCTATGAGAGTCCCTCTAAGTTCCTTATGGTTCTTTTGTAAGCAACAGTTAGTTATTGGTTAGTTAATTTGACAATCAGCCCAGACATGGCGCGCGGTGTCAGAGCCTGAAAGTTGTAGAGCCTACTAGAAAGTGACAGATCAATCGAGAATCTTCTGGACCTTTCATCTTTGGGTATATAAAGGCATGGAGAAGGCCAGAGTGGACAGTTCAGTTCAGTTCATATGGTCAGATAGTTCAACAATTAGTGAGAACAGATCAAGGAGTAAATAAAGTGATAAAGGGACTGAAGTAATGATTTATAGTAGTACACAGTAGGGTGGGCTGAAAAACACGAAAATTTGAATTTGCAGATATCATAGTTTCTAATTTATTACTATGTATCTAAAACTAATTCGGGTAAATTTTTAGCCAAATCGGTGAATACCTTGTCGCGTCCCACGGCCTTGAAAATGAAAGAAAGGGTCAATTTTTCGATTTTTAACATTTTTTAAATTGACATGTGAATTTTTTTTTGACTCATTATTAATGTCTAAACGCGTGTAGCAAAAGTTTTCCGTATAAAATATTTTTCAGTTCCAAGGAAATTAGAAATTTGTCACTAAAACGTAGAATTCGACGAAAATAAGGTATTCTGTATAAAATTTCTAATTTCCTTGGAACTGAAAAATATTGTATACGGAAAATTTTTGCTACACGCGTTTAGACATTAATAATGAGTCAAAAAAAAATTTCAAATGTCAATTTAAAAAATGTTAAAAATCGAAAAATTGGCCCTTTCTTTCATTTTCAAGGCCGTGGGGGCGCGGCTAGATATTCACCGATTTGGCTAAAAATTTACCCGAATTAGTTTTAGATACATAGTAATAAATTAGAAACTATGATATCTGCAAATTCAAATTTTCGTGTTTTTCAGCCCACCCTAGTACACAGTGTAATATTAGTGAAGTAAATAATTGTTCTAATTTGTACGTAAGTTAATAAATTAATGTTTAGTGTTATCCTGATGTTATAATTTCCGAAACCACGATACAGCGTGTGTACCAAAACATGTAATAGTATGCTATAATTATTAAACATGAGTTTACAGGTAAAATTATGTATTTTTTGTACTTTTTCGTCAGTTCGTTTCCATACATACTCATTTTTCAAATTTTAATTTGGAATCATACTTTAACTGTGCTGAGAAAATATGGCGTCCTGTGCTGATTAACCTCAAAGTTAAAATGACCACGAATTTACGTATTTTATAGGTAGAAATTATCACAGGTCAAGTTACCCTAAAATTTACGACATTTTGGTTAACTTTACCTGTTGAAAGTACCTATTATTAACTCTTATGTTATATGAAATAATTACTTGTAGGACTTATATTGATACCATGAATTATCCAACCATATTATGTTAATGGCTTCTTTGAATGACTGAAATAATCTTCAGATAGTAACTAAACCGCATACCTAATTGTTAAAATAACCTAAATAATGTAATATGTTGCACCCCTTAAAATTTAAGGTTATGTTACTAAAAAGTAGGCAGACTTCAACAGATCGAATGTCTGAATGAATGTAGTGTATTTGCACCTACTCGAAAAAGAACCTACCAGAAGATTCCAAAGTGACATCTGGAATTATCGAGAGAATGGTGGCGTCATCACAGAACAATCGAGATCTGTCATTTTTAGGTATAAAAAGACCGACCGCATTCTCGGCGAGTAGTTCAGAGAGTTCAGAAAGTTCAGAAAATATAGAAAGTGAGGTTAAGAGTTTAATGATAAACAAAGTAATAAACATTGTGATTTTAGTCAGTAAAGTGTATTTAAATTAATAATAGTATTGTGAAGTACCCAGTAAATATTTAATAGTGTGTTAGTGGACATCTCTTGTTATAATCTTTGGAACCCACGGAATTTGCAAGGGGTAGTTTCCTAAGGGTGGAAACACGCGACAAATTGGTGTCAGAAAGCGGAATTTTATGACAAGAGGAGCTTTGAAGTTGTGCTGGAGTGTTCGAGAAGTATTCTCGCGGTTTAGTGCTAACACAGGACTAATTTACTGGACATTGTTCAAGGGTTATTTGTGGACAGAAAAATAGTGTTAAGTATTAAACCCTTTAAACTGAGTAGTGATAGAGACACTGAAAAAGACTAATTTTTTGTGTTAGTGCGTGGAAATTACTAGAACTTTTCTATTTGGACATTAGTGGAGATTAGTAAATTCTCTAAACTGGATAGTGACAAAAGACTCTGAATAAGACTTTTTCGTGCTATTTCGAGATTTGTCTGGAAAGTTCCATTACCGATATTGACGTGACAGTTAAATTTATTTTATTTTAACATAATCTTATGCCTATAAAAACTAGAAGTATGGCATCCGATAAACAAATACAGGACTTATTCGAACAATTCCAAAAAATGATGGCGCAGCAACGGCAGGAAGACAAAGAAGAAAGGAACGAATTAAAGAAAATGATGGAAGATCAGGAAATAAGACGTCAGAAAGAAAAAGAGGATGAAGAAACAAGACGTCAGAAAGAAAAAGAGGATGAAGAAACAAGACGTCAGAAAGAAAAAGAGGATGAAGAAACAAGACGTCAGAAAGAAAAAGAGGATGAAGAAACAAGACGCCAAGAAGAAAAAGCCGAATTGAGAGAAATTATGGAAGACCTGAAGATACGACAGCAAGAGGAGAAAGAAGAACAAGAAAAACGCCAGGAAGAATTAAGGAAAATTCTGAATGAACAAATGAAAATACAACAGGACGCTATCATTTCCACTACTGAGGAACTAAAGAAAGAAATCAAAGATGACATGGGTAGCGTAAAGTCTGAAGTTTCTGAAGTCAAGACGGAAGTCAGTCATGTAAAAGAGGAACTGAGTGACATCAGAGGAAAAATGAGCGAGTTCGAAGGAGAAGTGGAGCGACTTAAACGACAATTAAGAGAGAAAGGAGGCCAGCTAGTAACATCATCGGGTCCTCGATTAAAACCTCCCTCCTTTGACGGCCAAAGCTCATGGACGACGTACAAGAGACAATTCGAGGCAGCAGCATCGGCGAATAACTGAGATAACGAGGAAAAGGCTATGGCATTAGTTCTGGCGTTAAGGGGCCAGGCCTCAGAATTACTTCAGACTATCCCAGTGGAGAAACAAAGTCTTGGAAGCTGCATTGGACTTGAGGTATGGCGATCAACACCTTGCCCAATTATACCAGGCTCAGCTGAAATCCCGGATGCAAAAAGCTGGGGAAGATTATGTTCTGAAAATAATGTTTTCTAGTCTTTTTGTTATGTTATTTTTTTAGTTGTATAGAAGTAATAAATCTGTTAAAGTCAGATTTTTATTTTTGTTTTATTCGCACAGGAAACATAACGAACTGTCACCGATTTTTTGTATGCAGAGGAATTCTTTGTTTGAAAACTGCTGTCTAAGGAATCACTATTTCCACATAGCATCAAAGAGGGTAATTTGATGATGAGACGAAGGTAACGGGGTGGCCGTGGAGGTAGTCGATGGCAAAATGTTTTGATAGTTTTGCTTCTCGTACACACACTTGATCATAATTTTATTTCTTTATCCCATTTAATATGGGGTGTGGGTAGCGGCAGTGGCTGATGTCAAAAAAAATTTGAGGCCTTTGGTCCATTTAAATAATAGGGTGTGGATGGCTGATGCCAACAAATTTTTAAGACCTTGGTTTCTCCTACATACACTAAATCCCAATTTTATTAACTCTTACTTGTTTGCTTTGCCTATTTAACCCTATTTGCTCCCAACCCTTCGACAAAATAAGCTTAAAATATAATCTAGTTCCAGATCTCGTTACAGTACATAGGTACATCATAAGTCAATATCTTAAACAGTTCCAGAGTAATTGTGCGCCCAAAAAAGGTTACAGACAGTCCTACAGACATATTTTTGTTGTTCAAACTTAAACTTTCGTCGCAATATTCTAAACCTATTTATATAAGAAAAAAAAATTAAAATTTTTCACTTTGACAGCGCCTGCTAGGAAAACGCTACCGATTTTTTCGTCTGCCGATTCGTTATTTATTGTACCATAGATAGACGAATCGAAAGACGCAAAAATTGTATTTTTGTACTTTTTCGTCAGTTCGTTTCCATACATACTCATTTTTCAATTTTAATTTGGAATCATCCTTTAACTCTGCTGAGAAAATATGGCGTCTTGTGCTGATTAACCTCAAAGTTAAAATGACCACGAATCTACGTATTTTATAGGTAGAAATTATCACAGGTCATGTTACCCTAAAATTTACATTTTGGTTAACTTTACCAGTTGAAAGTACCTATTATTAACTCTTATGTTATATGAAATAATTACTTGAAGGACTTATTTTTACCTTTGGCACACTTCAATTGTATATTGATACCATGAATTATCCAACTATATTATGTTAATGGCTTCTTTGAATGACTGAAATATTCTTCAGATAATAACTAAACCGCATACCTAATTGTTAAAATAACCTAAATAATATGAATTTTACAAATAGGTTAGACGGGGGTTAGCTTCTGAATTACTATTTTATAGTCAAGTTCACTTTGAGGTCGATTTGTTAGGTTACTGCTACCAATAGGTTTAAAATTTATTTCTTCGGAGTAACTTCAGGTCAGTCTAAGGATAATTGACCTAATGGTTGAAATCAGGTAGATAAGATAGGTAGAATTTGTCGACTTTGTCGACGTAATATTACTTCAAAGGAATGTAATAAATGTGACCAAATAGGTTGCTATTTAGGTAAAGTTGACTACACTGTAATGAAGCGTATTTTCAACCCGAATAAACCACTTATATTTTCCATAAATAAATATGTTTCTGTTAGATTATTTAATAAAAGTTACCAGGCTGTGAAAAATAATTATATCACCGCATAAACTAATAGGCCCCACCAGGCCCAACCGTTCTGAAAATGCATACTAAACCGTGATCTCCGCAGAAAGCATTCAGTTGCTACCAGTGAACGACAGCGAGCAGAAGTGCCTTCTCCAGGGAACCCGGCAGCAGACGTAAGTTACAATATTTTATATTTCCGCGACACTGTACTAAGTTGCGACTACGTCAATCAATATCCACGCGCACTGTTCTCCCGTCATTACCGCGAATAGAGGGGATAGTGGACTAGATACCCGATGCGCTGAGAGCAGACAGTCAGTTCCTCACGAGCTCCAACAGCGACCAGACGTGCCCACTGCAGCCAGCTTCGGAAATAAGTAAGTAAAGTAAGTAAGTGAAATTTTTCTAAGACCGGGAGACAGAAAATAATGGTAAAGTCCGCGATTTCTGACTTGTAAAATATTTTTCATTTAACCGTTTCACCTGAAAATAATACAAGTATTCATTTACCGCTACGCACCGTGTCTGCACATTTCCCCCTCTACCGGCTTGTGGAAAGAGGAAAGTCTTTATTAAAACTCGTGATATCAAACAGTCGTGGTCGGCCGTTCCACGACTCTAGACGTCCCCAGCTGTAAGTAAACAGGAGCCCCGCCAACCGTGCAAAGACCGATCCTCGAAGATTGCTCCTACCGCGACTACGTCATTACCGCACGCAGCAAATATAGAGTCCCCCAGTTTAACCGAGAATCTTCTGTTATAGTCACCGCCATTTTTATCGTCATACCGCTGCCTATCACTGCCTGCTATCAAACTGTACGTCACCGCCATTTTTTTCGTCATACCGCTGCTTCACTCCTGCCTACCTTAGTAACGTCACCGTATCGCATGGTAGCACTTACCGTAATCATCAGCACGTCACAGCCTGGGTTTGCTCTTTTGTGCGTTATGAATGTACTGTATATATTAAACTAGTTAAGCTGTAAATAGTTTCATTATCACTGTAACTTATAGGAAATAAATAGATATTCTGTTTTACCGAATTCTGTGTTTTACTGCTGTTTGTGTAACAGTCCAATTTTCCCAAATTGACCCACTGGAAGTTACTGTTTTCTCCACTGTAGCTATCCCAGCCCTACTGTAACAGGCTGTGTTAAGAGGCTAGTGTGGGACCTTTGCCCCACGTAAAAAATTGTAAAGGTGGCGCCCGAGTAACCGAACCGTTGCTAAGGTGCCAAAAGTGACCACTTTCCGGCCTCACCGGAAAGTATACGTCACAAACTTGGCGGCCCGAGCAGGGACTGTATTAAATTAAATTAGATTGTGGGAAAATTTAATTGGACTTTCGCATTCGGCAGTCACCGGACGCGACCGAAAAAGTACCGACCGGCCTAGAGAGACATCTGAGGGGTCATTTTCGACTAAACCGACCACGAGGAAGCGATTGCGACCATTACCGAACCGCTCCGACCACTCCCGAAGACGTTCTCGACCATTGTAAGAAGACTATTAGATTTTGGGAATTGAACACAGGTTCCGGCGGTGTTAGCATACGAAGAGGCTGCACTTTTAACCGAAAACCCGAACTCCGGCCGAACGTTTCCGAAGTGTACCGAAGGGATCCGAAAAGGAACGAAGTCGTGTGGGGTATCAAATTTAGGGTAATCGGACCCAAGGAATCGATTGCCACCAGTGTCCGGCCGATCAGACCAACCGTTCCGGAAAAAAGTGCGCTACGGCCGAAGTAAGGGTCGAAATTGAGTAACTCTGATACTAGGTTGTAGTCCGGACCCAGATACACCTTCTGCACCGAATTTTACCGACCAACCGGATTTTACCCGGAATACTTGGAGTCCCCGGAGTCCGGAGTTACTAGGCAAGTGACCCCTCGTGAAATAGTAACTTTGGGACGCTGAATCGATTGCCACTGGTTTCAAACCGCTCCGACCAACCGTTTCGGAAAACCGTGTACCACAGCAACCTGGGAGGTCGAAACTGAGTAAGACCGACAAAATTGGGTAACTGGCATCTCAAGACACCATCTAATTTGATTTCGCCGATTCTACCGATTTTCTGGATTATCCCCGGAGTCCTACCAGTTCCGGTGATAAATTCTATCCGTTTGGTGCCTACCACTACCAGTGGCCTTCCAGTGCGTAAACCATTTGCGCATAACTGCAACCGCTTATATCCGCTGCCAAGAAGTCAGAACGGAGAGTTCTGCTTGAGAACTCGAAGGGTAAGGACGTCTCCGAAGAAGCACTACCAGATACCGCCTGGTACCTGCTTTCTTCACTGTCACCGTCCTCATCAAAGTCACTGTCACCGCCACCGTTTACTTTTGTCCATTACCGTCGAGGGAGTTCTGCTTAAGAACTCGAACGGTGAGGACGTCTCCGAAGAAGCACTAGCAGATACCGCCTGATACCTGCTTTCTTCACTGTCACCGTCCTCACCACTGTCACTGTCACCGCCACCGTTCACCGTTGTCCGTTACCGTCGAGAGTTCTACTTGAGAACTCAAACGAGAAGGATCTCTCTGAAGCAGCACTACCAGACACCATCTGTTACCGACTGTTCCAACATAGACCGTCCACCGTCACCGTCCATCGTTGGCCGTTACCGTCCAGAATCGCAGTGTTTGAAATCATCTCAGAGAAGCAAACATGTCCGATACCGAGGAAGAACCAAAACATGAGTCAGAAAACCTGGAGGATGTTCGCCCACCGGAATCAACTGATGTCCGTCTTAGCTGGATCTATAAGCTCAAGAAGGAACAACTGGATACCGAACTAAGCAAATTCCGCCTGGACCTGTCTGGCACCGTAGAAGAAAAGAAACGGCGCCTGATTAAATTCATCAAGGATGGGAGTACGTCACCACTCCCAACTACTTCACGACTCACCTTCCCGCCATTCCCGCCACCGCCATTAGTGATCCAACCGCAAGCCCAGATCGTGGCATCTGTCCCACCTCCGTCCACGGTTACTAGTAATGCGATGCTAGACCCTCTCAAGATCCGTAAATGGGGTATCCAATTTAATGGGAAAGGAGACCCTGCCGCCTTCCTAGAGAGGCTAGAAGAAGTATGCTCCTATACTGGAATGCGACCGGAACAGCTGTTACCCGTACTACCAGAGCTGTTACAAGGAACGGCAGTCTTATGGTACCGCAATAACCGGGCTCGTTGGACGACTTGGAGCGAGTTTACGAAAGATTTCCGCATCTTCTACTTCCCGGTGAACTACCAGGAAGAGATAGAGGCGCAGATTAGTCGCCGCTTACAGAAACCGGAAGAAGCTGCCAGCACCTATCTGATTGATATGCAGACTCTGATCCGGAGACATGGAGACTTCTCCGTACAGGAGGAACTTCGATGGGTATACAGAAATCTGCTCCCCGATTATAGACAGTACATCCCAAGGACCACGGTAACCGACATATCCACCCTGACCGCCAGAGTGATGGAATACGAAACTCTACGCCGGGAAATGCAGCAGGTGTATCGTGCCACCTCCGCTACATCACACCCAGGTATGCACATGACTGCCCACCTCACCCACCGGCCAGCATCAACCTACCGCTCGGATCCACCGCCACCAGTACCGTCAGGAGGAGCGCGAATGTCCACCCCAGCATCCCAACCGCCTCCAGGAAACCGCAGAGCCATTGAACCGGCACCAACACCGTCAACAAGTGGCATGACACGCGCCGGAAACAGACCGCTGGAAAGTAGATCACCGGAAAACAGACCACCGAGCCAAAGACCGTCAGAAATGAGGCCGCCCGTCAACAATGAGCCCACACAGGACCTCAACAGTATCTGCTGGAGATGTGGCAGATCTGGACATTTCCGCAATCAATGTCGGTTTCCGCCAAAACTGTTCTGCTCACGCTGTGGCCGACCAGGTATCATGACACGGGATTGTCAGTGCCAAAGGACGGAAAACTAAACCGGAACCGCACCGTAACGAGGCCAGTACGGTTCCCTCCTACCTCCGCCTCGCAAGATACCGACTACAAGGATAACAGACCGCACATACCAGTAACCATGTATGGTAGAACGTTCTCCGCCCTAATAGACACCGGTGCCGTCCGTTCCTACGTGGGAAACCAAGTAATGGAACTCTGCAAGCAACGAGGAATACCTTCGGTAGCAATATCTACCCCTTCCGCCCAGCTAGCCGATGGAAACCTTGTAAACGTCACCAGTGCCTATGATCTCGACTTCATGGTAGAGGAAAGTTCGTTTTCCGAAAGACTACTCTACCTCCCGAATCTGACATCCGACATTGTACTAGGCATGGACATCCTGAGTACAAGGGAATTTACACTGGATCTAACTACCGCCACCGTCTACCTGGATCACCGCCCTGTCTCACTGCCGCTGCCAACTGCTCCGCTGACTGGAATCGCCCTGACTCTGTCCCAGGTTGAAGAAACCCGCCTTCAAGAATTTTTGGATATGGAACTGCCAAGCTTTCAGGATATAACCGGAACCACCAAGTTAGCCCAACATCACATCCGCCTGTCGCGACCGGAACCGATCAAACAGAGGTACCGGCCACAAAACCCTAGGATGCAGGAAATTATTAACACCGAAGTCGACGAAATGTTAGCTAATGGAATTATCGAACCGTCCAACAGTCCATGGAGTTCACCTGTGGTCATAATCCGCAAAAAGGATGGAAAGCCCCGTTTCTGCATAGATTTTCGGAAAGTAAACGAGGTCACGGAAAAAGATGCCTATCCACTACCGTACATCAATGCAATACTGGACAAACTCCGAAAAGCTCGTTACATTTCTAGTATAGATCTAAAACAAGGATACTGGCAAATACCACTCTCTGCCGAAAGCAAGCCTATCACAGCTTTCACCGTACCAGGACGAGGACTGTTCCATTTCCGAGTTATGCCGTTTGGACTTCATTCCGCACCTGCTACTTTTCAACGGCTCTTGGACCGAATCATTGGACCTGATATGGAACCATATGCTTTCGCATATTTGGATGACATTATAGTCCTGGGTGAAACTTTTGAAGATCACCTGAAGAACCTACATGAAGTATTCCGCCGACTGAGAATGGCCAATCTACAGCTGAACCCCGAGAAATGTCAGTTCTGTAGAAAGTCGCTACGATACCTAGGACATGTGGTTACCGCAGAAGGCATCAACACCGATCCAGAGAAAGTGGAGGCCATCGAGAAATTTCCCACGCCTCGAAACGTACGAGACGTCCGTCGGTTTCTTGGTGTTGCCTCCTGGTACAGACGATTCGTACCAGCATTTTCCCAAATTGTGACTCCGTTAACCCGACTCTTGAAAAAGAACCACCGTTTCAAATGGGACACCGAACAGGAAGAAGCTTTTGGTCAACTGAAGAAGTGTCTGACTAAGGCTCCAGTTTTGACCTGTCCCGACTTCAAGAAGCCGTTCACCCTACAAACCGACGCCTCAGACCAAGGTTTAGGGATAGCCTTGACACAGGAAATTGAGGGACATGACCGAGTTATTGCCTACGCCAGCCGAACCTTAACTCCCACCGAGAAGAACTACTCCGTAACGGAAAGGGAATGTTTGGCCATCGTGTGGGGAATAGAGAAGATGAGACCGTACCTCGAAGGGTCCCACTTCACCGTCTTGACCGATCACCAGTCCCTCCGCTGGTTACACTCTATCAAAAGTCCGACTGGCCGCCTAGCTCGCTGGAGCATATTTTTGCAACAGTATGACTTTGAGATTAAGTACCGTAAAGGAAGCTTAAACCGTGTAGCTGATGCACTGTCACGTCAACCATTGGAAGGACCTTCTCCCGCCACGGGTACCGAAGAATTATGTGCTGTGAATGAGGCACCAAACTGTTCTTGGTACAGACGGAAGAAGTCGGAAGTTGAAAAGAACCCAGAAGCTAATCCGGATTACTGTGTACGTAATGACCGGCTGTACCGCCACTTCTGGGATTCCAGTGACTTAACCGAACCCGACCAATACGACCCGTGGAAGTTATGCGTACCAACGCCACTCCGGACCACAGTTTTGCAAGAAAACCACGATGCTCCGTCCGCTGGACACATGGGAATTGCCAAGACTACAGCCCGGATCACACAAAAGTACTACTGGCCAGGGATGTTCCGCGACATCGCCAGATATGTACGTAGCTGTATGCAGTGCCAACGTTACAAGATCTCCCAGCAGCAAACATCAGGAGCCATGCAACCGTCCATCAGCCGCCAACCCTGGGAAACTGTTAGCACCGACCTAGTAGGACCGCTACCTAGATCTAGTAAAGGGAACAGCTACCTAGTAGTGTTTCAAGACCGTTTTACGAAATGGATCCAGTGCCGACCCCTACGAAGTGCCACCGCCCGCAATGTCAGCCAAGCTCTCTATGATGAAGTCATCACCCGCTTCGGATGTCCGCGTACCGTAATCACGGATAATGGTACCCAGTACGACAGCCGTATGTTCCATTCATTATTAGAAGAATTTGGCATCCAACACCGTTTCACGCCACCGTACACACCACAGGCAAATCCCGTTGAACGAGCCAATCGCACTATCAAGACTATGATAGCACAATACTGCGAACACGACCATCGGAAATGGGACCAACATTTGAATAGCTTTCAGCTAGCTATCAACAGTGCCAAACATGAATCAACCGGATTTTCACCCGCATTTCTGAGCTTTGGAAGAGAACTTTCGCTACCAGCCACCGTATACCAAGCCGGAACCAACGAAGCTACCGAACCCTACGAAGATGAGGATAATCAGATCCCAACCATTCATACCGACCGCCTAAAAAAGTTACAGGAAATGTTCGAACTGGTTAGGATAAAGCTTGCCCAAGCATATACTTCCCAGAGCAAATATTACAACCTACGAAGCCGGAATATCCAATATCACGTGGGTAACCGGGTTATGAAACGGGAACATCACCTCTCCTCGGCTATTAAAGGTTTTGCGTCTAAGTTAGCTCCGAAATATTCTGGACCGTATACCGTGACTCAAGTCGTATCACCAGTGGTTTACAACCTCAAATCGGATACTGGAAAGAAGCTCAATCATATCCATATTAAAGACTTGAAGCCACATTTTGTCAACGAGCCGCCAAGGACAGAACATACCGCCAAGAAGAAACCTTCCAGGAGACCACCAACCTCGTTTCCTGGCGAAGGAAATCGGCCGCCCGTCCCGCCCAAGTACGTTACCCGTCGATCTGCCAGATTGAGACAACGCCAAGAAGTTCAGCGTAACCTACTCCCGTAGGGACCTGATCGCCGTAAGAATAGAAAAAGAAATCCAACATCAAAGACCAGAAGTAACCGTTTAATTTTTCATTATTTTAGGTATTTCTTTTAGGAGGACCCTCCCTACCAGGATCTAGGAGTATGGTATCCAACCGTAGCAAGAGCACCTCAGTAATATTTTACTTGCTTTCATTATTACAATTGTTATTTTTGAAAAATCTAGTTTTGATTTTTATTTGTAAAAGGTGTACGTGCCCCCAAATAAAGTTTGTGCAACCGGTGTGGGGTACGCGCCTTAAAATCAGTTAAGGAACTTGAGTAAATTTTCTTTAATCTTTTTCCAGTACCGAAGCAAGAAAGAAAAAAAATAATTACCTTATTTTTTTTTATGAAGTAAGAGGGGGGTGTAATGAAGCGTATTTTCAACCCGAATAAACCACTTATATTTTCCATAAATAAATATGTTTCTGTTAGATTATTTAATAAAAGTTACCAGGCTGTGAAAAATAATTATATCACCGCATAAACTAATAGGCCCCACCAGGCCCAACCGTTCTGAAAATGCATACTAAACCGTGATCTCCGCAGAAAGCATTCAGTTGCTACCAGTGAACGACAGCGAGCAGAAGTGCCTTCTCCAGGGAACCCGGCAGCAGACGTAAGTTACAATATCTTATATACTAAGTTGCGACTACGTCAATCAATATCCACGCGCACTGTTCCCCCGTCATTACCGCGAATAGAGGGGATAGTGGACTAGATACCCGATGCGCTGAGAGCAGACAGTCAGTTCCTCACGAGCTCCAACAGCGACCAGACGTGCCCACTGCAGCCAGCTTCGGAAATAAGTAAGTAAAGTAAGTAAGTGAAATTTTTCTAAGACCGGGAGACAGAAAATAATGGTAAAGTCCGCGATTTCTGACTTGTAAAATATTTTTCATTTAACCGTTTCACCTGAAAATAATACAAGTATTCATTTACCGCTACGCACCGTGTCTGCACATTTCCCCCTCTACCGGCTTGTGGAAAGAGGAAAGTCTTTATTAAAACTCGTGATATCAAACAGTCGTGGTCGGCCGTTCCACGACTCTAGACGTCCCCAGCTGTAAGTAAACAGGAGCCCCGCCAACCGTGCAAAGACCGATCCTCGAAGATTGCTCCTACCGCGACTACGTCATTACCGCACGCAGCAAATATAGAGTCCCCCAGTTTAACCGAGAATCTTCTGTTATAGTCACCGCCATTTTTATCGTCATACCGCTGCCTATCACTGCCTGCTATCAAACTGTACGTCACCGCCATTTTTTTCGTCATACCGCTGCTTCACTCCTGCCTACCTTAGTAACGTCACCGTATCGCATGGTAGCACTTACCGTAATCATCAGCACGTCACAGCCTGGGTTTGCTCTTTTGTGCGTTATGAATGTACTGTATATATTAAACTAGTTAAGCTGTAAATAGTTTCATTATCACTGTAACTTATAGGAAATAAATAGATATTCTGTTTTACCGAATTCTGTGTTTTACTGCTGTTTGTGTAACAGTCCAATTTTCCCAAATTGACCCACTGGAAGTTACTGTTTTCTCCACTGTAGCTATCCCAGCCCTACTGTAACAGGCTGTGTTAAGAGGCTAGTGTGGGACCTTTGCCCCACGTAAAAAATTGTAAAGGTGGCGCCCGAGTAACCGAACCGTTGCTAAGGTGCCAAAAGTGACCACTTTCCGGCCTCACCGGAAAGTATACGTCACAACACAATGCTTAGGCGTGTAAATAATGCCGGCGTCTTTGACCTTTACCGCACCGCCAAGGACGCCGACATTTTTTAGACGCTTAAGAATCATGTAGTGAACTATATACATTACGTAGAATTTCCAACAAAATCTACCCAGTAAGATATTCGACTATTAGGGATATTTTTAGTCATTAAAAAGGTAAATACTACCTAATTATGTTATATATTCCGGCCTTATTTGTTTATCCTTGAGGTCATTTTTAGTAGATTTTTTTAGTAGTTTTCCACTCTCTGCTTTAGTTAAATTTACGTTCAACTTACTTACTTTGGTATATTTATATCGGAAGTGAATTTTTCCAGTCAATTTTATGTCATAATTAACTTAATAAGTAAATTCCTCTTTTACCAAGTCGAGTTGGAGCTAATTCTAACAAATAAATATGTTTGCTAGGTGAGGTTAAAATTTTAACTTAAATCAAAGATAAGACAAAAGTCTGGTTATACTTACCTTAAAGTATGGTGGAATTTGTCTATATACAGGGCGACTGGGTGAAATTTCATCACATGATCTCTAGTATTATTTTTTAATGTGGTTTATTTGGATTAACAAGCTTCCTTCATTATGAAAATTAACATTCTGAATATTCAATTTTGTCAATTTTTCGATATGAGCACATTTGTACGAAAAAAAACGCTGACGCTAAAAAACGCTTTACTATAATAATAATATTATTATAGTACAAATCAAATCCAAAACCGCGTTTTAATATTTGTAGATACCAAATGTCCCAGTTACAGCCCTGCCCCGATATCCTTATTATGCATTTTCAACAAACTGCTGTTTTTATCACTTATATAACACTTCACGCTGTAATTTACGTGAGGTCAGAACACTTTTTATTGAATTGTTCTATGGTTATGATTTTAAAATCTCGTTTAAAATTCTACTGATATTTATACAACTAATAACAACATTCTAGCAGTTGGCTTGTGTTGCAACATATTTGACCCCTCACTGCGTATAATGAGCTTGTGTTACCTTATAAAACATTTATTAAAAAGTGCTATGTCTCTAACAGACCACCCTCACTCATATTATTGAACAATTTAATGCCAGACAGCTCGTAAGCAAAAAGGTCGGTTGCAGTAGCGCATCATTGCTTTTTTCGGAGGGGCATTTTGTATGATACAATATGTTGCCTTGTAGTTTTTTAGCGAATTATCATCTAAAGTTAATACATTTTTATAAACACTCACTCGAAGAGGGCCGAGATATTAGGGAAGTAACACCTAAACTAACACACACAAAAGTATGCTTCTCTACCCGTTACCAAAATGAAAATATATTACTAATATATATTCTAAATTTAGTGAGAAAGGCCGCCAAACGTCGACAGATGCAACACGCTTATACTTAAGATATCTGAACTTTCGCGAAGTTGCTATACAGGGTGATTTACCTTGACATGAAGAAAATAAAATGGTATACTAGAGTGATCCGAGGTAATCAAAGTGCCGCGTTTTTTGCTTTCGGTCGAACCATCAGGAAACCGGCAGGTACAAAGCGACGCCGATGTTTGATGTTTTTGTGTTATTGACGTGTTTAAGTAAATATCTCTTATATCTATTTGTTGTTGTAGAGCTCACTAGCCTACTTATTTCGCTGTTTTTGTAGTGTGATTTGATTAAAACGAAAGTCAGTTCTACCCTCTCCAGCTTTGCTGTCAATAGTGTCAATCCCAAGTCTGATAAGGGGGGGTGGGGGGGGTGTTATGGTTGTACCGCGTTAGATCAGATTGGTTAGTAATTGGCGCCGCATTTCTACAAAACAAAATAAGGTAATTTTTTTTGGTCACGTTTTTTTAATTTTCCATTTTTTTAACTCTTCTCCATCGGGACAACCTACTGATACATTTTCAGCATGTCATGGTAAATCACCCTGTATTTATGCCTGGTATAGAAAGGTCTGCTTCTTTGTCGTTTAAAAGGTACACATGACATTATAAGAAATCCGTGATTGGTTTTTAAAACAGTTTCCAATTTTTGTTTTACTATCTCAGCAATTCCTCTCGACAATTGAAAAGTGTATTATCGAAAATCGTACACACCGTTTATTGCATCAATTGCAAATTTTACTTCCACGTCCAGTGGAAGTACAGTAACGACAAAAAAATTTTTAAAAATTTTTATTGTCCAAATAGGCTTAAAATGTCATGAAACGTCGAGATTTTAAGTTTGAGCGAAAAAAATTTCTGTCTGTCTGTCTGTAACTTTTTTTTGTGCGCACGTTTACTCTGGAACCGTTTAAGATATTGACTTGAAATTTGGTACACATATGTACTTTAACGAAATCTAGAACTAGATTATATTTTCATCTTGTTCCGTCGAAGGGTTGGGGTGTAAGTTGGGGTAAATTTGGGGTAAATGGGTAAATCAAGCAGGTAAGAGTCCACGAAATTGGTATTTAGTATATACAAGAGAAGCTAAGGTCTCAAAAAAAAAATTTGGCATTAGCCACCACCATTACCACCCCCACCCCCTTACTAAAGGGGATGAAAAAAAATTGTGATTTAGTGTATGTACAGGAACCAGAAACCTCAAAATATTTTTTTACTTCATCCACCCCCACTACCACCCCCCTATCACCACCCCCACCCCACTACCGATGTGGGGTATCGTTTTATGGGTTTTTGGGGTAGAAGATTTCAAATATTATATTATTAAAGTTCCATAAACAATTATTTTCACATACAAAGTTTTTTCGTTGTGAGTGACTTGGATAGAGAATCTGGATGTGGAAGTAGTGATTCCTTGGGCAGCGGTTTTTATGTTTTTGGCTTACGTTCAAGCTCCTGCATAGCTAGAGGGATTCGTGAAAATTTTTCAGGTACTGCCTTCAATTCTTGAACAGTTGAATCCATAAATGCCTGTTGAGCCTGTGAACTGTGCCATCTCGTTACTCCAGCAGCGTACTAATTTGACGTTATTAAAGTTCACAATATTAGTACTATGCTGTATCTAACCAAATTCTCCGTCATATTACAATGGGCTCTGGAAGTGTATTTGGAAAAAATTTGTGAAATAACCGTAAAAGGCCTGGTGCTTACAGAAAAAAAATTTTTACACTAAATACCAATTTGTTAACATTAGCACCCCCTAAAAATTTCAGCAATTTCATGAAGCCCATGTCCTAAACATGTTTCGTACACGCTAACCCAGGTATATTTCCAGATGTATCGAGTTCCGAAGAAACTTTCTGTCTAATATTGTCACAGGTTAATGTTAAATATTTTTTTTGTTAATGTGGACTCCGATGGCATCTAAACATTGTTATAATTGCCACCAATTCGCTTTATCAAAAATTATCTAAATCGTGGGTTATCTAGTTTCGTCCACAATATGTTACATCCAACCGTTTCCACTCAATCTAAGTTAAATTGCTTTTGCTGTTACTATCAGTAATACTACTCACCTCGTTTATGATTTTCTGAAGAAATGCGTTTTAGGTATCCACGATAGCGCTTTGTCATAACTTCTGTAATATAGTTCTGTGTCGTCCAATTGTATAGTTTACTGTAATCTGTAAAGACTGAGAATGAGACGTTTTAGAAATCACCTTCAACTCTATAATTCTATGACATTCCTACTATATCTTTCACTGAGGAGGTCACATCCTGTGGTTTCACATCCTTCCTCCCTTCTGTTTCAATTTTATCAGTAGACCCACATTTAAGGTACATAAATGTCGAGTATTGCCACAGTGGGGGTATTACAATTATTGTAAAACAATTCATTAAATTTTTACTTAATTTGGTACGTTGTTATATACCTAATACCTGCCTTTTTCAATAAAACTAAGTTATGCATTAGAATTTTAAAATCAAGTAAACTGCAATTACGGCCTGATGCTTAAAATCCTTATTTATGGTTGTTGTGTAAGATTTAATATTATATGAATGTTTTGTTTTGTTAAAAAAAATATTTATTTGGACAGAGGCTCTTTAGGTTTGTACATATATAATAATTATTATGAACAATTTAAAAGTCATTTGAACTTTAAGTGGTTTTAATAAAGTTTTGTCATGGTTAGGAAATAGTCTTCTGATTTATTGGTACTGTGATTAAGGCCTTCTAGGCTTCGCGTATACTTTATTACGATCTCAAAGCCTCAAATAAATAAAAGGTCCCAGATATTACTAATCCTTCTAGTGAGAGAGTACAGAGCAATAAAAGAACAAAGTAAAAGAAATCCAGTTTATTCCTTTTTACAATTTCGAGTAAGTTACAAAAAAATTATCATACAATTTAATAAAATATATATAAATATAACAGCCTTACAATAATTTTTAACAATCGTCACATTGAAGCTAGGGGAAAAATAGTTTAATTTTTAAAATATTAGAGAAAAAAAAATGTTTATGATTGCATTCAAAATACATACAACTTAACTTTTAAAACACCCGAACTCCAGCAGCAATACATCACAAGGTGGCTCCGATTACTGGTAGGTTGAGACCATTGCCTGGAATCTCTAGCGTTGGATGCAAATAATCTCCAGTTCTCCAATTTACAGGAATCGCTAATTTACCAAAATTACAGGTGCTGACCTGGTCCTGACCGTCAAGTCAATTTTATATTGTATCGAAAGGGAATTATTTCATAAATTTAAACTCGTAACCAATAGTCCTTCATATGATCCAAGTCCAAAATATTTCCAAAATATGATAACGGTTGATGATTTTTCTGCTCCGTATCCCAAAAACGTCTACAATAAATTAATTATCCTCAAATTTTAACCTAATTTTGAGCACGGGTTTGGCCACCGACCGTCTTTAAGTTCACATTAAAGCCGGTCGTGGTTTGGCTCGTAGATCAAAGAAATTTAAAACTTACCCAGAAAATTCTGGACGTAACTTGCCAAAGAAAATTCGATTTCAATATCGAAACTCAATTAAATACTACAGAATTTAATTGAAAAATGTGTTTAAAATTAGTCTAGATCCGTTAATCTATAACGAGTAGTCATGTGTGCCGTTTGACTAATTAACACTTAGCAAAGTTTAATCTCAAATTCTTGATCAAAAAAGGGACGAATTCTACTACTTGCCTGGCATTTATAGAATTTGCCTTTCACAAAAAATAATAATGGAAGAACATCACATTTTTACTGCATTATCAATTACTGCACGAAGAATGTTATTAAGCATATTGTAGACTAAACACATTTGTTTTCTCTTAATGCACTTGTATATAAATTGATATGTTAATAGTTAAATTCTAACCTTGCAACCAGTTCTTTATTCTTGCTTCCAGTCATTTTACTGCCAGGATACTTGAGCCAGCGCCTTAATTGAGCGCAAGTGTGTTCTTCCACAATGTTGTGCACTAATTTTGCACCGTCAATCACACTTTTCGTCTAAATTAATGCGAAAAAATGATACCGGTCCAGCCATTTTGACAATCAAGTTTCCGAACATTTCATAGTTCCCGCAAACAAACATAGCGGCAGCACATGCGCGCTTCTATGATGAAAAGGCCTATACTGGAAACTATTTGAAACTTAACTAAATGTAATGAGTTACAGAATTCTCATTTTGAGCCTTGACAACTTGCTCTTTTAAGATCAGTTTTAAGGCATTCTCTAAGATCTAATGAAAATGATTATTTGCTGCTAGAGTTATATGCATTTGTAATAGATTTATAATACCTACATAAAACTCTATAAAGCTAGATGGTTTTATTAACTTTTTGCTTTGCCGTGCTTTGCTCCAGGTATTGTTATTGTAGGACAGTAATTTTTTAGTTTCTAAAATTCATTAAAGGATCGAACAATGATATGCAAGTTTCATTTTTTTTTTATTTCAATGATTTCTCAGTGTTTTTGATTTTTCAAATCAGCCGTCGAGCGCTCCACGTTGTCGTGGTTGTCTGGCTGGCTGGCTCCGGGCCAGGATCCGGGAAAGCATTTCTGTATGGCTAATTTAAATATACTGGTTATTGATTGATTGGTTTATGAGATGGCCGTTGTAAAACACTGATAAAACCTAAATAAATCTAAAAGCATTTGAACTGTTATTTGGGAAGAAACTGTGTTTCGTTGTTCAAAGTTGTTTTGTTAGATGCGAGGTTATATGTCTGTCTCGTTTTTGAAACATCTGATACCATTTTTAGGTTTTTAATTGAAGAGCTAAGTGGATAAAGGTGTTATGTCACAAAAACACGTTATTGAGTGATTTAACTCGAAAGTTTTTAGGCGAGAACTTTTTTGTTATAACGACTACATAGCTTGCATTTTGCGATGATATTGACATTTGATGTACTTTTCAGAGACAAATAACTAAAGTTGTCAGTTGTCATTATTTTCGAAAATTTTAAAAAATTAATGTACATAACACCTTTATCCGTTCATAAGTTTCTCTGAAATAAATAAGGAATTAGTGAATAAAAGTGTTAAGAAATTAAACATATTTTATTATTATTAAAACATTGTACAATTTTTAGGTAGTCGGACAGTTCTACGGTTTTGAGCCACAGTTTGGTCATTTCCAAGTATGTTGTGATAATACGGCATTACCATTCATTTATGAATGGTAATTGTTTAAGATTGGCCAGTTTTCCTACACTTAGGCTGCCCTTGTTTTCATTAAACACCGGTAGAGCAATACCGTCGGAATTTATCTTATGCATATTCCTTTTCTTTAAAATATCGAGCTTGTAAAATGGAGTCATTTCATCTAGTGATGTAATAGTAGCACCCATAGGTGCCATTTTATACCGTCGAGAAAATAAACCTTTTCATTGTTCAAGTTTTTCTTCCTGTTGTACAAATTGAGTTTTGAGGCAATTCCATCAATATCCTTGAAATGATTCTTCATATCTATGACAACGGCGTCTTTGGGAGTTCTCAAAATTTCTCAATACTGGTCCGGAACGTAGATGTTTTGATGTTTCCTTAAAATTTTCTCGACTCTGCCAAAGTCTCTGTCTGAATCTAAATATGAATGTCCCACCTCCGAAAATTTATGGACGATAACTTTAAATTCTCTCTTTAAAATCAACAACTGGTAAAGTGTAATGATATTGAAGTTTTTATTTTGTCCACCACAGGAGTCGGGCCATATTATAATGTGATCGATCTTTTCTTGGAAATATTCATTGTAAATTTGTGAAAAGGTATGTAGCAACTAGCAATTTCTAGGCTTTCACGGCTGGCCATATCTTCAGTCCATGTGAAAAAGAACGGTTTTTTTTTCAGTATTCCTCAATGTATGTATGCCAAGGTTGTAAAACCACATTTGACGAAGGTAAAATGCTTTCGATGTACATAGCATGGTTTGCTGAAGATATAAAGTAAGAAAGCAAATCGTTCTATCTACTGTAACTTTTGCTCCGTCACGCTTTTGTTGTTCGAAAGCTAGTTTGTAATTTTCTCCGTATTCTTTAGTATTATTTCCAGCATCACATTTGGGAAAAAATGTGTCATTTCATGATCTCAATTAAACAATTTTGAATACCATGGACGTAATTTCAGCATTTTTATTGGGTAGGCAGGGATTTTTCACAGATAACCCAATAGATGTAAGCATAGCGATAACCTTACAAACCCAAATGACCTTTGACTTGATTGGCGTAATTATCATACTTATTATTTTTTCCGCAAGAATTTCGGAATTCGCCAGATTTGCCTTAAACAACTTAATGCTCTTTCAAAATATTGGGTGGGCAGAAGCCATACGAGATATCAGTTTTGCTCTTGTCATAAAAATGTCTACGGTCCAGCCCTCTTCTACTTGTCAGCATAAAAATGTTTGTACAAAAATCAACACCGCAAAGCGTCACTTCCAGTATTTCTGATTTACAGACTAATTTGCTAGAATACTTTGGTAAATTCGTATTTTATTATTGCATTTTATATTGATAATGTTTTGTTTTTAAAACATTATTAAAACTTGCCTGGGAAGAAATTGCCACTATGTGACTGATTTCTGCTGAATTGCCAAAAGGTATAAATGTGTTTACAGCAATTAGATACTCAAGTACCATCTCGACTCTTGTACCATCTCATACCATTTCGAAATTGAACGAAATGAATGTATGAATTAAAACACTATAAGCACTATTTCCAAATATCAGCCAATTTATAAACATCTTACATGATTCATGAAATCGTTTATTCATTGCCATTTGTAATATCAGTTTACTACGACTGGCCATTTTCACTATAATAGTAAGAAACACTTAACACAACTTGTCACATTAATGTCATTATAACATAACTTTAAAAGCAAAGTGTTTTGATTAAAACAATTTAATATCGCACCACAGAAGACCTATACCAGAAACGACTCTCTGGTCTTCCCGCCAATATTGAATTTTATGCGCGTATGTCATACGTCGGTGGTATTATTGTCAACCTATAAATCCGCAGGTTTCTAAATTCACCGATGGAGCGTACCGGTAAACAATAACATTATATGATTGGCTATTTTGAAAACCAAAGCCAAAACCAGCTTCGAATTTTATCTACCAATGCGTCCAGCGGTGAATTTAGAAAGGTGCGGATTTATAGGTTGACAATACCACCGACAAGATGGCCGAAGGTCACCCCAATTTACCAATGAAAGGGTGCGTTTGCACGCACTCAGTAATTTAGTCGAGTCGCTTAGTAATTTAGTACTCGACCAATGCGGACAGCGTGTTTTAGTCAAGTAATTTAGTGGAAAGCTATTACTAAATTACTGGACCGTCTCTCTATTCGACTAAATTACTGGATGCGTGCAAACGCACCCAAACATCGAACGTGCCTCCGACAGTGACGCTTCTGGTATAGGTCTTCTGTGATCGCACAGTAAAGGTGGTATGTGATCATGACACCTTTATCCATTAAATTATATAAAAACCATATGTACATAACACCTTTATCAAACATTAAAACGCATTTAGGAAAGGTTTATTATCCCAAAAACTTATTTAAATGATAGATTATAAGTTAAAATAGTTGTCTGTGTAGAAATCTCATAATTTTCAAAAATGTCACATAACACCTTTATCCACTTAGCTCTTCAATTATCAGATGGCAACACTGAATATTTCACCATATCGTCGTTTTTCTATTACATAGGAACATTTCATAAAGTGTTTACAATATAATATATCTGCATAAAAGCCGTCTCTGAAATGGTGATCTTCCGTCCGGACTAATAAAACGCTCAGACCGGAAACGGCAAAAAATTCAAATTAATATCGCAATGTCACCCCGCGGAGTTATAGATAAGTAGTAATCCAATATTTATTATACATAGGAAACGCGGCAAAGTATAAATTGAAAAAACTTGAGTCCTCACTCTTCTGCTAACCATAAATAAGTGTTCTTAGTCGCTACGAGTACCTTTCAGTTCATTTCAATATTAAGTTGTTTGCCTTACACGATATATTATGTATGCATATAAGCATCAATGTGCGCCGAGTTCTTCAATATATGTACATGCTAAATTAGCCTCTTTCAATTCCCTTTAACTGAATAAAGCGCGCTGGAACTGGAGACGAACAACGTAAAGAATGGACGAGAGGTTTGCATAAATACCGCATTGTCAATCAGTGTCACTTATAGTGGCATTACAGATAACAATAACACTTTAATTGCCATTCCTGCTGTAATATCTATAATTACCTTGATAACATCTATATTATCCTACTTAGATTCACAATTAGCATTCGTGGAATTAATAAATGTAATTTAGATTTAGAAGAGTAAGGAAGACCTTACTTATGTAAATATGGATGGAGAACATATAAATTAAATCAAAGTGATTTTTATTTTAACATTTATGACAAGGTTTCATTTCTAGTTTATGCGCTAACTATTAGAACTAGAAAACTGATTTTTAAAGTTTAACGCAGAATTTTATCCTCTTTCATTTTATTTTAACACATTTTGCGTTCGGTCCACTTTGAGAGTCAATTTTGGAAAACTGGAATCCTGCAAGACTCGAAAATGGTCTATTTTGAGATCGTAGTTTGCGATTATTGTAGATTTTTTGCTGACTTTTGCAGACTTTTCTTGACAAATGGAAAGAGTCGAGAATTCACCTATTACTATTTTATGTAATTGTGTAATTTCGCAAAAATATTTGAAATTTTAATATACGATTTTATTTCTTTCCATAGTAAGAACTCAGTTATAGTAGAGCAGCACGGATTCATGCTATATCGAACCTTGTGTACAAAACAGTATATTGCTGAAGCTTTAGATTAGAAAGGTCAGGTTGATGTCATCTACACTGACTTTTCTAAAGCATTTGACATATTGGACCACGGTATATTATTAAACAAATTGCAAAACTTTGGGTTCAGTGACTCTCTTATTCATTTGTTCATTTCTTATTTAACTTGTCGGACTCAGTTTGTTCAATATCGTGGCTTCCAATCTGTATTATTAAACAAACGTCGGGAGTTCCGCAAGGTTCCATACTTGGCCTTCTATTTTTTGTACTCTTCATTAATGATATTATTGACAACCTTGACATATGCTATCTACTTTACCCTGACGATCTCAAGTTACATATTTGCATTAAATCCGAAGTCGACTGCTTAAGACTCCAGCATAGTCTAGACTCTCTTGGCGCTTGGTATGCTCATAACAAACTCCCTTAAAACGCTGCCAAATGTAACGTGATGTCCTTTTCGCGCAAGTCTGACCCTATCATTTTTAATTATAATTTGGATAATTGCGTCTTAGATAGACCTGAGTTCGTGAAGGACTTAGGAGTTGTCTTCGATTCAAAACTTGCTTTCTCCAGACATATTGAGGAATGCGTTGCTGGAGTTTATAGATCCCTAGGTTTTGTTCCGCGTAATAGTAGGGACTTTAAAAGTCTGTCTACTCTTCGTCTATTATTTAAAGCATCTGTTAGACCTAAATTGGAATACGCCTCCATTGTTTGGAGCCCCAGTTATAATGTCACCACACTTGAGAAAGTACATAAGACATTTCCTCAAATCGACAACATTTATCCTGGAAGATAACTATCCAATTAGGTTTACACCTCAGGAGTTATTTTTGAACAAATTTGACATGTGTAGTCTACTTAGAAAACGGGTAATGTGTACTATAATTTTCTTATATAAAATCATCAACAACGAAATCAACTGTCTCTCTATTACCTCACTTAAATTAAATATCGAGTTCCCAGATTGTCCGCTAGAACAAGTAACATACTTATCACACCTACACCTCGAACTAACATCTTAAGCTCATCTCCGTTGCATCAAATCTGTTTAAACTACAATAACAGAGCAAAGGTTGGATATTTTCAACTGCAATATTTCTTATAAAACGAACTTACGCAAGTGTTTAACAATTATTTTTCCCTTCCTATCTTACTATCTTGCTTGTTTCGCTATGTATATTATGTGTAAACGTTGTATTGTGTATATTTTTATGTTGTATGAATTGTCATTTACACATTTAATTGTACTGAACGTTTTATATTGTTGTTCTGATAACCTATTTTTCACTTTGGTGTTTTGTTTGATTTTGCTGGGCAACCCAGCTGTAATATAATATGTTATCATTAATCTTTAATTTAAATCGAATTTTATTTAAAAAACAGACATCTGTACGAATAAGCTGCCAGATCTTAGACTATTATGGGCCTGTAAATTTTAAATTTAAATGTCAAACGCCCCAAAAATGATGAAACCCGTTACTAATATATGGGCAAATTAACTAAATGTATTTTTTTTTTTTTTTGAAGCACAAACACAAACACAAAAACATGTTTCCACTTAAAATAATAGCTGGTCCTAAAGGATTTTCATTTCGGTAATTTTTTCAATACACTTGTAAAATATCCCAGCAAACACTCATAAAATTTTCAAATAAATGGTCATGAGCACCATCGCCAGCATTATCATAATTGGTACTTACAGATATCTGTTTTTATGGAAAAACATAAACGGACCCGAAGCGAAATGTCCCACCGGCCAACAGCTGGCCGTCCTTCAATTTGCCAACAGTGTATAATAATTGCCATCAGAGGATCACTGATGATGCTACCCTTTTGTCAGCATATTTTTGGGTGTAATCTCACACATTTTTCAATATATTGAATTATGGGAACAGCCATATATTTTGCAAAACCTCTATTAGATTCTGATACTTATATAATTTTTTTTTATGTGAAATTTACATAGGAGAACCCAATAAGTTAGCAAAATACCTATATATCTACCTTTTAAAAGTATTGTAATCCAATATTGAAAAATATATTGGATATCAGACCAAAATAATGCCGTCGTTATTGATATTTTGTGAATTGAGAAGTTGGAAATGTCAGGTCTCAATAAAAGCAAAATAAGTTGTAAGCAAACAATAAAACTTATATAACAGAAGCAAAAATATTTCCTTAATATTGGGCTTGATGTTGAGATGCAGGATTTTGTAAAAATTTTTATATAAAACACTTATTTGAAAGCGACATGAGGAGAACAGCTGATGAAGAACTTTAGCTAACTTACTGCCTTTTCTATAATCACATTAAAATTATTATAATCAACCATATAAGATCACGACACAATTTTTTATACAAAATGGATACTTTAAAGACTCAACAAACTGTCCATACCACAAAGTTAGCTTTTACTAATTTTAACGCTCAGGCCAAGCATAGAACGAAAAAGCAAGTGGAGGATGCTGCTCGGTGACGCCCTTGAGAGATTTTTCATATTACACAACGCGCATGCACGTAATCATTTAATTTCCGAATTACCTTCGCTGCCCCTTTGGGTAAAAAATTACAAACGGTACATTAATATTAGCCTGCATATTACTAAGGCAGCATTTTTTATGATTACACAATAATTGACCATTTCTGGTTATTATGTGGCCATTCATAACTACATGAAGTTATGGTACGTCTGCATATAATTTCAGTGGCGGTCTGGGTGTTCTGGGGTTTGGTCGGCATTTTGCAATAAACATTCAAACTCAGTTCATCAGCGATTTGAATGTTTTTGCTTGGCATGTATATAAGCACATTACGTTCTCAGAAGGCAAAGGGCCCAGTCAGCATTTGCCGACTCGCCGACCTGGCCAGACCGCCACTGTATAATTTATTATAGGCCACAAAAGACTCCCCAATGCCATAAGAAGGTCACTGATCGCTACAATGGCCCATTTTAGATCCGTAATTTTTGTGTTTGCTGGAATATTTCCAATGGTGGATTTACATAAGGGCACTTGGGGCACGTGCCCAGGGCCCCCACGTAATTGAGGCCCCCGAATGTATAAAAATGGTAAAAAAAATTAGGAATAACTGAAAAATTACAAATGAAAAGAGATGAAAACGCAAGAAAAAGTTAATTTACAAATTAAAAAGATTAAACTTTCCATTCAACAAGAGTAACATCCAAATCTCAAATAATTTTTACACTACAAGGGGCCCCCACATAAGAAGTTCCCAGGGGCCTTTCAAACGTATATTTGGATACTTCTAATTGTCATTTCTGATTCTCTGAGGCATTGTCTTAACAATTAAATAACTACCTACCTCTAAATACGTTACCATCTTTATACCACTGAATTCTGTTCTCTTGTCAATTAGATACCTATTTAGAATTCCGTGCTTTAGAGATACTTACTAAGAACATAAATTATTTACAGATGAAAGTATGAACATAAAATAATAGACATACCTTAGTAATCTCATCGCTGCTGAATGATCTAATTCTTTTTTCTTCGGTTTATCATTGTCTCACAAACACAAGTCACAAATAGCCACAAAAATTTTAATGTTTTTGTATTTTACATATATCACTAGAAAACAAATGGCACTAAAGGAAATGTTATTATTGTAGTTCAAAGTTAGGTTATATCAACGACACTATCACGATGAAAATTCAAAAAAACTATTGTAAAAAGAGTCAGAAACACAGAAGCACGCGTATGCCATTTTCTACTTCTTCTAGCTGATATGGTGATGCAATAATAACAGTGAATTTAGCAAAGCATCAACGACGCGACGGTTGTATTGCAGTTCTTTTGTTTTGACGGTTAGAATCTAGAGAAATGATATACCTACTTTATAATAATTGTCATAACATCAGATATCAACGTTCTATTTACAATGCATACACATATCAAGCATCTTTTCTGTGGTTATAGTTTAGTTTTATGTTAATACAAATACCTTACAATAAGTAAATAATAATAATAATAATAATAATAATAATAATAATAATAATAATAATAATAATAATGTGGCGTGTTTACATCCTTTTTGTAAACACCCTGTATCGTGGGTTCGGAAATTATAACACCAGGTAACACTAAACACTAATTTATTAACTTACTAATTGCGACAACAATTAATTACTTGACTAATAATACACTGTTTACTACAATTCAATTATTCAGTCACTTTATCACTGTGTTTACTCCTTACTCTCTGACCATCTCAACTGACCATTAGAATTGTACTAACTTGTCCACTCTGGTTACCTCATGCCTTATATACCTAAAGATGAGGGATCCCGACGTATGACGTCACCATTCTCTAGATAGTTCCAGAATAGATGTCATCACTCTAGAGCTTCTAGTAGGTTCTTTCTCTAGTAGGTGTAAATCTCAACATTCAGACAACATCCGAACTAATTGTATTCTGTGTTGCCTACATTCTGGGGGTTGCAACACAACAATAACAATAAAATTGCTTAAAATAAGCCTACAACTAAAAACTAAGATCTCTGTTATAAATAATACATGATAATTATTCGTACGTACTTCTCTGTCACCGTGGTTATTGAATACTGGGGTGCATCTTATTTTTTACAGCATTTATTAAATAGAAATGAATTCGGAGAAGTGTGTAAAAGTGTAAATATAGATATTACAGATATTATAGATATTATCATACACTATTTATTGAAGAAAAAAATTTTAATAGTAACTTAAGGTATCGAATTTCAAAGTCTTATAAAATTATTTGAAACTAGTCTAGATTTTTTTAACATGCTTTTATAAGGTCGACCTGTAACTAACTAGCTAATTACACAGCCCCACAAAAATAAAAAAAGTTCAGACCAGCGAACCAGACCCATGCACCCCCATGTATTTTCGATCGCTGAATCAGAATCCGAGGTCAAAAAAATTCGTACACCCCCAAGATCTTTAACTAGAGCCAAAAAACACTCCTGGAGTGGGGTAAAAAGAATATTAAGCTACGAGAATAGTTGTTACATCCTAATCGATCGAATTATACAAATTAAGTTTAAACAGCAGCGTACATACAATAGATATGAAACACACCCTCAGTGAGGGGCGAAAACTAGCCCCTATTTATAAAAAAAAATCGATCCAAAACAGTAATGACTGCTGGAAAAGCTCGAAATGTCTAATTTTTGTTAAAGTGATAAGAAACTGCATCAGATCCCACGTAATCTTCATAAATTGTCCCTATAGGGTTGAGAACAACCACCCCCCAAGTTTAAAGGACACAAAACAAGAGAAAACGTAAAATACAACAAGATTTCTATTTTGCATAGTGCTCTAAAATAGAACTAGAAACTTACGTACCATCAACGTCCTATAGTGTCAACCCTCACATGGTGTGTAAACTACCCCGCATGTAAGATTTATCCATAAAAAGTGACAGTGACTTCTATAATATAAACACAAACACACCACAGATAGTAGACATAAAAATTCGAAACACCTGCGTTGTGTGGAAGTGAGAAGAAACTAGACTATGTTCGATGCTGTGCTTGAAAACCACCCCCATGGGGTTGCGAGATGCTACCCTCATATCCGTACGACGTATGAAGATTACGTGAAACCTGATGCAGTTTTTTATCACTTTAACAAAACTTAGACATTTTGAGCTTTTTCAGCACTCGTTACTGTTTAGGATCGATTTTTATAAAAAGATGTAAGAACTATTCTCGTAGCTTAATATTCTTTTACCCCAGTCCAGGGGTGTTTTTTGGCTCTAGCTAAAGATTTTGGGGGTGTATGAATTTTTAAAAGCTTATAAAACCATCACTCTGTACAATTTCCATGACAAATATGGACTTTTTGGAAAGGGAAAAGAACGAGTTTTTCAACCGTGGAAAAATATACAGGGTGTTCCATTTAAAATAACAAACATGCCACCCCCGAAAATACGCTATGTCATTTCCAGTTAAACCGAAAGTGAGCTAAAAAACGGATACACGGGAAATAACTTATCAAAATTAGAAGAAGACTGGCGAAAACCGCATTCCATTATCTCAACTAGTTCAAAAGTGATGTAGGTTTAAAAAGGGTCAAAATATAATGGGGCACCCTGTATATATGGCTTAGGTATATATGTGTATTTTGTGTATGTAATATTAGTACGATGATCATTTTTAAAAATGTGTATACTTTATTGTTGACAATTCCAATATTGTAATAGTCTTATGGAAATAAATACATTATTATTATTATTATTATTATTATTATTATTATTATTATTATTATTATTATTATTATTATTATTATACTCTTCGCAAAAACGAAGAGTATATTGTATTTGATCGGCACATTTCTAAATCAGTAAATATCGCTCGTATATCGTTATGTTAGTGAACGAATTCTGAACAACTTTCAAAATGTCCATCTGTCCGTCCGTCTGTCCGTCCGTCTGTCCGTCCGTCACGTTTCTTGTAAGCACGATAACTCAAGAAAGAAAAATCCGATTGTATTGAAATTTGGAGAGTAACTTGGTGTTAGCTAGAGGAAGAACCCTATTGTTTTTTAACAAAATAGATTGGTAAATAAAAAAGTTATTAGTAATTTAAAATTTAAAAAAATATTTTTTACATTTTTTTATGATTTGTAATAAATAGAAACCTGGCGAAATATTATTTCCTATCATTATTTTTTTTTAATACATTTTACTAATGTGTGTTTCCTAATAATCACAATAAATTTTCTAATGGTATATATTACACTCATTAACAATTTTAGCAATAAGAAATGGTGGTGTAGCGGCAAGAGTTTCGTCTCGCAACTCGAAGAGATATTCGTGCGGGCGTCCCCCAGAGGTCATGTCTGTCACCAAAGTTATACAATCTATACGTCTCCGACTTCCCGGAGTTCTCGAATACGAATCTTGCCAAGTACGCCGACGACCCGGCCATGTACGTGCATTCGCATAACGCACAAGCGGCGAACATGCTACTCAAGGCGCACATGGCTCGTGCCACGGCGTATTACGACAAGTGGAAGATTCGGATCAACGCCGAGAAGTCGGAGTCCATACTCTTCACGCGCCGATTTACCGAAAATCGGATTTTAACGCCACTTTCGATCGGGGGTAGAGAAATTCCAATCAAACGGTGCGTGAAGTATCTGGGGGTCAACTTGGACAGGAGACTGACATTCAACACGCATATAAACGAGACTGTACGTAAGGTCTACTCCATGTCCAGGAGTCTGTATCCGCTCCTGGCAAGGGGTAGCGGACTCAACAGGACTAATAAAAAATTATTGTATACGATGGTGATCAGACCGGCCATCACATACGCGGCGCCGCTGTGGTGCAGCATCCCGGCCACGACAATGCGGAAACTTAGAGTTTTAGAACATAAATATATGCGCCTCATTTCAGACTCCGGTAGGTACACCTCCCTCAGAGATCTCTATGCACGTTGCCACGACATAACCCCACTAGCGGACTTCGTCCGGGAAACTTCCCAAAAATTCTACCAATTCAAACTGGGCGAAAGTCCGCTAACCCGAGACATCACACGAATCAGACAGCATAATGCCATACATTTCAACCTGAAACACCCATTACCATACCAGGCGTTGCCTATCTTTCGGCAACCTCCCTAGCCACATCTTTCCTATACCACAATTTACTTTCACCATCTTTTATTTTCACCACCTTTTACTTGTATCCCCTCTATTCCCCCATTAGTTGCATTTTATTATTTTTGTCAATTTTTGTTCTTTTGTCCCTTTTTGTTCTTCTTCCAAATTCCCTTTAGACCAATAACTGCTAGTAAACCCCAACTTTTAAAATCATAATCTCCCCTCACCCCATCCTTCCAGAGGCAGGTAGACCACTGGATAAATCCATGACTCTCGAACGGGTTTTTTCATTAAGTTTTCCCGTATGGGCAACAAGATTTTGTTCATAAATTTAATGCGCGCGTGCGACAGTGCGCGTGTGTTAAAAATGCAATTGTTTCTTCGTAGTTTTAGCTATTTCTAAGTATTTTAATATCTTCCCGGATTATTGTTCAACGAAATTGTTAGGTTTAAGTTTTTTATATATGTTAAACAGGAGCCCAACGCCCAATTGCATCTGTCGTTACAGCCGAAGCTAAACCCCTCCACCCGATCACCTACTTACCGCGACGTTGCACGCCGCGGTGGGGTGATCGGCTCTAGACTGGACCCAGCTGAGGCGCATTCATATCTTTAAACTTTAATAAATATCTTTGATTTGATTTGATTCTCGCAATCCAAGGGTCCCGGGTTCGATCCCTCACATCGTGATTTTTTTTTTCATATATTTTTTTTTTCACAACAAAGTTGGTATCACAAAATTTAGAATGTCCAAAAACTAACATTATTTACAAGAAAAATGCGAAGAGTTTCCTATAGAATGTGTAACGATTATATAAAAAGCTCAGTAAATCGGCGAAGAGTATAATGCTTCCACTAGTTATTAACAAACTGAAATAAGCTAAAGGACGGATATGGTTGAAATAAGAAGTCGAACACGAAAATGCATTGGAAATAATGAATCTCATTTCGAACATAAAAAATAATAATTTTGTAACATTTTGAATAAAGTTTCTGAAGAGACAGCCTTATTTTTATTGGAAAACATTTAACTTTCGATTAACTGAAAAATTATTGAGCATTGATATTCTTTTGTCTTTTTTAATGACTGATAAAACTTGATTTATATGTATGAAAATACTAACAATAGAATGTTTAGCCATATAGATGCCAAACGACCCCCATACCTACCTCGTCATCGCTTTACCAAACACCCAGTATAATAATGTCTTCGATGTAAACCTTGCTTTAAAGTCTTTCTTGACAATAAATGTTGCAGCGTTAATAATACCAGATTTGCCCTTTCCGCGCCACAACGCAACATAGTAATAATAATAAATTGGATTGTTTTCTTGCGGTGTGACGTAGATCATATATACCCACTCATCATGTCATAAAACAGGCCGTGTTGTCTGCGATGAGGAATAAGAAGACAACAGCAAGGCAGCCCGAGCTCGTGAATTAGCAGGAATAGCCTTTGGCAGCAGGAAATCAGCAGGAAAAGTAGTAATGTCACGTACGCATTACCCTCAGCCAGTGGAATACAAATGTCTACATCAATTAATGTTATATTCATCAGCCGGCGTAATTAAGCGCTGAATTAATTAGTAAATGTTTAACTGCCATCAGTACAATGTTAAAACTTTGACAAGCTCGCTTAGAGTAGCATTAATTCGCATCATAACCGCAACGGATGCTTCATAAGCGTCGACCTAGAACAACTTCTTTCAGAGACTGAAAGCTAAAGACTGGAAAATTATATTCCGATTTTTTATTCGATTATAGAATAACTACTTGATCAATATAAATACATTTAAAATTGACTAAGTTTTTTGTGAACCCTTATTCTTATTATTTTATTTATTTTAAAAGAAATGATATAGCAATTGCAGAGAAATTTTACACAGCTTGCATTAATCCACTGCATTTAGTGAAAAATGAGACGCATCTTCAGACCAATTCATACAAAGGCAAATGTTGGTTTTCCAGGTAGGTTCTGGTGTCCTTAATAAGGTCTCAAAAGTCCCCGAAGTGGGAGTGTAAGGATAAAATTTGGCAACGCTGTAAAGGGCTAAAATCGTGCTCGGAAACGAATTTTTTGAGGAGATATCTCGGTTTTCATTGCCTCTTCGACAAAAATACATCAGGCCAAAAAGAAAGCTATGGAAATTCTCTATAAAAAAGATAGAGGGTCTTTTTTTCGTTTACGCAATAATTTTCTTGAAAAATTATATTTGCCAAGCATAAGTATGTTAATTATGTGCAAAATCATTTTGGCTCGAACTCTATTGTTTTTGATGGTTATGAAAATATTAGCAGCAGTGTGAAGGCTATGGAGCAGCTTCGCCGGTTCTCAAAAGCTTCATCTGTTGACATTTACTTTGATGAGCAGCCAAGAGAATCTCCTTTCCAATAACAAAAATAAAACCAGATTTATTTCGATGTTGACAGAAAAGTTTGAGGCCAATAATTATGTTGTTAGACAGGCTGAAGATGATGCTGACATTTTGATAGTCGAAACAGCGCTTGAGGAATCATGTAAAAATACTACGGTTGTGGTTGGGGAAGATGTGGATTTTCTTATAATTTTAACTGCTCGTACACCTATTAATAAAGAAATTTTTCTTCTCAAACCAGGCAGAGAGAAGGTCTAACGAAAAATTTATTCTTCGCGAAGCTTTGATCACCATAAAGATATTCGAGATCACATATTGTTTCTGCACACATTCTCTGGGTGTGACACTACATCTGCTCTGTTTAATAAAGGTAAGACTGCAGCTTTGAAAATGATGAAAAAACCGCAGGACTTGAAACTTAGCTGAAGTTTTCAGCAAGACTGGTACTTCTCCTGACATAGTTACTTCGAATGGGATAAGATTTTTCCTCGCAATCTATAACGCTCCAGTTAAAGAAGTTTCCATCGATAACTATCGGTATTCTTGCTTTATTAAAGTTGTGAGAAAAAGCAAACCAGTGGAATTGAATTCATTACCACCCACTCATGACGCAGCTCAACAGCATCTATTTCTTATTTATTTTCAAGTACAGAAATGGTTGGGTAATGTATTGAATCCTAAACAGTGGGGATGGATGTTGAAAGATACCATATTGTGGCCAAAAACAACATCCCAACTTCCTGCAACTGATTGCCTTCTGAAGATGGTTTTCTGCAACTGTACAAAAGGTTGTGGGCCATTGTGTGGCTGCCGGAGGTTGGGACTTAATTGCTCACCGGTTTGCGGCAACTGCCATGGAAAATCTTGCTTGAATGCTGAACCGATTGAAAACTCGTCAGAAATAAAAGCCGTCACTGAAGCAAAGACTGAAAATTCACAGATTGACTCGGATTTCCTCGAACGAATCGATGAATTTACAGAAGAAGAAAACGGAGAAGAAGGAAATTATTAATTTGACAACATTTTAATAAGTATGACAGTCGTGGAACGCAAATTTTAGGCAGTCGTCGCATGCAGAAGGGTGTGCAAATCAATTTTTTTTGTTTTTTTTTTGTTTTTTTTTTTAATTTTAAAATAGATGCCAATAGTGCCAAACAAAAAGCCTTGAAAAAAATCCAAAATCAAAATCATCCAAAATCAAAATCATCCAAAATCAAGAACACCGAAAAATTTTACGATTTAATGTGCGCATTAACAGTTGTTTTGCACGCGGAAACTGCATGCCCATGAATTTTCGCTGGATTCTTTTTCACGGCTTATCGTTTGGCACTATTGGCATCCATTTTAAAATAAAAAAAAAACACAAAAAAAAACAAAAAAAAATCGATTTGCACACCCTTCTGCACGCGACGACTGCCTAAAATTTGCGTTTCTGGCATATACACGGTAATTTCATTCATGTATATGATTGGCATACATTTTAAAAACGTTGCACCTGACTGGTCATGTACCACCAGTCTATAGAGAAACACAATAACATAAGCCACACTCTTGTAGGGCATGTATATCATAACCTCAATTGTTTTGTATTTTAGATTTATTCGCATTTTTAATGTTTGTATACTCATTTTTAGCTTGGAGCCAAACTGGCTCCAAGCAAATATTTAAAAATTCATGCAAACAATTTTTCAATATTGCTGATTGATAAAAATAGACTGCTAATTGTAGGTTAGATTCCTAACCTGCAAAAAGTGTCTTATTTTATTGTGACGAACTATTTAAAACTTCATAAACATTACATTGAACTAGATTTTGGTTGAAAATACAGGAACCAGGCAGAAATTTTAATAACAGCTACGTAATATTTGTAAATCTTAAGAAATATATATTTTCGAGGTTAGCTGTGAAGTCACATGCAGATGCCCTATTAAATCTTGACTGCCGCCTGATCAGCATCTGCACTGACGTCACGCGAGGCACCGCCCCGTTTTCGCGCGGTCAAGCTTTGGTAATTTATTTAAGGGCTTAAACGTCCTATTAAAAACCTAAAAATTTGGAAATTGCCTTAAACAGTGTTCTACTTTCGATTTCTAAAATTTAAAAAAAATGCTGAACGGGCCCATTCAGAATTGTCAATTTTAAGGTAGGTATAACCTACGACCTGTGTGATATTAATATTTATAATGCATTTGACACAACTTGACAAGTTTTTTTACATTTTATGTAACTCAACTCAGGCCTGTAGCTAGAAAATTAAGGGTGGGCAAACAATTTTTCAGAGGGGGGCCCGTGGGCCAAAAATTCGTTTTTTCCATTTAAAAATAGTTGCCTCATTATTTCCTGCGGTCGCCGTAGGTCGGGCGAAAATTATTCACCCCTAGCTACAGGCCTGACTCAACTATCAATCGCTAGTAAGTTGCACTCTTACACTTAATGTCACAGATAAGAAAACTACCAGAAGCGACACTTAAGCTGCCGCCCAAATTTCATTGATGCCACCTTCTTGTAGGTATTTCCGTCAGTTCATTTATTGAAAAATATAACTGAATTGTTGGATATTATGTCACAAAATGTTAAGTTAAAACAGTAAATGAACTGACGGAAATACCTACAAAATGAGGTAAAGGTCACAAAAATTGATCAAGGAATATCAAAGGCGTATCGCTTCTGATAATTTTTTATTCTGTGCTTATACTTAGTTTTTTCTGTGTTTGTTAGCATCAGGGTACAACTCGCGAAAATTTTAAACGTGTTAAATTTTAATACGAGTTTAGCTTAACACTGAATTAGGGTAGTTTGGCACAACTCACCCCAAGACGTAAAATAGATTGCTTATATTTCAATTTATACATATAATTCTTGGTAACTATTTGGTTAGTAAAAAAAATATACGCAATTCGTATGTAAAGTGCCTTTTTTCCCTCATGGGATTGTCGAACTCACCCGCGACAAAATTCCCATTCGTGAAAAAAGTACCACTTTATACACTTATTGCATAAATAATTATTTCGTGTGACTTACGACACTCGCCTACGGCTCGAATCACAGTGTCACACTCGCATGAAAAGTCCTTTTTCAACACTTGTTGCACAATAAATTTCCGCATTTGTAAAGAGTATGATGATTCTCACAATAATATTTATTCGGTTCGCTATTTTTTTGCAGTACGACGAGTAACTGCCACTTTTAAATGGTGTATTTTATCATTTCAGGTATTTGCTACTCTTCATTCTGGATGGAACGTGTATTGGGAATTTTTGGGAAATGGTTCCACGGAGAATGCGAAATTTGAAACAAACAACCATAGTTAGAAACTGAGAAGCTCTATCAACTACTTCACAGCCAAATAATCTACAAGGAACGCCCCTGTCTAGGTGATATGAAATCCCTGTTTTATACTTAAGACACCTCCAAGAGAATTGAAAGAGCAAATTTTTAAATCAAATAGTGACAACAAATTGTCTTATATTAAAAAGCAAATACATACAGGGCGATGTTTAGCTAGTCAGACATTCTTATACATAACCTCAAATGAATAAAAAATTCAGTTTGCATGTTAGGTTTGGGAAACACGTATCTACATAAAACTAACCATATATAAAAACCGCTGCCCAAGGAATCACTACTTCCACATCGAGATTCTCTATCCAAGTCACTCATAAAACGATACCACACATCGGTAGTGGGATGGGGGTGGTGATAAGGGGGTGGTAGTGGGGGTGGATGAAGTAAAAAAATATTTTGAGGTTTTTGGTTCTTTTACATACACTAAATCACAATTTTTTTTCGTCCCCTTTAATAATGGAGTGGGGGTGGTAATAATGCCAAAATTTTTTTTGAGACTTTAGCTTCTCTTGTATATACTAAATACCAATTTTATGGACTCTTACCTGCTTGATTTACCCATTTACTCCTGATTTACCCCAACCCTTCGACGGAACAAGATGAAAATATAATCTAGTTCCAGATCTCGTTAAAGTACATATGTGTACCAAATTTCAAGTCAATATATTAAACGGTTCCAGAGTAAACCTGCGCACAAAAAAAGTTACAGACAGACCGACAGACAGACAGAATTTTTTTTTTTGCTAAAACTTAAAATCTCGACATTTCATGACATTTTAACAATAAAAATTTTTAAAAATTTTTTGTCGTTACTATACTTCCACTGGATGTGGAAGTAAAATTAAATAGATTGGGCAGTTACTTGATGAAAATCCATAACAACAAATTGAACAAAAACTACGTTAGTCTTGATTTTCACTTTAATTTGTCAACATAACAATTGTTTCAACACACAGCCCCTTCTAAAATAGAATAATTTATTCACCATTAAAAGTATATAGTACAAAGTAGGTTTTGTCAGTACGAAAAAAATGGAAGTGTTGAAACAACCTCCGAGGTCGCCAACACCTTCTCTTCCGTGAAAAACTCAGGGATGTGCACAGGAATAACAATCATATGCCAAAAAACCTGTAAATCCTGGATAGCATGCTTTCTGATGAGTGAGGGGCGGTTTCTGTCCGTCTGAGGGATGAGGAGGGGTTGGAGCTAGAAATGACTATTTTTCCTGTGATCAGCGACACCGAAAACGGGGGATAAGCTTTGAACCGAATCATTTGAAAAAAAAGATTTTCCACATCTCGGGAGGGTTTAATCAACCCCCTAGGCCTGCTGTCTGGATTCTACTTACTCTATAACCCCCTTCCCTGTTATTTCAAATATTTATATATATTCGATAAATCACTCCCCACACCGTTTATATACGAAAATATAAAGGGATCTCCATAAAAGAGGTGGTTTTTGAACATTTCAGGAGGTTGCGGCGGTCAAAAACTTCTCCCACCACTTCCATCGTGTTCGTCTTTGCACGAAATATTTACACTATTTTTGCCTTCATTACATAGACTATAATTGTTAATGTGAATTTCCCGATCTCTTCCTGTATTAAGGTTGTGTATGTCACATTTAGAGAAAACAAATTTAAATTTTTATAAACAGAACAAGCTAGTTTAAATATATGAATACAGGGAACTGTCAAAATTGCATTTTTTTAAGGTTTCTCGACAAGATTTTCTAAATTGTAGATTAAAAATTATCCTGACAATTCTTTCTTGCATTATAAGAATTCTACTTATATCGGTTGATTGGCCCCATATCATAATATTGTAGTTTAAGACTGAGTACACAAGTGAATAATAAGCGGTTAAGAGGGCCTGGCAGTTAATCCCATTTTTGATGCTTATGAGAGCGAATGTACTTTTTGCTAACTTTGCACATAAACAATCATAGTGGCTTCTGTGAGTCGAACAAGTATGTGAATAATTTATAGCCTAACGAGACTATGACCCCCCCCCCCCCCCCCCCCCCGTTTTCGAGGATGCTTAACACGATGGCGGTAGTTTAAACTCTTTCCGAGTTAACCCCACCCCCCGAAAGGTTAACGAGGATATGCCGTCTCATACCGACAAAACCTGCGCCACCCCCCGTTTTCGAGGATGCTGAACACGATGGCGATGGTTTAAACTTTTTTCAAGTTGACCCCACCCCATAAACTGCCAAAAACAACCCCCGAAAGGGGTGAAACGCGGATGCGTCGTCTCATACCGACTAAAGCTGCGTCACCCCCCGTTTTCGAGGATGCTGAACACGATGGTGATTTTTTCAGTTGAACTGTCAATCAAGAAACCTGGAATCATCATCCGGTGTGTATTCAATGATCTGTGAACATATGATTCATTTTCTCTTATCCGGTGCACTTAATCAAACCGGGTATCAAAAAGGTAGTTTTTGGCCATTAGAGGGAGAAGATCCAGCATCACCATTTTGTTGTTGTGCTGGCACTTACGTAAATTATGCTAGGCAGCGTTTTAGAAATGGTGGGCGTAAAGTATATAAAAACGGTTTTGTTGATATTTATTATAGTTTTTTTGACACCAATTTTCAGACTGCTGAATTATCACCGCGTTGGCTTTTTGTTCCAATTCCAGTAAGCAGTTAGCATTGATAATAACTGATGCATCGTCTGCGTATATAAATATTTCTCCCTCCGTGACATAGGTTGGAAGATCATTTACGAATATTAAAAAACAGCAATGGGTCAATTATGGATCCTTGTCCTACTCCCATGTCAGCGTTATATATTTCAGAAATACAGGCGTATAGTGACACAATAATTTTTCTATTCTCTAAATATGACTTTAGCCAGTCTAAAAATATTTCCTCTAATACCTAGTGCCTCTAATTTTAATGCAACAAACTTTATGTTAACGCAGTCGAAAGCAGCTGTTAAATCAAAAAATAGCCCAGCTACCTTTTTGCCCGTATCTAAATGATTATATATTTTTTGGCTAAATTCTAAACTGGCTAATTCTGTAGATCTGTCTGCTCTATATCTATTATCACCTACTTATCTCATCATACAGTATTTTGAATTAAAAAACCTTATAGTCTAGGTGCCCGCGTACATAAATGCAATTTATACATATCCTCTTATAATTTCTTGTACGGCATAATTGCGCCTAGTCTATCACTTCTTCCTCTGCGAAAATTTTCGTAAACGCGGCGTTCCTCCTCGGCATATTATAAGTCTGTTTACACAATTTAGTTGACATGCATGAGAATGAACGTTGAAAAAGTGAAGTTTTATGCTTGGGGATGGTTAGTGTATTCCCAGATCTAATTTGTATATTATGTACATTAGAACGAAATTTGAGGTATGAGAATATATTCTATGTATACTTCTATGGAGCATGCGATAAATAAAATTAATTAAATCAAGTTCCCAAATTAAACGCATAGCTCGCCAACAAAATAAATTTGCTTTACTAGTAGCTCTATCAAACTATCTTAACTCAAATAAGAATGTACATGAATTTTGTATTATTTGTAAGCAGTTCCGGATTATAGAACCCACACACGGACCTATACAATGTCTGCATTATTAAAAATTGAGACTCACACTTAATTTTTTCGTGAAATGAACAAATATTTTAAATTAGGTACAACCTTTTCCCAAGCATAAAACGTTTCAGACTACAGTTGTGAAATTATTTCCATTAAAGCAAGCAATTATTAAATCTGGTGTATAACTTTATGTTCCGTCATAAAAGGTTTTATTAGGAAATATTCTCATCCAGTTCTCTTAATGTATTTCTACAAATTGGATATATTTATAGCGTTTTATTTAGTCTCGTTGAAGATATATAAGTTAGGTATTTCCGTCCATCGTACCTTACAAATTATTAGTTCGTAACAAGAACATTTGCCGCTCGTTCGTTTTAAAAATGCAGTTTAATGGAGATTTGCTAGTATTCTAGTAACTAATAATGACAGTGATGGACAAGCTATACGAGCCAGTGTAGAAATACTCATAAAAATTCAACCACAGACTTCCTAAAGGAGAAAAATTAATATTTAAAACGTTTTTTAATCACACTCAAATCATTCTACATGTTTCACGTGACTAGTTTTTATGTGCATAAAGTATAATAATGTAGATATATGGTATATAAATGTTTTGTTATACCTATGTAATTTGCAGGATATGAATAAAATTGTCAATAACAATGGAGTTAACACAAAAAAACTATTTCGGCAACTTTTTCCAACGTTTCCTAAATAATCCAGTCAGTAGGGGCAAAAAATGACCTTTGCCTTAGAATAGGTGGAGTAGTAATGATTTTGATATGTTGTTTAAGTCGAGGCCCAGATGAAAAATACAAGTTTTTGAGTTTGAGGGGGGGGGGGGGGGGCGCGAGCCGCCGCGCACCGTCTTAACTGAAAGGTGTGAAAAATGTTGTTTTTTTTAAATAATTCAGCAACGCTCGATCCTACGAGAAAAATGTTCAAGACTAAGTTGAAGGGGATAAAATTTCCAATACTTTTTGTATGTACATTTCTATTGTAAGTCTAATATGTAACGAGATACAGCGGTGGGAAAATGAAATTTAACAAATTTTTTTTTTTCAAAAAATCGTGAAACTTCATTTTTGTTTAAAATTACATTTTATTATTTTTAATGTTTTTCCACATCACAGTGAGATTATATAGGGCAACTACTTTAAATTTCAGTGATATGCGGATATATACTGAAGCAAGTTGATTTGAATTGTTTTTTGTTAATTAAATTTACTAAATTAAAGAGCTCAGTAATGGTAAATACGTGTCCCTAACGTATTATGGCAATGTTTCGGAAAGAATTGGTAACATTTTGTCAGCACATAATCTGATAGTAAGCTTTAAACCAGTTTTCAAATTATCAAATATATTATATAATGCTAATAATGTGTATTTTTTGTTTTTTAACCTTAAGAAGGGGTGGGAATCACCCCGAACCAAAAAGCGGGAGAAATGACAATATAGATTCTTATGTACATACTTTATGAAATATGTTGAAAAAATAAATTTGGAAATTCATTACATCGTTTTCGGGCTGGGATTTAAAAGCTTCACTTACTGTACTATAAGGATAAAACTGATTCTCTAAAAGAATCGGGAGTTTATAAACTAACATGTCCAGATTGTAATGCCTTATTATATAGGTTAACTGGTCGTTCATTCGAAATTAGGTATAAAGAACACTTACGTTCTTTTAATTTTCAAAAAACAAATTCAACCTTTGCAAATCATAATTTAGAAACAAGTCACAATTTTCCTAATATAAATGATCTAAAGATATTACACGTGGAAGAACAAGGTTTTAAATTATAGTATATTTAGGTGTGAAAGCAATCGAACAAGCATCGAAGTCCGGGAATGTGCTTTCACACCGAAGTACACATACTATTTTTTCTGAAATCACAATCAATATTATTATAAATTAAGGAATTTGTATTAATGCATAACATTTCTTCATTACAATCTAACTGCTTACTAATAAATGCAATTTTAATGTGAGTTGGTTTGCCTGAGTGTATTTATTTACTGTCTAAAATATATATAAAAAACCGTACGGGAATGTTACTTGTGACATCGTTGCTTGGCAACGGACCTTTTCCGGTCTGTTTTCTGATAGTTTCTTAGCAACGGACTAAAATACTGGAATTGTGCATTTTTTTCGATCTGAAATCGCGCTGAAAATGTAGACATTGCCGATCGATTTCAGAAAAAAATTATTAGAATCAATGGATTATTAAATCTAACAAAATTTTCGATAATAATCTTCTAAATGACCAGTTGAACCTATATCACCAAAGGAACAATTTTAAATGTATACAAGGGTGCTATAAAAGTATTTATAAATTGCCTTGAAAAATCTGTTTTGCTGTAACAATATCCTTAATACCATCATAAAGCGACTTGTAGACTAAAAGGGCCCACCTTTATGAAGGTTGTTAAGGCCTTTTTAAATTCCATCATAAAACTCCTTAGTGAGGCATAGTGCTGCTATTGAAAACCTTGTTCGGGCCGTTTTAGAACCTTTCTTAAAACCTATTTTAAAGCTGTCAGAAGCTTTTCTATTAGCTTCCTGCATTTCTAGAAAACACCTAGAAGGCTACCTTAAAACTGGTTTTTAAAACCATATTAGAACTGAGAAGCTATAAGAATGTCCACGAAGGAATCCAAATAATTTTATTATTGCATTTATTTTTTCTAAACTGATTTAAGCAAACACACCATCAGACTAATTGAAGATCAAATGGAATTTGAAATGTATAAAGCGTAGAGCACTATAACCTCTCTAAGGCCGATTTAAAAGGTAATAAAAAGCCATCAGGTATGACAAAAAAATTAAAACCAACGGCAGTTTATCGTTAAAACTACATAAGAAAGGCCCAAAAAACAAGAGCCCCTCAGAAATAATAATGATTTTAATATCCATACAAAATTTGCATAGACACACGTAATCAGCAAATTTAAAAAAGTGGGCTGCTTCTCGGTTCCCAAAGTAATTTTCAGTCATTTCTTGTAATTCTACCTTAATTTGCTAACGAAAAAGTGATAATTATTGATAATTATAATTGTGAAATTGACCTTGAATATTTTTATATAACAAGAAAAACATGGCCGACCAACTAAAAACCTAATTGTCATTTTACAGTCCTCTCCAGTGTTGCCAAGTCTAGTGAAATTTCACTAGATCTGGTGATTTTTTTTAAATCTAGTGATTTACTGAAAACTTTTATGAAAATGCCCATTTTTAATGATTTTTGAATCATCCAATTTATTGCCCTCTACTGGTAGGTAGACAAACATTAAGTTCTAGTTGCGATCCATTTAATACAAAACTGTTCACATTAATCGCTACTACGGTCAGTAAATTCTACGGTTACCTCGATCAGCAACTCTTAGACGAGAGAGACGCGCTGAGCGCGCGATTTCCGTGCAAAAGACACAGACACAGACAAAGATGCCTGAAGTGTCTATAGCGACGTAGGCTGTAGACCCTAACATAATATCTTTCATTTGATTCCCCACTCCGCGCGTCTCTCTCGTCTAAAAGGTGCTAATTGAGGTAACCGTATAGTTTATTACAATCGAATAGCCTGGGCTCGTTGCCCTCTAGCGTTTCGTAGACAAACAGTACTTTCTAGTTTTTTTTTTTTAACTATTTAACGTCGGCCTATTTCCGCTACCAGGGCCTATCACCGACGCCAGGAGACGAGCTACCCCCAACCTGGAAATTTTGCCGAACCTCTTCCCTTAAGAAGAGTAGGGATCTTTTACTTGCCTAACATTTAATAGACAAGGGACCGCCTGCTTTACATCCCCTCCGAAGGATGGTATATCCACTACGTAATCCTCGTCTGAAATTACGTAACTTCCGCGTATACACTGATATACAAGCCGCTAGAAGGTGGGACGAGAACGCTGTATTTCCCAAGATGGGACCCAATCCAAGTACTAACCGCGCTCGACGTTGCTTCAACGGAATATCGACTGATATTCACATTGAAGTCGCCTCTACGTCCACCCCTTACTTTCTAGTTACAAACCATTTAATACAATACAGAGTACGAAGTATGGCAATGAAATAATCAGATAGAGGACGCTCAAAGCTATGCTGTGCTCAGAGAGCTCAAAAAAATTACGTGTCCTACAGACACTGCAACTTTTGAAAATTAAAGATGATAGCTTTAATTTCAAATCTAGTGAAATTTTAGTAAGATTTAGTAACTTTTTAAAGCGTCGTCTGATAGCTTTTAAAATTTTGATCTGGCAACACTGGTCCTCTCATTAAACTATATATTCTAATAATGGTAATGACCTAGAACATTTACTCTAAATAAATCCCTTTTAGTCTTTTTGTATACTATCACAAATAATCCCTTCCTTACAAAAATGCAAATGCACTTGGCGAAGATCACATGGACTTGATAAAAGCTGTAATAAAACGTTTGGGACGTTGACATTTGATACAAAAAACTTAAAACTTAACCTTAAAATAATTTGTATGTGTGTGTGTTTTAACAGTCCTTTTAAAATGGGCACTCTTTTTTATTTTCTTCCACCTTTCCAAAAAAGACTTAATTACACATCAGTTAGTCGTGAAATGCTTTTAATTAACACACACACACACACACACATGCATCAACGACACTTCAGGCAGACACAATGTTTATTATTTTTATAATAAATGTTTTATTGAGGTTTTGGAAAGTGTTTTATGGAATTAAAATTTGCCTTTTATATTTATAGAGGCTTTTTTTTTTCTTCATAACGGTTTCATCACAACATTTATCAAGGATGTTTTAAGAGTCTAGTTTTGTAATGGCCTTTAATAAGTACTAATAGGCATTGAAAATGTCTAGTTTTAAAAAGGATTTAAAATGCATTTATTGCAAATATGTTAAAACCATAAAGAATAATTTAAAGCCTCTTTAAATCTAAATGGAATTTAAGACGTTCATAAAACTAATCAGCTTTATGGAGAGTTTTATGTAGGTTATGATAAATCCATTACAAATACATATTATCCTAGAAGCAAATTAGCTTTATAATTAGGTCTTACAGAATGCTTTAAAACTTACTATTAAGAGCAAGTATACTTGAAGCCTAAAAGGCCTTAACATCAATAAAGCACATGATTATTTCCTAACCCTGACAAACCTTTCTTAAAACCTCCTCAAGTCCAAATAACTTTTAAATTGTTACTTGGGCAATCTAATCTCTTTAATGTATTTAAATTTTAATCCCTTGTAAACTTATCTGCATAATTTTAATATTCTTAATGTTTATTGTTATATTTCTAAGATTTTGTTTATAAATACGCACAGCCCTTTGTTAATTCATTCATTTGAATCAACGTTTGAAAATGGCACGTTAATCTGCCGAAACTGCAGTAACGTGTATGTTACAATAAATTAGTGATAGAAAACAAAGTAGTGTTCTTTTTTATATCATAAAATTATAACTTAATTTGGTTATAAATGTTTAAAAATGTATATAGTTTAATTTCATTTCACTTCTTTATGCATTGCTCTGTAAATGGGTTCCCGCTGAGTAATTTAATTTAATCCGGATTCTGTGACAGATTGAAACTAGTCACTTTGGTAAAATAGGTACAAAAATAACGCTTCCGTCATAAAGCTACGCCGGCCGGCATCATATGAATTGTGAAGTACTACTAACAGAAAGCATATAAAATGAGTTTGATTTATCACGGTGAATTTCCCACGGGAGCCAGCAGTCACACGATGCAGCTCAGTTATGATATAGGATGCGAACATTCCATGTGCGTTTTATGTCCTCCACAAACTGGAATGTAGATATCGCAGATAGAAATCACATTATATTGTCCCGGTATGACCATCAACTATGCGACTTGTGCTCTATGGATCAATCGTGATCCGTTATTATTTATACATTGTAGATACATATTGATATAGTTACCCTGAAATGGTGTTTTCTCTCGTTGTTTCAGCGAGTGTATTTGGTAAACGGTCAACTATACAGGGTGCTCCACGAGAAAACGGATTAACCGCAGATAGAGGACACCGAGCGTAATCAGAAACATCCATAGGGGAAGCTAGTTGGCTATTTAAATTCTGTCAAAAAATGGCATTTTTTTTTTGTCCCAAAGATAATCCATATTTGATCATCAAAATATACACTTTTTAGTTTATGTATCCTTTATGTATCGAAAAAATAATCACTGGATGTGTTAGGTACAACAGTTTTCTTGAACACACTTCGTAATTTATTTTTTCATTTAAGTCAAAATTACCCGAGTGAATTGAAAAATACTGAGCGCACTTTCACATGCTATAAACTGTGACTCTAGTCAAACTCTAAAGAAGAGTAAGACGAAGATTGCAAATAAATGTAGAATTTCATTTATGCTAAAAAAAATTGTATTTTTATAATAATAAATGTATTTTTATAATAATAAATGTTTATGTAATGTAAAATACACTTTCAAAATTAAAATGTTATAAAATGTTAACATTATTAATTGAATATTTATAATTACTTTTCAAATGTGTCACATTTTTTTCCTTAATTTATGAAATATTGTACGAGTTTTGTCCTAAGATCGACCATTTTGGATCCGCCAACTTGCATTTTTATACTCTTCGCAAATACTATAACGAAGAGTATATTGTATTTGATCGGCACATTTCTAAAACCGTAAATATCGCTCGCAGACAAAAAATGTTCATATCATTGTGTTAGTGAACGAATTCTGAACAACTTTCAAAATGTCCGTCTGTCCGTCCGTCTGTCCGTCCGTCTCTCCGTCCGTCTCTCCGTCCGTCACGTTTCTTGTAAGCACGATAACTCAAGAAAGAAATCCAGTTGTATTGAAATTTGGACAGTAAGTTAGTGTTAGCTAGAGGAAGAACCCTATTGTTTTTGAACAAAATCGATCGGTAAATAAAAATGTTATTAATGATTTAAATTTGAATTTTTTTTTTTTATTTTTATGTTTTTGTAATTGAATAGAAATTTGGTGGATTGATATTTCATTTTAATATCTAAATATTTATATATTTTACAAATATACATTTTATAATGTAATATACAAATGTGAAAATATGATTTTAGCTCGTGTCTTATAATGTAAAAATTTACATTTTTTTACGTGTAAGGTGGTGGTGTAGTTCTTACGCTTTTAATTGAAATTGACTCGGAATCCAAGGGTCCCGGGTTCGAAACCCAAATGGGGTTTGGTATATAGGCCTGTCAGCCTAACCTCGTTTCTCCTCAAGACGATGGAAAAGCTATGTGAACGATACATAAGGGATGTCGTAGTGAAAGACAACCCTTTGCATCCCAACCAACACGCATACACATTGGGAAGATCCACCGACACCGCCCTCCATGCGGTCGCGAGTCGGATTGAGAAATCCTTGGACAATAAAGAGTCCACCCTAGGTGTATTCATAGACATAGAAGGTGCGTTTGATAAAACCACCTTCCCAAAAATCACGGCAGCCCTAGTGGAAAGAAACGTCCCCACGATTATGGGAAGCTGGATATCCAACATGCTCTCCAAAAGAGCTGTACAAATCAGTGTGGAAGACGCTTCTGTGCGAGGAATGGTCGCGAGAGGCTGCCCGCAGGGAGGTGTAATATCACCACTGCTATGGAACTTAGTTCTCGACAGCCTCTTGCGCCACGTCAACTCAGAGGGTTTCCACACAATCGCCTACGCAGATGATGTAACAATACTGCTCAACAGAAAATTTGAAGGAGTCCTCTGTGAAAGGATGCAGGGGGCTCTAAGAATAATTGAAAAATGGTGCAGAGAACACTCGCTGTCTGTTAATCCCAGGAAGACGGAGATGGTTCTCTTCACAAGAAAAAGGAAACCAGGAGCACTGAAAGCACCAGTTCTCCTGGACACAACACTAAGTTTCGCATCAGAAGTGAAATACCTTGGGGTAACCTTTGACGCCAAACTAACATGGAATCTTCACTTAGACAGAAGACTAAAAAAGGCTTACATTTCTTATGAGCAGTGTCGCAGGACCGTGGGGAAAACCTGTGGAATGAAACCCAAAGTGGTCATGTGGATATACACTGCCATCATAAGACCAATAATAACCTATGGAGCTGTGGTCTGGTGGCCTAAGAGTAAACAGACTACAGCGAGAGCCAAGCTCAGCCAAGTGCAGAGAGTTGCCTGCCTAAGCATAACAGGAGCTATGCGAACAACGCCAACGAGAGCAATGGAGGTAATGCTGTGTTTGCCACCACTGGATTTACATCTAGGAAAAGTGGCCTTAATAACAATGGCAAGCCTCAAGTCCGTTGGCCTACAACCAAATGTAGGCTGTGGGGAGACCAGAAGTCGCCTGTGAAACGAGGTTGTCATGAAGACGCCTCTTCTACAGGCATGCACAGATGGTATCTCTCCCCGATTTGTCTTTGATAGACCCTACACAATACAGACAACCAGTGAAAACGAGACCGCTGGTGAAGGTGTGATTAACATTTTCACAGACGGATCAAGGAAAAAGGAGGGGGCAGGATGTGGAATATATTCCAGAAGCCTGCAAATCCAATATAAATGGACTATGGATGAGCGAGCCAGCATAGTACAAACTGAACTGGCGGGCATAACCATAGCCGCAAAAGAGATTGTCCGCAGACAAACTACGGGCAAAACAATCAGGATCTACACAGACTGTAGACAATCACTACTAGCCCTGAGAAGTTACAAAATAACCACAGGAGCAGTATGGGAATGTCATCAAGCACTTGTGGGTGCCTCCAGTACGAACAACATCTCGGTATGCTGGGTGAAAGGACACGCACAGTGCAGTGGCAACAAAAAAGCCGACAAACTGGCCAAGAAGGCAGCAGGCCTACTTAATTTTGGACCAGGCCCGGCCAGTCTGTTACCGATTACGGCGATAATACAATTAATTAAGGAGAACACCCACAACGAATTTAAGAAGCTGTGGGATGAAACAAGCAGCTGTCAGCTTGCTAGGGAACTACTCACGTATCCCAACAAGAAAACAGCAATGGACTACCTGGCAATGACCAGAAGGAATCTACGTTTTATAACAGGAATCCAGACTGGACACTGTCCGCTAAGGAAACATCTATACAATATGAGATTAAGCGAAACACCTCTTTGCAGAGGTTGTGAACAAGAAGATGAGACGGTTCAACACGTACTCTGTGACTGTTCAGCCGTCTCATCAATTAGAGAATCCATCTTGGGAGAGCGTTGGCCTACCTTGGCCAATGTAAGGGAGATGCCCCTAGGCAACATCACCACCTACTTCGAAAGAATGGGTTGGTTGGAGGCCTAGGCGAGTGTCTGCCTAGAGGGAGGATGTACAAGGGGTCCAATGGGGCCTAAGTGCTGTGGTTTTTGACCACGCTCCTGCTAATTCCATACTCCATTCCATACTGGGGTTTGGTATGTTTTTTTTTATTTTTACTTTATTTTATACTGACTCTTTTACCAACTAAGTTCGTACCATAAAATTAAAAATGTCTAAAACTAACATTATTTACAAAAAACTGCGAAGAGTATCCTATAGAATGTGTAACAATTATATAAAAAGTTCAGTGAACAGGTGAAGAGTACGTTTTTAGCTTGTTATATTTTAAATTGTAACATAATTGTAATAATAATTGTAAAAATTGTTTTAAATTACAATTTAAATTTAACAAACATTTTCTTACGAATTATATGATAAAAATTCATCATATGAATAAAACGTGTTTTCGAGCAAGATGGCCCTTATTTTTTTTCTTGAATGCCAGATCTGGTAGTCTATACTATATTCAATGGCAATTTGTTATGAAAGTTGGGCGGTAAAAATTTAATTCCTCTTTGACTTTTAGTGAATCTGACATACGGTGCTGTTAACATATTTTTGTGTCTTGTACTATAATGGTTGTCACATTCTCTGTTTACACTTTGAGGTTACATACAAAAGCAACTCATAAATATACAGAGTAACCTATTTAAAAGCTGAACGCCTCTCTAAAATTTTTATTTATTGTGCCTAATATGATTTTTGTCTTTTTTTTTTCACATATTTTGGTACCGCAGGTGGCTTTGCATTTGTAGGAGGCGAATGTTTTTCTGGTCATAATTAGATCCTAATTTGTTCTATACTTGAGTAATATTTGATTCAAATCACACAATAATTAAAAATTTTAGAGAGATGTTCAGCTTTTAAATGAGTCACTCTGTATATTGAGAGTAACGTGAGTATCTTTAGTCTACGAAACTGTTCTCTACAGTCTTCTTTATAATTTAACCCAGATACGTATTGCTCGTCTTTGTAGAGAAAAAATTCTAGGCGAATTTGTGGCTTGACCAACTAAAACAGCATAGGAAAGCAAAAAGTGGCATAGTGCAAAATATACATTTTTCAAAGCTTCTCCACCTACTTTATTTGCCAGATTTCTCAAGATAAATGTGTTTTTTGCTAGCTTTTTTGACAAGTTTTCTACATGTACTTGCCAGGTCAGTTTGTCATCTAGATAAACTTCCAAGAATTTTATTGACTCCTGGGGGTCGGAAACATTGTGCCCTATCTTATTATGCAATGAGAAGATCATATATAGTTTTTTCTCTAGTTAATATAAGTTTATTTGACTTGAACCACTGTTCTGCCTTTGACTCCACCTCACATGCCATTGCAAAAAGTTGTTCAATATTCTTGTTTTGAACCGAAATAGTCGTATCGTCTGCGAACAGTATGTCACTAGAGTGCTCGCTTGAATATGGGAAATTATCCACATATGTTAAAAATAGGAGGGGGCCAAGTACTGAGCCTTGGGGTACCCCATGTATTATTTTTGTTTTATTTGAATGTGCATTATTTACTTTAATCGTTTGATATCTATTTGTTAAATATGATCTTAATAATGATATACTGTTATGGCAGAACTTATACCTCATTTAGCTTTTCTAGCAGTATTTTGTGCGAGACGTACTCAAACGCTTTACTTAAGTCGCAAAATATAGTGAACATACGCTCCCGTTCCTCTTGAGTAAAATTTGTTTGTTAAAACCTGTTCTATCAAATCGAGAATTGCAGAAGTGGTATTTTTTGATTTCCTAAAACCAAATTGCTTATTATAAAAAATATTGTTGGTCTCAAAGTAGTTTGCTATTTGCTCTGAAAAGCATTTTTCCACTATTTTTGAAAAGATTGGTAGTAGCGACACAGGCCTATAGTTATTTGCATCATTTGCATCTCCTTTTTTAAATATAGGAATTACAATAGCCTCTTTAAGACAGTCTGGAAAGCACGATTCTTTAATGCACAGGTTTATAAGTTTGCATAATGGTGATATGATCAAATTTTTAATAGTTTTAATTAGAATTATATTTAGGCCGTAGATATCTTTACTGTTTTTTTTTTGAGTCTATGGCTTCTCTAATATTATTATGAGTTGCTGGTTAAAATCAAATGAGTTTATATTGGGTAATTCAGTATGATGCATTTTATACACAGGATCTATTTCACTAACTCCTCTAAAAAATGTTCAGCAACTTCACTGAAAAAAGTGCTAAACTGGTTTGGAGATAAACTAATCTATTTCTGTGTATAAAATGTGTATTTTTCCTCTTTATTTTTGATTTGCCACATGGTTTTTATTGAATTTTGAGAATTTCTTATTAACTTCTCATTATTAATTTTTTTTGCATTTATAATAGCATTTCTGTATTTGGTTCTGTAATTAGATAATTCCCTTTTCAGATAATTACTTTTATATAGAACTGAAAATAGCATTAATTTTGACCTCATTTCACGCAAGTCTTCGTTGAACCAATTTGAATCGTAAGTAAGATTTGGATCATACACTTTTCAGGAAAAGCATTTACCATTGCATCCATGATTGCCTCTGTGTACATTTTAAATTTTTTTGTTACAATCCAGATTATCATCATCAATGAAATTCCAATCTATATTTTCTACACTAATATAAATATTTGCTTACCTTTAGCGGTTATTGGTCTACAGATTTTCTTGCTTTTAGATGCCTCTTGAATTGTATCCAAGTGAAAATTTAAAAATTGGCCATAATAATCCGAGATACCTAGATCTATGCCTAATGATGAACATACATTACTATTAAAGTTGATGAAAATATTATCGATACATTTATCTTGTCGTGTATTTGAAGTTATCATTTGTTGGAAATTATAACTTGACAATAAATCTGTTAGGCTTGCACACTCTTTGCTACCTGACCCGAATGAAGTATTAAAATCGCCAGCTAAAATTATATTTTCAGTTGATAGATAGTTTAGTGGTTGCTTCAATATGCTCAGAAAGAGCCTGTAATCCTCGGATGGTGATAATATTACAGTTGGTGACCTGTAAACACATATTACATAAATATCTTGTTTGGACACCAGCACACGACAAATTTCACATTGCTTCTCAATCGAGAATGAACATTGTTTCTACAGACCTGCATTCCAGAAATGATTTTGAAAAAATGAGAGTACCACCTCCTCTACTTAATTTTCTTAATTCTTTGCAAATTTATTATCACTTATAGCGTTTTGTAGGATTCTGCTCCTAAATTCCAATCTAAATTCATCCATTTTGGAACCGCCATTTCATTTATCAATTTTTTAAATACCTGATTCATAATCAACGACGTTGATACTGTCATGCGTGCAATACTGCAAAACGAGGCCAACTAGAATAATGTAGAGATCGCAAAGCATTTGTTAGGACGTTGTAATTAAGAAGAAATAATTTGTACTTAAAATGTTATGTTGATTTAATTGTTTTTTCTGTAATAGCTTATAGCTATTTTCAGCAATTTCAATATAGTTGCGATATTGCTCTGAAATTATAAATACCTTGTCATGGAATTCAAAGTTGCTTACAGATTTAGTCGTTTGCCATATATTATATAAATATAATGGTGAATGCGCCAGTGCAAATGGTTGATGTGTTATATTGAGATAGCAATGTCACTTTCTTTCGTTTTCATATGTGTTTCCAGCACTTTTTACTACATTACCATCATATAATAATCTTCAAGTGATTCTTCTCTTGGATCCAAAATACCTTCATTAAATATTATTGTTACAAATTATTTTTAGTTTTGTGACATGTCAGCGTATAAAATATATTTCAGCTAAACTGGCCTAATTTTACAGTAATAGCATTGTCATTACAGTAACTACAATCGAAAATCTAATATTTGTCATGAATCTGAACTCCTTCTATGCACTACTAAATAGTTTAGTTTTATAATCACATTTAAATTAAATGTAGATATAAATTAGATGCCATATATGAGTTTTAAACCAATAATAAAGTATTTTGTGTTGCCTGGCTAAATATAAACTTTAAATTCTGGTGGAAAAACTAAAATAAAATAGCACATCTCACTTGCACCAACTTGAACGCCACTTTTTTTAACAATTATGACAAATATAAAATTTCCACATATACCTTATAGTATGGGAGCCATCGACCAAAATTTCTCGTCATTCATAAAAACTGTTTAGTTCAAGGGAAAATAGGAAACTTTGTATGTAAAGCAAAGGTCTGGCGCGTTGCGGATGTGGTAGGAAAATATTTTCCGTCTGTAAAAAAAAATCGCGTAATTTTTTTATAGCACCTCGTCCGTTTTTAATGGAATCCCATTCAAAATATAAAAATAAACACCAATCCGTGAAGATCGGAAATTTTTAGCCTTGTAGAAACCTGATAAATGTAATATTAGTTGTTAAAAAAAATGGCTTGACCGAGTTACAGCGACATGGCTAAAACCTTGTTTAGATGGTTGACCACAGAGCTAGGTAATTACTTGTAATTTAAAAATAATTACAATTACAAATTACTTTTTAAAAAAAATAACTAATTACAATTACAAATTACTTTTTAAAAAAAGGAATTAATTACAATTACAAAGTACATGTCTTTAAAAAAAGTACTTAATTACAACTACAATTACACGAAAAAAAAAAGGAATTGTAATTGCTAATTACTTTTTCATCAGGAATTACCCAGCTCTGGTTGACCAGGATTTATACATCCTGAAAAAAAGTCTAAACGGATATTTTCCGTGTTACACAATGAAACGGAGTCGTCTCTTACTCTGCGTGTTTCGACCACCACGCGCTATAGAGGTATGAAGATAACTGACCGCGGGAGAAAGATAAAAAAGATCTAAACGACGTCCGACATCTTCGAGATCCGTAAATTTGTCTTCTTTCTTTCTCACTCTCGTGGTCTAGCTGCACACGTGTCTTCCCCCTCTTTATACCATGTCTATGCCTCCACCTTTACAGTTATACAGCTATACAGCTAGAATTTAGGGCTGTGAGTACTCATATTTAGTGCTTCGCACTTTATTTCAATTTTACCTATTATTTGATATTTTTTGAAAATTTAACATTTTTTTTAAATTTCAGATGGAGAAGTTTAGATTTAAATTAGATTCTTAATATAAATTAGCTAATGTGAGCACGCGAATGGTGTTAATATATATAAATAATATTCGTAATCTACTTTTTGTACTTAACATTTTAAATATTTGTAATGTGCAAAAAATAAACAACTTTTGTTCTTAGACATTTTTCTTCAAAGACCATCGTTTTTAAGCTCATTATTAGCAGCGAGGTGTGAAAAAAGTTTGGGACAAAAGATGTCCCTTTGTTGTCAAGGCACAACAGTCTAAAAAAAAATAGGGGTTCCCGTTTGAAAAAGTGCAGGTGACCTTGAGATCCTAGATGTGCCTGCACCAACTCGCAAAAAACCATCCCATCCGATTCGCTCCTAAAAGTAAAAGTAAGCTTTTGCATACTAATAACTTTTGCGCCTATTGTATTCTGCTGGTATATAAATAAGAGCAAAATTAATTATATATTTATTTACATAAATATACAATATATTATGCATGTAACTGCTTCATAAAAATCAATACATAAGTCCGTTTCGATAAAAAGTACGTAAAATCGCGTTTTTAAAATTTTGAATTTTGGAGCTTCGACCTGCTGTATTTTTAAAATAAATACATTTTGGAACTTTATTCATAACAGTTTTCAATGAGAATGACCAGGAGCCCGCCGACCACTAATTGAATGTCATAGGTTTACTCCCAGAATGTGTGAATTGTTGTTAATTTTCCAATTTTCTCTTCATTAACCGCTTGCACAAGGCGGAAAATATCCGTTAAAACTTTTATAGAGTTCCAGACACCGTACTTCAACACAAAAACCAGGAAACGGAGGTGTCGCAATAACAATTTTAACATATTTTTTTACACTGTTTTTCGATCGTTTAACAACATTGAAGAATACCGCCATAAAGGACTTTTTTCTTTATTTGAGTATAAATTCTCCGAAAAAGTTTGAAATTCTCATGTCGCGATGAGGCTGAAAATCCTGGTCGATGGCTCCCGTACTATTATGTATATTGATTTTAGTAAAATTGAAGATAATGTTGGCGTATTTTCTTGGAATATCAAGGAAATTTTCCACACTGAGGAGGATACTGATCTAATTTAACATTAAAGAACTACCATTTTATCAGTTACCATTTTTTAAAATGATTTGGTAGTTTCTGCAACCGTTTTTCGAATCATTTAGATTATCTTTCAGTAAAGTGACGTATGTCAATCACCGCTCGTAAAACTGCCAGAAGCAATAAAAACCGAAGACCATTGGATCATTACTCTTTTTGCGCTTACTAAGCAGCGAGCTGAATGCTACACGTCCAGTGGGTATATGTATAATTTTAACATCTTTATCTAATAGCTCCCTTATAGAGTCCTCCATCATTCAATATGGTTGACAATAAGCCATTGTGCGATATAAATCTAGCCAGTCTGAACTGAAATACGTTCGTCCGATAGTTTGTAAATCTGTGAGCGCGTTGTCCATTTCCACCGTATATCAAGACGCCGACCGCGCCGAGATACTTATGGACTATTATTTTGCACATAGTTTATGCACTGAAAATAAGCGACCCACGCGCTCCATAGTCATGTCAGGGAGGGCCCCTGGCTTACTGGGATCTTTACGACCCTACTTCACGGCCTACGGGATTAAAAATCTAATACTTATTATACAGATGTGTTCTCAAATGGTATAATGTGTATATAACTCTAGATAGCTATGCAATGATGGGACATGGATTTGCCCCGCAAACAAAGGAATAATTGCAGCGCACTCGCTGATATATAAGTTGAGAATAAACCGCGATTGCTTGATTACATATTTTGCGATCTATGCTAATACGAAATGGGCAAATTGTCGATAAAACTGTACTTGTTTTCGTCGATTGTTTGGGAGGGGGCAATTTTTTTTTGTGAAAATGCAACTGCACGTTATCAGGAAGTTATAGTAAAGTTTTGTTCAATCTGGGAGGTGAGCGTCTTTTGAGAAACGTGTTTTTGTTTCGTTTTTTTTTAATATCTCGAGTTTTACACATCACACCAACCCAAGAAAAATTGTAAATAAATTATGATTAGAACTACATAGGTCCATATCCGATCTACCACTGTTTTATTGCAAAAAAAAAATGCGAAAATATCTAATTTTTTTTATACTGAAATTACTAAAAAAATGATAAATGTTTTTCAATGAAACTTGATGAGATTGCAGATCCTAGATGTACACTAAACTGCTGGCCAATTGAAGTGGACCAAGCGAATTTTTAGGTTGAATTTAAACCCATACATTTTTTTAGAATTAGAATATACGGTTTTCAGTATTTAAGAAATAATAATTTATTTGTAATACAGTGGGCAGAGTATATACCAATTCACAATTTTGAAATTCCCTGACTTTCAGATTTTCCAGGACTTTTCAATGAAAATTTCAGAAAAATTTTCTGCTCGAAAATGAAAATTGATGAGCGGTGGAAGGGCAAATGGAAAACATTTTTTGACGAGTGTGGGGTCGCAAGATGGGAACAACTTTGGATATAAGTAGTTTTCATAAATTTTTTTATTTTCAGGCACGTTACTATCAACAGGGTGCGAAAGAAAAGCATGTTTTTTTACCAAATTTTATAACTAAGTACCGAAATTCCACAAAAAAATATATTTTTTTGATGTACACTTTTTTAGCCTCTGATTTATGGGAAAAATACAATTTTTCAAATATTTTATCTCTCTTATTTAGTAAGATAGGTACCGATTTTCCTTAAAAACCTGTTATTTTTTCATTTTCAAATTCAAACTAAAAATTCGGTAGAAAATCGGAAAAAATGTTGAACCCACCAAGAAACTCCCATTTCCCGATGGACCAGCACCCGTATACACTTAATAGTCCGGTTGCTAAAACCAATACCATAAAATTTTGTATTAAGTTTTTTTTTTTTACTGCTGAATAAGTACAAGGACATATTAATCTTCAATAAAACGGATGATGACATTCTGTCACCCTTGGAGAACTCGATACATTCAATATGGCGGCCATTTATAGCCCTTAATTTGAAAATGATCTTTTCATGCACGTTTGGTATGTCAAACTATATGTTTTTTAGGAGTTCTCTCCCATGAACTTTCACCTATACCAACGTCAATATTTACAAACTCTGGAGAAATGAGGATCTGCAAATCTAAATCCAGCTTAAAAAAACTTCTTTAGGTTTCTTGCTCAACAAGAAATAAGAGATCACATCTATCGTTATTGATGGCTGCACTGTTATGGTGTGTACAGTGGCCAAAAAAGGGGACTGTAGAGGACTTCATAAAGGCACTCAAAACATATAGCATACATTTGCAGCATGGAAATGTGCACCTTGTTTTTGATCGGTACAAGGAGTATACTACTAAAGACTGCACAAGATCAGGTAGCTCTACCAGAGTTCGCGTACTCACATATACAACACCTCTGCCTTTACGGGGAGATATTTTGAGCTCAAATAAAAACAAGACGCAATTGATTGAACTGATTTGCAGTAGCATTGTTGGTGACGAATCGTTTAAAAAAAAACAAGACTAATAAATACAGGCTAATTTTGACAGGTCCACAAGAAGAACCTTACGATATTTATCGTGCAGAAGTGAAACGAAGGCACGACCTAAGAAATACTCACGAAGAAGCAGATACGATTCTTGTACAGCAAGCTATCCTGGCTGCTGATGATGAAGACAAGCAGGTTGTCGTCATATCAGAGGACACAGATATTTTTCTGCTTTTTTTGTACTTCTACAACCTTAAGAAGATATCTGCAACAATTCTGATATATTCAATATGGCGGCCAATATGGCGGCTATAAATTACCTTAATTTGAAAATGATCTTTTCATGCAAGTTTGGTATGTCAAACTATATGTTTTTTAGGATGCAGAGTTCACAAAACAACATTGAAATTGTATTAGGAGATTAGTATGCAAAAAAAAATTCATTTCTCAAGCATAAGTAATGTAATTTGTGTAATATTGATGACAATTATAATATGGTAATTTCTCTTAGTATAAAAAGAAAACATTCATAAATCAAGACTAACAAAATGTTGTTTAGATAGAGATCGGATCTTTTTTTAAGATATGGTATCAGGTGTAGTCTCTTCAAGATCACCATCAATTAAGTCTTCATCCCATTCCACTTCTACTTCAGCAAACCGTGTGAAATCAGAAAGCATTTGTGCATGAACAAAACATGGTGCATAGTAGGCTGGCACTCCTGCAACTACATAGATTGCTCTTGCATGGCACAAGAGCACTTAACCAATTTCAGAATTTCCGCCGGTGCAACTTCAATATTTTCTGGCAAAGTTGTGGCTAACAGACATCTCGAGTTTTGGTCCTTGTAGAATCTGTGACGCAGTGGATCCAAATCTGGTGAGTTTTTCCAAATGCAGGTTTATAAGTGAACTCGCTTAGGGTTTTCTTCAAATTATGAATTTGTTGGTGGCAGTGAGCACAGTTTCGGTAGTTGTGATTTCGCACTTCCAACTTTGTCAGCCCACAGTTTGACCCGAGCCTCTGAAGTTGTGTTACACTGACTTGCTCCGTAACATGCAGCCATAAACTTCGATGCTTGCCACTTCATGTCAGACAGATCAGCATGTAGATCGCCAACCAATGACAAGGAGTGAGAGTTCAGAACATTAATGGCTTTATTCTTCCCAATGCCATAACACATAGCACTGGTATCACATCCAGTGATAGCATGAAGTGCTAGCACATCAGGTATTATTTTCGCATGTTTAATAGCAGATGCTCTAGTGTCAATTAGTGTACGACTCTGGACAGGTGATTCCATCAGAATTGTTGCAGATATCTTCTTAAGGTTGTAGAAGTACAAAAAAGGCGGAAAAACATCTGGGTCCTCTGATATGACGACAACCTGCTTGTCTGCATCATCAGCAGCCAGGATAGCTTGCTGTACAAGAATCGTATCTGCTTCTTCGTGAGTAGTTCTTAGGTCATGCCTTCGTTTTACTTCTGCACGATAAATGTCGTAAGGTTCTTCTTGTGGACCTGTCAAAATTAGCCTGTATTTATTAGTCTTGTTTTTTTTTTAAACGATTCGTCACCAACAATGCTACTGCAAATAAGTTCAATCAATTGTTTCTTGTACCGATCAAAAACAAGGTGCACATTTCCATGCTGCAAATGTATGCTTATAGATGTTTTGAGTGCCTTTATGAAGTCCTCTACAGTCCCCTTTTTTGGCCACTGTACACATCATAACAGTGCAGCCATCAATAACGATAGATGTGATCTCAACACCTTTATTTCTTGTTGAGCAAGAAACCTGAAGAAGTTTTTTTAAGCTGGATTTAGATTTGCAGATCCTCATTTCTCCAGAATTTGTAAACATTGACGTTGGTATAGGTGAAAGATCATGGGAGAGAACTCCTAAAAAACATCCTAAAAAACATATAGTTTGACATACCAAACTTGCATGAAAAGATCATTTTCAAATTAAGGTAACTTATAGCCGCCATATTGAATATATCGAGTTGCCCAAGGGTGACAGAATGTCATCATCAATTTTCTTGCAACTCAATATGTCCTTGTACTAATTCAGAAATAAAAAAACTTAATACAATAATTTTGAGTTTACATAAAATATACAGTTTGGCAACCGGACTATAATAGAATATGACGATGAACGACTTGCCTTGCCAACTCATGCCTAATTTCCAACTTTTTGCGAAGTCTGACAAAGTTGGGGGGTAGGGTAACCTCCATACTCCATCAAGACTACGGCCCTGTGTGCATATAGGATCTCGCCTTTCAGTAAATAAAGCTAGGTGTTGGAACTACCTAATTCTCTTAATTGCATTTGTATCTGACTTGACGATTTTAAGAGAGTATACTAAAAAAAATTGAACAGAAAAAGAGAAAAGGATATTTTGTAACGTCGTATATTTCTGTATAAAAAAAAATTCCTGGGACAATATATTAAATTAACTCGAATTCTACTTCAATAATGCCCTTCATAAAATGTTCATGTTATTTTCACTAATTTTAATCGTAACATATATGAAAACCAATAATTGTAGATTTAACACAACTGTTTATTCTGTTTCAGGTACTGAAGACGTCCACTCCGCTGAAAACTAAAAAAATTCTTGTGATAGTTTGGGCCTTATAGGTTCAGTTGATTATTTTAAAAACCTACTGGCCTGTTAAGTCCCAAGCTGTTGCCTGTAAAATCGTCGGGCTTATGGTTTCCATTACGAGATTAAGAGCCTATTGATGTTAAGACGGATATGGGCATCGTATGGTGTAGATTGTTGCTTCACCGGATATACTGGACATTTTTTCATAATATTTAAAATTCAATATAAAACGTCAAACAAAGATAATATTTACAACATAGAAAAATATTTTATCTACAATCGACATATAAAGTAGGCTTTCTTGTTCACATTTTGAAAGCGCAAAGTTGACGTTTGCCGAGGAGCTGTGAACAGTGTCACTTTGCCGTTCGTCTCCCATGTCAGGCAATAGTTATTCGTGTAACAAATACAAAAAGTGTATATTTGTTGCACGAGAGTATGAAGTTTGCAGCTCTAGAGAAATCGAGAGCTGCAATCATGCTAGGTGCAACAAATATACTTTTTGCACATGTTACACACAACATTTTTTCTACGGTCGAATTAAATAGTTTTTCTCATGTTCGACAGTTTTATAACTAAATATTCAAATTTTAAACTGACAACTGAAAATGAATTCCAAAAATTGTCACTGGCAAACCTTAAAGTAGTGCAAAAAGCAGAGATGGGTCAAGGAAACTTTCCATATTTGATAAAAGTCTGTAAAAGTCATCTAAATAATGTAATTGTATGCACTCTTATTTGGTATCAAAATTAAGCTTGCATCGTCACGAATCAGATTTCACCATAAAATAGGCTATCAATATACCCAATGGAAAGTTAGAAGGAAAACTTCCTGGAAACTTTCGGAGTTTTCAAAACGGAAAGTTTCTAGGAAGTTTTCCTTCTAACTTTCCATTGGGTATATTGATAGGCTATTTTATGGTGAAATATGTAATGTAATTTTTTGTCGAAATCTATACATTTCATTACATATACAGTGTGACTCACTTAAAATGAAGACTTTTTTATTTTGTTTCCGATTTGAATCAAATGTTACTCAAGTATAGAACAAAGTAGTATCTACTTATGATCAGAAAAACATTCGCCTGCTCCAAAGGCAAAGCCACCTGAAGTACCAAAATAAGCTGAAAAATATTAAAAATCATATTAATTGACGAATTTCATGTATCCACCACAAACTGCGGAAACTGAGGACCCGCTTTGCCAGATGAGCTTATGTATGAAAAATCCCCCATCCATAACCAAATCAAATTTTGGTGTATTTACGGTTGTGGCGCCGATCCAATACATTTTTTTGAATTTTTAACTTTCAAAATGTTTTTATTTTTTTCAGCATATTTCGGTACCACAGAAGGCTATGCCTTTGTAGCAGGCGAATGTTTTTCTGGTTATAAGTAGATCCTAATTTGTTCTATACTTGAGTAAAATTTGATTCAAATCGGAAACAAAATAAAAAAATTATAAGGGGCGTCTTCATTTTAAGTGAGTCACACTGTATATTTAAGGAAATGCATAGATTTCGACAAAATATTACGTTAGTAAATACGTCGAGTGTTGTAAAATAAAGATTGTTTTGTAACTGTGATTTATTAGCAGACCACGGTAAACCGCTTTGATAGAAATATTCAAGGTACCTAATACTTTTTTTTAATTATCTATTTTGGCTGGCGAATATCTCGTAAACTATAACACATAAGAAGAAAATGAATATAAACATTCTTGTAGGAAATTTAATTATGTTTAATTTTGCATAGATTACCTTTTTTCATACGACGCATAGTTTCCGAGATAAATGCGAAAAACCAAAAAATGGGGCCTTTAAAGTGCCCCCCGCTCACCACCTAGGAGTGGGACTTTTGATATGTTCATCTCCAGACTAGTCGACTAGTCCAAACAAAGTTCCGAAGTCAAATTTTCTGTCCCTAACATTTCCCTCTGGATTACTGCAGGTACTCTACTATAACTAAATATTCAGAGTTCAACTGACAATTGAAAATTAATTCCAGAAATTGTCACTGTCAAGCGTCACAATAGTGCAAGAAATAACTTACTTAAACACTTAATTAAGTAGTTACTTTTTGCACTAGTGCAAAAAGTAAGTTATTTTTTGCACTAATGCAAAAAGTAAAACTTTTGGCACTGTAAACAGTATAAAAGTATTAACTTTTTGCACGATCGTAGAAAAAGTACGGTTACGCTCGTTCGAGTGCACCTGTCCTTACACAAGTTTGGTCGGAACATTGACAATGTATTTTTATGAAATAATAATGCCCCAAAACTGTTGTTAATATAATGAAAGTAACAATTAATTACCTAATTATTTTATAAGAAGGATAGGAACTTTATAATTTTATAAAAATTAATAAAACTTAAATAAACCGACAGCGACTGTATTTTGTTCGTCTGTTTATTTTGATCACATATGCAAAGCATACTCTTAATATGCCGATGAATCGCCGTGTCCAGCTGCAATTCAACTTAATTATTTCTTTTATTTTGATATTTTCAAATGATTGTAGATAAAATTATGTGTGTAATTCGAGCGCAGTGTCATTGTCGCTCTCAACCACGGTGTATTTAATACACCCTGCTTTCAACTTACACTATCGAGCGACAATGAGGCACTTTGCGCTCTTAATACACAAATAGCTATTGTTAATATGTAATTAATAATTAGTTTTAGTACTTACCGACACCATAAAATGATTGATAGTTTTGATTCTTTGGGCAATTTTGGGGTTTCTTAGCGGCATTTGCCTGTATTAGGATTGCAATGCCCTTGGAAATCCCAAATGTGTTCAATAAAAACAAACAGTAATTAAGATATTTCCTGAAATTTTATATTTTATATGATAAATGTATAGTCCAACTGCCTTCTCAGGCAGCAGACTGACGTTATTTTGACGTCATTTTTTTATAAAATTGGTCGATGGCGTCAGGTGACGAAAGTCGCAGTAACGTCATATTATGTCGAAATTATGACGCCATGTTGAGACGTCGATTTGACGTATTAGTGACGTCATTTTTTAGTTTCTTACGAGGTTATGCATTACCACGTAGTTGCACAAATTATTTCTAGATGGTGCCACATACAAACCACTGACAATAATAAGTCACTCTTTATCTTTTATACTCTAATGAATTTATAGGAAATAAACAAGCTAAAAACGTACTCTTCGCCTGTTCACTAAACTTTTTATATAATTGTTACACATTCTATAGGATACTCTTCGCAGTTTTATGTAAATAATTTTAGTTTAGATATTTTTAATTTTATAGTACGAACTTAGTTGGTAAAAGACTATACCAAACCCCATGTGGGTTTAGAGTCAAAAGCGTAACAACTACACCACCACCTTACACGTAAAAAAATGTAAATTTTTACATTATAAGACACAAGCTAAAATCATATTTTCACGGTTGTACATTACGTTATGAAATGTATATTTGTAAAATATATAAATATTTAGATATTAAAATGAAATATCATTCCACTAGATTTTTATTCAATTACAAAAACATAAAAATCAAAAAAAAAAATTTCAAATTTGAATCATTAATAACATTTTTATTTACCGATCGATTTTGTTAAAAAACAATAGGTTCTTCCTCTAGCTAACACTTACTGTCCAAATTTCAGTACAATCGGATTTTTCTTTCTTGAGTTATCGTGCTTACAAGAAACGTGACGGACGGACGGACAGACGGACATTTTGAAAGTTATTTAGAATTCGTTCACTAACACAATGATATGAAAATTTTTTGTCTGCGATTCATATTTACGGTTTTAGAAATGTGCCGATCAAATGCAATATACTTACTCTTCGTTTTCGTATTTGCGAAGAGTATAATAATGCATATTGATTTGATTTACATGGATCTTATAATGATAAGTTTAAAGATCATTCTATGGCTGGGCCGAAATAAAAACTAGTGGGTGCTTAACCTATTATCTATTCGTCTACATGGCGGCTGATCCTGTAATCCATCATACGTTCCTAAAGCCCTTAAAATTCACCTGTTGTTTTGCACCAAAATGGTTCATAATATTTCTCAAATGCACATATTTACTTCAATTAATCAAAAATAGCTTAGATATGGTCAGATAAACGTCGGTAAATGACGTCAATTTAAGTCACAAAATGTTGTCTCTCTGCTATGGCACGTCATTTTTACGTCACACCAGAGGTCAAAATGATGTCTCAAATAACCAAAAATATACATCCATATACGCACAATGATGTGAAATATACCAAAAAAAATCTGTAAAATCATTTCTTTTAATTGTTTCCAATCATCTTTAAACCCTGGTTTGTTCTAGTTGTGAATTAAGGATATTTTAAAAACTGACGTTGTGTCAGCTTGTCACACTTCCGTAATTAACAACACAACCGGAATTTGGCATTTTGTATGATGTACCGCACTTTTCTAAATTCACCGGTGGACGCACCAGGTGGACAAAATACGAAGCTGATTGGCTATCTCCCAGCAAACAAAGAATGTATCCGTAATGTTATGCAATGTTAAATGGAAGTAACATTTGTAATGTTCTCTTGTAATATGATATTTATATTACAACAACGTAACAGAGAAATGTTACATTTCGAAATATTAAACAAATATTTATGTAATGTTGGTTACATTACGTAACATTTAATAGTATGACAAATTACTTTCTGACAACGTTGATGTTATATTAAAGTAATAATGCATTGTTTAGCGGGCTGTTTGAAATTAGCCAATCAAATAATGTTATTGCTTACCGGTGCGATCCACCGGTGAATTTAGAAATCTGCCCATAATGATCACAAATCGCTATGAAACGTTCAATCAGTCAATAGGGCCTGAAATCTGTCCAACGTTATGATATCAAGCGCTTGTGCATTCTAGTGTTTCCGCATGCGACTTGACAGATGGCGCTGTTGCCTGTGTATACACGAACATTCCACTCTATCTAATCCTTTTTTATATATTACCATTTTCTTGCAAAGTTTCTGGGCTACAGCTCTTGTTCAAAGCAGGCCTGTAGCTAGAAAGTGCTTTCAGGGCGGACAAACAATTTTTCAGGAGGGGCCCGAAAAAAAAACTTTTTGGTCCAAAAAAATTTTTGAATAAATCCTAAACAAATTTTTTTACCCAATCTCTTTCAAAATATTGAAAAGACAGTTGAAATTGCCCCCATTACGATCACCGTAGGTCGGGCGGAACCTATTCCAGGACGGACACCGCCCGTCCTGCCCCCCCTAGCTACAGGCGTGGTTCAGAGTAATTAATTTTATTTTGTGAAGTGTGCAATATGGTGAGTCAGCCTGATCATGGAGAGTTTCCCATATTGTGGGGAAAAACAACTTGAAATTTGGAAAGTCTCCGAAAAGGGGAAAAAGGAATAATAATAATCGTAAAGAAAACAACAGTTTTGTGTATTTTTTTTTAAAAGCATTATCTTGAGTATTTGCGGTTCTTTAATGAATATTTTATTATATATTATTATATCGCACCCAAGTTCAAGCAATCTGTGCTCGGAATATGTTTAAATGGTGTTCTGCATGGGCTCAGCCAGGGGGGGAGCCATGGGGCCCGGCCCCCCGCAAGCCATCTTCCATGAGCCAAAAAATAAAGAAGCAGTACAAAGCAGTATCTAAATTATCCCTTGAAATAAATATTTTGTAATTAATGCCAATATTATCTAATAGAGGAATCTACACCTGAAAAATATTCCTCATCCTCTGGGGAGGCCGGTTCTATTCCTCCCCCCCCCCCCCCCAGATGAATTTTCTGGCTGCACCACTGGTGTTCTGTATTATTTTGTCTTTCATTTGTGTAAATACTTACGAGATTAAAATTGAAAGTGGTTATTTCTAAAACTGAGCTAAAACCACAGTTAAAACTTCAAATAGAGGCACGGTTACCATTTTTAACTATGTCCGTCAGTGCCATCTAGCAGCGATAGCCTGTAAGTAATTGCCAAGTGTAATTTAAAACAAGGTTCTCCTACAAACTCGCTGGTTGCTGGTGGCCGCTACCAGGTAGCAGGTAGCTCTACCTACTAAGTCGCCATGCAAGACATATGTACTGTTCTCGTACACGGTACACGTCAATATTTTTTTCTACTACCGTCCTTATCACCACACTATTGGCCACTCCTCGGCGGTGTGCAACCGCATTCGACGGTGCGTAAAATGCGGGAAAACGTACAATGAGGAGCCCTGCTCCGTAGATATAGGTGTAGTCTCAAACTACCGGGGTATTTTCAATATTGTTTTTTATGCTGTGACCAGGCTGCTAAGCAGAGATATGCTCCTAAGGCAACCAGAACACAAAACAGACATACCGCCAACCCCAGCACAAAACTATACTTACTAACAGACATAACCCACAAGCCGATCCTGCCCCTAATAATCAGCCAAATATTAACCTACCCCCTTTATCGCAAGAGACAGCAGAATGCCTTGAGCACACAAAACATTAAGGCATGGCAAAACTTCAGAGCCGCCAACAAGCTGTTACTCAACAAATGGCGGCAAGCAATAACCAACAAAATAACACCAAAGATAACCCCCTGAGAGAAATTCTAGATTTTCTAGATCTCTATTTTGTCCCACGACTTTTCACGCGTAAAAAAACGCAAATACACCGCTCCAAACCCAAGTTGATGTAGCTGTCACCGACAAGGAAAAACTACCTCTCCATAGTATTCACTTCAAACCCTATCCCTGCATCCACTTGAAAACTTAGTCAACTCCTGTATACAAACCATAAATCAAACCACCCTCCCGACCAATGCGAAGCCAACAATGTTTTTTACTCTATCTGAGGTAGCTAATATCATTACACCCTAGGAAAGCCCCTGGTGTCGATAATATTCCCACCTATGCCCTATATCACTTACCAGCACTTATACTTAACTAACCTTTTCGACGCCTGCACCAGGCTAATCTACTATCCCAAACTGTGGAAAACTGCAAAAATAGTCAACATACCAAACCCAGGCAAGCCTCCCAACATCCCGTTCAACTACCGTCCAATTAGCCTTCCCTGTCAAAAAAATCTCATCAATCCGTATTGAAAATTATCAAAAATTAATAAGTATCTATGAGAACCTATATGGTCAATAAGTTTCTATAAGAGTTAGGTAAAGTTGCTGTTGAAAATGTTATCAGTTTATATCCGCATTGACCAGCAAAATGAGTCAAGCCATATCCATTTGTTAATCCAAACATTTACTTATACCATATCAATGAGAATTTATGAGCACAGTATCTAATGTAATTCGTGCGGCTTTCCGTGATTAAAAGACAAGTGTTTCTTTAAGAAACGAGCTGCATTAGGTTAGAACAGTTTGGATTTGCAATTGAAGATTACAAATTATAATGTTTGAATAGGGATTTATGAGATCAGTTTCTATGAGTATTAATGTTTTTTTTCAGTAATATATTAAATGTGTTTTCATTTGTTTGAATGGGTAAAAAGAAAGGTCAGTTTTCAACTGCAATTACAAATACAAGTTTAATCGCTTCGAATGGGATTATATGCGATCAATTTCTAAAAGTATTTATGCTGTTTTCCGAATATAGTTATGATAAGGTTTAATCAGTAACAAATTGTTAACTACTTGTTATGATATGGTCGGAAATTCCAAGTACACATTTAGTATTCCTTCAAGAGGATTGATGACAGCAGTTTCTACGAGTATCTATTTGTTGTTCCTATAGTAAATTATATAAGTCTTTATCAGTACAGATTCGGATTTAATTTAAATATTAAAATTATATCAGAATAAAGCAACCAAATATTTTAAACAGTATCTATTTGTAAATCCAAACATTTACTTATACTATCTCAATGAGAATTTATGAGAACAGTATCTAATGTAAAACGTGCGGCTTTCCGTGGTTAAATGGCAAGAGTTTCTATAAGAAACGAGCTGCATTAGGTTAGAACAGTTTTGATTTGCAATTGAAGATTCAAAATTATAATGTTTGAATAGGGATTTATGAGATCAGTTTCTATGAGTATTAATGTTTTTTTTCAGTAATATATTAAATGTGTTTTCATTTGTTTGAATGGGTAAAAAGAAAGGTCAGTTTTCAACTGCAATTACAAATACAAGTTTAATCACTTCGAATGGGGTTATATGCGATCAATTTCTAAAAGTATTTATGCTGTTTTCCGGATATAATTGTGAAGAGGTTTAATCAGTAACAAATTGTTCACTACATGTTATGATATGTTTGGAAATTCCAAGTACACATTTGGTATTCCTTCAAGAGGATTGATGAGAGCAGTTTCTACGAGTATCTATTTGTTGTTCCTCTAGTAAATTATATAAGTCTTTATCAGTAAAGATTCGGATCTAATTTAAATATGAAAATTTATATCAGAATAAAGCAACCAAATATTTTAAACAGTATGTATTTGTAAATCCAGACATTTACTTATACTATCTCAATGAGAATTTATGAGAACAGTATCTAATGTAAAACGTGCGGCTTTTCGTGGTTAAATGGCAAGTGTTTCTATAAGAAACGAGCTGCATTAGGTTAGAACAGTTTTGATTTGCAATTGAAGATTACAAATTATAATGTTTAAATAGGGATTTATGAGATCAGTTTCTATGAGTATTAATGTTTTTTTTCAGTAATATATTAAATGTGTTTTCATTTGTTTGAATGGGTAAAAAGAAAGGTCAGTTTTCAACTGCAATTACAAATACAAGTTTAACCACTTCGAATGGGATTATATGCGATCAATTTCTAACAGTATTTATGCTGTTTTCCGAATATAATTGTGATGAGGTTTGATCAGTAACAAATTGTTCACTACATGTTACGTGTGGAAATTCCAGGTACATATTTAGTATTACTTCGAAAGGATTGATGATAGCAGTTTCTTCGAGTATGTATTTGTTGTGCCAATAGTAAATTATATAAGTTTTAATCAGTATGCATTCGGATCTAATTTAAATATGAAAATTATATCAGAATAAAGCAACTAAATATTTTAAATAGTATCTATATGTAAATCCAGACATTTGCTTATACTATCTCAATGAGAATTTATGAGAACAGTATCTAATGTAAAACGTGCGGCTTTCCGTGGTTAAATGGCAAGAGTTTCTATAAGAAACGAGCTGCATTAGGTTAGAACAGTTTTGATTTGCAATTGAAGATTACAAATTATAATGTTTGAATAGGGATTTATGAGATCAGTTTCTATGAGTATTAATGTTTTTTTTTCAGTAATAAGTAAGTATATTAAATGTGTTTTCATTTGTTTGAATGGGTAAAGAAGAAAGGTCAGTTTCCAACTGCAATTACAAATACAAGTTTAATCACTTCGAATGGGGTTATATGCGATCAGTTTTTAACAGTATTTATGCTGTTTTCCGAATATAATTGTGATGAGGTTTGATCAGTAACAAATTGTTCACCACATGTTACGATATGGTCGGAAATTCCAGGTACATATTTAGTATTCCTTCGAAAGGATTGATGATAGCAGTTTCTATGAGTATGTATTTGTTGTTCCAATAGAAAATTTGTCTTTATCAGTATGCATTCGGATCTACTTTAAATACAAAAATTATATCAGAATGACACAACCAAATATTTTAAACAGTATCCACTTGTAAATCCAAACATTTAAAGATATATTTTAATGAGAACCAATCAGAACAGTATCTAATGTAACGCGTGCGGCTTTCTGTGGCTAAATTTTAAAAGTATTTTTAATAAATAGCTTTAACGGATTTGAACAGTTTTAATTTGCAATTCCAGAAGAATAGTTTTAATTGTTAAATAGATATCTATGAGATCAGCGTCTTTGTGTAATGTTTATTTTCCAATAAAAACACATTTTATTGAAAAAAAAAACATTACACTGACCTCATAGATCCCTAACAATTAAAACTATTCATCTGGAAATGCAAAACTGTTCGAATCCGTTAAAGCTTATTTATTGCAAATAATTTTAAAATTTAGCCACGGAAAACCGCACACGTTACATTAGATACTGTTGTGATGGATTCTCATTATAATATTATCTTGGATTTACAGGTGGACACTGTTTAAAATATTTGGGGTTTCATTCTGATATGATTTTTGTATTTAAATTAGATCCGAATGCATACTGATAAAGACTTATACAATTTTCTAGAGGAACAACAAATAGATACTCGTAGAAACTGCTCTCATCAATCCTTTTGAAGGAATACTAAATGTGTACTTGGAATTTCCGACCATATCATAACAAGTAGTGAACAATTTGTTACTGATTAAACCTCATCACAATTATATTCGGAAAACAGCATAAATACTTTTAGAAATTAATCGCATATAACCCCATTCAAAGTGATTAAACTTGTATTTGTAATTGCAGTTGAAAACTGACCTTTCTTTTTACCCATTCAAACAAATGAAAACACATTTAATATATTACTGAAAAAAAACATTAATACTCATAGAAACTGATCTCATAAATCCCTATTCAAACATTATAATTAGTAATCTTCAATTGCAAGTCAACCTAATGCAGCTCGTTTCTTATAGAAACACTTGCCATTTAACCACGGAAAGCCGGACGTTTTACCTTAGATACTGTTCTCATAAATTCTCATTGATGTGGTATAAGTAAATGTTTGCTGCTACATTCTGGTAGAAACTGATAGAAATTTCAGAAGCAACTTTACTGCAGGCTCCAGTAGAGGGAGCTGTATACGTGTAGCTAATTCATATCTAATCTAATGTGACCTAAGGAACTGAAGTGTGTTTGTTAAATTAAAAACAAAGCAGTCTCTTTCACTGCTAACTCATTCATTGCTTCTAGGCTAGAACAAGAACACCCGAGGAAATAAGGACTTTGCAGAATTTTGTGTTTGCCACAATATTAGTATTTCTATTTGAAATATGCAATTTAAACTGTACATTTGTCGGCATGCATATCCAAATTAATACTAATAAAAAAGCAAAATGGAAGTTTACAATAAAAATACATCTGTAAAATATACAATTGAAACTGTACTTTTGTTGACATGTATATCCACATTAATACTAATAAAAAACAATGTTGAAATTTACAATAAAAACATGTTGATAAATGGTGTGTTACATACGATAGATACTGGAGAAAGGACGGACTGGAACTCTTATGATATTACTTATAGAAAAGTTTAGAATCTCTTTAAAGTTGTATCTGTAATTCCATATGTTTACAGATATAAGGGCAAGGGTGCATTTGCAGACACTAAACTGTAGATTTGTTGATGTATATTTCATATAAGTACTCATGAAAGGGCAACATGATAATTCCAAATAGCTCATTCGGAATTACTGTTTCATAACCGATTTAAAACTTAATAAAACAGATAAAATCCTGTCTGTATAATACTAATATAACTTATAGGAACGATAAAACCGCATCACTTTTTTTTTATAAGTTTCTATGTGGAATTTTTGGCAGGGTTATCCCATGTTTAACAAAAATCCTAGACACCCTAATATTAAATTGAGTCCAGGAGCACCTGAATGAGCATGACATACTAAATAAACACCAGTTTGGCTTCGGCGCCAGTTATTCCACCAGCCAGCACTCCCAGCAGTTACTCCCAGTTGGTGAGATAGTCACCACCAACTTCAATCAAGGTCTATTAACAGGGTTTGTCGCCCTAGACCTCAAAAAAGCCTTCGACAGAGTCTAGCACTCTGGGCTACTATATAGCCTCTCTATCGCGGGATTTTCGACTCTTATCATCAAGGTGATACAGTCATAATTTCTAATGGGAAGAAAACCAAAAAACTGTAGATCTACTGAAAAAACAGTAGGGTTGGCCTGCCATAGTTGCCAACCCTACTGTTTTTTCAGTAGATCTACTGTTTTTTTGGTTTTCTTCCCAGTTTTTAGTCCGACCTGCTAAATCTACAGTTTTTTTTTTTGCAAATGGATCAATTATTTTATTAAGGTATTACCTGAATTTTTTAAAGTCCAACAAAAAGGAAAAATGCCGCACCCACTGGAATAATTTTAGATACATCCCTAACGATTTCTAAGTAGGTTTCGTAATAGTCGCTAGATACCGCTAGCGCTACAGCTGCTTGTAAAATCTAAACTCTAGTTTGGAAACCCTTTCGATGACTACGCAGTCTTGTTCGAACTCATTGTTTATGACCAGTGAAACCCAGGCCGATATACTGTTTTAATTCGAATATTTTTTATCATTTAGTACTTATTATTATTGTTCATTATGAGCAGTGATTCTAATTCCGATAATATAGCGTCTACTAGTCATAGTACACCTAAAAAAAAAAGTATATACGAAATATGAACAAAAGTTTATTGATTCGTGCCTAAATGACGAAAGATTTAGTGGATGGTTAAAAAAGAGTGGAAAATACAAACTACTTTCATTGTTCTGCTTGTGATTGTGATAGAAAATGTAGTATATAGGACATAGAAATAAATTAACAACACATTTCTCTCAGTGTAGATGCAATTGGTACACAAAGTCACAGAAATCGAGCCATCAAAACTAAAAGGTGCCGCCAAAGCTTTCGCCTCTGTGTAGTTACTGTACTCTGTGATTTAATATATAGTAAAAAAAAACAGTAGATTGACAGTTTCACTAAGATAAATTCCCAGTTTTCTACAGGTTTTTTTTTTGGCTTATCTACAATTTCCTCGTTTAACCGAGTTGTCAACAGTGAACCCTGCTCACCTCCACATATAGCCACCCTTATATAAAAATCATATCTTCGCCCCATGTTAACTTATGCTTCCCCTATCTGGTTTCCCTTAATAACACAGAAAGCATTGTAGTTCAGGAATATTACGTTTTTATTCCGACAAAATTCATAAAGATTTGAAAATTGGTGGGTATGTTGGGAATAGCATAAGGATTACTAAACCAAAAAGTTCCCATCCCTAAATAGTGTGCTTCATCCCCCAGGACGTCCTTTCTACCAACATTTTGAGTTTTTCTAGATTATCTCGGAAACGGTGTAATTTTCGACAAAAATACCTGTGTACAAAATTGTTCCTTGGAAAATTCTCTATCAAAAAGGTTTTTACCACTTTTTTCCTAAAATTAATAACGTGGGAAATATGGCGCAAACATAAGGGTTGGTTCCGACTAGCACTCTCTACAGTACGATCTACCTTAAAGTTTAACGTTTAACGCTTAAAATAGCAGTAGGCACTAAAATTTATTTACAATTTTAATAAATATACAACTTCCACCCCCTCACCTCTATAAAAAGACCGTGTTGTACTTATTTCCACACTACCCTAGAGGCGCGTTTTTTTTAAAGTGGTATCCCTGTAGGCCTAATCCACTAATTATCAAATGTTAATTATAAATCTTGGTCGTCTTCCACAGATTCAACATTCAAGCATGATTGTCCATGGCAATGATAACACATTGTAGAGCAACGCAAGCCTGCTCTTCTGCAACTACACCTGTATTCGCACCCTAATTTACATGAACATGAAATAAGCGTTAAAACAGATTCGGGAGCTGGTTCTTTTATAGTCATTATTGGGATTAATATACCGCCAACTTTTTTCCACCCCCAATCGGTAGCTTTGAGCGTCACGTTTTTCCATGTTTGAATTTGGTGAAAAACTCGATAACAGTGTTGCCGAGCGGCAGCAGAAGTTGGTGGAAGTTTTGACAACATAACAGTGTTGCTGGCTTTACCAACTAGTCTGTTAAAAGACATAAATCTGTATTCATCTAGACTTTTTTCTGCCGAGGTACAGTTGTATAAAGCTAAAATAAATCGCTCTCCCATGTTTGCAATTTCTTCATGAGTAGCTTCCTCATTGTTGAAAGTTTGTACAATATGTTGTAAATCACTTCTTCAGCAAGCGCTAAAATAATATAGTATTGCATATGCGATGAAGTACCAACCCGTAAAGGGCAATGACCTATGGAAGTGCGGAATGATGTGCTGCATAGTAACACCGAACATTTCGGTGATGGTAAATAGATAACGAATTATATGACTTGCGCTAATTACGGCCCTGATTTACCAACGTACTATTCGTTTGAGGAGAAATGGTCTTAAAACCTTTTTTGTAGAGAATTTCCTGTAGAACACTTTTGTACATTGGTATTTTTGTCGTAAAATGCACCATTTCATGGATAATTTTAAAAGAGCGAAAATTGGGGTGAATACTATGTCGTAGGGGATGAAGCACACAATTTAGGGGTGGGAACTTTTCGGTTTATTATTACATATGCTGTCCTGATTATTTCCACCAATTTTCAAAACTTTATGAATTTTGTCGGATATATCGCAATTTGAACAGTAATATTACTGAATTATTGTAGATCTGGGATGGCTGAAATGAGGCTCTTGTTCAGTCTTGGTACATGACGAGATTTATAGAACCACGACATGCAACAAAAATGGCAGGCTCCATCTAGCGGCTAACCTCCCTTACAATCGAAACAGTAGGTATGCTTTTAGAGGGCAGAATTGAGTAGGAATAAGTCTTTCAGAAGCTAAAACTAAGAAAGGTAGGATAAGACAGTACCACATCCCATTTGCACTTTCGTACCTTTCCACATAACACAGTTTGTACTTAGTATGTACAAGTACATACTAAGTACAAACTGTGTTCTGTATGTGTCACACTTAGAGCTTAATAGGGAGCAGTGCAAGAGCGGTCCTAGATCATTATTCTGGGGGGTAATTTTTTTCCATCTTCCTAAACAGTTAAATATTCGTTTTACAGGTCGAGGCAAAGATGGAATTTATCAGCAGACACTGGAATGAAAGAATAATAATTATTAAAAATGTTAAATGTTACGAAGTTGTAACCCTGCCAGCATGACAGCCTTCACTCATCTAGCAGGTTGACAGTGGACTGGTTGATATGTCACAGTGCGCAGCGATTTGTGCATTTATGCCACTATTGCCACGATCCTATCCTGTTTCTAATAGCTGCGACTAATTGCGGCAGTTTTATCAAGAACACAGAAACAGAAGCATTGCATGCATGTTTTACTGTATTGTGTATGTTTTATGTGAATATTGCCTGTAAAATAGTATAAAACGTTTTGTAAAATAAATATTGTTTTACCTTTTACTGCATAGATATATTACATTTTCCATCTTTTGTATTTCATATTTTCCACCTTTTGTGTCCTTTCTGAGGAAGGTAATTACCCCCATTGCCTCCCCCCCTGCAGGTCCGCGCTTGGAGCAATGAGTACATAGAGTTTTGTGTACTCTCATTTTTCCATCTGACAAAATATAAACAGAGTTCATGTGAGGTCGAGTAAAAAGAAAAACATGAACTTTTGCCATATACCCAAAAAGAAACAAGGATGCAGCTTCAAACTTCAAACACAAAAATTCTTCATTTTTTTCTAGGAATTTTGATTTCTATTAAAATAAAACACCATTATTATGAAATCATAGATCTTTCTCTATTTTTTATTCAACAGATACATAAGTTATATATCTGTATACTGTGCAAGTATACAAAAATAAACAGTCATTCTATAACGATTTTATTTTATTAGTCCCATGCTTCATCTTCACGAAATACTTTACTAGACTTTTCAGATGAACCACTCTCCTCTGACTCTGCTTGTTCTTCTTCCACAATGGGATCTATGGATCTCTTAGATTGTACAAAGCTTCCACTGCTGTAAGAAAAATAAATTCATATATTAAGTACTAGTATACTTATCAAATATTCATATTCCAATTTACATGTTGCCAGCATTTAAGAAACAATTTTGAAATTGTTTCTCTGAAAAAAAAATGGAAGAAAGTTTGTTATCATTTGCAAAATAGTTTCGAAACATGATAGTATGAAAGAGAGATACTCTCTCACTCAAAAATTCCCTTTCCTGCAGTCCCGCTGCTATGTCATTTGCTGGTCGATTTGTTCAGCGGTGAATTTCTTTTTAGATGTCAACTAAAATTACCTTAACCGAAGTGTTTAGAAGCTTATCTTTCAATGAAACAAAAAATTACAACTTACAACTCTTTTGGTTGGTGGAGACACAAGTGGTATTTTATTTACTACTATTATTTATTGTCCTAAGTAACAATTTAAATCTATGTGGACTTGAATAAGTTTTGTAAGCCTAAGTAATTTTATTAATACTCGTAACAACCTCCTAGAGGCTGAGTTTCAATACCATTTAGCATTTGTTTTAAATCGAGTCTATTGGCACTTGTAAAGGTTTTATGATAAAATCATTTGGCCTAGGAAACCAATTTACCTCAGAGACAACGTTCATAAAACCAGTATACCTAAGAGTTTTAAAGGGGCACCTGAATATACTAACCATAAAACTGTTATAAAGCTGTGTTGGCTGCTTGTATAATGCCAAATGTAACATAAGAACCATTTGATCTGGACAAATTTCTTCATAAAACCGCAAAAGTTGCAGTTTGACAGGTGGATAAATAAATTTTACTTATTTTAGGTTAATTTTTAATTACTTCTGTGTGAAGTATCTCAAGAAATCAAATATGGATACGCATTTTTCACAAACGTGGATGAAAAATGAAAAAAACTTTTTTATTAAAAATAACCATATTAACACAGCAAATAGCTTTTTTAAATGCAGTTCTAAAGCATTTTAGTTTTATGATGACTTTACGAAGTGGTTTTATAATAGTTTAAACAACGGTTTGTAGATAGTCTCTTATGCTTTTAGGATTTATTGTTGGTTTTACGAATAGTTTTATCAAGGTCTTCAGAACGTTATAAAGGCTGTTTAGAATAAAACCAACTAGTTTTAAAATGACTTTAAAGAATGGTCCCTCTTAGCTTTATACAAGCTTTCTAAAGGTTTAATAGCGTTTGTCAAAGATATAGAGTTTTATCAGAAGTTTTATTAAATAGACTTCAAGAGGTTCTGAAGATCATGATAAAATTTAAATTGTTACTTCGGGTGTTTAACAAAAGTAATTAAAATTTGATATTAAATAAAAACAAATTAAATAGCAATTAATATATTAATAGCTTATAACCCGTTGAAAAATCAACGGAGCAAAAGATCATAATATGTGTATGCATCAGTTAATTCGTAGATGTATTCACCAACATTTAAACCCATAGCGGCCTTATTGCAAAATAAAAAAAATACTGACAAATGCAGTCTTTGAATTCTATATTAAAAAGTAAAATATCTGCCTGCAAAATTTTAGCTTCTTAGGTCTTATGGTTTTCAAAGTATTTTCAGACAGACATCAGACATGTGGCTGCCACGGGCTTGATCTGAAAATGACTAATGAGTGATGCTATGCGCACAGCAGGTCAAAAGCTGGTACTCGTACCAAACGTATCTCCTATTTCATAGTATCCTGGTTTAGGGACAAGTTTCTTTAGGGGCAATATGTTGCAGTAATTGGAACTGTATGGGTACATTACAGACACGAGTTTCTTCTCATAAAATGTGGTCTAAATTTCCGAAACATTACAGAACTGTTTCTGTAGCCATTATGTACAGTTTTCTTAATTTTTTTTTATGAAAAATATAAATTAGAAATGGTTATATTTTATATAAATAAATAAGGTTTGGGAAAGTTTTCCACCAATATTTCCTAGACAGTTGCCGGGAACATTTCCGGAAACATTTCCAAACATTCTCGTGAAATGTACGAACATTTTATCCCGCCAGGTTTTCTGAATATTTAACATTACTAAGCTCTGAGGGGACATGGGTGCTTCATGGAGTACTTATATGATATTGGCAAGACTGACAGAAGAGAGTGTGCTTACTGTGGAGAGGTCGATGACGTGGAGCACACTGTGTTCGCATGCAACAGATGGAGGGAAGAGAGACGAGAAGGTGGGGCGTCGTTATTGTCTCCAGAAGGTATGGTAGAGAGGATGCTAAAAACGGAAGAGAACTGGAGAAGGGCGGAGGAGAGAATAACCAGCATTATCAAAAAGAAGGAAGAGGAGCAAAGAGATGTGGGTTTGAACCCATGGAGAAACGCCAATTAACACCGACAAACTTAAATGACATGTGGGTCCGATGAAAAGCGAAAGCAGTCCCAGGCCAACAGGACACACTGAAGAGAGGGAGGAGTTTTAGCTGGTTGGAGTCCAGCACTACCCGTCCGCGATAGACTCTAAGCAACGGATGTCCATGATGATTTCCCCTCTCACAAAAAAAAACATTAGTTGCTTCCTTTCTACCAGTGAACTGAGCTAAACTTAACAAATCTAACTTAGTTGGGCATTCTATTTGACCTTTCTATCTTAGATTAGCTCAGTCAAATACCTCCCCCCTTACCTACACTGTAAAAATGAGGGTAAATTTACCGTCGTTGCGTGTAAAATTTTAATGTAACTTTACCCGCAAAAAAAGTGTAAAATTCCATTTACCAGGGAGGATTACCCAAAATATAAGGTAAATAGAAATTTTACACTCTTTTTGTGGGTAAAGTTACATTACAATTGGGTGTAATTTTACATGCAATGATGGTAAATTTACTATGAAAAGAAAATCCTGTCTGGATAAGGCGCAATTTTGTTACACCTCGTGGTGTTACAAAATTGCCCCGTTGCGTATTAAATTACACCCAATAATAATGTAACTTTACTCGCAAAAAAAAGTGTAAAATTTCCATTTACCTTATATCTAATAGACATCATAATTTGTATCACAAACGAATTCGAAAATGGAAATATGACATAAACTTGTTTCCTTGATTTATCCAAGGCGTTTGACTGCATCTCTCTGGAAATTCTTCTAATAAAACTAGAATGTTATGGTATTCGGGAACCTACCCTTTCTTTTGTCGAAACTTATGTCACTAATAGGTATCAGTGTGTAGTTCAACATAACGATACGTCATCCATAAGGTCTCTCAATTATGGAGTTCCGCAAGGATCCATCTTGGGACCAATACTGTTCATTATCTATATAAATAATATTTCAAAAATATTCAACCACACTATATCTAACTCATCTCCAAAAATAATAATGGGCAACCAGAATATAAAACCTTCACCATCGGCAAAGTATCTTGGAGTAACCTTAGACCAAAAACTCAACTCCAACGAACACACTAACTTAACAAAGAAAAAAGTAATAAGTAGGGCAAAACATTTTCGGTCACTCACCTACAAAAACGAAGGAATCTCACTAAAGTCAGCCTCGACAATCTACAAATCAATTTGCAGACCGCTAATAGAGTACGCAAATGTTCTATTTTCAAACTGTAGAAAGCCTGTGTTGGATCGCATCAGAGTAACAGAGACTACTTCATTGAGAACCATTACAAAGATGAGACATTCACTCAATCCACTCCATAATCCACCTAATGAGTTACTGTACGTACGAACACATATACAACCCATCAATATAAGATCAAAGACCTATCGAAGAAGTTCGCTACCAAGCAACACAACATGCAACTGTTGCAGCCACACTGTAGAACAGGTGCTCAACAAGTCAATTCCATATTTAAATTTACAGAACAGACCCTATATGAAACTATCACAGGTTGGGCTGAAGACATCCCTGAGTAGTTCTTTCCATTTTTTTTTTTACACACAGTTATTTACATATCTTTATTCTGTATCTATGTATTAAAAACACTAATTTTGTTAAAATACTATGGGCTGAAGGACTGCGGTCAATGGCCTTTTGTTAATCAATAAATCACGTTTATTATTATTTTTTTTTGATATTTCAAATCAAATAAACTACAAAAACGTTATATATGCCGATGATACCACTCTACGATCAACTAGAAATGACTCAAATCTTCTTTCAAACACAACAAAGGAAATGCAGTCAGAAGCAATGACTTATTTTAACAATGTTAAGTTGAGACTAAACTTGGATAAAACTCAAACATTAATTTTTAATTTAAACCACCATAACCTTTTGAAAAATAATGATCGGGTTAAATGCCTTGGACTCTTCCTAGACAGTAAATTAACATGGGAGGCTCATATCGACTGTCTATCAAAAAAACTATCCAGCACTATATATCTTTTAAAAAATTTAACTAACTTTATTGATCAAAATTACATATTAACGGCATATCATGCTTTATTCCACAGTGTAATGAGCTATGGGATATTGCTTTGGGGTGGATCGTCATATGTCTCTAAAATTTTAAAGCTCCAGAAAAGGGCAATTAGAATAATAACTAGTTATAATTCTAGTAGACCAATCTTTAAAAAATTAGGAATACCTACATGTACTAATCAATATATATTTGAATGTATTAAATATGTTAAAAACCACCTACAGGAGCAACAATTTCAATCTAGCTATGACACCAGACACCAACAAATTATCGCTCCACATTTTCGATTAACAAAGAACATGAACTCCTTTAGATACTTATCGATAAAACTATATAAACATTTACTAAATGATTGGAGGAAATTAAAATCTACCTTTTTTTTAAAAAAAAAAATCAAAAGTTTTCTGAAAGAGGAGGTTTTCTATACTGTACAGGAATTCTTTGATTATTTTGTCTCCCATTCTGTCTAAATTTTACTATTTTCTTTTTAATATTTTATTGTTCATGAACTTAATCTTATCTCGTGTGCCAAACTCTTAGGATATAAGTTTTATTTATTCCTGTCACTTCTTTTAAATTGTACTTTTTTTACTTTATATTGTATTTTATGTATTCTGTTTCCACAATTGACGAGTGTACATAATATAATTATCTCACATGAAATAAATCTATCTATCTATCTATCTATTTTGGGTAATCCTCCCTGGTAAATGGAATTTTACACTCACTTTGTGGGTAAAGTTACATTAAAATTTTACACTCAACAACGGTAAATTTACCTTCATTTTTTACAGTGTACGCCAGGTCTACCGGATTTCATCCTAAACTTTAGAAACTTGCCTATAAGTTGATTTCAAGGCAGAAATTGGTCAAAATACCTGAATCATGCATATATTTTCTAGTTCATTTTGATCATTCTTTTTGCAAGTTAGTTAAAGTAAAAATATTAAATTTAGGTAAGCTAAGATTGTCAGTAGAAAGAAAGCACGTATTTTAAAATTTCAGATTTTTTCGAATATTTTCCCTGTCTTTCTAGAAAAAGTACATGTTTTTGGTGTTTTTGAAAAGCTCTCGATATAACACATTCAAAGAAATAATAATTGTAACAAAAGTGGAATTTTTTCCATCACTACAAAAATGTTTCTTAAAATGCTACTTGGGACTCTTCATTGCCATTTTTGCGGAACATTCAAATAGTAAGCTTAGTAATTTTTTTAATATGTTGCGCCTTGAATTTTTCTTTGCAAATTAAATATACAACAAATTTACCACCTTTACTACTATATTTCACCATTTTTGAAAATTCATCAACAACCGAATTACATGGACTATTCTGAACTTACTTGTTGAAACTATCGGATTTCTTTCGTTTTGCCGAAGGCGGCGCTTCCGAACTTTTCCTCTTCTTTGTGGGTAGAGGTGAAGGCAAAAGTGTCGATATACCTGCCAAAACAGCTTGCCTCTTAGCGTACGTCATAATACTGTAGGTGTCGCTTTGTGATAATGTACTTAAAGCTATAGCTGCTTGATCTCTTTTGTAGAGGCCAACATACGCTGAAGTCTCGTTCAACCAGGATATATAAACGTTTCCTAACAACAAAAATTATTTTTAACAACGAACTGTCGAATGAATTACGTGACATGATAAAACTGGTGTTAAAAAATATTACATAAGCATTTTGGTTTATTTTCTTTTGCTAGTATGCATGTTAAAGTTGCGTCTTTATAACTTAGCAAAATCTGTCTCGAATCAAAAAAGATAAGGCACCTTCTTCTGCCTGCTTCCACATGTAGGTACTGATTTTGATAAGTTACGAATTGAATATATTTGTATTTTGAATCTAAAACTTTGTTGGGTATGGAACAAAGTTCAAACCATGCAACAGTTTGATTTTGAAATAATTTCATTGTTCAGAACTAGTTCTATCAACAGCAGGCCTGTAGCCAGGGGGTGTCCCACACCTAGAAGAATTTGAGTACTCTAATTACCTACAAAAGAGAATAAAAACGGTAGTGATAGTGCACCAAGAAATATATAAACAACAGGAGACTTATAAGAGCCCTAATAATATCTTTTACATTACTGTTTGATACTCTTAATATATTAAAGCCTGTATTTGAATTTGTAATCTAAAAAATGTATTGAAATTTCATGAGCATCCCCTATAATGTCTTTCTTGCTACAGGCCTGATTAACAGTATTTTTCTTCAAACTTTTATGTAACTTTGTGTTCTCTTGCTCAGTACATTTTCGCTTTAGCAGAAGTTGCAGTATATTTCTGTAAAATGCAGGTTTAACTGGCACTCAAAAAAGGTCATCTTTGGCTTTGCGATGCGGCGTGTTTGATGGGTCAAAGGCGCCGTGCCGTCATTTTTTGAGTGAATGTTAAATTTGCGGTCAACTATACATTACTTACCGAAAGGACTAAATAACTGTGCTATATTATTCATTTTCCACTCCTTTGGAAAGGTCAAATAGAATACGTGGTCCTTAGATGGCGTTACTGAAAATTATTTATAAACGTTTCACACAAATATTTATTGTTGGTTGATACTTACAATCCTCACCACCCAAATTGATATATTGGTTATCAATCAACACCATCAGAAATATCCTAAAAATAAAACCAAATGATAATCTAATGATAATATTCTGTGTCATTACAATACAAATCGTAATTTCTACAGTCCCCTATGAAAAACTATTTCTAATGGTGTTCCCTAAGTCAAAGAGGCCAAATATCAGTGGATAAGATTGAAAAAGAATCAACTGATTTTATGGTGGCGCCATCTGTGGCTTCAGATTCATTCACTTGTCCTACTCGGTAAACAATGAAAAGGAAAAACTTTATAATAGCATAATTCTTCTATTAATAATTTGTCAATTGTCATATTGTATTTCTTGTGTGTACTATTTTGTATTTAAAGAGCATATGAACGTTTAAAGGGGGAGAAAATTCAATGATCACAATAGTAAAGTACTTACTTGTTTATATAGGGTTCCAGTAGATTAAAATTATTGAATATCTCTTCGTTATTCATGCCCTCACATGAACCTAAAATAAAAATAAATAACTATACTTAAAATCAAGAAATATTATTTTGCAGAGATGGGTAAACTCCCGGAGTTTTGATTACTCCGAAAGTTTCCAGGAAGCTTTCCTGGAAACTTTCCATTGGGAATATTCAGAGTTTATTTTATGGTGAAATCTGATTCGTGATGATCTGAGCTTCATTTTGATACCAAATAAGTGCATATAAATATATTATTTACATTACTTTTACAGACTTTTACCAAATAACTGATATTATATGACACTCGCTATATGTGCCCTGTGCTATATGCAGAATATGGAGCAAATTGGGTGGTTACCCAGTAATTCGTTTTGTTTGAATTATTAAATAATTAAATATAAATAAAATAATTTAAATAATGTGATAAATATGTGGAATATAAAATTAAAAAAATTATGTAAATGTCATATGCCACTCCATCCAGTTAGTCATTTTTTTATTTATTTATGTATCTGTATCTTAAATGTTATGTTATGTTTTGACGTCCAGCTGCACCAGCAGCTACATGTACAATGTCTTTATACTGTTTGTCTTTATTTATTATTTGTAATCTGACTAGTCTTATAATACCCTGTGTATTCTTCTGGACAATAAATGTTTATTATATTATGTTTATTATAACTCCTATTTTGTGCAGAAACGGAAATGTAGAAGGCAAGACAGAAATAACATCTAAATCTCATTATATAGTTACATTGAATTAAAAGTGTAAAACAAATAAATAAAATAATAAATAAATGTTTATTTAATTTTAAATTTTAACACTTAAAAAAATAATAACAAGAAAATAATCAATCAATATTATTAATACTAATACACAGATAGAAATAATGTTTTAAATCAAGAATATTTGTTTCATATATACGCAAATAAAGGATTTTCTTCATATAAGACAAATACTTTTGTAGCGAGAAATAATAGGTTTGATTCAAAACTATTTGTTTTATATGAAGAAAGTATTTATTTGCGTAATATACGAAACAAATATACTTGATTCAAAACTTTATTTCTATCTGTGTACAAAATAAATTAAACCATTCACTATAACATATTATTCATCGAGAAGCAATAGTGCTGGTAAACAAATAAACGTAACTTATATGTCTGTTTACTCATTCCTTGATCATAGCCAATAGCACGAAATTTGAGAAATTCTGTGCCAATAGTAATAATCCGAGCGGTGACCATATTAAACTCTACGTCATCAAACATCCGATTAATTTTTGATAATTTCGAAAGAATATCAACAAATTAAAACTGGATTTCTGGCGTTTGAGGTTATGTTAGATCATCGTGGCGGCAATTTCAAATTTATGAGAACAACTGTAAATATTCGTGAAAAATTATGAAACTTTCCCGGAGTTTTGGAAACTTTCCCGGAATTTTGGAAACTTTCGGAATATTCAAATATTTTTAAAGGAAACTTTCATTTTTATCAAAACTCCGTTCCGGAAACTTCCGAAAATTTCCTGGAAACTTTTCCTTGACCCATCTCTGCTATTTTGTACTAAAATTGAAATCTGCCTAATATGTCGGTAAGATATTCAGAACTGCTTAAAATATATTTATTTAAAAAAAAAAAATAGTTTGAAATGTTATAGTAAACCCTGTGAAATACATAGAGGGTACAGAAAACACAAGAAAGTAATAACACAAGTAGGAATTAAACATACTGACACTAATTTATTAAACGAATTTAAATGGACCTTGGATGCACCTTAGACTATAAGAAATAAACCTACTCTGGAAAGTTTCACTAAAAATGCAAGGCGATTTTTATTAAACCAAAGATAATTAAACTAACAAAATTTAGGCTAAAAAAAATATTTTCTAAGATATATTCATATTTATAGTTACATATTTATACATATACATAAACTATTAACATCTTGTGCACTGCGCTTGTGGTTGTTTCAGAGGTTAGTAATCAGCAGTTATAGTTGATGGCTTTTAATACTCTAACGTGTAAAACATTTACTTCTGAACAATCTTTACCATCTTATAGATGGCATCGTTAGTGCCAGTGGATATACTCCACAGGAAAAATATGGAGTACTGGTTGAAGTGTTTGTATTTTCGTTCTTTCTCTACCTTGTGGCACTGAGGAGCCTGGGAAGGCAAAACGCGTCTGCCAATGTTGAGAAATGAACGACTATACAGTGGGCTTCAACCAGCTCTCCTGACATTTATACATATTTATAGTTACGTAATAGATTCCCACCATATTATTAAGACAAAATCTGTAGATTTATGTTACCACATAATTAGCACCAAAGATAATACTTTGTATTAACAGGTTAAGCGCTAGCGGACACCGGTGTCTGTTCGGCAACTTGCCGCCAGAGCCGTGGCGGACAACCCGTATCCGCTGCACTTTCCGAACTGTATGGTGCCAGCAGCGCCAAGCAGACATACTTGTAATGGATTTAATATCGTAGCTTGTTTGCCCTGGCCCTGCACTACTACAAGCTGTTACCAGGCTAGTAGTAGGTATTTTTGTTTGCACAAAAATATTATGTAAAATATGTGACATTTTTTGTCGTACATATAAAAAATACAACAAATTTTATTGCTCAAAACAAAACAAACATACGCAAATACATTATTCCAAAGACAAAAAAAAAACAAAATTCTGAACTGCATAAAGGTAACTATTTCATTTATTTTATATGAAACGTGTTGAAAAATTCTAAACAAAATCGCGGATTTCCGTCGCAATTTAAACAAAAAGTAATAACTTTCTTTTTACCCTTTTGAGCATTATGTCTGCTTGCATTACTATCCTGCTGGGCCACAACGGACACCGGTGTCTGGTAGTAATTTTACTGGGCCAAAGCGGACACCGGTGCCTGCTGCTTTTTTAGAAAAATCTAACGTACTAAACACATAATACCAATGTTCAGGGAGTATAAGGTACCTCTAAGTTTCAGAATTTGATAAAAAAACATTGTGGTCTCACAAGACGTTTCACTCAAAAACCTCTGGCGCTTAACCTGTTAAAGATGTAGATACTTGTAATACCATTTTATATGTCTGTTATGGATGTTTGTATCTTTTTGGGTATTATTCACTAAACAAAAAAAAACAAAAAAAAATGGACTGACTAATTAAAGCATTAAGTAGAGTAGGTAACTTCATCATAATACTTTAAGAGCAATTTGTGGGACTAAGAACTTTCCTATTTTTGCTAATCCCACTTCTGATCTTAACTTTCATTATATTGCTTACCTAAAAATTTCCACATAGACAAAAAACTTAATCCAGTAATATATGCATCATAACCAGCTTCGTGCTCTTTGTTATCATTAACATTGTAGCCCTGGCCGCCATCTTCTATTTCTAAAAATAATAAGACGGTAATACAGTGTGCCAAAATTCCATAGACTAACAACTTCGCAGTTTTTTGAGGCCAGAAAATTCTTTTCTCAAAACAATAGATAAATCTAAATCATTTAATAAATATGAAAATTATTCCCCCAGAAATACAATTTTTGACATAACAGCCGATTTGTTTTTAGTTAAGAGGGAGCAAGGCGATCAAATCAGAGGAGAGCAGACGGCAATGAGCCAATGCGAAGAGAGATCTTCGTAATAAACAAATTTTAGCTAAAAACTTCCTTCAATAGAAGTGTAGTATTCATTTACTTACATCTTTTTTCAGTTTAATAACGCCAGCCGTTTAGCTAAAAACTGCTTTTTCCCAGTCAAGATTTTTAGTACAGTGCTTTTTAATCGATGGTGCCACCTACAGCACTACAATAGAGCATCTGCATCATATAACCAACATAACCTTAAATTTTAAGTTTTTCAAATTTATTCTCATTTTAATGTTTGTATACGCATTTTTAGCTAGGAGTCGTACTGGCTCCAAGCAAATATTTAAAAATTCACGTAAATAATTTTTCAATATTCAATATTGTTGATTAATAAAAATACACTGCTAATTACAGGTTAGATTTCCAACCTACAAAAAGAGTCTTATTTTATTAGCACAAAGTATTTAGAACTTCATAAACATTACACTGAACTAGATTTTAGTTAAAAATATGGGAACCAGGCAGAAATTTTAATAATAGCTGCAAATACTCTTCAATCTTAAGAAACACATATTTTTGAGGTTAGCTGTGACGTCACATGCAGATGCCCTATAATAGCCACACTGCCTACCCTTCGCCCCACTTCAGCTTTAGCCTTACTAATGAAACTTTGTGATTGGCGTTGTCTCCTCTTAATGGGAATGTTAAAAGAATGTTGGAATATACAGAGTATACAGTAGTGACATTTTAAAATATTGAGTCGATGCCAATGTAAGGTAGAAGAGAAGAGAAATGAACAAATAATATGCTGAAAAGAAACAGATTTAATCTATGCTGTTGCCACTTTTCTCTTTAGCTACTTTTAGTTGTCGGCGGAACTCTTCTTGCTGAAGTGCCTGGCATCAATGTTAATATATCATTTTCTTTCACGTGCATTTTTGTGCTATTTTTATTTCATTCTATCTTATTATAGGGATCGACCCAAGATTTCTAGGTCCCACTAGTGCATATGTAAACTGCTTATTATTGCGGGTTCTCTGAACATTCTTTTAGGCAGAGCACTTTTGGTTTCCTTGAAAAACAAACTATTTTTACTAAACTAATTTCAGGTCTTTTTACAGTCGAATGAGGCAAGAACGAGCTTTAAATTTATGGAATTTTGAGGCCCCTAAGAAACTAATTTACCTACCAACACTGGGCATTTTGAAAGGATGTTCCGATACAGTATCCAATAACTGCTTAAGGACATTGGAAGTTATATGGTCCTTCAAAGGATCCATACTAGACATATACTTTGTATCCAAAACCCTAAAAAACAGCAACTGTTTTTATAAACATAAAAGGTGGCAAATAAATACACTTCAAAATATTTATTGACTAGTAATAAAACTTCTCTCTTCTTGCATTTTTTTTTAACCCTATGAACCGAGTTGCAAATTTATCTTTTAATTATGTTAGTTAAAAAGTTAGTTTTCAATAAGAAAAAGAAAAAGAAAAAGGAAAATGAAAAGGAAAAGAAAAAGAAAAAGAAAAAGAAAAAGAAAAAGAAAAAGAAAAAGAAAAAGAAAAAGAAGAAGAAAAAGAAAAAGAAAAAGAAAAAGAAAAGAAAAAGAAAAAGAAAAAGAAAAAGAAAAAGAAAAAGAAAAAGACAAATAAGACAAGTTAGCATTTTAGTGAAAACTTATCTTTACCTTGTACTACGAGTAACGTTGAAAATTATTTTTGCATGAGTGAGGTCAAGGAAAATGATGTCATTAAAGCGCTACATAATCTAAAATCCTCAAATTCATCTGGTATTGATGGATTCACGAAAAAGTTATTGACTGCCAGTATTCATGTGATTATAGCGCCATTAACACATTTAATAAATAAATCTATAAAAGAGGGTATATTTCCCCAGATCCTAAAAACGGCGAGTGTTTTACCTCTCTATAAAAAAGACAACCGCGATAATATTGAAAACTATCGGCAAATATCTCTACTCAGTAATTTTTCAAAATTAATTGAACGGATAGTATATGATAGCTTTATCTCTTTCTTTGATTCCCATAACATTATTACTGCAAATCAACATGGAGCATTTAGAGCAAACAGATCAACTGAAACAGCCTCGTATAATCTACTGCAGTTTGTCTACACTCATCTAGATGAGGGGAAATATGTAGCAGCACTTATGTTTGATCTAACCCAAGCATTTGATACTATAAATGTAAATTTACTATCAGAAAAACTCTATAAAATTGGAATAAGAGGTAATTATTTAGATTGGATTAAATCCTATATGAGTAACCGAAAAATGATAGTAAAAGTTAACAACGAACAATCAAAAGAAAGTAGTGTTTTGCTAGGCGTTCCCCAGGGGTCAGTGCTTGGTCCGCTGCTGTTTGTGTTATACATCAATGATTTACCTGAGCATATTACGGAAGGCATAGTAACAATGTTTGCTGATGACACCACAGTTTGTGTGACTGGTACTACTTCTGAGGGGCTACTAGCCAATATAAAAACAGTCTATGATGACTTAGATATATGGTGTCAAAGAAATAGACTAATTCTAAATAAAAATAAAACAATTAACATGTACTTTCATAAGAGAAAATTATTGGATTATTCAGCATTGTCGGAAATAAATATAACATTCTCTAAGGAGGCTAAGTTTTTAGGTACTTGGGTTGATGAAAATTTAGCATGGTCTAAACATATCGAGCATGTCTGCTCTAAATTAAACAGTGCTTATTATGCCATAATGCAATTAAAATCTTCCCTAGATTGCAATGGACTTCTAAACGTTTATTTCTCGTTAGGATACAGTCACATATCATTAAACATTGTAGCTTGGGGTAAGGGGGCAGATATTAATAGAGTATTTGTCTGTCAAAAAAGGCTTATAAGGCTAATATTTAATTTAAAACCAACAGAGTCATGTAGGAATACATTTATGGAGAACAATTTGTTGACAGTTTCCTGTATATTTATTCTGAAAAGTGTTTTGTATGTTAAACAAAATATCAATCAATTTTTAACACTAAGTAATATTCACGGATATACTACGCGAAACAGCAATAGTTTACTGATACCAAATCATAAACATTCATACTTTAAACATGCACCAAATTACAATTTTGTTACAATGTATAATAAGTTGCCTAATGATATTAAAAACATTACTAACTTTAATAAATTCAAACACGAAACTAAAAAATATTTAATCCACCATACATTTTACAGTATTAATGAGTACCTTCAGTCATGAGTTTTTTTTTTTTTATGCCTCTAAGAGTTTTTGTTGACAAGATATGTGTATAGGTATATATATATTTGTTTTTATCTTTGTTCTAATAATATTACATTATTATATTTACATTGTCTGTTTTATACTTTACGTGTTTTTATGTTTTATTTTACTATTGACTTACCATAATGTACACTATTGTATTCTTAAATGGTTAATAAAATATCTATCTATCTATCTATCTAAATATGATTAATGGGGCCATTTAGTCAAATTTAATATTGCACTTTTTATTACAACTGTGCGAAGTAATCATCAGATAATTATTACACTGAAAATTTGAGCTCGATCTGATATGTAGTTCCGGAAATATACTGCTTTAAAATCTAATTCTTCATAAGCTGAGGCGGTCGAATCGCTGACGTAAATGTCTCCACAGTCCTACCTCGCTTACCAATAACCTTGCCCACCGCAATCGAATGTCAGTGTTAGTATTATAGTACAGTACCTAGAAATTTTCGTCGAAAACTCGACATCTAAATATACTCATATTATCAAAAATACGATACCGCGACGCCCGTACCATGTCGATACGGAAAGAGGAAGACTTGTAGTTGATCCGCATCGTAAATTGCATGCTGAAATTCGAAAATTCGGCTCGACACGAACGATTCAAAATTGACATTTTTGGCATATTTCTATTAACCTAAATGTTATCTTTTATATATAATAATAATAATAATAATCTTTATTCACCATTTTTGTATAGATACAGTATATGTATATATGGTAAGTCAGTAAAAATATAAACTATGAATATATATCTAAATTACAACAACAGTAATAATGTGTAAAAAAACAACTTAATCTACTAGACCAACAGTGACAAATTAAAAATAAGACAAAATAGAAAGAGACAATGAATTATGTCCCTGTAGTTCTATGTAAAAATTCATTAATGCTGTAGTAGCCATTGTCAAGTAGTAAGTCCTTAACCTTTTTTTTTGTATCTCATCAAGAGATTTAAACTTTTAACATTTTCAGGAAGGCTATTGCGTTATAATAAAGAGATTCTTTGAAAGTAGAGGTTCTGTGAAAGGGAATAGTTAGTAAATTTCCATGTCTCGTGTTATAGTCATGGTTTTCAGCTTGTATATGAAACTTATGTAGATTGGATTTTATATGTATATACACGGAACTGTCAATATTCTCTTGGAGATAAAGGTATCTCTACAACTTTCTTTATACTTTAATTTGAAAATAAGTCTAATCAGCCGTTTTTGAAGTATAAAAACTCTTGATCCTTCACTAGATATTCCCCAAAGAGAAATATTTAGGGATATATAAGATATATAAACTATTTCTTATCTGAATAATAAGATGAGGGTATTAATTTCTTATGCCAGATCTTAGACTACTAGGCAAGCGGGTCAGCTACATCTACGTCTCCCGATGCGATAGAGACACTGACGTCACACAGCTATAACATGAAAGCGCCACATGTTGATATGTTCTTGATTAATTTTGAAGCCTATAGAGACCCTAGAAAATTCTTTTTTTTTGCATTTCGCTCTAGAATTAATAGATCTTTCAGAAAATGTAATAAAAAAATAATACTAAATGAGCCCATTAATAATTATTATTGTATGCTCTAGGTATATATACCATAACCATATTTTATTTAATTTATACAAATTGGTCCACCCAAATACAAACATAGATGCAATGTGTCCAGTTGACTGATGGCCACTAGCTAGTCTATTCAACATAAGACCAGTGGCGGCTGGTGAAATTTCAATATTTTTTTTCTCGTCTGTGGCGCATGAGATCCATACGAAATATGGGAAATAACATCTAGAGAATCACTTCTCTAACAGCCCCCAAACATTTTGAAAAAGCAGTTTGCGAAAAAAAATTTTAAAATTCGGTTGCCACCCCTGTCTAGGGACACCTGTTTAATTTACAATTTTTTTGTCATATACATTTGACTTTTCATAAAAATACAACAATAGGTGTTGGAGTTTATGGAAATATTTTCATTATTAACTAAGATACAATGAATTGAAATGTTGTAATTTGTTTAATTGTAAATTACAAAATTTCAGTTCATTGTATCAGTTAATAATGAAAATATTGTCATAAACTTCAAAACCTATTGTATTTTTATGAAAAGTCAAATGTATATGAGATGTTCACAATGTTTGCGTTATGATGGACAGATCTGTATGTATATACAGGGCCGTAGTCTTGGCGGGTATGAAGAGTTATGCTACCCTCCCAACTTTGTCAGACTTGTCAAAAGTTGGAAATTTTAGGCATGAGTTGGCAAGGCAAGTCGTTAATGTCGGATCACTTATTTACACACCGTGGTTTCAACCCTAGAAAAATTGTCGCCTTTATGACCATATGCATTAAGGGTTATGTCCCAGTGTGAATGTCAGGCAACCAACGTGTCATGAAAGTTTTATGTGGGTTACGTAACTATGTGATTTCACACTAATAAAAGTCTGTACCTATTTCATTTGTAGAATAATAATATTATTTTACCCACCTAGAAAACAATGAATGAGCCAAATCCTTAAATTCATCATAATCGTCTGGCAAAGGTGTTAAGAATTTGTCTATGGTGTGTAAAAAGTCTAAACATGCATTGTGCCCTATTACTAGTTTCCCCTGAAAAAAATAAATACATTCAATTTTAAAACATGTCAATCAGAGAAAAAAAATATAGCAATGAACAAGAGTGTGATTTTGAGATATTTTACACTCCAATCTCAAAAAATAGAAGCAACTTTGTAGCCAATGGAAGCCTATTTTTTGAGGCCATTCCCCTGTGGAGAGCCGTTAGGTGTAAAAAATGAAAAATGCCGTATGAGATCACCAGTGAATAAATTTTCATGACATTTTTTGCATTGTATTGCTAAGATCCAATACTAAAATCTAGTTAGAATTTAATGATCTTTGTTTAATTAGTGGAGTCAATACGATCCTAAAAAAAGCAAAAACAATTGCAATTTAATTAGTCTTTATAGTTTAGCACATTAGTTGAGGAAAAATACTACTTTTTAGGCCGTATACTTATATTTTTGGACTTGATTACGAATCTGAAGTCAAAGAAAAAAAATTCAAAATGGCGACTCCAATATGACGGATGGAATTTTTCTAAAGCAAGTGCTTTAAACGAACAAAAAATCAACTTAAGCTCCTAGGTATTGCTGTATATTTTAACAAAAAATCGTATTTGAGAATTATTTTTTTAGTTACTGGCCAAATACAGCAACAAAATGGTGACATTTTTATTAACACGTTGGCTGCCGTAATGTTAAAGAAACCCACTGGCCACTACAATGTTTTAATTTATTTTTTGAGTTAAGAGGGTGCAAGATGGGAACAACTTTGCATATAAGTAGTTTTAATAAATTTTCCCAGACTTTTTTTATACATTAATAAATTCACTGATTTTTTTCTGATTTCCCTGACCAAAATCAAATTCCCTGACTTTTCCAGGTGTTTCCGTGTTTTCCAGAAAGTATGCATTCTGTTTGATTATGGTCTGAGACTCCTAAGATTATGGTCCCAGACTCCTGAAACACCACGCTGGGTACATGCGGCAGTCAACGTGTTAAGGAAGTGTGAAATGGCACTTTGTTTCGGCCATAACTTCTTTATTTTTGATTCTAAAGAAACAACCAAATTTAACATCTAAACTAAATACTTCGTCTCATAAATGTTTGAACACCATCTTTAATGTTCTATATGTTCGAAACTCTTAATCTTACAGAAATTAAAAAAACAACAAATTCATTCCCAATTTATAAGCTTTCTTTTTTGGTATTTACCATTTTTTCGCTAAACTAATATTGAATGAGATATTTGTAAAGAAAACAGAATTTTACTTTCTTTCGAAAATACTTTTATAATTTAAAGTTCAATTTTTTTCTAGAGCAAGTGTTTTAAATGGGCAAAATAATTTTGGCATCCAAGTAGAGATATGTATTAATGAAAGATGGTATTTGAGAATTATTTCTTTTAATGACTTACTAATTACAGTAACAAAATGGTGAAATTTATTTAGAAAATGTGAACACACGCATTGCTTCTGTCATTCCAAGCAGCAATTTTAGTAGTTTCTACATGGTAGTTACCATTAGTGGAACTTTAAAGGTTTCCACAACTACGGACTGTTGTTACTTAATAGGGACCATCCTTCTAACAAGCATTTACCAAAATGGGGAATAGTAATTACATAGCAAATTACTATTCCGGTACTTCTACCATTACCGTGTTGACGACTAGGCTATTACGTAAACGGGATGTAACTAAGTAGTAGAAATGACTAACTTTTGGAACAGATCAGCTGACAGGAATGAAAGTGCAAACTATATATTCGGCTCTTATTCAAATAGCAAATTAACAGAATTCTTAGACGCGTAAAAAATGTTGGCGTCTTTGGTGGCACGGTAAATATAAAAGATGCCGGCATTTTATACACGCCTAAGAATTCTGTGGTGAACTATACTTACTTATTGAGTTTGAGCATATAATATGTTCAAGGTTCAAGTTAAGGTGATTATGTACAAGTATATATTATAAATCATGATGTTTCGCATTTACCCTGGGTGTGGATATTAAAACCACCACTTGTTTTCTGTAAAATGTTATCATGATGCTTTGATAAAAAAGATGCGCCTTCCGGAAAATTGATTTTCGTAAAAAAATTTTTTGCAAAAATTAGGTATGTGTAAGTGAAACTGCAAAATTTGTTATGGAAAACGTTTTTTTAAATTTTATATACTACAAAGTGATATAATCTATTTATAAAACATGTTGGCAAATGACCATAATATAATAATAATTTTTTTTTTATAGAATTATATTTTTAACTCTGTCAATATGCCTGTCTTCATTTAATAACAGAAAAATGATGATTTTAAATGGAGTCATTTTGTAGCAAAAATTACTTTAACATTTCATTGAGGGAACCGGCTAATTACGCGAGGATGGAGGCATACTTAAATGCGGGAACCGACCGAATCCATGTTTATAATATGTACTAAACTTCAATTTGACACCCACAAAAAAAAAAGCTCTTCTTTTCTGTTTGTATATATTCACTGTTTTCTATTTTATATGTTTTTATGATAAATACTTAATTCTAAAACAAAATTTATTTAGAAATCTGTAAAAATGTGACATTTTACAATATTTACACGTAACATTTTGAATACAATTGAAGGGCACCAATGCGGGAAACATACACATCCGCGAACGTGATTCATATGTTAGTTGCGGGAGACATACAAAGCCATTGTTCGTTCGTAGAAATAACCTCATTTTTACTAAAGATGTCACACAAGTTACACAACTTTGAAATTCCAAAAAATTTACCAACAACGTACCAAGGACTTCAAATTACTTTGGTATTGATGTTAGGTCACAGCAATACTACCAATTTACTATATTAAAGTTCTGATTCCTTAGATGCCACTTCCCATCACCTTGAATGCTGCTTGGGATAACTTCTTTGTTTTTTATACCAGAAAGACAAATAAAAAAGCATTTGAAAGCTTAACTAATAGTCTTTAATTTTGGTTTGTAGTTTTGATGTAAATGCCGCAGTTTCTAAACTAAATACTTTTTTTCACAAACGCTTGGATGCCAACTTTAAACTTTTATATTTCAGAAACTATTAACCATATGGAAATTTGAAAAAATACAAATTCATTCCTAGTTTATAAGCTTTCTTTTAGGGCTAAAGCATTTTTTCGCTAGATCTGATATTTTTCAAGTTATTTGATATAAATCGTTTTGAAATATCTGTTTTCGCGAGCTAAAATTGCAATTTTCAAATTGTTATAACTTAAAAACTAACAATTTAGATTAAAAATTGTGTAGAACCTTTTTTTCTCAAAATTTTATTTCCTTTCAGTTCCATAATCACTTTTTTTTAGTTTTACTAAAAAATTATTATTATTATTATTATTTGTTTAAACAATTAATTATTAATAAGCGTACAAGATAAACTTATAAACTTTGAAATTTTCAGTATAAAAAACACGTTGCAAAAAGTTTCAGATAATTCCATCGTTTTTTGCCGAGTTCCAAGGTTAAAACCTTAATCAATTCCACTACTACTTTTATATTTCGAATTCATAAGTGGTTAACTAAGCTCTCACAATTTAATCATACAGAAGATCAGTCAGGCAAAAACGACATGTAAAGGTTATAATATGTATTGTACATTACAACTCGTAGAACTTATCAATCATAACTTCATTTTCAAACTTCTTATGTTAAAAATAAGAATTTAATAAGTAAATAAGTTTAATCCAATAATTCTTACATTGTTTTCACTGTCATATGTTTTAGGAAAGAGGCAAATACAAATCGAACTGGAGTTTCATTAAGTTCTTATGATATTGGCATGACCACTGATACCACTGAACATATATTCATGATATATGTTTATGAATGAGACTGGTCTAATTTACTAGTTTTTTCTGCCTTTTCATATGATGGGCACGATAACTCTTTGCACAAAAGACTCCATATTTAGTAGAGTTAATAGAGGCTGAAAATATGCATTATTTCCGAATAATTACGGGAAGCTTCGATTTTCCTTCGATTGTAGTATTGTATTGATATCACTTTTACTAGTTTTATATAGCTTAAGATAAATGTTATGAACATATAACCGTGAGAAAACTGTTTATTAATTATTTAAACAAAAACCACTTTTTTTGACAAAATTATTATGTTGAGAAGATTTAAAGCAATTTAATTCAAACTGACATATAAGGGGTTTTCGAGGTCGCTGAAACAGATTATGATGTCAAAAAAAGGTAATCCAAAATGGCTAATCGAATATAGCCAAATTTTCGATAAAAATTTCATTAAAAATGACATACCTAACTCGATAAACTTGAAACAAATTTCTCTCGGATTGACCCAGTTTTTTAGGTCGCTGAAATAGATTATGATGTCAAAAGTAATAATACAAAATGGCTTTTGGTAAAAATTTCATTGAAAACGACGTAACTCGATAAATTTCAAACAAATTTTGCTCGGATTAACATATTCAATATAATATTGGTGAGGTTTCAGAAAAATAATATATCTCCATATAAAAAGTAGAAATGGTTTACGCAAAATAAAATTTTTTTATTAAACACAATAAATATTCAAATTACCTATACTGAATGATATAAATTCATTTTCAAATATCGATTTCTTCAGTTACTTAATGGAAGTTCCACCTGCTCTTCTTGTTCCTGCTCTCGTTCTAAAAATATCTGACGGTTTGTGCAATCAGATCCGGCAGAAATAGAGCAGGCTACGGTGCAATGTAAGCCGGCTTTCCTGCAACCACAATGGATAAAAATTTTAGCAACAATCAACATTGAGTTGATTTACCGAAAAAACATGATTTCTTCAATATTTCGTGAAAAGTATAGGTTTATATAAATTTTAAAAAATCAGATTTACTTATTTTGAGGACCTACTTTAAACGTATGTTGGATAGGTAGGTAAATAAATTGTGCATAAAAGTTATTAACATTTATTTTACCCATAAATTCACGAATTTTCGAACAAAAAATATATTTCTTATATTTTCGTAAAGAGAGTTAATTTAATTTTTAAGATAAATCCCCTTGAAGCATCTTAAAGTACACATTTCAAGCTTTAAAAATCGCACTACAGAGATCTAATAACGTGCTTTAAACCAGAGTAATAGGTGGTTAAAGTTAGTTATATATTCAAATTTTATCACTTTCTCAAAATTATGTTAAACAAAAGAATCTGGGGCCTTCATTTTTGATCGTACAAAAAAATTTCATATACATTTTAGATGTGAAATTTCCCGTACTTTTGAATGGCGCAATTAGCTTTTGAAAGAAAAAATTATTTTAAGATATATTTGACAAAAGCTGGTATTTTGCAATTAATTTGTTTAATAACAAATTACTCTCAAGGACTATTGTTGGTAACTTCCGGTATGTTGTTCCTGGCATGTTCAGAGATGTATTTCCAAAAGTTACCGCTTCCCGGAATTTTGCCGAAGTGAAAACCTCTATTGACTCCACTAATTATAATATCTACGGTTCTAATAGCTCTTTTGTTATTTAGTTGTTACAAAAAGCGCCACTTGCTACATTACACCTAAAATATTGTGAGTTCCACCTAGATACCTTTATTTTAAATGTTATTTTTATCAATTAGAAAATATTTTTACATTAACAATGTTTTATATGTATTTAATTATTTTATTTGTGAAGTATTCTTTCTCTACAAATACAATTTATTATCAAAAATTAAATGCCTCGAGCTGATTTAATCAGGTAATAAACTGTCAATTTAATTCTATTACATCAACAGACAACTACGCTCTAGAAAAAAATTTAGTGGTAAAATTCTAAGCACCAATGATACAAAATATTGTGCACTTACAGAGTCAACAATGATTCTCAGAACTTTCGTAAATCCTATAAAATCCTCCAGCTCCGCCAGCTGTTCATCATATCTTTTCTTTTCAATTTCCTCCTCCTCACGCCTAGAACGTAATTTAGTGGCAAATAAAATCCTGTCCCTGAGGTCTATTTGCCTAGTTTCTAAAGAAATTTTATCAGCGAATTTTTCAGCTTTCGTTTGGTAAATTAACCGCCTTAAAAAGGCGTTGCATTTTGGTAGCTGCAATTCGGTTCCATCGCTCTCCAAGAAATCTTCTATCTGTTTTCTAAAAAGAACACGGTGAAAATTTAGTACGACTTTAAAATAGTAAACACATACACAACATCGTCAATAAATTCTTGAGCATTATCTGGAATAGGGATAACATCATTTGTTCCATTTTGTTGAGATTGTATACCATCGGTCCTCCGTTTATAAGCCTCTTCTAAGTTGCTTCTATATTTATCTTCTTCAGATACATTGAGATAAGAGATCCCGTCTTTAAATAGTTTATTAAAGTCAAAACCTTGACTTATTAGAAAATCTATGCTGGACGACTGACATAAAAATCTCTGATCAGGTACATTTCTGTTAATCGGCCTTCGAAATATATAAAAGTTGTAGCTTTGTTGCTTAAAAGTATCCTTTTCCTTATCGTATCTAAAATACAAAAGTTTTATAAAACCTTTCTAAGCTTACTTAGTAATTTATAATACCTAAATAGGCTTAAACCATACTGTATAACTAAAAACTCTTTACAGTTTTTTCGAACTTTCTCATAATACTGCTTAGGTGTATCAAATGCATTAATATTGTGAACTACATTAAGTCCGGTTAGTTCACAGTCTATACTCAAAAACGTGCAATTTTTTATAGACTTTTCGATCTCCGGTAACTGATTTTTAAAATCTGAAAAATGTGTTGATGTTTATCTTAACCTCACATTCATAACACTTTACTGACAACAGGTAACATTGGGAGAATTATTATTTGATTTACTTGAACTGACTTACTTGCCGCTGTAACTTCCATTTTTCGGCGATTTCTAGGGCATAGATGCAAAGTCAATCAAAATTTCTAAAAATGAGAAGTTTTTTGGAAAATTTTAACGAAAATGCTGTTTGGTAGCGAACAGTCGAAAACATTGTAAACTAAAAATCACTGAATCCCTGTAAAATTTGAACCAGCAAATGAAGAGATATACAATTTTATTGAAGATGATGAATGATAATATAATATGATGCTTTATCTCCCTGTGGTGACCTTTCGGAAACTATAAATTTAATAATTAATAGTACAAGTTCGTCAACACTTTTTTTATGTAATAAATGTACATAGAGATATGGTTAATTGAATATATGTATTAAACACAATAAGGTTAATTGTAGCAGAAGAAGGGTGCAGGCAACCCAACGTACATGCGTCTAATATTATTTTCCAGAAAACAACTAGCAAAGATGAATTAAAAGACAAGCAGGGAAGGAACGCCAGCAAATTATATGCCACCACTCACTCAGCTGAGAAGGCTGTAGGTATAATATCTGTAGATATCAAAATTGTGTACCCTAATAGGTATTTAAATTTCATACTAGTTCAAGAGCATCTTCGAATATCACATTTAAAAGACGAATTCTAGTACCTATTTAACATTTTTTAATGTGAAATGTGAAAATGCTTTATGTTCCCTTCATCAGCATATTACACCGGATCAGAAAACAATTTTATCAACTTCCGAGTCAGAACCCCTTTACTGTTAGAATCCTGTACTTAAAGACTCCTGTTATTATACTCTTCGCAAAAACGAAGAGTATATTGAATTTGATCGGCAAATTTCTAAATCAGTAAATATCGCTCCTAGAGAAAAAATTTTCATATCTTTGTTAGTGAACGAATTCTGAACAACTTTCAAAATGTCCGTCCGTCCGTCACGTTTTTTTAAGCACGATAACTTAAGAAAGAAAAGTCCGATTGTATTGAAATTTGGAAAGTAAGTTAGCATTAGCTAGAGGAAGAACCCTATTGTTTTTGAAAAAAATTAATCAGCAAATAAAAAAGTTATTAATCATTTAAATTTAAAAAAATATATTCTCTTAATTTTTATCATTTGTACTAGAGAAATCTTTCAAAATTTTATTCTCTGTATTTTTTTTTTGTTTATACATTATTTACTAATGTATACATTTTATAATAATATATCTAATTCGTTAAAATATAATACTCGAATGATATATACTACAGATATTCAATTTTCATAGTGATGTCTGATGGTCGAATGGCTTAAGCCTTATCTGGCCGTTCAATATTCACATTAACGAGACGATACGCAGATCTGCTCCTGGTGCGGGGTAGCGGACTCAATAGGACCAATAAAAAGTTGTTGTATACGATGGTAATCAGGCCGATTATCACATACTTTCCTCTACCCTTACTCTTATTTTTCCTCAACTTTACATCTTCCCAATCCTTCTCTTTCACCTTTCATGTTTGTACAATTTTGTTCTTTTACCTTTTTTGTTATTTTTGTTTCCTTTTTGTTTTTCTAAATCCCCTCTAGGCCGAAAACTTTTTCAAATCCTAATTTTTTAAACCACAATTTTATTTCTACCCTACCTTCCTTATCACACCACAAGGTCGTCATTTGTTCGAACGGGTTTTTTCGCTTAGTTGCGTTTCCCGTATCAACAATCAAAATTATGAACTGCGTGCACCTACGATTTTAGTGTTCTCAGTGTGGTAGCCCACATCCTCTATTTTTCTCAAAGTCAAACCGGACCTACCCTGTCCAGCCTCACACCCACCTTGGCGGTGTTTGCCATAGTTATCTGGCTGGGTCCAGGTTAGGATCCGAGGAGGCGTATATATGTACTAAAAGTTTTGAATAAAATATTGTTGTTGTCGTAGCTTTGTCTGGCAATCCAGAATCTTGTGTTCGAATCCTGGACAGGGTGTTTTTTTTTTTCATATATATATTTTTTTCATATATTTCTTTTTTACAACAAAGTTGGTGTCACAAAATTTAGAATGTCCAAAAACTAACTTTATTTACAAGAAAACTGTGAAGAGTATCCTATAGAATGTGTAACAATTATATAAAAAGCTTAGTAAATCGGCGAAGAGTATAATGCTTCCACTAGTTATTCCTTATATTAAATTCATTCATGACCTACACCAGGATCTTCTGGTTTATTCAGTCAGAAATGCATCAATGTCTATTGTAAAATCTGTTATTACTTCATTTTTAATTGGACCTCTTGATAAGTCATCAAGTTGGATAACTTACAACCACACCTTCCTTATTACATGCAACAATTCCATTTGTGGAGGAAATTAAATACCTGACAATACACTCAACTTTTTACAGGAATTTTAATTGTGTGCCTATCTGCTGAATAAATTTTCCAGGAATTTTCAATCTGAAAACTCAATATGGCTTTTCAGATACTTTTTTGACTTCTAGGGAGTGTGTATAAATACGGAGTGTCGGAAATAATTAAGCTGCGTGCTGTATCAGGAACGTCAGCACAATGACATAACTTACCTCCCTATACGTGTAGTGTGCCAGATATGCAACAGGCAAAAATGCAGGTATGAAATAAAATAACTAACAAATTTGCATTCTAAATAAAATAAAAAATAAAATATAAAAATTCACCCTTTCGAGCCGACCATAGTCCAGTAGCAAATTGCCTCCCAGACGGCGATATTTGCAATACCTCAATGACGTACGCCGCATATATCCGACGGTACACACAATAAAGCAAACCTCAATAAAATTAACAACAAAGTACAGAATATATAGTACAAGATATTTTTATTCAGAAAATATACAGTATAAACTATAAACTATAAAAATGTGAATATATACGGAAATATTGATTAATCTGTGCCATAACTAAAGAATAAAACTGAAGAATGTGCTTCATAGAAATGGCATTGCGGTAGTCTTAAAATTTGGTAACTGCGTGGTGTGTCTGTACATCTGATACAATACTTGGTTGCTCATCTACTGTCGAGTATTTCCGATTGTATCAGATTTTTCCGACGTTCGGCTGTGAATCAAGTTTTTACTGTCGGATATCCTCTACATTCATCCTACGGACGATGTAAATTTAAAATAAGGCCCAGATATGAATGTTAGCGTCACGGAATCACTAAAACTTTGGCATATATATCTGACAGTCGGCTGTGGGCCAATTTAGGGCATGTCAGATACATACGTCGTTCAGCTCGAAAGGGTTAAATAGAATATTGAAAAGAGTGAATGATATCACACACATTGTTATCTATGATACATTTGAAAACAATAATCTCATTATTTTATCAAAATACACAAATGGTTATGGTTAAATAAAGATGTATGCTCTCTCTTCCTAGATCTCACTAAGGCATTTGATTGCGTGTCCCACGAAATACTTATCAATAAATTAAGTTCCTACGGTATTACTGAAGAAAGCAAATCACTTTTACAGTCATATCTGACTGACAGACAGCAATTTGTTCTCAATAATGGCCTCATATCGAGTACTTTAAAATTACAGCATGGTGTACCACAAGGGTCCGTACTGGGTCCCATACTTTTTTTACTTTATATCAATGACTTTCCTCAGTCAATTAAAGATAATGTTAGTGCCATATTATTTGCCGATGATACAAATTTGACAATGTCTAATGATAACCTCGATCTGTTGCTAAACGAGGTTCCGCATACTGAGTTAAATTCGCAGAACTAGTTTTTATCTAACAAGCTAAGTCTAAATGTGTCTAAGACAGAAACAATGATATTTAGTTTGCGCAGTTTGGAAGAGGTTAATAATCCAGAGACTGTTAAATTCCTAGGAGTCAACTTAGACTCCAAGTTATCCTGGGAAAGTCATACCATGTGCATCTGCAGCAAAATCTCCAAATATACTTACCTGCTACGAAACCTTGTTGACAAAGTCTCACTGAATACTCTAACCATGACTTACCATAGTCTCATCCACTCCACTTTATCATATGCGATTTTAGTCTGGGGACATGCCCCATCTTGTGCTACTGTATTTTCTGCTCAGCTTAAAGCAATACGAGTCATTTCTGGATTAAAATTTAGAGATGATTGCAGACAACATTTTATTACTTTGAAAATTATGACTGTGCCTTGTACCTATATCTACCAGTGTCTTACTTATGTAAAGAGAAATGTGGAATCATTCAAAACCAGAAGCCAAGTACATTGTCATAAAACCAGAAATAACGATAAGCGAAATATAAATTTCCATAGATTAAATAAAACCAGGGATGCCACTGGATACTTGGGTTTGCATGATAAATTACCATACCGACTATATATTTATTGCTTATAAATTTTCTTTTTTTCTTAGTTTGTCATTTGTATTCTGTGCCATTAGTCTTATACCTTATATCTATATTTTATACATTTAATATCATGTACTTTGTATTTTATCTTCCTTATTGTATTTTATCTTTCTTATTGTATGTTGACGTGGGTAAACACTTTGTGTATTTTAACACCAATAAAGAATTGAATTGAATTAATGACAGGTTCACACAATATGTGGCCGCAAGCATAATCGATGTTCTTGGATGCTAGCTATAAAACTAACTGTGAAAGTCTACATGTACTCTGATATTATTTAAACATTTGAAATTATCTTGTTGAAGCATTTGATTCCAACAAATTTTGGCCACTTTTCATATAACGTTAAGCTACATCTGGTATTACAAAGTTCATTTTATTATGAGTATCGTGTGTATGTAAATCATTGTTACTAATAAATTCTAAGTTATTTTTTACATAGACTAATATTTCATAAACATATACGCATCGCAAGAATAGAAGATTTAAATTTTTAAATATAAGCTTACAAGATTGAAGTCTATAATAGCGCCAACAATGTTTCTTACTGCCCTTTTTACAATTTAAAGAGTCTAGATGCATGTGGAGAAATACCCCAAAAAATTATTCCATGTCTTAGTCTAGACAAAAAGTTAGAATGATAAAAAGTTAAGCATTTAGATCTTTGCATTACTTCTTTGAGTCTATAGTGTGAAACATACAGACATGTAACACCCTGTACCTAGGTCATGTATTTACAAATTAATTTCCTAAAATTTAAATAGAATTTACATATTTCAGAACTGTAAAACAATTCCAATCAAAATTAAATATTTTACGATAACAGTTAAATCAATTTTATGCATAATTTACTTAAATACAGAAATATTATTTTCTATATAATATTGTGTACAGTTTTAACAGGGTTTATTTCGACGCAAAAGTTGAGGTTCTCACAAACGTATCGGCTAAAAGAATGTGCTACATAAACAGAAAGATCATCAACGTAAACGATAGAAAGCCATATTCATTAAAGACTTAAGTTTGAAATTTCTTATTAATGGGTAATTTAGATAACCGAAGGGTTGGCCGAGCGTTAGGTGCATACGTGACAAATATTACGTAGATCGCGAAGCTCGCTTGGTTTACTGTCCTTCTCACCCGTTCAGTTTGAGGATTTTTGTCTCTATTTTAAAACTGTATATAAGCGAGGTTCCGGGGAAAAACAAATGGGTCTTTTATTGACCTGCTCTTCGAGAGTACACTTGCTGGCAATATTAATTACTCCGGTACCTGCTTTTGTTTGAGTTCAGCTGTGCGGCCACCCCCAAAGGTGGTACGTAGTGCGACCATCGTCAGATGGTACGTAGTGCGGGCTATCCGTGGATAGTTTCGTAGTGCGAGTCATCCTATATGATTTCGTATTTATACAGATTTTCTTAGGAATCTGTGAAAGCTGAACGACGAAGCAGGGACCGTTGAAATAAAAAGGTTTACTGGCTTTTTCAATCTCCGCACAGAGCGACGAGTGTTTTGAGTGGGTAATTCATTGTCTGTCCGAGTGTAACCCTCTGGGGTTGCTCTTGGCTAGACCGTGAGGTGCCTACCGTGGATCACTCGCCCGTCCTACGGGAGAAGGCAAATGTTAGTTAACTTTGCTAACACTGTGTACTTTCAAGTCAGCTCTTAAGATGGGCGACGCACACGACGCCGACGCTACTATGGGAGCTGGGGGAGATTTAACTGGAGACCTCACAGTATAAAAAATCATTTAATCATATGCGACGCGTTGTCATTTCTGATCTGCTCATTAATTTAATATGAAATTAAACTCGAATTTTTATTTTTCTAAATTTATTAAATTTAACCTAATGACAACGTTAATCGCTATTTCTTCTCCTCATTAAAATTTACGACTCTATAATCTGCGAAGTCAACTCAAAAGTAATTTGCGTTTTCATTGTGGTACTTTGATAATAGTTTATTTATTTAAAAGTATGCATTTTCAGTATTCAAATTAATTAATTCACGATTGTGATTTGCAACTATTTTAGTAGTTTAATTAATGGAAAGTTTGCTTTGGGTTTCTAAAATGTTATTACGACTATTGTTGTTTTAATACTCCGCTCAGCTATGTAAATAATATTTAGTACAGTCGCGAATGGTCTATTACAGACTTTGCAATTATTAGTCTTCAGCATTTGCATTTAAGGATTCTTAATTGCCATCTCTGCATTTATACCTCACCAAGTTATCATTTACATATGATAAGATTTGAACACAGCTCTTTTTTTTATCAGTTTTAATTTCGAAGATTTTCGAAAGGCAAGCACAAGATTTTGTTGGTTGTCACTTCATCTATATATAAATAACAACGATACAATGAAATGGGACCAATTGGTCTCGGCCAAGTGCAATTGTAACTAGCCACAACAACAACACTACGCTTCGAAACGACAGTTGTCGTGGCAATTTGATAAGATTTTGTTGATTGCCTTTTTATCACCATATTATTATCATAATTGGGAAATGTCCCGAGCTGTGTCAAATTTTACGTATGACGACGACCATTATAAATACTTCAGGAAAATGACTATTGTCATTGTAAACAATTTATTTTATTGTTTGCATAGCTGACCTGATTATTCGACGGATTAATGTGACAATTGTAGCAACGAATGCTTTCCATCTTTTTATGTAAACTGTGGCAATTGCCCCAACAATTATATAATACAATGTTTCAAATGAATATGACAGTTGTCTAAAATAAACATATTAAAACGTTTTCTGTGTTTTCCTTCAATATTCTACTTTTCAGGAATAGGTGAGATTTTAAATAAGAATATAATTCTTTAGACAAAATAAATCAATTACAAATGCAATTTGTAATTACAGTGAAATCAGTATTAAATAAAGTACAGCCAAATAAAACAGTACCAAGGTGAAATCATCTAATAACTGAGTGTTGCCAAAATTAATAAATAAATTTGATCAGTAAATAGAAACAAGTAATATCAAACTTTATAAAAAGAATCTATGGTTAAACAAAAATAAAATCACAACGTAAATTTGGGTTCTAACTTTAAAAATCTAGACGATCACATAAATGGCCAACTTTGTATATTTTTCTGTCTCACTCAAAAGAGAAAGATAAATATACGACTGGGGTATGGGGTGTTTCAGACAGTTTAGATGACAAATTTCAAATCGTTGTCAATATATACTCCAAGAAATTTTGTAGATTGTAGGTACTTGTTTTAATGATGTGTGGTCTGCCTGATTAGACAATTTTCACTCGATAAGGTTTTTTTAGGTGTGAAATTAATAATAACAGTGCAGCTTGTAGGAGTATAACCATTTAATAAATCGATTTACCATATTTTGAAATTTTTCTAAGATTTCTGATTTTGATTTGTCAGAACATAAATATGTGTTATTATCGGCGGATGCTGCTCCGCACTAGGCTAAAGTACCTAAAAAAAGGTGGAACCAACTCCTGAACACATAGCGAAATCAGAGCCGTTTCTAGGCATTTGGCTGCCCGCGTGCAAAAATTATTAGGCCACCCTTTCCTGTGCGCTAATATATCCTCGTCGGTCCCCGCGAACACATTTGTGTACAAATTTTCTTGATTTTTTTTTCAAATTTACTGCGTGTGCTATTGTCGTGCGGTGCACTCTAGTCAACATAAGGCTTCAAGGGCTCTTCAAAATCACTATAGAATTAACAAAATAGTTAGTAGAGGTGATTGTGGAGTAGTTATGGTATCAACTGGTACAGCTAATTCTACAAAATCGTGAACTTGCCGAGGTAAGTGTAAAATATTAATGTTTAAATGTCAACATGGCCCTCAATGTTATCACAACATGCTTCTAAAATATTCAAATTTCACTATCACGTATACAATTTTGCTAAAATTGCATCCATTTATACAAAAACAACATTTAATTTTATTTGTACGCATTTGTGTTAGTTGGGTCTTAGTGCAAATTTATTTTGTCCACAAAAATGGACATAATAATAATAATAATATAATAATAATAATAATAATAATAATAATAATAATAATAATAATAATAATAATAAATAATAATAGTTTATTTATGTTAAAATTATAAAAATATACACACGTCAAGAAAAAGGGTTTTTACATAACTTCTGGTAAAAGCACACATAACATCACAAGTATAAATATGTATATAATTTTAAAAGAACAGGTAACAGTCACTAATATAAAATAGACAAAATTGCAGCTTAATAATAATATATCACGTTTCTATATTTTTAATTTCACGTTCAATTTCTTCCAATGAGAAGAATGCATTTTTTATGAAGAAGTCTTTAATTGTAGATTTGAATTTTCTTGGAGGTAAAATTTTGATACTACTGGGTAATACGTTGTAAATTTTAATACCGTAATATGTAACACCAGTTTGTCCCCGGGTAAGCCTTGTAAATTCAGGACATATATTATCTCTGTGTCTGGTCTCGTATTGATGTAAGTCAGCATGAGTATTAAAATCATTCAAATGATTGTGTACATATGAAATACACTCTAATGCATATGTGCAAGGCAAGGTAAGTATGTTAAGAGGCTTAAACAGATGTTTAGTATCGTCACGGTAACCTACACCACCCACAATCCTGACAGCTCTCCTTTGAAGACCAAAAAGTCGGTGCTTACCCGCAGAGTGCCCCCAAGCAAGGATGGCATACGACAGTCGAGAATGACAAAGTGCAAAATAGGCTGTTTTTAGCACATTTAAAGACACTGAGTTAGACAATTGTCTCAGGCAATATATATTTTTTGTCAATTGTTCAGCAACGTAATCAATATGAGCATCCCAACGAAGAGATTGATCAATGAATACTCTTAGAAATTTACTATTTATGGGGTTATTCGGTAAGTTGCTTAAGTCGCGTGTACTTGAGATCATTTTTATTGTTTTAGTTGCATTAAGTGTTAAAAAATTAGATGTAAACCACTTTTTAGCTTCTGAGAGCGCATTGTCACACTTCGACATTAGGTCACCCAAGTTAGGATCAGACATTAGGAGTGTTGAGTCATCAGCATAAAATATACAAGTGACTTTCTCAAGTGCTTTCGGCAAGTCGTTGATATAAATTAAGAATAAAACAGGACCCAGAATTGAGCCCTGTGGTACTCCAGATTTAATATATAACTCCTCGGATGTTATTCCATTTAGTCTGACTATTTGCTTTCGATTTTCTAGGTAAGGCTTAATAAGTGAGATACTCGTCGTACTGAAATTATATTTAGATAATTTTTGAGCCAGTAGAGTATGTGATACGCAATCAAATGCTTTGCTGAGGTCACAGAACAAAGAAGCAGAGTAGTGTCCCTTTTCGAAACATTCTAATGTGTGTTCTGTAAATTTTAAAATAGCGTCTGTTGTTGACAAGTTTTTACGGAATCCAAATTGGTGTTTAAATAGCATTTTATTTCTTTCTAAATATTCCGTTATTTGATTTTTAATGGCTTTTTCAAATATTTTTGAAATAATTGGAAGCAGAGAAATTGGTCTGTAGTTGCTTAATTCCTCTGTATCACCTTTTTTGAAAATCGGAACGACAGCCGCTATCTTAAGTGCATCTGGGAACACACCAGTCCTGAAACTCATGTTTATTAGCTTAGTTAAGGGAATTATGATATGATTTTTTGCAATTTTTATTAAGTCAGTATTCAGGCCATATATGTCTTTACTATTACTGTTTTTTAGGGAATTCAGTATGTCTCTAACTTCATTGTATGTAACCTCACGAAAGCTGAAAGATTCAGTGCTATTTGTTTGTTCGACATAGTGCAGAGGGTCAATATTTAATTTAGGAAGCCCATCAATAACATCTCCGGCGACATTAATAAAGAATTCGTTAAAAGCATTTGGTTCAATATGTGGATCCAGTCTAAAATTTTTTTTCCTAGTTGAATTTATTATTTGCCACATAGTTTTTACAGGATTACCAGATTTTTTTATATTCTTGTCATTCGCTGTAATTCTCTCATTTTTCAGTGCATTTCTGTATCTTAGTTTAAATTCATTTCTAATGTTTTTATTTGATTCTGTATTTTGAATTTTACAGACTTCATTGAGAAATTGCAAATGATCTCTCATATGTCTCAAATTTTCTGTGAACCAAGTGCTTTTAAATGAATCAGCGTTTTTAAAATGAACTAGCTTTTCTGGAAAAGACTCATTATAAGCTTCTAAAATGGTATTTAAAAATAACTGAAATTTTTCATTAATGTTCAGAGTGTCATTACCAATAAAGTCCCAAGTACACATAGACATAATTTCATGGAATTTATTCTTGCCAGTAAATGTAATAGGTCTAATCAGTTTGTGATATTCTTGATTTTTTATATTAGAATATATTGGTACCTCTAAAATCTGACACAAGTGATCTGATAAGAGTGGTTCGTTGTTGTAGGACTTGTAGTCATCTACTGAAAAATTTATAAAAATATTATCAATGCAATTGGTCAATCTTGTACTCTCAAACACAGTTTGCTCAAACCCAAATAGGGACATAGGGACATAGGGACTGTAACAGTTTAAAGAACATTTTTAATTTTTTTTCCACAGTAAATCAAAAAACACTATTAGCTGATGAGCAGATTGCTGAGTTACAAGAAAACACTGACGTCTTCGCCACTAATGATGAAGATTATAATCCGGGTGATTATGCCTTTGGAGGCGATTCTTCAGCCGTGGAATCTAGCGATGGTGGTGATCTAATTTTCACAAATTTACCAACTCAGGAAGATCAGGGAAGCGATTCCAGCAGTTCATTTCATGGAAATGAGTCCTCCACGACACCAATTCCATCAAAAACAAGCCCAAACCCAAAGAAAAAGCGCTGTTATACAAAAAAATGATGCAGCAGTAGTATCTAATACATCACATACAAGAGGCGAATCACCAACGAATGTACGAAAAAATAAAAACAAAAACCTCAAAAAGACCAAAAGCCTCCTAACAAAAATTGGCATGACATAAGCGAAGACTGTGACATTGAACCACGATCTCCAGAGTTTCTTCCGCAGCCTAGAAGTGCACTAAACCGCGAAAGGTTTTCTCTAGTTGATTATTTCAGCCAGTATGATGATGCAAATTTCTTTAAAAAAGTAGCTGAAAACACAAACGTGCATTTTCAAAAAGGTTTAACAAATCACTAGGAGCAACGAAGCTGAAATTCGATCTTTTGTAGGCAAAACGCTGTTAATGAGCACTCTAGGCTTCCACAGGATTAGAACGTACTGGTCTGTAGCATTTAAAATCCCTCTTATTGCCAATACATTAATTAGAATTAGGTATTTTCAGCTAAGGAATTATGTTCATGTTATAAATAATTTAGATGTAGCTAAACAGTACTGTTTTGTAGAGTTTCATAGTGAATGTTTTAAAGCTAGACCCAACATCCACATATGTGTACGAATTATATCTGCAACGTCTAGTGGTGGATAAAAAAATTAGCCTTGGATTATAGCTCAGGATGAGCCAATAGATGGTGCCACATGCCTAGTTTCGGCTTTGTACACTTTTGTGTTAAATGGGTCTGACGAGGATATATTGTTTCTTAGGTTTTCGCGGGTGTTGATTGCAGTGTTGTTGTACTTCCGGCTGTATTCCCTAGTAGTTGATGGCCTTCTGTAGGAGCCACGGTTGTCTAAATGACGTTTAGACCATCCCATCTCAGGTTCTCGCTGAAAGCTGTCTACTGCTGCTCCTCGTTGCTCGAACTGTTCGAGCAATCGGAAAAGTTTTTTTTTTGAAATCTTCGTTTTTTAATTGCCTGTCGATCTGTCAACCCAGGTTATCATTTTTTGTCCTTGATTTTTCAAAATTTTTAATGAAAATTCAATGTTTGGAAATTTTTGAAAAATCGAGAACAAGATTAAAGAAAAAACTTTCCAACTGCTTAAGCATTAAGACCTGCAGACTGATTTGAAAAAAAAAGGTACTTTGGGGCCACTGTGCGGCCGCCCCTAATATCGGCCGCCCACGTGCCGTGCACTCCTTGCACGCCCGCTTAAAATGGGCCTGGGCGAAATTAGTCCCCAGGAAAATCACAAGCTTTGTAAAAAGCTTGGAAGTCCCAGGCAACAACTAATTATAGGGTAATTCACAATGGATTGAGCGACCCCTTGAACAATTTACAATATATCATCGGCAAACATATCGATGTTATTTTCTTGGTCAATATTTGACGAGTCGTTTACAGATATCAAAAATAGCAATGGCCCCATAGTGGACCTTTGTGGCACTCCAATGCTTACATCCTTTTTACTAAAACAGTTTAATAATTTCTTTTACATAATTAATACGTTGTTGGCCAACTCAATGTTTTATTCATAAATTCTATTTTATTGTGATTGCACAATTATTTTGTTTTGTTTATGTGACGAAAGTGTTAAATGTTTGCCCACTCTTGAGGTTTAACTCATGCTCTAATGCTCTTGTTTGTGTATTGATGTTAATTAATTCATTATAGCGAATTAAATTAGAATTTTTTAAATTTATCTAGCCCTAAAAAAAGTAATTAATAAACTATTAGCATATGCTAATCAAGTCTTTTGACATATTTATTCGAAATTTAGAATATGATAAAATAATTTTTTTACTTAAAAAGAAATTAAACAACATATGATTCTTAAATTCTTATTTAATATACTTAATATATAAAATACTAAAACTTATTTTAGGTTACACACTTGCACATATTTGGTATTTTTAAAAGGCATTTTAGGCACTTCACATATTCTTAGAATATCTTATATTCAAATTTAAAGATCAGCAATGATTTAATTCTGATTAAGTATCTATTTCTACAAATTCATGAATCTTTTGACAATTAGAATCATCAGAAATCTCCATATGTGCTAGAGTTCCAAAGTCTTTCTTACTTTATTCTTATCGTCTTGTTCGACTTTCTGCCTTCCTCTCTTATCAAAACCTGCAAAATGTTGTTCAAGTATCAGATATTTTACCTTTCACTGGAAAGGAACATAACTAAGTAAATAATACATTTAGTTTATATTTCATTTGAAAAAAAAAATATAGAAGACTTTTACCTTTATGACTTACAAAATGTCTAACAAAAAGTTACTTTCGTAACCCTCCCCCCTCTTCTATAAAGGGCCAACTTAATTTTGAAAAAAATTCAGAACAAAAATTGCATCAAGAATGTAGTCTACGCTTTATATTTTGAGGAAGAATCATGTCAATAAATATGGGTGTAAGGTTTAAAGACAAGTGTACAACAGTTTCGAATCTAGTGGTGGAAAAAAATCACAATTACTACAATTTCTCATTTAGGTACAAAGAAAATTTTAACACCTTTTCAAGGTTACGAAACATATTTTGACATAATATGTAATATTATGTAATATTTCTCGGAGACGTCCAGATCAGTGATAGTTTTTTTATTACAGATCTTACCTAATATTTTATTTTCGTTTGCCTTATACTCTTGAACGATCTCCTCTAGAGTTCTATCGGCGTCAAGGACTAGCACTGGTATGGTATTAAAGCGTTCATCATCGGTCATAAGCCATCGTTCATGGCTTTCATGTAACTCGCTTAGATACTGCAAAGACAAGCCGTTCTCTTCTGGTCTTCCTCTGGCCTTTACCCTCTCGAACACTACCTCAGGTGTGCTTCTCAGATAAACTGAAAGAATCACAAGATTTTTTTAAATTTGCACATTCAAATCAAATACTTTAATACTACTACATATAATATACATTTTTAATTAAAAATGTTAATTCAACAAAACTCTTAAACTGTTGAAAATACATAATACATTATCTTGAAAAGTCTATGCAGAATGCCTTTGATTGCGTGACACCCTGTGTTGACAGAAAAACTAAAGTACCCAAGTGCAGAAATCAGTTGTAACTTTGTAACCTCATAAAATACTACCTTAATAACCCGAAACTTTACATCAGCTAAATCATAAAAACTCAAAGCTCCTGGAGGTAAAATACAGAGTGCCACAGGGGTCCGTTCCGAGGCCAACTTTATTTTTAATATATATCAATGACCTTAAACAGGTCATAATGCAGGTAAACCTTACACTAGTTGCAGACGACAACACTCTATAAAGTTTGGACACTAATCTCAAGGTCATTCAGCAGTGCATGGAGGATACATAAAAAGGCTGTCACGTGATTCTCTTGCAATAAATTATTCTTAGAAGAAAATAAAACAACAGACATGATTTTTACTCATGGGCCACTAAAAAAATATAATAATCCAGATAAAACTAAATTTAGGTGTTTACTTAGACTCCAAATTAAACTGAAGTTAACATGTGGAATTCTTGGCAAATAAAATTAGCAAAGATACCTTTCTCCTAAGAAAGCTTAACAATATCACACCAATAAACATTACTAATAGCATATCACTCATTAATTGTATCTCAAATGGTAAATAAAACAAAAATCAAGTATAACAGGTTAATCCAGTAACTCTGGTAATAATCATTTCAGTCCAATGTACTTTATCAAACTCCCCACGTATATAAGAAGACTCCCAGAGTTGAAATACATACTAGCAATACATTTTTTTTTGTCAAAAATGTTATACTACAATGCAATCACCACTTATGAAGAAGCCGCCAGGCGCAGATAAATTCCACCAATTTTTTCTAAAACCGTAAGTGATTGGTGCAATAAATTTATTACACCAATCACGGACGGTTTTAGAAAGAACCGGTCCGGTGGGATTTATTCATAATAGACCGTGGGATAGTGACAGATTTTTTTAAACGTTTGGTTCCTATCTGGCCTTTTGGGAGCCTTTTGTGCCCGATTTGTACTAACCATTTTCGTGTTTATCAAACGGTTATCCAGGGCCCCTCAGCGGAAAACAAAAAAGAAAATTTCATGAAAATGAGCAATTTCAAACGTTTTGTTCCTATCTGGCGTCAAGTTAGACTTACGTTTTAAAGAAAAACATCCAACGGAAGCTTATCGCCAGACAAATTCCGTGGGCCGGAGGGCCCGAAATTTCAATCCGAAGTTGTAAGAAAAAATGGTCAAATCAAACGATTTGGTTCTTATCTGGGAATTGTATATATAGGTAAATAGATTATAATTATCGCGATATAACAAACGCCAGACAAATTCCGAGGGCCCAACAGTGAAAAAATTATTGTTCAAGTTGTCAACTATTCCGCGAAAATCAAACGATTGGTTCTCATGTGAAATGATTTTTTCTGTAAAAATTAACCAAAACGAAAATGTATTGTATCATTCACAGACATTTTTAGTGGGCCAAACATATTTTAAATCTTAAAAGAAGTGCACGAAAAAAAGCCATTTTTTCAAACGATTTATTCCTGTCTGGCATTTGGATTTTAAAAAGATATGGTAATAACTAAACCATATTTCAAGCCCCAGACAAAAAGCGTGGGCCAAACATATTTTAAATCTTAAAAGAAGTGCACGAAAAAAAACCATTTTTTCAAACTGTCTGGCATTTGGATTTTAAAAAGATATGGTAATAAATAAACCATATTTCAAGTCCCAGACAAAAAGCGTGGGCCAAACATATTTTAAATCTTAAAAAAAGTGCACGAAAAAAAGCCATTTTTTCAAACAATTTATTCCTGTCTGGCATTTGGATTTTAAAAAGATATGGTAATAAATAAACCATATTTCAAGTCCCAGACAAAAAGCTTGGACCCAGCCGTAGATATGTTGAGTGAAAGTATCGAAAAATCAAAAAACAGTCGTGTAAAAATCGATGCATTTTCAAACGATTCACACTCGTCTGGCATTTCATCAGCTTGTCATTGTAAAAGAGTATTATACACATTTAAACAAATTTGTTTTGCGTCACTACTTAAATGCCGCAAGCGCGGATTTATGGGGGGTAACGGGGTAACAAGATTCCGTAAACAATCAACTTTCATTTTAAAATTTCATAATTTTTATTATTTTATTTTATATTTTTGAATATATTTAGTTGTGTTTATAAACATTTTTGTTGTTTTCAACACGCGGCTACGTTACCCCCCCAAGCTCAAGGTCCAGATCCGCCCTTGAAATGCCGTTTTTTTTCTTACTTGAAACTCATTTGGAATTTGATTTTCTTTATCACTGGAATCAATATAACTGTCACTTTCACATTCATAATCCCTCGATCAAATAATATTTACAATAAATAAGTTACATACTAGCAAAAGGACAAATATAAATTATTACATATTAATATATAATTTACAACTCTGCACTACACTATCGAAACTGAGAGTCCTCGTAAGCCCGTTTCATTCTCCCTTGGTGTAGGTAGTCAACCACACGAAAGTGATTTCTTCTCTCATTTTAATGCATGCGACATAAGACACGTAAGATCTGATGTGGTAGAAACATACCGTGCGTGCAATTTCCCATTAGGCATGTACATTCATGTAGCGCGAGAAATATGACAACACCGGCAGCCGTAAATTCGTCCGTCGGTGGAGCATCCCAGGCTCTGTTATTTCATTTCAGCCAGCTGGCACACGCGATGTTGTAATTCTTACTCCCCATGCCTAGCCCGCGACTACACACACGGTATATGGTATGCATTGTTTGCGAGCGACGCTGCTTTTTATACTCCCCGCTCGTCCCGGGGTGATTTTTATTTATCGTTTGCTAATGGGGAACTTGCCCATTTTTTTTTGTATTTCATTAAAGTGTGTGTTTATGTATAAAAACACGCCACATCGAATATCACCTCTTAAATCGCAGTACTTACTTTGCAATAAATAATTAAAGTTGAAATCCTCACTACTCCTCACGAAAAGCACTGTGACGTCAGATCGAGAAACTAGTCTCTCGTGGGGACCCACAGATGGTGTACTTTAGCCGAGCGGTATGTCTTCACTCTAATTAATAGACTGGGTGGCGGTTGGCTTTGAGACGTCCGCATATTTGGTCTTTTGCTCTTTATGTTAGAGAAAAAATTAAAAAAATGTCGGAAAGCTCAATCAATTCTCTTTACATAAGCTATCTACAAATTTTTCGAAAAAAACAATAATTATCCAGATATTCGAGGAAATGTAGGAAATTACACGTTTTCCTATAATGTATGTAAACCTAAAAAAAATATTTTTTCTCAGAAACCTTTGTTTCGAAGGACCGAGATTAACAGAACGTCAAAGTAGTACATGATATTAAATGAACATCATATATGAGATCGATTTCAATTAATTACCGATTAATTACGGTGACAAAATGGAGAAATTTTACCGAAAAAAAAAGTCCCAAATCCCGCCCCCCTCTAATTCCTTCATTTTTGTCGGAATTAAAAAAATTAAAAAAAGAGTTTTAGCAAATTTTATTCTATTTAAATTAGCTAGAGTAGTCTTTTGGCGTAGGAGCCAGGATTAAAAAGTTGCCAACTGTAGAACCTCAAAATTTGCGATATATCTACAGCTGCGCCCCAGATTTTTGTCTGGCACTTGAAATATTGTTTGTTTATTAACATATCTTTTTAAAAAAATAAATCCGAGATAAGTGTAAATCGTTTGAAAATGCATCGATTTTTACACGACTGTTTTTTGATTTTTCGATACTTTCGCTCAACATATCTACGTCTGGGCCCAAGTTTTTTATCTGGGACTAGAAATATGGCTTATTTATTAACATATCTTTTTAAAATCCAAATGCCAGACAGGAATAAATCGTTTGAAAAATGGCATTTTTTTCGCGCTTTTCTTTTTGTCTGGCTATCCAGGGGACCCAGCTAATTCGTCTGGGAATCTTAAATTGAAACTACTTATTGCCTAATATTAACAAAAAAACAAATGCCAGACGAATGTAAATCGTTTGATTTTCGCGGAATAGTTGACAACTTGCACAATAATTTTTTCACTGTTGGGCCCTCGGAATTTGTCTGGCGTTTGTTATATCGCGATAATTATAATCTATTTACCTATATATACAATTCCCAGATAAGAACCAAATCGTTTGATTTTGACCATTTTTTCTTACAACTTCGGATTGAAATTTCGGGCCCTCCGGCCCACGGAATTTGTCTGGCGATAAGCTTCCGTCGGATGTTTTTCTTTAAAACGTAAGTCTAACTTGACGCCAGATAGGAACAAAACGTTTGAAATTGCTCATTTTCATGAAATTTTCTTTTTTGTTTTCCGCTGAGGGGCCCTGGATAACCGTTTGATAAACACGAACATGGTTAGTACAAATCGGGCACAAAAGGCTCCCAAAAGGCCAGATAGGAACCAAACGTTTAAAAAAATCTGTCACTATCCCACGGTCTATAATTGGCAATTACAATACATGATGATGTTTTAAACAATAAAATGATTTGATTTTGATTTTCAGTTCATGTGTGGTTTATTAAATATACACAACTGAACAAGTTTTCCTTACCAATCAAATCCAGGCTGATATCTACGTTAGCTCTGATCCATCTGTACCACTGGTCCATTACGGAATAGTCCGCACCATGTAAGTAACCGCTACGATACGCCTGCTCCAAGAAACAGTACCTGTTATTCTGTATTGATCGTTCAAACATTTGAACAGTGGTAGAAGAGCTCTTTGGTTTGGTAGTTTGCACTTTGAGTCTAGTAAATTGGACATAGCTTTGGAAAACTTTCAGCCACTCGTGGATATCTGAATACATCAGTTCCAGAAGATTATGGCCGTTCAAGTTTCTCCACCATTCTATTGGCTCCTAAAAACAGAGAGTTTGATTCCTTGTTTCATCAGATGTGCTATTTAGATGGAATAAAGTTGACTCACTGATTTTACTACATTTTGGATTGTAAGCAGACTTATATCCAATATTATAGTAAGCAATAGTGTTAAATGTCAACTTGTAAGAATGATTACTTAACACTTCCACAGCGTGGAAAAACAGACCCATTTTTCATTTACTTACCCCATATGTTTCAATGCCAGGCATATCTGTAAAATATTTGATGAGCGTGGATTTCCCTGCTCCGATGTTTCCTTCTATTGACACTCTGAAAGGTCTGTCGGTGGGAGTTTTAACATTTGTCAATTCTTTAAGAGGAGAAATACCCACAAAATTGGTTTTCTTACTGGGTGAAGCGAAAGGGCTTGCTGCAGGACGTTTAAGACCACTTATAGTCGTTATGACACCTTCCATTTTTTTGAGATTGGTAGAAATGATACTGAAAATATAACAACTAATGCTAGTGACATAAAATATACCTCTATTTTGTGTAATAAACTTGTTTGAGCTATATGTGTTCTCAAAAATACAAAACGATACAGTGTGAAGAAAATAAAAGCTATGAACATGTCAGTTTTATTTCACTTTTTTAGGTGAAAAGTAATTTGGAATGTAGTTTAGATTTCTTACATAAAATCTGCTTTGGCACTTGTATGCTAAAACTACCTTTATACCAAGTAACTTTCCTCATATATAGGGTGATTTACCACAACATGCGGGAAATTTATCAGTAGGTTGTCGCGGCATTTTCACTGCGGGTGCAGTGAAAATGCCGCGTTTTTGCTTTCGGTCGAACAATCAGGACACCGGCAGGTACAAAGCACCGCCGAAGTTTTTGTGTTATTGATGGGTTTAAATAAATATCTCTTATATCTACATGTTGTTGTAGAGTTCACTAGCATAGGGTCAATGTCTCTTCGCTATTTTTGTACTGTGATTTAATTAAAACCAAAAAGTCATTTCTACCCTCTCCAGCTTTGCTGTCAATAGTGTCAATCCCAAGTCTGATAAAGTGATATGGTTGTACCGCGTTATGTCAAATTGGTTAGTCATTGGCAGCGCATTTCTACAAAAAAATAAGGTAATTTTTTTGGTCATATTTTTTTAGTTTTCCATTTTTTTAACTCCTTTCCAAGTTACTTCTTAATTATTTAATATTTGAAGAATGCAATTTTAAGGGGGCCATAATTTAAAAACCATAAATTAAAATGTCGTCAAATTTTGGATACGTATAAGGGTTCTAAAGCATGCTGATCAATAATATTGCATTCGTATTTCAATAAAAAAAATGCCTAATGATGCATTCTTATTAAAAATACACGCCAATATGAAATAAGTCTTGTTTTACTCAAAAAACACATAATAAAGGTACTTGCTGATTCAAATTTGGTTGAAATTAGATAAATAAGTTACGAAGGTGTTGCAGTAAAAAGTGGGACACACTGTATATTTTGCTATATACTAGCATTCCAGAATTATTAAAAAAAATTTCTTCCGAAGATTTCACATAATAAAGAGCGTAATACTTAATATGATGCAATAAAAAATATAATATTAAAAACAGTAATAAACTGGTTATAATAGAGAATTAACATAAGCATATTAATCAATTTGGTGAGGTAGGTACCTAATTTTAGATAATTCGAATAAAAAAAACATTATAATAATATTTGAATACTTTTACAAATAGAAAGCATAGGAAAGTTAATAGTTTACAAAGTAGGTTTTTTATTGTTTTATAATATGACTAGAGAGTGTGAACAGTTACCAGTTTGAAGTTTATAAAGTAGGATAATGCATCAGTATTTGTATTATGAATCTGTACAATATTACTTCAACTTACGAAACATCCTCTTGTTTTTCGTGACAAAAATATAATTAACTGTGCACAACAAATTACAAGGGGGCTCTGGAAAGCCCCAAAGTGTTAATAAATACAAGTGTAAATATATCTACATTGAATCATGTGTATCACTAATAACTCAAACGAACAGTGCAACTCATTTTAATTGTATTATTTACATTTAATTAATTCAAATGATCCCTTTACTTGACCCGAGACGTAGTTTCGTTCGAAAAAATAGGACTCTAATCTTTACTCTAGTAAGTATGCAGTATGTCAATGGTCAATGGACTAGGATACAATTGGCGCCATAACCTACAAAACTTGTGTCTTTAAATTAAATATAAATACTGTTTAAAACTGAATTATTTGAAATGTGGTGGTTTAAACAAACGCGTAAACATTTACCTTTGGCTTCGGGTGAGTATTCCTATTTTATTTGTACTATTTATTAAGAAAACGGCACTTTTTAACATAACACTACACCTCTCGTTTACTTGCTAAAACACAGTGCCGTACCAGTGACGTCACTGAGCTGGGTTAGTGGCAAAATATTCCATTATTAGTTTAAATCTTATTTTATGTTGGTTTTAGTAAACAAATTTCCAAAACAGGAAAGGTCAGCAAAGCATTTTGCAGTTCAATATCTCTTCTCTTGCTGATGTTAAAAAATATATATTTTTTTTGAAATGGCTTTTTTAATTTTCAGCTTCAGGGCCGTCTCACCTCCGTTTTTCGTTCTCAAAACATTCTTTACAAATCCCTGTGAATAAAATATACCTAACTTTCATATCATTCTTTTCTACTGATCAGTAGGTATAAAAGTTATATAAAAAAGCAACAACGAAAATGTTCTCTAGGTATTTTTTTTACCCACAATAAACTGTGGTAGCCCTAATTTTGAAAACTGTTTCTTCCTAAAATTAAAAGCATATAAGTATGTGACCTTGTCTCAAAAAAGGGACCTTGACCTTAAGTCTAAAATATCGTTTTTTATGTTTTGATCATTTCCCTGCCAAAAATTCCACATAGAAACTTATAAAAAAAAAGTGATGCGGTTTTATCGTTCCTATAAGATATATTAGTATTATACAGACAGTATTTTATCTGTTTTATTAAGTTTTAAATCGGTTATGAAACAGTAATTCCGAATGAGCTATTTGGAATTATCATGTTGCCCTTTCATGAGTACTTATATGAAATATACATCAACAAATCTACAGTTTAGTGTCTGCAAATGCACCCTTGCCCTTATATCTGTAAACATATGGAATTGCAGATACAACTTTAAAGAGATTCTAAACTTTTCTATAAGTAATGTCATAAGAGTTCCAGTCCGTCCTTTCTCCAGTATCTATCGTATGTAACACACCATTTATCAACATGTTTTTATTGTAAATTTCAACATTGTCTTTTTATTAGTATTAATGTGGATATACATGTCAACAAATGTACAGTTTCAATTGTATATTTTACAGATGTATTTTTATTGTAAACTTCCATTTTGATTTTTTATTAGTATTAATTTGGATATGCATGCCGACAAATGTACAGTTTAAATTGCATATTTCAAATAGAAATACTAATATTGTGATAAACACAAAATACTGCAAAAAGTCCTTATTTCCTCGGGTGTTCTTGTTCTATCCTAGAAGCAATGAATGAGTTAGCAGTGGAAGAGACTGCTTTACTTTTAATTTAACAAACACTAGTGATGGGCGATATATCACGAACTGTGATTTAATCACTGATATTAAGAAATCACAGGTAACGACTGTTAGTAAAGTTGGCAGAAAAGCGTGACGTGATCACGACTTTCCTTCCGTATTTCGTTCCCTTGCCGTGGTTCAACTAAGACCAATATTATAATAATTAACAATTTCTCCCGTACGTCGTATTATGAAAGTCGTGATCACATCACGTTTTAAATTCACTGATATAAGAAAATCACAGTAACGATTTACGTTGTGATTGAAAAATCACGATATCGCCCATCACTAACAAACACACGTCAGTTCCTAGGTCACATTAGATTAGATATGAATTGGCGACGCGTATACAGCTCCCTCTACTGGAGCCTGGAGTTAAAGTTGCTGCTGAAATTTCTATCAGTTTCTACCAGAATGGAGCAGCAAACATTTACTTATACCACATCAATGAGAATTCATGAGAACAGTATCTAAGGTAAAACGTGCGGCTTTCCGTGGTGAAATGGCAAGTGTTTCTATAAGAAACGAGCTGCATTAGGTTAGGACAGTTTTGACTTGCAATTGAAGATTACTAATTATAATGTTTGAATAGGGATTTATGAGATCAGTTTCTATGAGTATTAATGTTTTTTTTTCAGTAATATATTAAATGTGTTTTCATTTGTTTGAATGGGTAAAAAGAAAGGTCAGTTTTCAACTGCAATTACAAATACAAGTTTAATCACTTTGAATGGGGTTATATGCGATTAATTTTTATGCTGTTTTCCGAATATAATTGTGATGAGGTCTAATCAGTAACAAATTGTTCACTACTTGTTATGATATGGTCGGAAATTCCAAGTACACATTTAGTATTCCTTCAAAAGGATTGATGAGAGCAGTTTCTACGAGTATCTATTTGTTGTTCCTCTAGTAAATTATATAAGTCTTTACATTTACTTATACTATCTCAATGAGAATTTATGAGAACAGTATCTAATGTAAAACGTACGGCTTTCCGTGGTTAAATGGCAAGTGTTTCTATAAGAAACGAGCTGCATTAGGTTAGAACAGTTTTGATTTGCAATTGAAGATTACAAATTATAATGTTTGAATAGGGATTTATGAGATCAGTTTCTATGAGTATTAATGTTTTTGTTTCAGTAATATATTAAATGTGTTTTTATATGTTTGAATGGGTAAAAAGAAAGGTCAGTTTTCAACTGAAATTACAAATACAAATTTAATCAGTTCGAATGGGGTTATATGCGATCAATTTCTAACAGTATTTATGCTGTTTTCCGAATATAATTGTGATGAGGTTTGATCAGTAACAAATTGTTCACTACATGTTACGATATGGTCGGAAATTCCAGGTACATATTTAGTATTACTTCGAAAGGATTGATGATAGCAGTTTCTACGAGTATGTATTTGTTGTGCCAATAGTAAATTATATAAGTCTTTATCAGTATGCATTCGGATCTAATTTAAATATGAAAATTATATCAGAATAAAGCAACCAAATATTTTAAACAGTATCTATTTGTAAATCCAGACATTTACTTATACTATCTCAATGAGAATTTATGAGGACAGTATCTAATGTAAAACGTGCGGCTTTCTGTGGTTAAATGGCAAGAGTTTCTATAAGAAATGAGCTGCATTAGGTTAGAACAGTTTTGATTTGCAATTGAAGATTACAAATTATAATGTTTGAATAGGGATTTATGAGATCAGTTTCTATGAGTATTAATGTTTTTTTTTAGTAATATATTAAATGTGTTTTCATTTGTTTGAATGGGTAAAAAGAAAGGTCAGTTTTCAACTGCAATTACAAATACAAGTTTAACCACTTCGAATGGGATTATATGCGATCAATTTCTAACAGTATTTATGCTGTTTTCCGAATATAATTGTGATGAGGTTTGATCAGTAACAAATTGTTCACCACATGTTACGATATGGTTGGAAATTCCAGGTACATATTTAGTATTCCTTCTAAAGGATTGATGATAGCAGTTTCTATGAGTATGTATTTGTTGTTCCAATAGAAAATTTGTCTTTATCAGTATGCATTCGGATCTACTTTAAATACAAAAATTATATCAGAATGACACAACCAAATATTTTAAACAGTATCCACTTGTAAATCCAAACATTTAAAGATATATTTTAATGAGAACCAATCAGAACAGTATCTAATGTAACGCGTGCGGCTTTCCGTGGCTAAATTTTAAAAGTATTTTTAATAAATAGCTTTAACGGATTTGAACAGTTTTAATTTGCAATTCCAGATGAATAATTTTAATTGTTAAATAGGGATCTATGAGATCAGTGTCTTTGTGTAATGTTTTTTTTCCAATAAAAACACATTTTATTGAAAAAAAAAAACGTTACACTGACCTCATAGATCCCTAACAATTAAAACTATTCATCTGGAAATGCAAATGAAAACTATTCGAATCCGTTAAAGCTTATTTATTGCAAATAATTTTAAAATTTAGCCACGGAAAACCGCACACGTTACATTAGATACTGTTGTGATGGATTCTCATTATAATATTATCTTGGATTTACAGGTGGACACTGTTTAAAATATTTGGGGTTTCATTCTGATATGATTTTTGTATTTAAATTAGATCCGAATGCATACTGATAAAGACTTATATAATTTACTGTAGGAACAACAAATAAATACTCGTAGAAACTGCTCTCATTAATCCTCTTGAAGGAATACTAAATATGTACCTGGAATTTCCGACCAAATCGTAACATGTAGTGAACAATTTGTTACGGATCAAACCTCATCACAATTATATTCGGAAAACAGCATAAATACTGTTAGAAATTGATCGCATATAACCCCATTCGAAGTGATTAAACTTATATTTGTAATTGCAGTTCAAAACTGACCTTCCTTTTTACCCATTCAAACAAATGAAAACACATTTAATATATTACTGAAAAAAAACATTAATACTCATAGAAACTGATCTCATAAATCCCTATTTAATCATTATAATTTGTAATCTTCAATTGCAAATCAAAACTGTTCTAACCTAATGCAGCTCGTTTCTTATAGAAACACTTACCATTTAACCACGAAAAGCCGCACGTTTTACATTAGATACTGTTCTCATAAATTCTCATTGAGATAGTATAAGTAAATGTCTGGACTTACAAATAGATACTGTTTAAAATATTTGGGTGCTTTATTCTGATATAAATTTTCATATTTAAATTAGATCCGAATCTTTACTGATAAAGACTTATATAATTTACTAGAGGAACAACAAATAGATACTCGTAGAAACTGCTCTCATTAATCCTCTTGAAGGAATACTAAATGTGTACTTGGAATTTCCGACCATATCATAACAAGTAGTTAACAATTTGTTACTGATTAAACCTCATCATAACTATATTCGGAAAACAGCATAAATACTTTTAGAAATTGATCGCATATAATCCCATTCGAAGCGATTAAACTTGTATTTGTAATTGCAGTTGAAAACTGACCTTTCTTTTTACCCATTCAAACAAATGAAAACACATTTAATATATTACTGAAAAAAAACATTAATACTCATAGAAACTGATCTCATAAATCCCTATTCAAACATTATAATTTGTAATCTTCAATTGCAAATCCAAACTGTTCTAACCTAATGCAGCTCGTTTCTTAAAGAAACACTTGTCTTTTAATCACGGAAAGCCGCGTGAATTACATTAGATACTGTACTCATAAATTCTCATTGATATGGTATAAGTAAATGTTTGGATTAACAAATGGATATGGCTTGACTCATTTTGCTGGTCAATGCGGATATAAACTGATAACAATTTCAACAGCAACTTTACCTAACTCTTATAGAAACTTATTGACCATATAGGTTCTCATAGATACTTATTAATTTTTGATAATTTTCAATACGGATTGATGAGATTTTTTTGACAGGGTTCATAAAACCCTATTTTATCAATATATGGTCACCTTAAAAATTTGATAAAAGCTGCAGTTAGGTCCACGCAGCTTTAGTCTATTTCATGGATATAATATACTGACTACCTGCCTGCCTTATTTAGTACTAGCCTTAAATTGATAATAAGATTTTAATGATAAAAGGATATCGATATCTAGTCAATTCAGATACTTATCTAAAGCTAATCTTTTTATCGGAAATGAAAACGACCAACTTCCCGAAAAAAGCTAAAGACTTTAAATTTGACACACTTATAGATAATACTTTCAAAATAAAAAACGAAATCTAAAACCCTTAAAATTTAAAACGCTGCTAAGATATAGTGACATTTCTGTCACAGACAAAGCCAAAAATTTAACACACCCATAGATAAACCGATAAAATTTAGTGGAAATAGAATCATCTACCAAGCTTAATGAAACAATAATGCCTCATATGTAGTCCTCTTAAAAGGAGAAAGGGAAGGAGAAAAGTTCCCTGGTAGGACAAGGAGCTCAAAATTCTATGCAGAAACATCCAAGCTGTTCGGCAGGGCAATGCGTTCTCAGCTTCCAAAGGATTGGATTAACTAAGAGGTTCCAACGCCTCTATAAAAGTTGTATTCATAACAGCAAGCAGAGGGCAGCCTGGAAGATTTCTGTGAAGGCATAGAAGACCTTCCGGATGCGACAATAAAGTTTTGTAAATCCCTCCAAAGAGATAGTCTATCATGACTAGAGAATTTACTACCACTGAGGAGTGCCTCAAGTATCTATTAGAAACTCATTTCCCCGATTCCGTGGTGGAGACAGGAAATATCAGCAGACCTGGAGGACAGTAATAGTAACAGTGGAAAGAGTCAAGTGGGCTATTTCCACTTTTGATTCATATAAAAATTCAGGACCTCATGGGGAGTTTCTGGAATTTCTTCAGGAAGGCTCGGAGACACTTATACGTCCTGTTTATCACTTGTTGAGAACCTGTCTTGCCATAGTGTATGTCCCCATGCCCTGGGAATGGTTAAAGTAGTTTTAATACGTCATACGATACTACGAAATCCTACAGAGCAATCAGCCTCACATCCTTCCTGCCCAAAGCATTAAATAGTTTGATTGAAAGGTTTGTTAAAGATTATTAGTTATTGGCCTTAGCACCTCTGCATCCATCGCAACAGGCTTCACAGGCTGGAAAGTCAGTGGAGACGGCCCTTCGCTAAATCTTTTCCGGGATTAAAAATGTGCTGCACCATAAGGAGTGTTTGATAATATCTCCTTCGATTCAGTTTGCTCCGCGGCTGCCTATCATGGCTTCAATGATACATCACATGATTGAGGGCCATGTTGGTGAGGAGGTAAATTATAGCTGCCAATACGAGGTTTCAGTAAGGAGAAACTACCCACAAGGAGACATCCTCTCTCCTCTACTATGGAGCCTCGTTCTCGATGGTCTACTTCAGGAACGAGAACAAAGATCTTTTTGAACAAAGTTATACAGATGACTTGACAATTATCATCTCGAAAAATTCCTCGCAAAGGGTCTTGCCGAGGGGCAAACCGTAAAGGAAATCTGGTGTACACGCAGAAGGAAATCTTAAGGAAATCTTCGTTAAAAAGGAAATGTGGTGTACAAAGTTTTGGGCCTTTTCTGCCCTCTAAGGCAGAACTGGCAACTTTCACTAGGAGACGCAGGCAAGATGTCAGAATACAAGAGTTGAAAAATATTTCTTTCGCAAGCTATGCCGGGTTTAGTATATTATATATCTATGAATAGATAGATAATTTTGTATATCTCATCCATTGTAAAATTAAATGTTTCTAAAAAACCTTGCAGGTCAATGTCATATCTCTATTGTGGTTAATAACGTGAGAATTTGTAAAAAGATAAAATAAATTATACCACCCTCAGACCTGACAACAGTAGCAACCCCCATTTTTAAAACAGTCCCTTGTCTGCAGCAGGTGCAATTGGTAATGCTAAGTTTAATTTCTCCCCAAAATAGTCCTGCCCTTATTTTTAATTTAATCTCTTAGACCTTGCCTTTGCCATGTGAACCTCAAAATTTGGGTAAGAGCTGCATGAGCATTGTTTTTTTAGTTCTTTATAATTTCACCTCCAAAACCGTCCAACCTGTAAATGATAGCAGAATAAGAATTGGCATCGTAAAACTAGTCTACTTTTATTTTCAAACTTACACTACTTACTATTAAAAATACTTTAGGACGCTACAGGTATAGTCACCATGAATTTTTGTTAAAAAGTTATATTTTTCACCCTTGTTTTTAAAACTAACCCTCTAAACAGAGCCTCACGGGCTACTCACAAAAGACCTTTTAGGTCGAGGTGAAGAAAGGCCAACCCAGGGCCAAGCGACCCCTTAAACAATCTACAAACAGGGCCTCTATAAGAATGTTTAAAACTTATTGCCTGCTGATAGCTGTTCAGTGAATGTTGCTCTGCCTACGTTTCTTTTCCCACTTGAAAATGATTACCTTTTAGGCCCATTTATGCCAGGATGTATGGATATAATGTTGGATTACAATAAAGAAGCTCCATTTGTCAGATTATATTACCCCACAAATGCCAAAAAGGATGCAAAAGTAAGTGACAGCTTGAACTGCAGAATTATTTTGTTCTCCCATTTGTTTTAGGAACATCTGAAGAAGTTCATTCCCTGGATTCAGGATGACAGTTATCTAGTCGGCATTGCAAAAGTTTTGATGCTTCATATTTACTTAATGCGACTGCTGTTTTGGTGGACAGGTAAAGATGGAAAACAGAAGAGTGATGAGAGCAGTGGGAAGCAAATATCGAGCGTAAAGTATTGCCAGTGAAACTGTCATACGCATCCTAAAGCACGTGCAGCTCCACTTTTAAGATCCCAACTTGTATTACTTCACTGTCAATATTTTATGCTCAATGTATAGATAGCTTTATGTTTGGGTAGAGTACACACCACCACTCGCTATCACTCCTTTGTTTCATTGTATATAAAAATCTATTCTTAACTTTACCAAAAGGATCAGCATTGGCTCATGGAAGTTTTGGGTTAAAATTACAAAATCAGATATTAGTCCCTTGAGATTAACCAGAAAAAGGCAAAAAACCCAAAAGTTCTGCAACCGGACCGCAAGACATTAATCATTAACCCCCCGTTTTCGAGGCCGGGGAACACGATGGTGACAATATTTTCCGACCTAGTGTCCAACTGCTTGAAAAAACCACTCCTTTTTCCGATTTTTCGGCGATAGGCTTGCAAGGGCTTGTCATATCGGGTTTTTCTTTTTCAATTTGAATAAAATAAGTAAATAAGTAAATATTGACCACAGGTGACCTAACTCACCCCCACCCCAATACCAAAATGCCACGAAAATAACGAGGACGAGGAATACGATGGTGATAATATTTCCTGACCTACTCTTCACCCACTACTCCTAAACCTGAAAACTACCCCCTTTTCCGATTTTCCGGTGCTAGGCTTGCGAGGGCTTGTATCGGATTTTTTTGTCAATTTGAATAAAATAGGTAAATATTGACCACAGGTGACCTGACCCACCCCAGTGGTTGAAACTACCCCCACCTCTAATAGCTAAATGCCACGTAAACAACGAAAATCAGCTTGAAAGCGGTATGCTCCTGTTTTCGAGGGCGAAGAACACGATGGTGACAATATTTCCTGACATATCCTTCACCCACTACCCCCATTTTTTTTGTGCACACGATACCTCTGGAACCGTTTAAGTTATTGGGTAGAAATAAGAGAAGCTGTCTCCAAAAATTGTATTAGACACCCCCTTACCACCTCTACACCAGTGTTAAAGGGGGTGAAAAAAAAAAAAAAATTGTGTATTTAGTGTATAAGAACCAAAGGCCCAACAATTTTTTTTACTCCTCAGATCTAAAACTACAATATAAGAATTCTTTATTAGAAGTGCTTTATGAAAATCATATATTTTGATTCACGTAATTTTAATATAGTTTTGTATGTTTCACTGATCACTGTAGAACTATTTCTTATAGGTTTATAATATTCTGTTTGTTAGACGTATGTAAATACTTGTGTATATTTAACAAGAAATGCAAATAAACAATGTGATCTTTTTTTTAGATCATATATCTATCCCAGCATTGTATGGCGAAAAAGTAAGAACAGAGGACAAATTAAAATGTGTAATAATGTCCCATGGATTAGGTGGCAATAGATTTTTATATACTAATGTCTGTTGCGAACTGGCTTCAAACGGATTTTTAGTAGCCGCTCTTGAGCACAGGTAACGCCTATATATTAACTGTTTTATTAAAGATTTCTGTCCCTTATTTTTCTCCTCAATCTAGTGTTTAAACTATTTACATTGTCAACATATAGTTATATAGTTGTTGATATTAATTGCCTTCAATACTACTTGAATATACTCAATGGGAAATGATTATATTTTCTGTTTCCACCACTATTCTTCTTACTTTCTTTTATTTCAAACAAGGGATCTGTCAGCTTGCCACACTTACTACTATAAAAGTCAAGAGGATGCAAAAAAAGACAAGAGAACCCACTTAGATTTTAGGCCTATAACACTTGGGAAGGATCACTATACAGAGCGAAATGAGCAGATTAAAATTAGGTCCAACGAATGTAGCAGTGTTCTGGATTTTTTAATAAATCTAAACCAAGGAATCATTCCTCATAATGTTATGAATGATGTCCCTACACGACATGAAGTTTCATTCAAGTTAGAGGAGCTAGTGGGGAAACTAGATGTGGACAATTCGACAATGATGGGCCACTCGTTTGGAGCAGCTACTGCTTTGTACACAATATCCAAGAGGAAGGAATTGAAGTAAGGAATTTACTTAATGCAAACTATCAAGCTATGTAGATCCAAAACAAAACTTGCTAACACTGAACACTGCTTATAGTCCAGGAGATAGCATCAAATTTATTTACATCATTTCAACAAAACTCATTTTTTCAGTACAGGTTGTTTTTTCATTGTTTATCGAAGAATCAGGTGTCAGCTACTTCAATCACGGAGATGAAAAGTGTGAGAGGCTGCGCATCCGGTAAAATAATTTCGTTTTTCGCGTCAATCCAACAAGGCTACTAAGCTATAAATAGTTTGTTTATGTAATATAAATGAAAAAAAATGTGTCAGCTGCATAGGGTAAGAAGCGAAGGTTGTCAGCTGCCCTAGTCAATATGTATGAAAAACACGTTAAAATTCGTTATTTCAACAAAGCTGAAATTTATTTATACAATACTTTACGATATAAAAAAACAATTAAAAAGTGTCAGCTGACAATATCATGGGACAAAACCTGTCAGCTAGGTCTTTTAAGTGTACCGCCACGTCCAAGCGCTCACCGTGCGCGGTATCTTTAATGCCTCAGCTAAAGTATTATTTCATTTTTTTTAACCACCTGATGATCAATTTCAAGTTTCTCTTAACACAAACTAATGAAATACTCTATTTCACATCCGCTGATATCATTTTTCTCATATGAGACTTGAAAGAAAATCATATCTGTATGAAATAATAGATAATCATATTATGCACAAATAGTGTCAAAGTATTTTATTTATCGATGCTCAAATGCCGATATTCTGTATTTGAAACAACAGGAGACATGTTTTTTAATAGTAGAGTATACTACACAGTAGCAACTAAGGTCTAAATTTCCGTTATATGAAGGGGATTTACTACCTGGACCCTCTTCACGACAATGCTCATTTCTGAAAACATCTACTATACCAAAACATCTGTTCGGGTCTGAGGCGTCATTTATTGCTAGTACTTTTCAAGCGTGAGGTCGTATTTTTCTCCACAATGTCTTTCTGTGTGATTTGTTCGAAAAGTGCACTATCGCTGACGCTATTGACAGACAATACTCTAGCGAAGTGTAAAAGTGTTTTAGCAGTTCATCAAAAGTATAATCTGAAGGTGAATGGTGATATTACCACAAACTGTAACAGAGAGCCACATGTACCATCGATCCTGTTACCAACATTTTACAGCTCTGCCAAAAAAATACAGACAATCGGTTGATCATTCAACATCATCAAATGAAGCAGCTGAAGTTACTTCTGAAACAACCACGTCAACTACAGAAAGGTAATTAACTGATTATGGATGGGAATGACACGATGAGAAGTATATTTTCAAGTGGTTTCAAGGCGATCAATTACCGAAAATTGAAAATGAAATTCCAGGTGTTCTATGCATCCTTTACTTCTACATGAATTCTCTTTTAATCACTTCAATGATTTTCAATATTTTTCGGCAGATATTTGTGAAGACGAAAATGAGAACGATAACGCTCGAGAATCTGATGAAAATTTAGATTTGGAAGACCATTCAGATAGCACTTCCAAAGAGGAAGATAATTTAGAATACAGCAGTGAGGGTGATTCAGATGAGAATTGATTTGTTTTATTCATATTGAATGTGCCAAAATAATAGAAATATTAAGATTTTTATATTGAATCTCATTATTTAATCCTCACTATTCTCAACCAACGATTGCAATCTCTAAGTATTCTCTAATATTTCATACAAATATGATTTTCTTTCAAGTCTCATACCTTAACTGGGTCATTAAATACACCATGCGCGGTGAGCACCTGGACGCTGCGGTACACTTAAAAGACCTAGCTGACAGGTTTTGTCCCATGATATTATCAGCTGACACTTTTTAATTGTTATATTATAACGCACCTATAATGTGCTTTGCTGAAATAACGAATTTTCACGTGTTTTTCATACATATTGACTAGGGCAGCTGACAACCTTCGCTCCCTACCCTTGCAGCTTACACATTTTTTTTTCATTTATATTACATAAATAAACTATTTATAGTTTTGTAGCTTTGTTGGATTGACGCAAAAAACAAAATTATTTTAGCAAAGGCGCAGCCTCCCACGCTCTTCACCTCCACGGTCGCTTCAGCTGACGCTTATTTTAGTTGTTTTTCGAACGAAAACTAACATTAAAAAAAGAAGTCGTGTTGAAATGACGCATAAAATATTGACGCTATCTCCCGGACTATTATACACCACAACACTTTACTCCATACATCGTTGTTTGCTCACTGAATTCAAATTCAACTCAGTACTTGTAATAGGGTTTCCCTTATAAATATAAATCCAAAGACCACATCTCAGGTAGTTATTTGGTGAATATCAGAGGCAGAATTAGCTGCTTGTGTGCGAATACATCAATATTTTCATGTACAAAAATGATACACAACAACAATACCTTATACGTTTGATGGGTGATTTTTTTAACGTCCAAAATTAGGACCGCTGAAAAAAGACCATTGCACTAGAGTAGTTATTTTTTAGCACTAAAATAAAAGAAAAATTATTAATAATTATTTTAAAAGGCGACAGTACAGCTTGAAACTTGTTTCAATTAAATTATGCTAGTATGTAAATGTGTTGAATTTTGCAAGAAATTAGTAATATACAACAAAATAATATGAGAGAAAGTTATTAATTAATTCCTAATGAAATTGTATACCATTGCAATTAACAATACTTATTGCTATCTTATTAGTGGCACAAAAGAGTTATACGTATATCCATTATTGAAATGACAACCTGGGATGATATCTCTGTGTAAATCCGTCGAGTGAAATCTTCAATCAACGGTATATCTGAGGTTGAATATTCTGGACAATCTACAAGCCTTTCTAGACCCTACTAAAATAATTCATATTATATGTATAACTTACAGACACACTGAAAAAAAAATGTTTTGATTCAAGAATATATTGGTTTTATTGGTTTATATATACGCAAATAAATAAATTCTTCATATAAAACAAAAACTTTTGTGGCAAGTAATCAAAAGTTGGTAGTAAATAAATTATTCTTGAAATAAAAGTATTTGTTTTATATGAAGAATTTATTTATTTCGTATACAATGTGTCCACGGCAAAGCGGTATTATAGGTGTAAATGACCATTTTTTTTTGGATTAGAAACACAATTTTTTGTATTCTGCTCTTGCTTCACTCAAAAACTATTTTTAGTATCTTGGACTTTAAAAAATTTATAGAGGGCGCTGGTAACAGCTTAAAAATAAAAATCGCATCAGGTAAAGTGCCTTTTCTGTGCGAAATATTGAAAATTTTATTAGAAAAACTTGCTCAGAATTAAAAAATATGCCGTACCAAATTACAGAACTAAAAACTTTTTTTTTAATTCATAAAATTTTAATTTTTTTTAATATTATAACTGCAATAATAATTTAAATTCATTTATTCTACCCATGTTCCACCATTTTCAGCACACAGAGTTAATATTTGGTGTGCAATATCCTACAATGGTATAATCAGACCATACTTCATTGGTGGTAAATTGAATCAGAATAAATGTTTAAATCTACTGAAAACATTTTTTCATGAATATTTACATACCTTGCCACTGAACGAAAGAGAACGTTTGTATTTTCAGCAAGATGGTTGTTCAGCCCACAGCACACAAATAGTACGGAATTGGCTGAATAATAATTTTGCAGAAAAGTGGATTGGACGATTTGGATTCTTTCCGTATCCACCCAGATCACCTGATTTGACTTTTTGCGATTTTTATTAATGAGGTCATCTGAAGCAAATTGTTTATTCCTATGATTTAACAACGGATGTAAATATATTGAGAGAGAATTACAAATGCTATACATTTAATTGACCTTCATGCCATTCAAAATAGCTACAAAGAATTTAGGACCGAGTTGAGAAGTGTGCTGAAAATGGAGAAACATGGGTAGAATACATGAATTTAAATTATCATTACATTTATAATATTTAAAAAAATTAAAATTTTATAATTTAAAAAAAAAGTTTTTAGTTCTGTAATTTGGTACGTCATATTTTTGAATGCTGAGCAAGATTTTATAATACAATTTTTCAATATTTCGCACAGTAAAGGCACTTTACCTGATGCGATTTTTATTATTAAGTTGTTACCAGCGCCCTCTATAAATTTTTTAAACTCCAAGATATTAAAAATAGTTTTTGGGTGAAGCAAGCAGAGCAGAATACAAATTGTGTGTCTAATCCAAAAAAAATTGTCATTTACACCTATAATACCGCTTTGCCGTGGACACATTGTATATATATAAACCAATATATTTCTGAATCAAAACATTTTTTTTGCGTGCAGTAGCAAAATACTTAATTTCTTTAGGCAATGCGTTTTACTCGACCCCTGGATGTTCCCCATTAAAAACGAAAATCTGGAAGAGACAATTGAACAACCGTTGCTTTTTATAAATACCCAGACGTTCCATATAGGGTCAAATGTCAAGGCTATGTCAAAATTCCTTAAAAATGATGATAGAAAAATGTATACAATACTGTAAGTAACAAACAAAATTAGAGATTTGTCAATAAACGTTAACTCTTTTAGACATACAACTCATGAAAACCAAAGTGATTCGGTGTTGCTCATAGGCTACTGGTTGAACTGGTTTATGAAGAAGCTAAATCCACTCGTAGCTCTTAGAATAAATAATGCACTTATCCTGGAGTATCTTAACCAGTACATCGGTTTTCCAAGTAATATTGAAGCATATAGAAATTACCTAACAGAGCAAAAACAAAATATAGAGTATGGCCTTACAAGGCCTTGGGCGTAATTAATGAGATGTTATTTTTAATTTTATGGTAGATTGTTTTTAGTTGTTTCATTAAATAGAGAAAATAAAACTGATTCTGGAGATTTTGTATTTGTGATTGTGGTATGAGTGAGCAAGGCACCTAAATTCTGCAGATACACAGCGCTAGCAACTATTGTAACTATAGCTAATCTTCAATATCTTTTCCAATCAAATTTTAAAATTCTGATCAGAAGTAAGTATATCTTTAAATAATTATAAGCGATCCAGGGCTTCAGCTAAGGCACTCAGTATTCATGATTACAAAAAATATATCGAAAGAGTGGAACATTCGATCAAAACCAACCCCACTATGTTTTGGTCTTCTGTCAATAACAAAAAAGGCAAATCTAGGATACCCGGGACAATGTGCTATAATAATGAGGAGCTTCACAACCCTCAAGACATTGTTGAAGCCTTTAGTCGACTCTTTGAGCAAGCTTTTCCTCACTCTGAACCTAATGACACCATTGACGTCGATCACAATATTGACGTTAACATGCCAAGTTTAAATGTAATCAATTTATCTGAGGAGGAAATAACAGATTCTATAAAAAAGTTGAAGAATAAAATGACAAGTGGACCGGACGGCATTCCTAGCTTCCTTATCAGAGATCGTGCCTATGTACTCTGCCAACCGTTGAGAATATTATTTAACCTATCTCTTAAGTTAGGTACCTTCCCAGATATATGGAAAAAAGCTAGGGTTTGCCCCATCCTAAAACAGGGAGATTCCTCTGATATTGCTAATTACAGACAAATTACATTATTGTGCAACTTTGCGATGTCCCTGTATAATCGCATCTACCCCCTTGTTAAAAATGTCATTTCTGTGGACCAACATGGCTTCATGGAAAAACGCTCAACTACTACTAACCTATTATGTTTTACTCAATATCTCTCCGATATCATTGACATACGAGGTCAGGTGGATGTGATATATACGGACTTCTCCAAGGCATTTGATCGCATTGATCATTATACTATCCAAACTTCGACTGTACGGCTGCTCTACCACTCTTGTTCAGTTATTCTCTTCGTACCTGACAAACCGCCTTAATTATGTCGCTTACAATGGTTTTACTTCTAACTCGTATACCGTAACATCAGGGATACCACAGGGTTCCAATTTAGGTCCGCTATTTTTTGCTCTTTTTGTCAATGATCTCAATGACACTCTTTGCTGCAAAAAGCTTTTTTTCGCAGACCTAAAAATCTTTGCGTCAATAAACTCCATAGACGACTGTCATATGCTACAAAGGGAACTTAATAAAGTAGCACAGTGGTGTCATTTAAACTCCCTTGCTCTAAATATAACCAAATGCAAGGTTGTAACTCACGAAAAGATGAACTCATTGATTACGACTATCATATCGACACACAACCTTTGTCCCGTACCGACTCAACCAGAGATCTAGGAGTATTCTTCGTTAACAAATTATCATTTGCCAAGCATATCGAGTTAACGGTTTCCTCGTCTATGAAAACCTTAGGGTTTATTTTAAGACAAAGTCAAGTCTTCCGGGACAATGGCGTCTTAATCAAACTATTTTATTGCTATATTCGGGGTTAACTTGAGTACTGCTCACTTATTTGGAGCCCTATCTATGATTATCAAGTCAAATTAATCGGGTCCATTCTCAGAAAATTCTTAAAACTACTCTGCTTCCGCACTGATGGTAGATATCCAAACAGAGGCTGCGACCAGACTTATCTGTTAAATAGGTTCAACTTCGACTCATTACAATTTAGAAGGCAATTTTATGCTGTAAAATTCCTGTATTTGCTCATACACAACTGCCCTCCTGCACTAAGCCAGTTGAACTTCTTGGTTCCAAGAGCCGCCAGTCGCAACCCTCTCACATTTTATTGTCAACCAGCACGAACCAATATAATGCTGAAGTCTCCTATATTCGTTATTTGTGCTAACTACAATTCAATTTGTGATACTTGTGATATATTCAACTGCACGGTCAATACATTTCATACTTCTCTTAAGAATTGCAGCGTCCCATAATGTTAATGTTAAAATAATATAAACATGTAGGGCACTTGTAGTTAATTTTATAGTGTTTGTCACATAAGTGACATAAATGTATGTATTTTTCTTCTTTTGTCGCTTTCTTGTCCTGTAATTGGTTCTTTTGTACTGTTGGACAAATGTATTGAATAAATAAATAAATAAATATCATTGCTTTGTTATATTTTCAGAAGTTGTTACATCTTGTAAAACTTTGCGTATTAAAAAATGCTAACAAGAAACATGTAAATATTTTTTTATTGAAAATATATAAAACAGACGTTTTAACAAAACATATATCTACTTATTGGTCAGTAAAATTAGGAGGGCGTTTTTCAGTAAATGCCGCCATACCCTCTTTCTGGTCTTTAGTAGCAAAAGTTCCATGGAACAAGCGCTTTTCATATTTCAAGCCTTGCTGTAGAGTGGTTTCCAAAGCAACATTGACAGATTCTTTAGCGAGAGCTGTAGTTAGTTGAGAATTGCTAGCTATCTTTTCACCCAGTTTGATGGTTTCTTCCAAGAGCTTATCCACAGGAAAAACTTTGCTAACTAAACCCATTTTTTCTGCCTCCTGAGCAGGAACTTGATTGCCTAAAATATATAAGAAATATATACAAATGTTGCAACTCCGTGTCTATAACAAAATTGTGGAACAAAGAAACAGGGTCCATGTATACAGGGTGCGCCACTTAAAACTTGTAATTTTTGCATTCTAAATAACTTTTCTTAGTGGAATTTTTTCATATTTTGAAAAATAAAGGTACTTTATTACTGGTGATTTTTACAACTTTGCTTATAAAACACCCTGTAGAACACCAAATCAAGTCATACTTTAGTTTTACAACAAGTAGGACTCAATCCCCAAATACCATTCCAAAATGGTCCATCTATCCTGGGACACACTATATATTGATGGAAGACATTTTTTTTATTTACCCCTTCAAACCACCCATTAAGAGAGCAAAATCCTTTCTCGATAAATTACATTTAGAAATAATGGGACATTATCCTTGAAATGCAACATTTTATTTAATTTTGTTAAATAAAAAAAAATTGTCTTCCATCTATATATAGTGTCATTAAACATATTAAAGAACCCATCCAAATTAGAAGATATAAATTATGAATTTGGACCTATTTTTGGCCATTTTGAATTAGAGCATTCAAATTTGGAAATTTTCATGCGAATAACATTAAAATGGCTGCATAGAATTTTGTCATGTTGGTTTGAAAAAAAAAAAGTCACCCAAATGAACAATTTCCGCCAAGTTTGATAAAGGAGCTTGCTAATTTTTTTTTTGTCCTTTTATTGAACTTCGCCCGAGCACGCGCCACAGTTCTGAGATGTCTTCCATTTTTGTTTTGCTATGTCAAATACGTAAGTAAGCTACCGAGTATTTTGATCAGAAGTTCGTTAAAAAATTTTGCCCTCATGACCACGGTGTATTAAATAGGTAATCCGACATATGGGACTTTCCTATGATAATAATGGCTTTATAAGTGCATGGTTTCTATTTACTTTAGTAGATGGCGCGAGCTTTAAGGTCCTACAATTACCTGTGTATAGACAGACGAATTTGCCATGCACAGAGACGAACCCACGGGGGGTTATGGGGGGGGTACGATCCCCCCCCAATGTTGATTGAGTTGGGAAAATCACCAAAAATGTAAAATCTTTATTGGGTATAATTGCAAAAAAAACGAATAATGAGTTGATACAAATTAAATGACACTGTCACTATGACCATTTTTTTTTAAATAAATTTAATTGATATTATTTATGACTAGATGTGACTGATGTGAGAGCCACAGAATAGTCGACGGACAACGCACAACGCCGATGGGCTTACGCGACGGGCCAACAAAATAAACTCGTCAACTCGCGGAAATTCGACGTTTGACCCAGTAGACGGCACGGCCAGAGCATACAATTCTCAAAGACTGTCTTACATTAGAAATATTAGAATATTACTCCTTTTTGCCTTTATCAATACAATGCTTTATCCTAGCTATAAAGTCGTTTGTTGTTGGTTTATACTGAGTATCACTAATATCAGTTACCAACCTCTCAATGAGAGATAATAATAATAACAAATTGTTGTCGGTCAGAAATTGTTAAAATATTAAATTCTTAGAGGACACTGAATCAGAATCTGGGACTATTAAAGGGGTCTACAGACGATCCAGCTGCTGGGACCCGACATTGTTGGTACGCTTTGAAGATAATTGGAATTCCAGCGGACCAGTTAACTTTTACGAATGAGTTCAAAGCATGCCGACAAGGCTGGCTCCCTGCCGCTGGATCGTGTGTAGACCCCTTAATGCTACCTATTGCGTATCACAATGTGAAATGGGAAGTGGCCGGTAGCCGTACTAGTGCGGACGTTCACGAGCTTGCGCCCCGACTTGCGCGTAATCGTATTGTATAGTGTATTCCACAAATATTTCATCGATACAAAAAAGCTCGCAAAAAAGCATAAAGGATGCCGACCGCTTCTAGTTAGTGTACCGCCCGCCGGTCCAATTTGACAACGCTAGTCCACGTTGACCACCAACCTATCATAATTCCGGTAGAGAAAATTTAAACCAATTATATTCAGTGGGAGTGGCCCACGGTCAATAAACGATACGTTGCATCAATCAGCAGCTTTAGGACGAGAGAGGCGCGGGGGGCGGGAAATCGAATGAAATTCAATTCAATTCAATTCAATTCAATTCTTTATTGGTGGTAAAATACACAGAGTGTTTACACACGTCTACATACAATAAGAAAGATAAAATACAAAGTACATGATATTAAATGTATAAAATATAGATATAAGGTATAAGACTAACGGCACAGAATACAAATGACAAACTAAAAGAAAAAAAAAATTTATAAGCAATAAATATATAGTCGGTATGGTATGGTGATTTGTTATTGCTTATTTACAGAACACTGCACAATGATACACACATTAGATTTTAATCGAGGCAAAGTTACTGGCTAAAAATTCGTTAGTACTATAAAAAGCATTATTAAGTAAATATGTTTTTATCTTATTTTTGAACTGGGTTTCATTTAACGATTTTATTTCTGGTGGTAGAACATTATAAAACTGCAAACCCAAGTATCCAGTGCCATCCCTGGTTTTATTTAATCTATGGAAATTTATATTTAGCTTATTGTTATTTCTGGTTTTATGATAATGTACTTGGCTTCTGGTTTTGAATGATTCCACATTTCTCTTTACATAAGTAAGACACTGGTAGATATAGGTACAAGGCACAGTCATAATTTTCAAAGTAATAAAGTGTTGTCTGCAATCATCTCTAAATTTTAATCCAGAAATGACTCGTATTGCTTTACGCTGAGCAGAGAATACAGTAGCACAAGATGGGGCATGTCCCCAGACTAAAATCGCATATGATAAAGTGGAGTGGATGAGACTATGGTAAGTCATGGTTAGAGTATTCAGTGAGACTTTATCAACAAGGTTTCGTAGCAGGTAAGTATATTTGGAGATTTTGCTGCAGATGCAGATGGTATGACTTTCCCAGGATAACTTGGAGTCTAAGTTGACTCCTAGGAATTTAACAGTCTCTGGATTATTAACCTCTTCCAAACTGCGCAAACTAAATATCATTGTTTCTGTCTTAGACACATTTAGACTTAGCTTGTTAGATAAAAACCAGTTCTGTGAATTTAACTCAGTATGCGGAACCTCGTTTAGCAACAGATCGAGGTTACCATTAGACATTGTCAAGTTTGTATCATCGGCAAATAATATGGCACTAACATTATCTTTAATTGACTGAGGAAAGTCATTGATATAAAGTAAAAAAAGTATAGGACCCAGTACGGACCCTTGTGGTACGCCATGCCGTAGTTTCAAAGTACTCGATATGAGGCCATTATTGAGAACAAATTGCTGTCTGTCAGTCAGATATGACTGTAAAAGTGATTTGCTTTCTTCAGTAAAGCCGTAGAAACTTAATTTATTGATAAGTATTTCGTGGGACACGCAATCAAATGCCTTAGTGAGATCTAGGAAGAGAGAGAATACATATTTGCCATCTTCAAAACCAACGTTTATTAAATCAGTTAATTTATCAATGGCAAGAGTTGTTGATAATTTGTTTCGGAAACCGTACTGATAAGGACTGAGAAGCTTATTATGTTCTAAATATAATGTCAATTGATTTTTTAATATCACTTCATAAATTTTGGCGAGACATGGTATTACAGATATTGGTCTGTGATTAGAAGGGTCATCGAAATTATTTTTCTTATAGACTGGTACTACTTTTGAGATTTTCAAACATTCTGGAAATATATTATTATATATACATGCATTAATTAAATGGGTAAGAGGAATTAAAATGGATTGTGTGATACCCTTAATGATTCCAACAGATATACCATAAGCATCTTTGCTTTTTTTATTTTTGAGATTGTTAATTATCTCGGAAGAGATAGACATATCTGATTTCCGTGCAAAAGACAGAGACAAAGATGCTTGTAGTGTCTACAGGTGACGTAGGCTGTAGACCCTACCGGAATCTTTGTCTCTGTCTTCTGCACGGAAATCAGATATGTCTGTCTCTTTCATTCGATTTCCCGCCCCCCGCGTCTCTCTCGTCCTAAAGCTGCTGATTGATGCAACCGTATCGTTTATTGACCGTGGGAGTGGCCTACATTTTTGTTCGGAAATATGTGACCATTTTTTTTGTGATGATAATAAAGAAGCCGAACACTTTTATGGCCTTTTATGTAAATAGACTGAAATTGATACAGTACGGTACCCTTTACGTTTTTTTGCGAACTTTTTTATATCGCTGGATTAAGGGATCTACACACGATCCAGCGGCAGAGACCCAGCCATGTCGGCATGCTTTGAACTCATTCGTAAAAGTGAACTGGTCCGCTAGAATTCCAATTATCTTCAAAGCGTACCGACAATGTCGGGTCCCTGCCGCTGGATCTTGTGTAGACCCTATTATCGTTGGTACAAACTATATCTTGTTTTTCTCCACGGTCATTAAACTATAACGGTTACCTCATCCAGTAGCTTTTAGACGAAGGAGAGCGCGGGGTCAACTTAGGTCTAGCGCCTACATCATGTAGTTTAGTTAAACTTCTTTTGCATAATATTTGTATCGCTAGGCTACTTATAGATTAAGTCTGAAATAAAAAAAAACAAGGAAATATAAGTTGTAAAAAAAATGGGCAGTTGGCAAATTAGTTGTAGCTTTCCCCCCCAAAAAAAATAGTTGGGTTCGTCTCTGGCCATGCAGCATGAAGTGTTGCATAAAAACTGCTCATTTTTTAAAATTTAGCGCCAGTGTATTGAACGTATTTCTTCTAGCTGCTTAATGTCAGATGTCACTGCACACTTGTTTCACTAGACACAAACGAAAGGCCGGGAATGTATGCAACAGTGTATGCACATATGCACAGAATCTGTAAAATTATGTTTCTATGCGTAAGTAATAACAGATCCTATTGCTCCTTCCATCTATATATTACATTATGTACAAGTAAACAGTTATAAAGCCACTGAGCGGGTTCTTTTTGCATCACCTATTTAATAGGGGGCCTAATAAAAAAAGTGTATATTTTGCCTATACTTTCAGGCTACCAAGCGGAAGACAGGAGCTCACTACTTTACCAAATTAATGCCAACTCTTAGGCTATTGCACATGTTGTGGTCTGCCTTCTTTTGGGTGTGTTATATGTCACACTAAAAATGGTCCATTGACATATTTGTATAATGGTAACTTATGAAATATTCCTTGCATTCCTAGAATTGAATGATTTTACCTGTGAGAACTATTTCCATTGCCTTTGACTTTCCAACAGATCTTATTAAGCGTTGGGTGCCACCAGCACCAGGAATGGTACCGATGAGGATTTCTGGTTGGCCAAATTTGGCATTCTCACCTGCGTAGATTATGTCACACATCATGGCCAATTCGCAGCCACCGCCAAGCTAAAATTTTTCATCAAATTAGTGAGACAATCATAACTTTAGTTAAGTTGAAACAAGTTTCAAATTTAGTACAAACTTATTGCTATCGTTTACTTACAGCATATCCATTAACGGCAGCTATGACAGGTTTTATGGTTTCCGCAACTCTGTTCCAATGACTGAGGAAATTTCCAGAAACGACCTGAGAATAAGTGTTGTTTGCCATTTCCTTGATGTCAGCACCAGCAGCAAAAGCCTTCTCGCTTCCCGTTATGACAATGGCACCAACTGATTTATCGGCTTCGAGTGTATCTAACGCTTTAGCGACTTCTAGCATAAGGCCGTTGCAAAGGGCGTTTAACGCCTTGGGCCTGTTTAAAGTGATGACACCTACATTGTTCTTTTTTCCAGCTTTTGTAACATTTATGAATTCAAAATTTGCTGCTGAAAATTATAATTCGTTATCTTACAAAAAAGGAATATACAAATTTTTTGCTTAAACTACATACATACATCATTGTCGAGCTGTACCTGTATCAAATATACTCCTCCAGAAGTAAGACAAACATGTCGGCAAAATTACGAATGTGACGTAGCTATTTACAAACTCATCTTCAATTTGACAAATATATTTGATTTATTCAAAAAACTTATCCAAAGTGTAGCATTGTGTAATGCAGCATAATTCTTTTTACAACCAGGAAATAATTAAAACTCAATCACGATGCGTTCAGACCTGCAGCACACCCTCGTCCCTCACCACTGACAAAGAGGAGAAAAAAGTCAACTGGTAGTGTTCCAAGAAATACATAAACCACTGGCAGCCTATGGAAACACCTGGCTACAGTCAGAACTTTTATCTGCAACCCTCCAGTCATAGTGATGTAAAATCCACGAAATATTGAAATTACCACCGAATATTCGCGAATATTTGCAAATATTCGGGAATATATTTAAAAAATCTGTTTATTGATGTTAATAATTAATTTTTTTAAAGTCATCCATATTTTATTTTTAGTTTTTCCCATAGTGGCAAAAGTTTATGAAAAAATGCACGTAAAGTTTCGGCAACTACTGAGGGCGTAATATTTTAATATTTATTAGCCGATTCTAATGGTTTAACACTTTGGTGGGGCAGATGGCACAGCGATGATTTACTGTGCTCTGTGCTATGTACAGTAGTGTGCAAATATTGGCGAATTTAGTTGGCGAACTTTCGTGAATGTTTTCAAAATTTCCGAATATTCGAATGCGAACATTCGCGGCACTCATCACTGCCTGCAGCATGTGAACTTAGTTTCTCAACTTGGGCTTATATAAGTCACCCTCAAAGAATGGCCATGTGCCATCAGATAATGGCATTTGAAAAGGAACACGTACAAAAAATCTACATGGATGCTTTTATTGAAAAATGTAATAACAAAAAATAACTTTATTTGTTAGTTAGTTAGTAATCCGATTTCAATCAAATTTGGGTCGGTATCAAAGACCTATATTATGTCGTTTTTGAATAAAACAAAACTTATTATTCTAGCCATTGGCGTGCGTTTTCATAAAGAAAAAAGTGTCAATTTTTCTGAGTCATATTAGGCATTTTTTATTGAAAACCAATACATTATTGATCAGAATGAATGCTCTAGAACTCTCATGTTCAAAATTTAATAACATTTTGAATTACGAATTACGGCCCCCTTAAAATTGCATTGGAAATTAATTGTTTTTCGGAAAAAAGTCATTCCTCATTTTCGCTTTAAATTCTCTATTTCTAGCTCCTCATGTCATTTATACTTTCAAATTTTGTAGGCCAAGAATTTTCATTTATAAATTATCAAAAATTTTGAGCCAGCAACTCTGTAAATTATTCGGGTATTAAAAATTACCGAATTTGAAAGTATCGAAGACATAGACTGGTAGAGAAAGTAAATTTAAAAAGAAAATGAGAAATGACTTTTTTCTGAAAAGCAATTCGTTTCCAAGTTATTGATTATTTAATGTTTAAAACACTCAATTTTAAGGGGACTGTAATTCGAAAACCATACAGGTTCTAGAGCATGCTGATAAATATTGTTGCATTAGTTTAAAAAAAATGCCTAATATGACTTTCCGAAAAATCGACCATTTTCTTCTTAATAAAAATGCACGCCAATGTAAAATATGTTTTCTTTTATTCATGAAAGAGATAATAAGATATTTGATACCGATCCAAGTTTGGTTGAAATCGGATTAAAGTAGTATTACTATGAGAAGATGCCAGCAAAAAATATGCGCAGAAACGAGTTTGTGCGCTCCATCATTCTAAACCAATGAGAAAGAATTACGTGACATTCAATGTCAACACCAGTGGCGGCGGTGCCCTGCAGTAGAGCGGCGGCGACGGTAATAATAATAATAAAACAACTTTATTAGGCAAAGTTTAGTAGAACTTACTATTCTTACACTTCTCCTGAACAAAGGTTACTCGTAACAGTTGGCAAGTTTTAATCTACTCCATTTTCACAGTTCCTTGACCGCGAAACTTTTATTGCAATTACACATTCCTATACCCCAGATAAAGCTATGCCACTGGTAAAAATATTCGCGCATTTTGGCTCCGCCCTGGCATCTTCTCATAGTAATACTAGTTTACTAATAATTGAGATGTGAAAGGGGAGCCATTAAAAGTGAGACATACTGTACTTAATCAAAATGTTTATTTTTCGTTATTATTCAATATGATTTTAGTATATTAAAGGCTGTATTTGCGTTTGTGATGTAAAAAATTGTTTGGTTTCCATATTTCATGAGCACCCCTACACTTTTTTTCTGAATACAGGCCTGGATGCGCTACACTGGCTGGCATTCAGCATATTTGCATAACACTTGTGGGAAGTGTAAAATTTTTACAACAAAGCTATTATGTGCTAATCAAGCTGCAGCATGACTATTGCACACTCTCTAGTATATTTATTTTATAATACCATGCTTTTAAATACGGGCACCACTTTTTTCTGGATACAAGCCTGGATGCGCTACATTGGCTGACAGTCGGCATAATATGTAGTTTCATATATCGTGTGATAAACGAGAGCAAGAGAAATTAGGAAAAGTAAGGCGGACGTACTGCTATCAGCCCAGCACATTACACACTTCGTGAAATGCTTTTTTTATCACCTTGTCGTGTGTCAACGTAGGACATCGGTACCTATAGCTTCAAGCCGCATATGCATTGTAGTGGGACGAGATACGTCTTTCTTTTCCTAACTTATTTGTTTTTTTTCCTTGCGCTCGTTTATCTCAGGATCCACATACACGGTGTCCAAAAAGTCTGGAAACGGTCAAATATCTCGAAAAATACACATTGGATCCAAAAAAGAAAAAGAAGTCCTTAATAATTTTGAAAGGGCTATCCAATGATACCAAACGCGACCCCCTACCCCCTTTTTTTGATTCGTGACAGATGGCGCTGTAATCGCAAAAATATTTCCATCTGTCACGATTCGAAAAAAACGTTTCAGACAAACTTGACGTAGTTTTTGACGTAGAATCCGATTCTGCAGTAAATAATAGATATTTAAGATTTTAAAGTTGCCCCCCGCCCCACTCCAAGGGCTGGGGGGTGGGGGGTCGCGTTTGGTATCATTAGATAGCCCTTTCAAAATTATTAAGAACGTGTTTTTTATTTTTTGGATCCAATGTGTATTTCTCGAGATATTTAACCGTTTCCAGACTTTTTGGACACCCTGTATATAAAACTACATTTGTGGAATCTGTATATGTATAACACTAGTGAAAAGTGTAAAATTTTTACAACAAAGCTATATATTAGATTAGATTAATCTAATCTAAGCTATATATTACTATACTTTTAAATCCGGTTTAATTGGTTTGATATTACAAATTACATTCGCTCAATAGTGGTAAGTCCACCCCTGGATGTTAGAGCATAAATAATGTAAACAAAAATGGAATTTTATTTAGCATACGTTGAAAATAATGATTTTACCATAATAATAGTCGTTTTTAACTAATAATATAATGCTATACATACACAAAATACATTATTTATAGTTAATAACAAACCTAACTCAACCTTAACCTCAAACTTTTAAGCTTACCTGTTTGTGGAGCAGGGGTGCTAAGGGACCTTATTTGCACCAAATTGTTTGTTTTGATAACATTTGCTTGCACTTTGGAATATACAAGTCGTCCTAAACTGCGAGTTGCCATAATAATGAAATAGTTATGTTATAGGTACCTATAGCAGAGTTGTAAATAAGACACAGCTTCTCTACACCGTGACTAGGACGAATTTCTTGTGACTTGTGAAAATATGAATCTACTTATATGAATGTTTATCTTTTTTGTTGGTACCACACCGAACGGAGGACCGGTTTAAAGGTCTTGATTTATTTTTTATCATTGAACCATCGACCAACTGAATGTTGAACCTGAATTGCTTCCAAGTTATATTCAGTATTTTGCTGACCAACTCGCTACTTATTGTCTATTTTTATAATGTGTTAATAAATTAATACTTTTATCTTATTTTTGCTTTTATTATATATGGTTGACTTAAATAAATACTTTATGCGATAAGAACATAATAGTCTTCATTTGCAGCAGAAAATAATCACTAAAATGTCCCCACTAAAGACCTTTATTTGAATAATATCTAGGGCAGTGGCGGATCTAGGGGGGGGCAATATTAATTATTATTGTATTATATACACATATCTACTGTACGTGCCCCCCCTGTCGTTTATTTTGGTAAAAAGGCCGGAGCATGAAGAATTTGTTGATTTTTTATATACGAGCGGAAACATTTTTGGTGATTTTCTTTTCCTTGCTCATTAATTTTCATTGGTGAGCGGGGAAAAAAAAATGTGATTTTCTTCCTCCCCGCTTACCAATTTTTATTGCTGAGTGAATGTGATTTTCTCCTCCCTGCTCATCAATTTCATTGCTGAGTAAAAAAAATTTTGTGATTTTCTCCCCCCTCTGCTTTTCAATTTTTTCATTTCTGAGTGAAAAAAATGTTTGTTTGCTTGCGGTGCCATATTGTTAATTTATTCTGGATCCGCTAAAATTGGGTTAAAATATAAATTAAAGATTTTAAATAAGTAGATCATATGAGGCTGCCAGCACGAAAACGGCCTAAAAAACGGCTTAACCCACAGAATTGTGGGTTAGACCGATTAGGCGCATGACATGTTGCCCTAATTATTTAAAGTAAAGTGAAACTAGAGGCACCATCTTTTTAATAGTGGGCAAAGGTCGCTTAGGCCGTTTCACATTATAAATGTATATACTAGGCAGCAAGTTGAGCCGATAAACTCAAACGTAATAAAATGTGGCTTAGGCCGTTTTCGCGCTGGTAGCCTCATATATTCGATGTATTTTTGAACACAATCCCAATGTCAGTTTCAACCAATCAGGAAAATGTTTCGAGTATTTTTGGGAACACAATTTCCACAGATCAGCGAAGCCAAATTGAAGGAAGGCATTTTTAATGGTCCACGAATAAGGAAAATGTTAAGAGATAAGAAATTCATCACTACAATGTCAGATACAGAAAAAGGAACGTGCCAGATAGAGCTTTAAAGAAGTTGTTGATAAATTTTTAGGAAACAATAAGAGCAAAGACTACAAAGAAATAGTATCCAACATAGTAGAAAAATTGGGGTTGTCTAATTAATTTGAAACTACATTTCCTGCATTCTCATATAGACCCAGTTTCCAGAAAATTTAGGTGATTATAGTGAACGTTTTCACCAAGACAAAGGAAATGGAGTGTAAATATCAAGGTCGATGGGATGTTAATATGATGGCAGACTACTGTTGGACATTGAAAAGGGATGTGAAAACGAAAGGAATAAAACAAAAAAGAAAACCATTACGCAGATCATTTGATGACCAAAGAGTACGATACCACAGAAAAGAATAAATCAGGATAAATAAGAAATCATGAAGAAATCGATTAGTGACATAAGAGCACAGCCATTAGCATACTTAGCCAATTTATCTTTGCAAACAGGTACCTTTCCATCTTATTTGAAAATAGCATCAGTGGTACCAATTTTCAAGAAAGGCAATGATCTTGAAAAAGACAATTATAGACCAATATCTATACTTAGTATATTTTCCAAAATAATTGAAAAAGCCATATACAATAAAATGAATACGTTTTTAAATAATTACTGCATCATAACAAATTCGCAACATGGTTTTCGTGAAAATCGGTCCACCCCAGTGAACACACATATGGCTGTTACGTACCAAATATGGTGTCCCACAGGGATCAATACTGCGGCCAGCACTATTCATTATTTTCATAAATGATATCGATAAAATTATCTCATGTGGAACCATAACCAAATATGCTGATGATATCTCTCTTACTTCTAGTTCAAATAGCTATACCGATTTAGTGCAAGAAGCCAACAACAAATTAAAAAATGTTTACTCCTACCTCTCCAATAGTAATTTAATTATGAATGAAAAAATAAAATTTTACTCCTAAAGCAACAAATGTAAACAAAGCGCTTTAATTAAAGTGAATAACAAAGTTATAACCCAAGATGAATCCTTCAACTTACTAGGGGTTACGTTTGATGAAAATCTAAAATGGAACTCACACATTGACTTACTAAGCTCCAAACTAGCCAGTATCTGTTTGGCGCTGAGTCAACTGAAGCATGTTTGTGACATCCAAGTACTGAAAACATATTATCATGCCAACTTTGAGTCTGTAATGACGTATGGAATTATATTATGGGGAAAATCACCATCAGCAGAGAGAATTTTTCTATTACAAAAACGTACTCTACGAGCAATGTTGGGTATGAACTCGTGAGCTAGTTGCCGTACAGTTTTTAAAGAACATAATATACTTACTGCTCCATGTTTGTACATATACCATGTGTTATGTTTTGTTAAAAATAATTTTAATAGCTTCACACAACATAATCATAATCATAATTATGCTACTAGAGGTAATAGCAACCTACAATATGAATCCCATTGTCTGGAATTATATAAATTGAGCCCTTACTATCGAGGTACATTGTTTTATGAGTTAGTAATCACATTACAGAGGCCCCTTCCGTAAACTGTTTTAAAAAGAGACTAAAGACTTACCTTTTCGATAAAACGTTTTATTCACTTAATGAATGTATTAATGGCTAAATCTCCTTGGATCAGAGTCTCTGGAATTACTGTTTCGCGAGTTGTTGTTTTGCAATATTCGTTTACTGTGTTTCGTGTGGTCTCTGTTTGTTCTTCTTTTATTGAATTGACGTATGTTGTATTTTTTTTATAAGTAATATTTAGGATTATTGTGTACTGTATTATATATATGTTTATAAACATTTTTGTATTTCGTATTATGTACCTTATCTTTGTGACACATCCAACGTCAACATTTTTTTGGCCCTTTTAGGAAAATAAATGTATTTATTTATTATTTAAGTGATTGAATTATTCAATTACAATACACAGTGTGATATTAATGAATTGATTAATTGTTGTAATTGTACGTACGTTAATAAATTAGTGTTTAGTGTTATCCTGGTGTTATAATTTCTGGATCCACGATACAGGGTGTTTACAAAAGAGATATAAAACAGAACAATACATATCACATACCACTGGGGAAAAATTTGATAATTTTTGTCCTGGTCTGCAGATGATATCGAATAAGTCAAAAACTTGATCACTTGCTTCAGGACCTTAAAGGAAAAATTAACAGAAACCAATATAATTGAACTTAAAAAAATTTAATCACAAGTTTTTACAAACCCTCATTTTTACCGTAATAAAGACATAAGAAGAGTTTTCTTCAATAAATCAAATAGCACATTGTTTAATAAAGCTATTTACAGTTCTATTTGACCCTTACACAATAGTTTTTATAAGGAAATGGTTAATACTTATGAAAGAGGAATAAGTTTAGATAAATGTTGCAATCACCACCAGAACAACGGTATATTTGCTACTTTTGATAATGGATATTTGAATACAGGATTATTTTCTTGTTTTTTTTTTACGTTACATGATTGATTATACAATATAGATACTTTTTCCACTATGTAATATGTATATAATTGTTATATTATTTTGATTATATAGCAAAGTGTTTAAAATTATGTCTACACTCGTCACATTTTTGTCGGTGATGACTAGTATCGGAAATCTTGCTATAGCATATTTATTTTCGGTAGTTCACTTAACAATAGCTGTGTTCAGATATTACATCGGCGATCAGAACACAGAGAAAACATATAAAATTACACGTGACAATAATCGAATGAACTGGAGTGAACTACAAGTAATATGTTAAAACATAACCTCTCATGTTTGTTTATGTTGCATGTTAATCAATTGCCTGACATTACAAGGTTATTAACAGATAACGTTTCAAAGCTTTTGTAGAACATTGGATAGCGAAAAAAATAACAACACATAATTTAGCTAAAATTACCCTCTAACCTTAATTTTAAGGAGACTACGCATGTGTCAAATTAAAATTTTTCTGCTCGATCAAAAACATCTGAGCAAATTGAGCTTCGTCGGAGGCTCTTATTTTTTAATATTCGAACGTTTCAGATTTACCACGGTTAGCTCGATTTGCAATAAACGAATGACTGGGACGCCTCCCATCAATCAGATGTAATATCCGAACAAGGCTAATGCAATAACTGTCAAACTGTTTCAAGTATGCTATAATATATGATATCGGGAATGGCCGCTGAAAATCAGACTCACATCAGTTATTTGATGTTAAGATGCTGGTTCAGTTGCCATTTCAGAGGGTTTAACAACTTTCAGGCTAATCAACTTTACAGATTTTCTAGCGTGAAATTCGAATCATCCCTAAAAAGAAAAATAATGTAAATAAAAGTAAAAGTTTTGCGAATTGCACTGTGAATTTTTACTGGATAAGCCAAGAGAACTGTACGAGGTATAAAAAAAATGTACAATAGACAAAATTGTAGGAATTTAAATTCTCAACATGGCAAATAAAAATGTATAGGCAATCATTTATTTTAAGTCAGTTTGCCAAACATTCATATTTAGGAACAAAATCATATAACACAATACGTAACAATATGAAAACAATACGAAGTTTAAAAACTTCAATTTTTTTTTTTTCAATTTTTCAACTAATATCTCAGCTTATAATTAATATGGAAAGGTTTATTTTTTTTTATTTTTCGGTATTTGAAGTACTTTCAATAGATGATAAAAGTATTTGACTGAATTCGTCTTTTCAAAAAAGCATAACAAAAAAATGCATTTTACAAAAATACAGGAAATGTTATCTTAAAAATACATAAAATTTTGATTTTTGTTACGTTTAAAAAGCTACAATTTAAGAAAAAAAACCTTAGTGTGACCAAATGGCAGTTTTTATGAGACTCCAAATTTTTTTCCAAAATTTTGTTTTTCAAAGAAAATAATAAATATTTTCGTGATTTTTATTTTTTTGCACAAAAAAACGAAATAGCAGATCGTTTTATTCATAGTTTATTTACAAACATCTCGATTTTTAGTTTGGCCTGGTCTGATGAGGAGAACCCGAGATATTAAAAAACAAAATTAAATGTAAAAAAACTTCTTAAAAACAAGGCGTACTAAAACGAAAAAAATAAAAATAAAAAAAGATAATTGTCTTAGAGCTTGTCGCACGCGAGAAGTTCATACAGGCATTAATTTTGTTTGACAGAGACTGTAAGTACCCATGATACTAAGAAAGTAAGATACGCTCTCACGCATACCTCCCCTTACCGCAGTCTCCGCTGTTACGTCACATAAAAGTCAACTAGTTCGGTGGTCAATTTTTATTTTAGACGTAAATTAGAATTACCTTAACCGAAGTGTTTGGAAGCTTATCCCTCAATGAAATAAGAAATTACGATTCTTTTGGTTGATCGAGACAAAAGATAGAACCAAAAATGTGAGAAAATTGTAAAATAATAGATACAATTATTCTTTCGTTTAACTTGCCCTAACTCAGAAACGGGCCAACGAATTAATCTCAAGTTTTTACTACGTCATGACTTTATATCTGTTAAGAAAATGTGTTAATATGAAGGTAAAATTTTAATAAGTAAAAAAAATATGATTTTTTTTCTAAGACCATGTTGATAAACTGTGAAATTTTACAGGCTCGAATATGACAAGCGAGAAACTTTTTTATCTTTCGAATTAGATACCAAGTATATTGAGGACGTATGAAGATAAAAGATGGAGCTAACTTCTTTATTTGAAACTTTTTTTTCTAGGACTAACTGTTTTCGAGAAAATTGCAATTAAGTATACGGAACGCCCTCGCGAACGATAAGCAGCGCAGATAATGCGGTGTGAGAAATGATGTACCTTAGTTTTGTTTAATGTTTAATGAAATCGAATTCAGATTTTCTTGAGATTTTTCAGCAAATCAATATAGAGGGTTATTAAATATTTGTAATAATTACCATGAGAGAACACATTGATATATCCTGCGCTATTGAAAAGTCATACTGCGAAAACAGTATTTTGCAGATGCAAAATGTTTTTCATAATAGAAATATTAAAGAATCCGGCAATTTATTTCGAAATAACAGAAAAAATATTTTTCATTCTTGACTGTTTGTCTATTTTCCTGAATAACGTTAGATAAATGCACTGTATCATAATTAAACTAATTAAAGTAGCACATTATTTACTACTACTATTTATTGCGTTTAATTAAATGAATTAAAATTAAATATTAAATAAAAACAAAATAAATAGCCTACACGTTGAAAAATCAACAGTGCAAAAGATCATACGTGCTTGCATCAATTATTTTGGAGGTGTTTTCACAAACATTTAAATCCACAACGGCCTTATGCAAAATGAAAAGTGCTGACAGAAGCAGTCATAGAATTCTATGATATTAAAAAGTAAAATTGCCTGCAATCAGCTTTCTAGGTCTTATATTACGGTTTTCGATGTATTTTTAGGTAGATATTGGACACGGGACTGTCGCGGGCGCGGGCTCTATTTGAAGTTGACTAGAGGGTGACGCTATGCGCACAGCAGGTCTAAAGCTGGTACTCGTACCGAGCATATCTTATATTTCTTAGTATCATGGTAAGTACCTAAGGAAGTATTTTTTTTTTCTATTCACGCGACAAGCTTTTAAGACTATTAATTTTTTTTTATTCTTATTTTTTTCATTTTAGTATAACTAAATAATAATAAAAGCTTGTTTTTAAAAAGCTTTTTTACATTTATTTTAAGATTTTTAGTTACGTCTTAACCTATGCCTTTGTGATAATGCATCGATCACCTTCCGGCTCCATCATTAGACCCTGAATACCACCTAGGACCAGAGTACTCATTCAACGAGCCCATCATATTTTTGTTGGGTTCCATAATATTGTACCATAAGTATTACGGTACCATAATGTTGTATTCTCATCAGTACTACATATGTATGCAAAATTTCAGCTCAACTGGACATCATATCTTGAAGGAGTTCCATTATATTATTGTTGGGTTCCATAATATTGTACCATTGGCACCATAATATTGTAATGCCATTAGAACTACATGGGTATGCAAAATTTCAGCATTGGACATCGTATCTCGAAGAGGTTTCATTATATTATGTTAGGGCCCATAATATTATACCATTGGTACCATAATATTGTACTGTCATCAGAACTACACGTGTATGCAAAATTTAAGGTCAATTGGACGTCATATCTGGAAGGGGTTATGTTGTACAGAAGAGCCTCGGTAATCCGGACACTCTCTAACTCGGACACCAGTAATTCGGATCCTTCTATTCACCGGCCACTTTAAAAATTTTACCTGTGTAGTCCGGACAGAGACAAATAAGTTTTTTATGCTAAAATCATAACCTATTTCCTGCTAAAGTCAATTATATACCAATATACACAGTGCCGCTCTCAAAAAAAATTATTTGTCGCATCGGTCTGTCTGTTGATCTTTTAACTTTTGGGTGCTCACGATTACTCTGGAACCGTTTAAGATATTGCCTTAAAATATGGCACACGTATGTATTTTAACGAGATCTGGAACTTGATTATTTTTGATATTGTTCCGTTGAAGAGTTGATGAGTAAATGGGGGTAAATCAAGCAAGTAAGAGTCCATGAAATTGGTATTTAGTAAATATAAGAGAAGCTAAGTTTTCAAAAAAAAATTTGGCATTAGCCACACCCACCCCATTATTAAAGGGGGTGAAAAATATTGTGATTTAGTGTGTACAGGAACCAGTCAAGAATTTTTTTCACTTCATTCACCACCACCACACTCTACTACCGATATGCCATAAAATTTTATGGGTTCTTGGGGTACACGATTTCAAAGATTATACTATTAAAGTTCCATAAATAATTATTTCCACATAGTGGTATTTTCATTGTAAGAGACTTGGATAGGAAGTCTGTATGTGGAAGTAGTGATTCCTTAGGCAGCGGTTTTTTTAGTTGATATGACAAAAGAAAAATTTATATATGTAAAAATAATCCACCTCCACTAGTCCGGATACCTCGCTAATCCGGCAGTTGCTGGAACCATATGCATCCGGATTAGTGAGGCTGTACTGAATTATTGTTGGGTTCCATAATATTGTACCATTGGTACCATAATATTGTATTGTCATTAGAACTACACGTGTATGCAAAATTTCCGCTCAATTGGACGTAGTACTTCGAAGGGGTTCCTTTATATTATTGTTGAGTTCCATAATATTGTAGGGTTCCATAATATTGTATTAGAACTATATGTGTATGCAAAACTTCAGCTCAGTTCGATGTCGTTAAGTGGTTTAAAATTGACTTGCAAGAGTCCACCTAAACACTAGCAAACAAACAAACAAACTAACTAACATACGAAGCAAGTTAAATAAAACCTTGTAAAAAAATGAGACAAGAACATGTTTTTCAAAATTAAAACTTAATTTCCAAAAAACGCTCACCCGCAGATTGGACAAAACTTTACTGTAACTTCCTTGTAAACGTACAAATTGCATTTCCACAAAAAAAATTGGCAAAAAACATTAAATTGAAAATACTTATAAAAATATACATACAACAAAGTTCTGTTATTTAAGTCTCGGAGACTTTTAGAGAGAATTATATTCTTTACAACTTTGTTTACATGATATTTTTGTATCTCCGACAGTTCTCTTGGCATTTCGAATAAAAAGTCTTTCTTTATTTCGCTTGTCTAGTGCAGGTTTTCACGGGAATTTTTGGTTGTTCATGTTAATTTTATATCCAACATTTAATATGAAATTTATTCATTAATTTTATTCGAATTTCACACATCCAAGCTGGTCTATTTTACAAACATGAAATTATAACGGATATTCAGTTTGACAAAGTCTTTTACATTAATACAACAAATTATTCAATATATTGAAGCTAATTCGTACCGAAGATTTTGGACAATAACCGTTATAATAACTAATCATGAGAAGGTTTACATTTCATATGAAGTAGCTGAACTTTATTTGTCAATGCTTCGAATTTGACTTTAATCTCAAGTTTTTCAAAGGAGCCATTTTCTACTAGTAAACAAATGGATACAAATAGTGTAGTAAGGTACGTACCGGTTTCAGTGGCGAAACCTCGATCAAGTTAAGGCACGCTGGGCGAGTCCGGAACTTAGATAGGTGACCGTATCTCATCTCGCCGTCGTGGTTATGTGGTGGAGTAGCATTAGTTAAACTTCACCAGGACGTTAAAATAAATAAGGCAATTTAAAAAAATAAATAAATAATAACTGAACTTTGTTGATCTATGGGGAACTTCCAGCAATATATGATAGTGATTTATATGTTGACGCTAGGCAATTCATCGCCCCACAGCAAGTGTGTTGGATAAGAATAGGTACAATTCACAATTGACGGTCATATTCGTATGGAACGGTCAACCAGCAAATATACACATTATGAAGTTCCGTACATCAAATGAATGGCTCATCCAAGTAAGCTGAACGAAATTAGCTGGGTAGCTCGGTAAAAATAGGTGAGCAACTCATCCCAACTAGCATCAGAGGTAACAGTAACTAAGATAGGAACCTCGTATGAGTAACCATTATATAACCACCAAATTTACTACTTTGACGTATATAGTTATGTACCTTCTACCTAGCCTTCCCGGTACATGGGGGAATCGTAATTACCAGTGGGACGACCTTTCAGTTTTTAGAACTTGAATATGGCAAACGATAGTAGCAGCGACTATCTCATATCACAGAAATGTGACGTCAAAGTTGCAATCACCTTCAAGTAGCTTTGATGTACTTGATGTTGATGTTGAGTTATCACGACGTTCTAGGAACCTTCACTATTCTTTGGAACTTGTAAGTAAAGAGAAAGAGAATAGTAATGAATACGTGTGAGAACTGCGGGCAACAGATCCTATTGGCATTTAAATTTGGAGGAGATATAATTCAAGATAATTTTTATAGAATAACAAATCAACGTCGCTTAATGGCACGTGCTGCTTGACTCTACTGACAGTTTAATAGTTCATGACTCTACTGCTACCTGCAGAACTGAATTTACTGTGCACAGCTACTACCAATGATGGATTACCCTATGTGCTAATTACGCACATGCGTAAAGCGGCAGATTTTTAGGGGCCGCAGGCAAAATCAGAATAATAAAAATTCGCTCGACTGCATATCTTGCACTTATAACTTTGTAACTTGTAACATATGAATGGACATAATTTTTTCCCTAACATTATTTTTAGGATTTGACAATAATAAATAATAAGTTTTAAGAAGTGTATCGTTCTCCTCAGTTCTGGGTGATATTATATACATAATATCACCGAGAACCATATAGGTACATACATATTTGTATTTGAGTATTTGTATTGAGGCACTGCCAGGTTTGCATAAAGCGGCAAATACTTTAATCCGTCATCTAGTTCCCAATATTGACCGTACCAAAGAGTAGAGTCAGTTATTAAACTGTTCTATAACATCGTTGCGTTATATGTAATAGTTAAACAAAATGGTAACAATCTCAGAAAAATGTTGTTTTCTCACAGTTCCAAAACTGTTTTCCACTACCAAATTTATTTATAAATTGTGTCTAAAAATCAGAGATGGGTAAAGGAAACTTTCAAGTGAAAGTTACCAGGAAATTTTTGGGAGTTTCCGGAATGAAGTATTGATAAAAATCAGAGATGGGTGAAGGAAACTATCCATATGAAAGTTTCTGGAACGAAGTTTTGATAAAAATGAAAGTTTCCAATAAAATATTTCAGAGATGAGTAAAGGAATCTTTCCATACAAAAATTTCCAGGAAATTTTCGGAAGTTTCCGGAACGAAGTTTTGATAAAAATGAAAGTTTCCTATAAAATATTTGAATATTCCCGAGAAAGTTTCCAATTTTGCCTCGTAATTTAAAATCACCGCCATGACGTTCTGGTGACCTCTCGTTCAGTCATTCAAACGTCAGAAATCTACTTTTTATACCACTATCGCTTTTCAATGAATGTACTTTAGCATTGTTTTTTTGTTACATTAAAATTATGAGATTTAGATGTTATTATTTCATTTCTGTCTTGTCTTCTACAGTCCATTTGTGCCAGGGGCGGACAGGCCCACCGGACGAATTCCGGTGGCCCGCTCCAATAGTGCGCTGCTGACGCCAGCTGCTTGCCAAGTCGACCAGCGCCTGCTGGTGGCTACACTGGAACGGTGATAAGATCCAGCGCTGCTAAACTGTTGTCAGTCTGATTTGTACACTGTGCACAATAATTTTATTTATATTTAATTATCCAATAATTCAAACAAGAAAAATTACGGGATATGACCTCCCAACCACTCCATATTTTTCATACAGCACACAGTCGGCCAGAATCCGAAAAAGCTGGCCAAAAATCGAAAAAGTGAGTTTCGAATTTAGGATTTTCGTGTCCCAGAACGTTTAGTAGGTGACCCCAGATATAATATAAACCAGGGACCCAAGGAGCCGGCATCCCTCGAGCTCCTAGTAACTTCATTCCAAATGTGACCGTCACATGAAGCGCACCGGGCCATTTGTTTCACGTGTTGTAGTAGTCAACAGAAAGTGCTGTAAAAATTTAGAAAATAGTGACATTACAATACATTAAAATGGATTCTTCTCCCCAAGATATATATAATTAAATGTGAAATTTCGTAGTTATTATTTTGTAAAACTTTATTAACAGTCAATAGGAGGTGGTTTTCTCATTGAATATACAAATAGTTTATGACTCGTTCACACTCGTTCAATGGGGTTTTTCCAGTTGTTTGTTGAACATTCTTGTAATAAAATATGTAAAAATTGGCTGCCCTTAGGTGCCATTCTTGCTTTTGTGATCGTTTTTCTGATAGGGTGCAAAATACAGCGACATGTTAACTTCGGTTTATAGTGATGTTTTAGCATATATCTATTTAAAAATTTCATTTAAACATAACAATTCATAATATTTATGTGTTAATTATTTTATATTTTAACATTATACCACACATTGTTATTTACAACTATTTACATGTCTCAGTTTGTTTACCTACTACTGTGTTGTTCTTTTGCCTTGTGTATATACTTTTGTATCCTTAACATCAATAAATTATGTCTATGTCTATGTCTATGTCTATAAACAATTTTTGGAAAATTTAATGCAAAAATAATTATTGAAAAATTATTTATTTTTTGGTTATAATTTATAAAATGCCTAGAAGAATGTAGTATGTAAAACTGAATTTAATTTAATTAATTAATTTGATTATTTAAATTTGAATTGAAATTCGTAATCAGCGACCTCGAAAACCCCCGAATACCAATTTCCAATTGAAATGATTAACTTTTCTCAAATGTTTGTCACCATATTGGAGCCGCCATTTTGTTTTTGAAAAATTATTACCAAACGGGCCTTTCCCGCTATTTTTTTTTATTTTGTTGTTATACCAAAAATGAATTTTAATTTTTTTCTGAACGCATAAAATACTACAGAAAATATTCAAATACCCTAAATCAACAGCAGATTTAAACGATAGCATTCGGGCGGCAATGTGACATCATCATAAACTATACCAATCAATATGATCTTAAACCGCTGCCAGAATTAGCTCTATAAAGGTGCATTCCCAAACAATCTCACTTGCATTCTGCTTTCCATATCTTGCAATTCTATTGGTGCCTGAAGTACATTTATGAGGAACCACCAATAGAATCTCGTAAAGAAAAGTGCTAGCGTTTAATCGAGAACGTCCGTTTATGATCCCGATTATAAACAACACCAGGAACTTTTGCAACTTTCCATTGCAATTTTCGAATTTCCAAATTTGTTGGGATGCGCAGAAATAACTTGGAAGTATTTTCACTAGTATTTGGATATGCTGATACACAACAAACCCTTGTAAGCGGCATTTTCTAATTATAAAATAAAATTACGTAAACGTATCAAACATAAACAATAGAAAGTGAGGTTATCGAATATGATTTGAGCATTTCAGTACAGCGTTGCCAAATGACACTGATATACCATATGTTGTAACACCTCCTAGCGGCTTTGTTACAACTTATTTTATGTTCAGTAATATTGACCGCTTTATTTAGCAGTTTTCTGTAAACTGGTGTGTAAATAGAGCTCCCCTAAAGGTCAAGGTAGTTCGCTTAGAGACCGACACGGCACTTAAACCGTTCCTCTCGGCGACGCGAAGAATTGAACAAGAGCTCGACCTCTTTATATTGCTTTGCGTGGTCACCATAGCTGGTAGTTTTAAACGGCACTGTGTTGAAGTAAATAAATGCGTTCAATATCTTTATTGGAAAGGGGATGATTCTTTGATTGAACAATTAATCCAAACCCATTAATTCACAATTAAAATCAATGCGTTAATCCACTAACGAAAATTCATAAACATCAATATATTAATAAAATTCAATTCAGGAAACTTCAATAACATTAATTAGCAACTTTAACTCATTAATTCATTAGGAACATAATGAAAATTCACATTAATTAGCAACATTGATTAAATGCTAACATTTTTTTGAGAACTGGAGTCCATATTGCTTTTGCCGACTTCGTAGTCAAGACAGCCAGACACGTTCGACGATTGTGTTTAATCACGTTACTTGGAGGTAGTTACGACGTTCTGTTATAGTTATTATGGGAACTACGTCTAAATGGTTACTTTGCTGTTAACTCATATTGGTGGATCACGACGAAAATTTGTTTTCGGACGTAGTAGCTCAAGTTTGTAGCAGCCATTTTCTTATCACGGGACAGCGGGAGCAATGAGGTGTGTCATTTTTCAAACAACAGATATTTAACTCCGGGGAAGCCGCCACTTTCACGATATCCAGTTCACGAGGAATTTTCTCCAACACCTGGCAGATCCATTTGTTTAAAGTTAAGTTTTCCTTTATAAATTTAAGTGTACAAATTATTACCTCTCCAACAAATTTATTAGATTTATACGGCTGAGGCCGGACTTAATTATTGTTTAATTGCAATTTTATGAGCTATGAAACTACCGCGTTAACCAAAGAGCAAATTTTAGAGAGAATAAGGGGTGGAATCTGTCGCCTTTTGCGCCCACTTCCTTTTTTTCATATCTCTTGGTTATTACCAATTTTACCCTGTGTAAATATTTTTTTATTACATTTCGTAATTCTGCCGTGTGGCTTACTGTATAGATTCTCTTGGTTATTACCAATTTTACCGTGTGTAAATATTTTTTTATTTCGTAATTTTTGCCGCGTGGTTTATATAGTGAATGTTGTCACTTGTACCTTTTTAACTAGTTGTTGTGTTATGTCAGTGATACATTTATGGTCAATTTATATTTATTGCGTAATTTATCGTCGATTTACGAAAATTACATTGTTTGTTATAAATTTACGGTTATTACGTAATTTTTGTAGCTACTAGCTAATGCTAAATTTTTTTGGGTGTCAAGCAACAGACTGGTGGAATCAAATTACCTACCAAATTGTTACTCTTATAGTAGTGTTTGTTTGCTCAGTATCTAGCTGCAGTATCTAGTGTGACATCATAATTTCTTTTGTCAGTGACTATATGGTAATCAATTAGTTTATAGTAATATCATTTTAGAACTTCTGTCAAGCGTTCTACCCAGCTCAAATTATTTTTGTGTTGAAATTTTGATTATATCTCAGTTACATTTTATAACCGCCAACTCTAGGTCGGATTGAGTCACAATTTTACTTGTACTTTTTTCCTTTTGATCTCGTTTTTTGCTTGAACTACCTTTACTAACCCACACTGTATATATTATAACATTAAATTAAACCTCTTACTATTTTTATTTCGATTATAGATTGGAAACCTGTACTTTGCCATTTATTCGATATTAAATCGATACTATTTTTACTTCTTGTTTTAATATTTGTTGTGTAGTACTCTTTCCTATTTCACGGCTTTCCTAAAAAAGCCTGGCGCCCGAAAGCTTTTGATTTTTTGCGTACCAAAATTTGTTTTTTTTTTTGGTAAATTATTGATCAGTTCCTAACCCTAATTCACGCTCTTGCCTCCAACAACACTGACTAGCTGGGCCTAGTCTAATTTGAGGCAGGCCTTTATTTTACCTAGTAACTTATTCGGTAACCTCAATTAGATTAGTTTTTTTTGCTTTTTATGTCCAAGTAGCCTTATTAAACTTTATTATTAGAGTCACATGTGTGTTGTAGTTGATCGACATTGTGTATTAGAGTTTATTGTTCGAGCAGTTTGATGTTTTTTAGTCAAGTGTTTAGCTACGAGGACGTTTTACGAAATTGTAGTCAGCCATCTTACAAAATGGCGCCTTAACGTACGTGAAACTCTTACAATGTGAACCAAAATGATCAAAAATAGAGAATATAAACATGATATTATAGATTTTAAACCCAGACAGTGAAAAGTTGACATAATTTTTGATTTTATTTAGTATCAGGTTAACGAAGAGTACGTTGTAATGGAAAAAATGTACTATTCAAAGTAGACAGTTGATATTGGAAATACAATGTTCACATAAAAAGACATACACCTGGCAATACACAACTCTCTTTAAAAATACGACTTTTTATTGGTCTAATCAGACTGATGTTGAAGCATCACACCTTAGAACTCATGTTTCAAATTAAGTGAAATAAAACTGATTTTGTAAAGTAAATATTTGGTAGAACATAAAAAACTGCCAGAAACTAAATTAATATAAAATTATATTACAGTTTATTATATGGTTTGGTCATAGTGAAATAGTCATGCGGGAAAGGCTCATTCGTAATCAGTGGCCTCGAAAACCTGTGAGTACCAATTTTCAATTGAAATGGTTAATTTTCTTCAAATTTTTGTCGCCATATTGGAGCCGCCGTTTTGTATTTGGAGAAACTATTATCAAGTTTGTAATCACCTCAAAAACCAAGTACCAATTTTTAATTGAAATAACTAACTTTTCTAAAATATCTGTTGCCATATTAGAGCCGCTAGGTATATTGTTTTTGAAAAAACTATTACCAAATTCGTAATCAGCGACCGCGAAAACTTCCAAGTGAAAATTTTCAAAACCATTACTCTATTTTTTGAATTATGGCCAGCTTTCTCGGATTCTGGCCCACTGTACATCACACTAAACGTATAGCAGTTATCATATATCAGTTATTTGGTAAAAACCTATAAAAGTCACGTAAATAATATAATTATATGTACTTATTTGGTGTCAAAATGAAGCTTGCATCATCACGAATCAGATTTCGACAAAAAAATAGACTAACAATATTCCCAATGCAAAGTTTCCAGGAAAACTTCCTGGAAACTTTTGGAGTAATCAAAACTCCGGGAGTTTACCTGTCTCCGAAATATTTGAATATTCCGAAAGTTTCGAAAGGAAGAGAAAAGAATAGAATCGAAAAGAATACAACGTAACCTACGTTTACTAGCTTTTCTTAGAACACTTCTCATACGGTTATGTCCAAAATCGATACAAACGTAATGAATCAAATCATACAAACAAATGCCACATATAATGCAAGAAAAATAAGTCATCTACAACTTATAAGACATACGACTTTACCCACAGAACTTAGGGGGCCCTTTTTAGCCCCTTACGCGTTCCCTATGTTTTTTTCCACGAGTAGTACATCTCCAGTGGCTTGTTTACCTTCCAGTACTTGTCGTTCACTTGCCCCAGAGTTTGATTGCCATTCAGCTGCACATACTGACCCGTCGTGGGCGATATGTAAATACAAAAATTAAGAAGGCTGTGAGTCGTAGACAGCTGAGAATCGAGGTCGAGTGTGAGCCGCATCGCCAGGTACTTATGCAAATGGTCGACGGTGGCGTTGGCAGTCGTTTTGATATATCTAATGGAGTTTTCCTTCAAAGCCTTCACTAGTGGATTATCGCCCGACATTTCGGTGGGATGAGGTTTAAAAACTAGTTCTATTTCATTTAGCGTCATGGGTTCCGACGGACCTTCACCCTCTGTATCTGTTTGTTCGGTACGCTCACTCGATTCGCTTTCCTCGCTGCGTTCTGAAGTCATGACACTCTTAGGTCGCTTTCCTAAAGATTTGCTTATGGAGCTGACGCTGGATGATACCGGGCTTGGTGGTTGAGAAGGTGTACTGCGACCAGACGGAGAAGGACTAGGTATATTTGAACTCACTGGAGGCATTATGTTGCTGGTTGCTGGAATTGGTGCTGGCGTGTTGGGGGCCACAGCAGGGTTTGGCGTAGGTGGAGGGTTTGATGAACTCTGTTGGGATGGGGTCTAAAAATAAACAGAGAAATTCATATTATTTAAAATCTAAAACTTAGATACAAATTGACAAATAGTGGAAGTAAAGACACGGGATTTTCCCGAAAAAAAGCAAAATCGTGCTAAAGTTGTGAAACCTATTCCTTCCTCCATTTTCGAGGGTACTGAACATGAATAACAGGGTGTAAAAAGTTTTTAGTCGTGCGCTGAATCGACCAAAAACCACCCTTTTTTGCTTATTTCTGATATGACAGCGACTATTTTTGCAGGGATTGTTTTTTCTTGCGGATATAACAGATGGTGAAAGGTGATGTCAGGTAGTAGATCACAACCGCCCTTAGAGATGGAATCTACCCTGTCAGGGAGTGTAAAATTGTTTCTTTTTCTTTTCTTGTTAAAGACGTTTACCTCCCCGTCTTCGAGGATGCTGATCAAGAAAAAAATGCGACCCTTCCTTCACCCTTAAACTGTCGGAAACCACCCCTTTCATAATAATAATAATAATATGGAGCGACTTGGATGATATTAGGGACTCGTACTATCTTTTTATTTATTTTTGTCGCCTTTACTGTCAAAGATGTTTACATTTCCTTAATTGGCATAAAAAGGTAAGCTGCCGGGTGTGGTCAAAGTGCCCCGTTTTTTGCTTTCGGTCGAACAATCAGGACACCGGCAGGTACAAAGCTCCGCCGAAGTTGGTTTAATTGTGTTATTGAGGGTTTAAGTAAATATCTCTTATAGATAGATAGATAGATATTTTATTAACCATTTAAGAATACAATAGTGTACATTATGGTAAGTCAATAGTAAAATAAAACATAAAAACACGTAAAGTACAAAACACAGACAATGTAAATATAATAATATAATATTATTAGAACAAAGATAAAAACAAATATATATATATACCTATACACATATCTTGTCAACAAAAACTCTTAGAGGCATAAAAAAAAGAAAAAAAAACTTATGACTGAAGGTACTCATTAATACTGTAAAATGTATGGTGGATTAAATATTTTTTAGTTTCGTGTTTGAATTTATTAAAGTTAGTAATGTTTTTAATATCATTAGGCAACTTATTATACATCGTAACAAAATTGTAATTTGGTGCATGTTTAAAGTATGAATGTTTATGATTTGGTATCAGTAAACTATTGCTGTTTCGCGTAGTATATCCGTGAATATTATTTAGTGTTGAAAATTGATTGATATTTTGTTTAACATACAAAACACTTTTCAGAATAAATATACAGGAAACTGTCAACAAATTGTTCTCCATAAATGTATTCCTACATGACTCTGTTGGTTTTAAATTAAATATTAGCCTTATAAGCCTTTTTTGACAGACAAATACTCTATTAATATCTGCCCCCTTACCCCAAGATACAATGTTTAATGATATGTGACTGTATCCTAACGAGAAATAAACGTTTAGAAGTCCATTGCAATCTAGGGAAGATTTTAATTGCATTATGGCATAATAAGCACTGTTTAATTTAGAGCAGACATGCTCGATATGTTTAGACCATGCTAAATTTTCATCAACCCAAGTACCTAAAAACTTAGCCTCCTTAGAGAATGTTATATTTATTTCCGACAATGCTGAATAATCCAATAATTTTCTCTTATGAAAGTACATGTTAATTGTTTTATTTTTATTTAGAATTAGTCTATTTCTTTGACACCATATATCTAAGTCATCATAGACTGTTTTTATATTGGTTAGTAGCCCCTCAGAAGTAGTACCAGTCCCACAAACTGTGGTGTCATCAGCAAACATTGTTACTATGCCTTCCGTAATATGCTCAGGTAAATCATTGATGTATAACACAAACAGCAGCGGACCAAGCACTGACCCCTGGGGAACGCCTAGCAAAACACTACTTTCTTTTGATTGTTCGTTGTTAACTTTTACTATCATTTTTCGGTTACTCATATAGGATTTAATCCAATCTAAATAATTACCTCTTATTCCAATTTTATAGAGTTTTTCTGATAGTAAATTTACATTTATAGTATCAAATGCTTGGGTTAGATCAAACATAAGTGCTGCTACATATTTCCCCTCATCTAGATGAGTGTAGACAAACTGCAGTAGATTATACGATGCTGTTTCAGTTGATCTGTTTGCTCTAAACCCATGTTGATTTGCAGTAATAATGTTATGGGAATCAAAGAAAGAGATAAAGCTATCATATACTATCCGTTCAATTAATTTTGAAAAATTACTGAGTAGAGATATTTGTCGATAGTTTTCAATATTATCGCGGTTGTCTTTTTTATAGAGAGGTAAAACACTCACCGTTTTTAGGATCTGGGGAAATATACCCTCTTTTATAGATTTATTTATTAAATATGTTAATGGCGCTATAATCACATGAATACTGGCAGTCAATAACTTTTTCGTGAATCCATCAATACCAGATGAATTTGAGGATTTTAGATTATGTAGCGCTTTAATGACATCATTTTCCTTGACCTCACTCATGCAAAAATAATTTTCAACGTTACTCGTAGTAGTGGTACAAGGTAAAGATAAGTTTTCACCAAAATGCTCTTTTAACTTGTTTTGGGAAATTGTACTGAAATGGGATGAAAATTTATTTGCAACTAATTGTGCATTAAGTATTAATTTTTTCACCATTTTCAACCAGTTCAATATTTGTAGTTTTAGTTGTTCTCCCTAACTTATTATTTACTATTTTCCATGTTTCCTTACATTTGTTTTTAGAAGTATTTATTTTATTATTATAATACTTAGTTTGAGCTTTTCTGATGTTCTGTTTATATTGGCGTTTTTTGTTTATATACAAATTTCTACTTTCCATGGTACCTAAATTTATCGCTAACCAGTGATAATTTTTTAGAATACATTTCTCATTTTCTAGTCCTTTGGTGAACCAAGGATTATATTTATTGTTTCTCCTCTTTTTAATAGTAACTGGACATGTATTATCTAATACCTGAAGTAAACAACTCAAAAAACAACTAAAATTAGTATCTAAATTTGTATTGCTATATACAAATGACCAATCTATTAAGCTTATGCCAGCCACAAACATTTCGATATTAAAATCATTCAGGCATCTACCTGAAAAAATACTGCATTCATCCTTGTCAACCGAAGAACAGTCAACTGAGAAAATATGTGCATAGTGATCTGCTATACAAGGATCAACTAAATGGCATGATCAATTACACTAGCACTTACTTGACCATTATTATTACAGAATATTCTTGTTGCTTCAGTAGTTGTAATATTTAAGTTGAAGGAGGTGAAGATGTTGCACAAGATTTTTTTGTTCAATGATTCTTTAGCATGGTCTATATTCAAATCACCACAGAGAATAATACTAGAGAATCTTTTGGAAACAATGTTTAAGGCAGAGGACAAATTGTTCACAAAAATATTTATGGCGCCATTTGGAGGTCTATAAACGTTAACTATAGCAATATCTACTTGTTGTTGTAGAGTTCACTAGCATAGGGTCAATGTCTTTTCGATTTATTTCGCTATTTTTGCAGTGTGATTTGATTAAAACCAAAAAGTCACTTCTACCCTCTCTAATGTCAACCCCAAGTCTGATAAAGTGATGTGGTTGTACCGCATTACGTCAGATTGGTTAAAATCATTCGCGGTGCATTTTTGTTATATTTTTTTAATTTTCCAATTTTTTAACTCCTTTCGGTGGAGACAACCTACTGATAAATTTCCCGTATATCATGATAGATCACCCTGTATATCCCCTAATGGATAATGTGCGAATATTTGTAGATGTCAGAAACAAGCACCCAATGTATATCCCTTAATAGACAACGAATATGAGTATTAGTAAATGGATAAAAAAATGAACACCTAGTGGATATTCCTTTATGGATAATATATGGATATTCATGCATGGATATAAAACCAGGACCGGATTTACGTTTGAGAGGCCCCTGGGCACTTCGATTAAAAGAAAAAACTGTGTAAAGGCAAATAATGTAGGATTTCTATTAGATTTCTGAGTTCTTTGAATCGAGAGCAGGAGTCAAATATATGATATTTAAATAAATATCACCTTTTTGAAGAAAATGCTATTTTTTAAGAAAGTTTTATTCAATTTTTCTATAAACATTAAGTGTCGACTTTAAGAAAACAATAACATAATAAAACATAAATAATTCTAACATGTCAAAATAAAATAAACACAAAAAATATTTTTGGTATTAATTTCAGCCTTAGAAGTTAAATCAATATGAGCATTCTGATTCCAAATTTGGCCCGAGTCATTCGGCCCAGCCCTTATTAAACTTTACAGGAATGATTATAATTTTTTAATGCCGACCCACATAAATCGAAACTTGAATAATTGAACATGCGACTATATAATGTACCAGAAGTTTTGAATGTTCACTTGAACGAATTTCATATGAAAAGGAACAAATATAAAAACTACAAATTGACTTAGGCATACCATTTTTCTGGTAATATTTGTTGGGAATGATACTATCGTTGCCGGCAAATATTACCAAAAAAAATGTATGCCTGTCAATTAATTTTTCCTTTTCATTTGAAATTCATTTAAGTGATGAACGTTCGAAAATTCAGGTACATACTATAAAGTGTGTCCCAGGATAGATGAACAACAGGTGTAATGGACCAAAAATTTTGGAATTTTGGAATGGTATTTAGGGATTGAGTCCTGCTTGTTGTAAAACTAAAGTATACCAAAAATGACTTGATTTGGTGTTCTACAGGGTGTTTTATAAGCAAAGTTGTAAAAATCACCACTAATAAAGTACCTTTACTTTTCAAAATATGAAAAAATTCCACTAAGAAAAATTATTTAGAATGCAATTTTATACCTCTATATAAAATTTCAGGAATATAAAATTATTTTTTTGAAACTTCCCATTTTTTGCGAATTAAGAGTTGAATTCATATTTAAAGTTGTGTAGAAGCAAATGTTAATCATCTCAAAAGTAGGCTATTGGTAAATAAAAAATTGAATATACGAGATGTAAGAAGGTATAATGTTTATCGAACTAATTGTAAAACAAGAAACAATTACTAACATAAGATTAATGAGGTTTAAAAATTATAACAAGTAATAAATGTCAAAAACATAACAGATTCACAAACAAATTAATTATTGACCAATACAAAACAATGTTTACAATTTTTTTATTATTCGACGTAGCTACCACCCACATCCACACACATTTCGATCCTTCGCCTGAAGTCCTTAAAACTGTTTCAAATATGATCTAACGGTATGGAGTTTACGGCATTTGTAATTCTCTGATTCAATACTGCTACATTGTTAGGAAGTGGTTCAGCGTAAACCAACTGCTTGAGGCCATAAAAAGAAATCCAATATTGATAGGTCTGGGGATCTCGCCGGCCACTTGATCGGTCCATTCCTGGCAATCCAATTTTATCCAAAATTTACATTCAACCACCGATTAACCACTTCTGTGGAGTGGCCAGGGCAACCATCATGTTGAAAATAAACTAAAGGCATATCTCTTAAATTTAATGTTCTTCAGAAAATCTTTCAAGAAGCTGTAAATAAGTGTGCTGGTTTAACCTTCCCTCAATGAAATAAGGTCCAATAACTCCAATGTGATAAGAAACGGCACACCACTCATTCACTTTTTTATAATATTATCTTCTACGATGAATTCTAAAATTTGCATTTTCAGAAGCCCAAAACCGACAATTCTGAGATGAAGCAACACCATTGGTTGTGAATGTGGATTCATCTGAGAAAATTATGAAATGATGAAAAAATCTCTCTTCCATGATTTTTTCTCCAATGATCAAACAAAAATCCAACCTACGGCCGTCATATCCCTCTTCAAGTGTATGTTTATAATTTGCTTTATATGCCCTAATTTTCTTTGCCTTGTAAATTCTTTGGAGTTCAGACTTGCCAATATTAATAAGACCTGATCTCTCTCTTAGTGACATCCTAGGATTTTCTATAACAGAGGCATGAGCTATAATAGCCCCAACATTGTCTTCATCATATGCTTTTATTTTTCTTTTCATGTTAAGAACACTACCAGTAGCCAGAAACTTTTTAATTATCCTCATAGCCTGAGTACGTGCAAGCAGTGTTTGGAAATTTCTAACTAAATTGGCTTACCACTTCTCTTAGTGAGTTGTCACCGCCAATTCCGTAGCATTGCACAATATAAATTTTTTCACGCACTGTGACTTCCATTTTCACTTAATTTTTTATGCTTGGTTCGTTAATTTGAAAAAGAAATTAAGGATAATATTGACTACGTTTGACATATGTCAATAATAAATGATAAATGTGTATCCATGCTTTTCTCATAGCCTACTTTTAGCTTCTACATAACTTTAAATATTAATTCACAAAAAATAATTTCTATGCAGTTTTAATTGAATGGTTCAAAATAAAATACTAATTTATTGAAAAAATGGGAGGTTTCAAAAAAATAATTTTATATTCCTAAAATTTGGTATAGAGGTATAAAATTCTAAATAACTTTTCTTAGTGGAATTTTTTCATATTTTGAAAAATAAAGATACTTTATTATTGGTGATTTTTACAACTTTGCTTATAAAACACCCTGTAGAACACCAAATCAAGTCATTTTTGGTATACTTTAGTTTTAGAACAAGCAGGACTCAATCCCCAAATACCATTCCAAAATTCCAAAATTTTTGGTCCATTACACCTCTTGTTACATCTATCCTGGGACACACTGTTATATAACCCACTGCCGTTTACTGCAAGTCGGTTAACCAACTATTTCGTATGTAAATCTTCCCCAATGGCCCTACTTCGCTGTCAGAGCCTGCATAAAAATAAAACTAAGTACTTATATGAGTGTTAAAATATCTCCTCAACAGCTGAAGATACCCATCAAAGCAATTATTCTTTCATAGTTTTTAATGCCTTAATACACGCTACTTACACAGTAATACTATTTTGAATGAAACCATTAAGGTAACAGCCTTCACACTTTGGGGGACCACTTACAACACCGGGAGAGATAGCCGAAACTCTCATCAGCTGTACACGTGATTTCCTGGGAGGAACAGGTCTAACGGAATAACGAGATTTGAGGTGTACCTAATACCATAAAGATTCAGTATAGCAGATTTTCAACACCGCAACCAGTAAGGAAAAAATGCAAAATTATTTATTTTTACGTTAAAATCATACTGTCCAACATATTTTGCTCTAAAATTAAAATTAATAACAATAGAAGCAAATAGGATAGCCTTTCGCATCAAAAAGTGCTACTTGTATATTTTCAAATAAAAAAACTTAATTCTCGTTATCTATGGATCTTTCACAGCTATTTGCAGACCTAATTTATCTTTAATTGCACGAAGTAAACAAAAAAATAAGAACATTGCAATTTATTTTTTAAAACTTACCGCAGTCTCATTAGCATTGGCCATATTCGCTACATTTGATGCATTTTCATCCTGATTTTCACTGATGACTGTCTCATTAGTCTTTCGGCCTCTGTTAGGCCTATTCTGTGACTGTATTTTGATTCCTTCTTTGATAGACTGAACGAGGGCCTCCCGTGAATGACTCTTGTTCAACTTAGCCAGCACTCTTTCTTGATGAGCTTCATATTCGTCTCTACTGGGGTATATCTTTGAAATAAGCAAATCGAAGTTCGGGTCAGGCCTTAGAGACCGCTTCGACACAAGTTTCTTACGACAAGTTGGACATTCTTTATTACCAGACCGCAAAGCAGTAATGATACAATCTGAACAAAAGCGATGAAGGCATTCCTTTGTTGTCATCGTTTTTTTCAACATATCCAAGCATATTGGACACATTAACTCACTGTGCAGACTTCTAGGGGATACAGCAATTTCGGTGTTGTCTGTAATAGCTTCCTGTGGAGTTCGGTGCAGTTCGTAAAGAGACAATTCCCATGTCTTATTTAAACCTATTTGCTCCGATGCAGTCATTGTGATTTAGTTTTTTAAATTGTTGATTTACACATTTGCTTCTCAGCAAACCCTTAACAAAAATCACAATAATTGACAAACCAATAACCAATAAACCATATTTAACCAAATAAACGTTTGAATTCCAAGTGACATCTATTAACGAAAAGTCGAAAGAAGGTACAGAGGAAATTACTGGTATCTGTAAAATTTAAAGTTCAGTTTAGTCATTAACCGTTTCAAAAAATCAGACTCTATAGTAAACTGTAAACACTCGCATGTACATTACATTCTACAACAATTCTCTTCATAGATGTCAGGACGAAAGGAATGAAACAAGATTTATAAATATAGACATCTGCAATTTTCAATCACCATCTTACTACGGTGATAGATTGATTAACTAACGTATAGATGACGCGGTAACCGTAATTAGATCTCTAAATTTAGGCGGGTAGTTTAAAATAGATGTTGTCACTGGGGGAAAATAATTAATCTCTAAACGTGTTCAGGTGATAATGGATGATATGTGTATGAACTGTTTTATAGAAGTGTGCTACATTATACGTATTGAGTAAAATTAATATATTTAGTATTAATGTTATAATTAAAAATAAGGTATATGACATCATATCGATTTTTTTGCATGTAATTTACGCATATATGTTAATTTAGAACACACGAAAGAAATTAAAGTTGCTGGGGCGCTTGCTGTTGCAAGGTGTTTCCGGTGCTATTTTTGTACATTTATTTTTAATGTTCCTTTATACACACTTCTTCACTCTTCAGTTGATTACCATTCGAGGATAAGAAATAACTTTACCTACTTTTCGCAAGGTTATGTTATAGGTTAAGTCGGAGTTCGGTTTTCTCAGGAAATTGAACAAAGAACAATGGTGAAATTGGAAGAAATCTAAAGAGCAAAGTTCCGGTAACGTTCACAACACGAAAATTACAAGACAAAAGACATGTAAGTAACCAAAAACGCAAATAAAATATCTTTGTAAGAAGAAAGTAGTATGTGAGGAATTATTGTGTCGTGAAATATTATAGGGATATAGTTATAAGAATAAGTTTTTGTGGGTATTAACTCAGTCTTAGATAAACTTATTTCAAGAAATAATATGTATATTTATAGAATACTGCAAAAAAAATAAATAAACAGATAAGCACTGCCGTTTAGAGGAGTATTAGTTAGCAGAGATGCTAGTAGTAGTAGAGATCTGTGCTAATCAAACTCAGTAGGTAGTAAGTATATTTCAATGGAGCAATAATGCATGAAGCTGTAAGGGGCATTAAAAGTGAAGATTTTTCAGCAATATCAGTCATCTACATGCATACATTGCCTCCGAGATTGCCTCCTAGAGCATTAGGTTCCATATTTTTCAGTTTTGAGTTATGCTGTAAAGGTACACTTCTGTGCAGTAAAATCCCATACACCTATTTTTCGCTAAATAGATCATTTTCGATTGACGTCACGCTGCCCGCGTGGAGGGCACATAACGAGAGGTCAGCCACTCCCAAAATTTTGTACAGGTATTCCGGGAATACCCTCTATTCCCGACTTATTTCACGTATTCCCAAGAATTTTCAGTTATTCCCAAGTATTTCCGATAATTCTCAGCTATTCCCAACTATTCCCGAGAATTTTCAGTTATTCTCAAGCTTTTTCGAGTATTTCCAAACATTCCCAATTATTTCCTAAGTATTTCCTGTATTCCCAGATTTTAACATACCACTTTTAAATGTTCTATATTAGTTAAATGGTTTTTTAACTCAACCGTACCCAACATATAGGTATTCGACAATGAAAACAAATTATGTGTGCGTGTACAGTCTGAAATTTCTCATAAACACTTCTTATGGCTGATTGCGAGCACCCTTATAACTTTTTTTTTTTTTCTGATTTGAACCAGATTTTACTCAAGCATAGAACACGTTCGCCTCCTACAAATGCAAAGCCCCCTGCAGCACCAAAATAAACGAAAAAAATCAATAAATCACGTGAGGCATATTTTAACTGGAAAATTTTATTAATGAAAGTTGTTCAAAATGGTCTAAAGTTTCATCAGAATAAAAAAAAATTGAAAACTTTTAAATTTGAAAAATTTACTTAACACTGAAAAATAATAATAAAACAAAACTACCCATTACTTGACAACTGCCTAACAGCTTGAGTATAATTTCTAACAAAATTGTTAAGCACAATTTTCTAGTAATAATAATAATAAAATTATATTTTCGGACTTGCACACAATTTTAAACAAAATTTCAGTATTTTTTTATTAATTTTGGAGAACAACTTTCATTAAGAAATAAAATTTTTCGATAAAAAAAATGCTTGATTTTTTTATTTGTTCTGCTCATTTTGACACCGCAGGTGGCTTTGCACTTGTAGGAGGCGAATGTATTTTTGGCAATAAGTAGATCCTAATTTGGTTTAAATCGGAAAAAAAAATTTAAAAAGTTATAAGGGAGTCCACTTTAATTGGGTCACCCTGTATACAGCCCGAGATGCATACGATATTATCCCTCGTGTTTTTTCGACTACCCTCCTAATAAAGATAAAATGTGCCTTTATTTTTGTTTGACGTATTGGTAAAATAATTGTAAGATATACAGAGTGTTACATATTTTATGAGAAAGTAAAACATACCATCTAATATTTTGTTAAGGTTTGGACCTATCATCAATTCTTTGATACCATTATTCTCGCCATTATTCTTAACTGATACTGAAATGTTTGAAGCAAGTTATAATTCATAGCCAGTCGGTGTATAATTTTGAAAGTGCCAATGAACAGCTCAATATTTAGGATCACTTTTCGCACCTGCCTTTAAAAACGTCTTTTTAAAATGTTTTGTATTAAAAATAATTTGTATGCGAACTGTGCGTTGTTATAATCAATAAAATCAATAATCAGTATCTAGATTAATGCTAAGTAATTATTAAAATAAAAATCTGTAATCTACACTAGTAAGAAAGTACACTTGTGCAAACACTTATTAAATCTATGACTACTTTTTTTCGCTTGAAACCGTCGAAAAAAGTAGTTACTATGAGGTATCAGCATGTAGGTAAGTAATTGATTGCCGAAACATTTTAAATAAAAATATATGTACAGGGTGTTCCATTTGAAAAAACTGAGTTATGATGGTTTAAATTCCTAGTAAAAGTTTGAATCAACATGGAGAACACCCTGTAAAATTGGGTTCAACTCCGAGAATCCTGGAAATTTTGAAGTGCATGGTTTTGAGAATATTCAAAATGAAATTACTTAAATTTATGCAGATTTTTCTCTTGACCGCTGAACGATTACGATGTGCTCGCATTGTGACGATGTATCTAGATGCAGACACAAGGTTACACAATTCTACGATGTAAATGTGCTACGTTTACACATTGTAAGCACACACGTATGCACAAAGGTTAAACGTCCGCCTCACAATGTAGCCACAGTATACCATTTACATATACACAAATAATTTGATCTACCTAATGTCTCAGACAAATGACGTCTTATGCTAGACGTTAATTTGACGTCTTTTTCAGGTTATATTTGGTAATCCCCCATAGGTTTTTAGTAATAGGAACATATAAAACTACATACTAGTTAGTAAGTCTACTTGATAAAAATAAAGTAATTAATGCATAAATACGTTTTGTCCTATGAATTTGTTTGTTAGCCATCCGTATATTTTATTTACATTAACATATCTAATATTGTTTACCATCACTCCAATTTTTTCTCACAAGGGTTGCCTGCAAATTATAATGTTTATTAAGTTATTAAATTCATTTTTACTTACCTTTGCCAATTGCGGTAGGTAGGGGTCGAACCTACATGTCTTCGTTGTCCGTATTACAGTACTGACACTTCTACCAACTGAGCTATCTTAGTGACTGTTATTTTGGATGCTAAAAGCAGTATTTATGGTGATGTGTATGAAGTATTTATTATGTGAAATTGAATTTCTAGCCTTATTTAAAATATATGAATATCTTTCAGGTTCTCTTTTTTTTTACGTGTTCCCAAACCTGAATTTTTCGAGTTACTAGTATTTTTATTTATTTATAATTATTAAGAAGAACTTATTTAATTTAATTAAACTGTCACCAGTGTCACCTGAGAAGTACGAGTACTTGTTGAACAACGTAATTATTACATTAATTCAGTGGCGGTTCGTTAAAAAAAAATGTTTTGCCCAGATCTCGAAATTGAAGAGCAGAGAGGGAGAAATCCGAAAAAAAAATTTCCTCATCTCAAATTTGATGAGCGGTGGGGGGGAAGTCAGGAGTCAACTATTTTAAAAATTTAAGTTGAAGTACTTCCGGGAAACGTGTTGGAGAAAAAACGGTCAGGTATAATATATCATCTACAACATAAATAGAATATTAATGGTCTAAAACAGACCTAAAATTGAAAAGAAGTATATTCGTACATCGGTTTTATAAGCAATTATTACCTTGAAAAAAACAACTAAAAGTTTTTTCGCAATTATTTAAAAAAAAAAAAAAGATAGTGAGCATGGAACGAACCGCGGACCTCTTGACTCGCCGCTTAATGCTTAACTCACTCAACCACTGACTTTCTGTTTGAATACTTGCTTAAAGATTTTATAGTAGAACACGCAACGGCTAGATTTTACTTTTTAATGCATTTTAATCTAATTCTATTATTAAAAGAACTCGATATCTTTAAAACTGCCGAATCTTTGCAAACTCTTTCGAATATAAATTATTTTGGATATTGTTAAAAAACAAAAATGCCGGCTATATGTGTGGCTATGACCACTCTTATAGAGATACACATGGCCGGTATGCTCACGCTGACGCTTTGCGCGCGCACACTGTTCCATGCTCGAATAGTCGAATGTAGACACGACAAGACACAACTAAAAAGTGTATATATAGTTATTTGTATCATGTGTATATATCGCACTTTTATGTGATGTATGCAGTAGGCACAAGTATTAAATAAAGCATCGCACATACTTATGACTTAAACCTTGTAGGCATCTTCTACGGACGTCAAATGTCAACATTCTAATGATCCTTCTTTACGTTATATAAAAATGTTTAGAATCTTGAGTGCATAAGTACGGTATACAATTATTAAACATTGTATCACATAATTCTGTCAATATAAACATAAGTGTATCTCATATGTGTACGTCAGTACTAGTTTAACAATTAGATCCACCTTAACATATTTTGTTTCTCATGTGTATATCTGGTAGAGACGTAATTACAATTGGACGTGCTGTTTGGGGAGATATTGCCTATCCACACACTACTTCTCATCCTGTATATGGACAAATAATCACATCATCAAATAAAAAAAAATTATTTTCTATTAACTGTCGATATCTGAAGGAGAATCTCATTTTTGACCTTTTTAGGGGATAAGACGGAGTGATAGAGGGAAACTGACATGACAGAAAAATTTTGTGTGTTCAAAATTGGCTTCAGAGCGTCAAGATACTTCAGAGAAGTTAGATGAGAACCTTAGGACACCTACTTTTTTGCAGACACCTGTGTTTTTTTCTATTGGATGACCACCCTGTATATTATTTCTTGCTGGCAATTGCAACTACATTATAAATATTACTTACCTCCGTCACATTGTTTTTTAATCATTTCTGTTGTTTTTGAGTGACCATCGTGTATATTTTCACTAAAAGTTCATCAGATTTCCTCTTCGATAATAATGCCAACTACTTTCAAAATATTTTCCACCATCTTTTGTTAATTAATTATTACTAGTATTATTAATTTTTAAACGTGTCCATCTTGCATATTTTTCTCTAAAAGTATTGAAGATATCTTCCGTGACAATTGTGTTAACTACATGCAATTCAATTTGTGATGCTTGTGATATATTCAACTGCACGGTCAATTCAATTCATACTTCTCTTAAGAATTGCAGCGTCCCATAATGTTAATGTTAAAATAATATAAACATGTAGGGCACTTGTAATTAATTTTATATTGTTTGTCACGTATATGTATGTATGTAGCTATGTATTTTATTTTCTTTTGTCGCTTTCTTGTCCTGTAATTGGTTCTTTTGTACTGTTGGACAAATGTATTGAATAAATAAATAAATAAATAAATAAATAAATAAATAAATAAATATTTTTGTCATCCGTAAAAATTTTCTTCATTATTTATTTTTTTAGGGTTTCCACCCTGTATATTTTTCATTAATAGTATATCCCATTTCTTCCTAGTTAATAGTCAACTGCCTACCAAATATTTGTGATGACTGATGACAGTTTGCGTGTATTCCTCGCGAACGTACGGGAAGGAAGATCGTCGGCCGACGTCTCCCGAGATTCTCCGAAATGTTCACGAATGTCTATTCTTGAATATTTCCGATGTATTCCCGATTATTTCTAGATATTCCCCGTTATTTCCAGTTATTCCTGAGTATTCTCTAATATTTCCGTATATTCTCATGTATTCCCTCGTATTTCATAGTATTCCCGATATTTCCAAAATATTGCCATGGTCTCTAATCTAACATTTTGTACAGGTATTCCCGGAGTGGCTGACCCCTCGGCACATAACTAATTATTTTGTTTTCTAGAGATGGGTACAAGCTGTTATTTTTTAATAACAGGTTTAAACTGTTTCTGCTGTTTTGAAATATCAGTTTAAAAATAACAGATGGCTGAGAAGTACTGGCATTCGCATAGCGCAGTGCGCAGTTTATAGTATGCAAATGTTTCGGTCACGTGAATTTGACGCAGCTGTCTGAAGAGTATACAAAACCTCATTTTCTGTTTGTTTGTCATTGTGTGCACAAGATTTTCATAGTGTGTTTCGGGTTTACTTTAGTGTTTCAAGTAAAGTGTTTATTTTAATAATAATGTCTCGTAGTGAGTATTATTCAACGTTACAAGCTGATGTCAAGTGTCGTTACGACGAAAAAGTGGCAATAATCGACGTATTGACAGAAATAACAGTCTGTTAATGCTATTTACAAATAACAGTTCATGTGCCCTCCAGACAGCGGCGTCAAAGTCACAAGACCGAAAATGATCTATTAAATCATTCTTTATTTATTTGTCAGTATCAGTGTCATATTTTCGAAATGCCGAAATTAACTGAACATGAAAAATTTCTAATTCTCTCTAAAATTGAAGAGCAGTTGCTAACCATTATCACTTAAATAAAAGTGCCGTTATGAGTGCGAAGAAAAGGTGGGAGGAGGAAGGTATCATAAAGAGAAGAGACGGTTCAGGCCGACCGAGAAGTTCAAATCTCGCTCAAGATGAAGCACTCCTTGGCTATTTGAGGGAAAATCCGCTTCAAACAGCAGTAGACGCTGTGTCCATGACAAATTTTCCAGCATCGAGGTCTACAGCTAGCCGAAGGATAGGAGTATGGAGTATGGAATTAGCAGGAGGGTGGTCAAAAGAAACCACAGCACTTAGGCCCCATTGGACCCCTTGTACATCCTCCTTCTAGGCAGACACTCACCTAGGCCTTCAACCAACCTAATCTTTCAAAGTAGGTGGTGATGTTGCCTAGGGGCATCTCCCTTACATTGACCAAGGCAGGCCAACGCTCTCCCAAAGTGGATTCTCTGGTTGATGAGACGGCTGAACAGTCACAGAGTACGTGTTGAACCGTCTCATCTTCTTGTTCACAACCTCTGCAAAGAGGTGTTTCGCTTAATTTCATATTGTATAGATATTTCCTTAGCGGACAGTGTCCAGTCTGGATTCCTGTTATAGAACGTAGATTTCTTCTGGTCATTGCCAGGTAGTCCATTGCTGTTTTCTTGTTGGGATACATGAGTAGTTCCCTAGCAAGCTGACAGCTGCTTGTTTCATCCCACAGCTTCTTAAATTCGTTGTGGGTGTTCTCCTTAATTAATTGTATTGTCGCCGTAATCGGTAACAGACTGGCCGGGCCTGGTCCAAAGATAGGTTGGCCTGCTGCCTTCTTGGCCAGTTTGTCGGCTTTTCTGTTGCCACTGCACTGTGCGTGTCCTTTCACCAAGCATACCGAGATGTTGTTCGTGCTGGAGGCACCCACAAGTGCTTGATGACATTCCCATACTGCTCCTGTGGTTATTTTGTATCTTCTCAGGGCTAGTAGTGATTGTCTACAGTCTGTGTAGATCCTGATTGTTTTGCCCGTAGTTTGTCTGCGGACAATCTCTTTTGCGGCTATGGTTATGTCCGCCAGTTCAGTTTGTACTATGCTGGCTCGCTCATCCATAGTCCATTTATATTGGATTTGCAGGCTTCTGGAGTATATTCCACATCCTGCCTCCTCATTCTTTCTTGATCCGTCTGTGAAAATGTTAATCACACCTTCACCGGCGGTCTCGTTTTCACTGTTTGTCTGTATTGTGTAGGGTCTATCAAAGACAAATCGGGGAGAGATACCATCTGTGCATGCCTGTAGAAGAGGCGTCTTCCTGACAGCCTCATTCCACAGGCGACTTCTGGTCTCTCCACAGCCTACATTTGGTTGTAAGCCAACGGACTTGAGGCGTGCCGTGCCATTGTTATTAAAGCCACTTCTCCTAAATATAGATCCAGTCGAAGGATAGGAAAATTGGAATTAAAAAAACTGTGTAAGTGCCAAGAAGACTATATTAACAGAAGAACAAAAGCAAGCCCGCATTCCGTTTTGTTTAAATTGTATCTATCGCCCGTTCAAGTTTTGGAACAATGTTGTGTTTACCGATGAAAAAGTTTTTCAGTTTTGTAATGATGGACATATTCGGATGTAACGTCCTGCAAATATCAGATTTTACGAACGCTACGTGTCTCCGCGGAATAGATCCGTGCGATTCTCTGTTAATGTTTGGGCATGGATAGGCGTGTATGGCCCTGGTGTAGTGGGGCGTATCATGGGTAATGGTAGATTTAATGGAAGTATAATTATCACAGGCAGACATGTGCAGAACAGCCATATAGAAAACCTCTTTTTAATGTTTTGAGCTTTCAGAATCTGGCCTTATCTCGGACACAGTTTTTCAACGTCAATTTTTACATTTGTTATAAATCGAAATCATTAAATCAACATATTTCCAAATACATTACTTATGACATTTCACAATCAATGCCACTTAATATTAGTAAAAACTGGATTACTTGATTTTTCAAGTGTACAGGATTTTATTGCACAAAAGTGTACATTGATACAAATAATCTCAAAAAAATTCTAATGCACTTATCCTCACTTGACAGAATAATCCTACATAGATAAGTACACAATGTAGTGATATATTCACCATATTAACGTATCTATGTTATAGTCTAGCTAACGTGATACATGACCTGTAAATTTAATAGAAGCTAGCAGTTTTTGGCCAGCTGCCATCATCTATCCACATGGTGTTTTGTAAAAGTGATATTAAAAAGAAAACAAGAAACGTGATTTGTTACTTAACCCTTTAAGTACGGCTCCTTATTTTACCAATCTAAATACCAGACGGCTCCATTTTAAGTGGTGTAGGGACGGTTGCCGTATATATACGGCGTCTTTTTTGTAAGTGCGAATGCATTTAGTGCCATATTTAAATGGCATTTTATAAGTTTCATTTATTATTAATTATCATTTATTAACATAAACAATATGTCTTTATGTAAAAACTGTAATAAATCGGCGCCAAAATTTGCCTGTTGCGATAAGTGTAAGAAGCTGCTGTGCAAAACCTGTGCAGAACTTCAAGAAACCGAATGGAGATGCGTAATCTTGGCAAAACGCAAAATGAAATATTTTTGTGATGATTGTGATGATAATCCAGATGAGAATGAGTTAAACAACACTGAACAATCAATCAAAGTGGATCAAGAATTAGCTGAGGAAGAGATTTGCATATGTAAACACCTTCAGAAGGAAAATAAACTTTTGCGCAATACTATAATCGACAAAAATGTGATAATCAATGACAAAGAAAAAATAATAGTAGTTCTTGAAGAAAAAATCTCTGATTTAAAGATAAAACAAAAAGCAGTAGTAAGAAAACCAGAACTTTCTGGAATTACAACAGAAGATGGTGGCGCAATCAATAACAATAGATCACAAAAATCAATAAATAATGAACGTTCCCCAGATGATCCTACAACGAAGCCAGTGGGAAACTATGCTGAAGCACTTCAGAAAAATAATCAAAACAGTTCACGTGATCCTAGTGGCGACGGCACTATAGATGAAAATCAGTTTGACATAAAAACATACAAAAAGAAGCCTAAAAAAACCACAAACAATGTATCGCAAAAAATCTATGGAAAAGGACAGCTGAACGACTTATTAGCAGCTGCCCCAGAGAGAAACTGGATCTGGCTTGGTGGGTTAAACGACTCAATAACAATTGATAATGTACAACAATACGTTAAACTTAAATTTCCTGGGAAGGATGTAAGCTGTTATGATTTAAAGTCAAAATTTCGCAAAAAGTGCTTTAAAGTGGGTAGCAGTGAAATGCAGTTAGAAGACTTATTAGATCCTGAAGTATGGCCAGCAAAAGTGATTCTGAGACCCTTTCAGCAAAGCTCATCAGGTAAACAGCATAAAACGACCACTATCAACCAGTGAAGTAAATATAGACTTAGATTCAAAACTAAATGTTGGACATATTAACGTACAATGCCTCAGAAATAAGTTAAATATTCTGGAAATCTTTGCTCAACAACAAAATTTACATGTCTTATGTATCACTGAACATTGGGCTGATGAATCGGAGTTAAACAGTTTAAATATGCCAAATTTCACACTGGTGAGCGCCTTCTGTAGGATGAACCGTTCACATGGCGGCGTAGCCATATATGTTAATAATAATGTTAAAGACACTCTTAAACCAAAAGATATAAAGTATGTAAAGGCCTTTACATCTGAAACAAACATTGAACTTTGTGCAGTATCACTCTGTTATGAACGGACTAAAATTAATGTAATGTCAATTTATAGATCCCCAACCGGCAGCTTTGATGTATTTTTTAATAATCTATCTCACTCGTTACAAGTTATTAATAAACAGAACCCGGTAGTTATTATTTGTGGTGATTTTAACATAGACTCTTTAAAAGCATCTGCTGAAAAAGATATATTAGATGACACATTTGATTGTTTCAATCTTACATCATGTATAAATGAGCCTACACGTATAGTAACAAATGTAAATCATGTAACGTCAAGAACAGGTATTGATTATTTAGCCACAAATTTATCTGAGGAGAGATACCTAGCTCAGGTTTTTAATCCATGTATAGCTGACCACCTGGCTCAAATAATATGTTGTAAGGATTTCAAGTTGATCGAAGAAAAAAATAACAATTTTTATCACGTCAGGCATTTCTCGGATGAAAATATCGAGAAATTTCATTACATGCTTAAAAAAATAAGCTGGGGCACGATTTTCGTTGAGAACATCGATGAGGCCTTCAACAGTTTTATTGAGCTGTTCATAAAATGTATGGACAGTTCATGTCCTCTAGTAACCCATTGTAGTAATAAATCAAAAAAAACTGATTGCAAGAACTGGTATACCAGTGATTTAGATAAAGAAAGAAATGAGTTAAAAAACTTATATTGGCTAACTAATAATCTAGGTGATTTTAATCTAAATAAACTATACAAAGAAAAGAAAAAACAATATAGTAAAAACATAAAAAAAGCAAAAAAAGAATATTTTTCAAACCGAATAAATATAGCCACAAACAGTTCTAGAGAAATTTGGAGCCTCATCAATGAGCAGCTCAATAGAAGTGTTGAAAGCAAAATAATAAAAATAAATATTAATAACACACCTACAGCCAATTCTCAAATCATTGCTGAGCACTTTGGAAGTTATTTCTCGAATGTTGCCATAGAGAAAATGTCAGAACACTTCAAAAATAATATTTCGACAGAATGCACTGCCTGTCCTTCTATCGAGCATACGCTATTCTTACAACCTACAACACCCGAAGAAGTTATTGACATTATAAGGAAACTAAAAAATAAGCCTGCTACAGGTGTAGATGGTATATCAGCTACAACCCTAAAATTTGCTTGTGAAATAATTGCAGTTCCTCTTGCATATCTAATCAACAAATGCTTTGAGCAAGGTAATTTCCCCGAAATCTTCAAAATTGCATTGGTTTTGCCAGTATTCAAGAAGGGTGATGAACTCGACCATGAGAATTACAGACCTATCTCTATCTTATGCGTAATCTCAAAAGTTATAGAAAGGATTGTCTTCAATAGGATTATATCATTTTTAAACAAGCATAAATTAATAACAAAATATCAACATGGCTTTCAGCTAGGTAAATCAACCGAAACAGCCACCATCCAACTCTTGCAGTTTGTATATGGTGAAATGGACAAGAGAAACCATGTCATGGGCTTATTCTTTGATCTAAGCAAAGCATTTGACATACTGAATGTTGATTTCATCGTGTACAAGCTGCAAAGATTAGGAATTAGAGGTTTGGCATTGGATCTTATTAAATCCTTTATAACAGGTCGAAAATTACATGTAAAAATACGCGGCTATACGTCTGAAAGTTATGATGTTAACCAAGGGGTTCCCCAGGGTTCAGTGCTGGGGCCATTAATTTTCCTGTTATTTGTCAACGATCTTCCTGCAATTCTCCAAGAGGGATTAGTTGTAATGTTCGCAGATGATACGTCCATGCTGCTTTCAGCACGGAATCCTGTGGACCTTCAAAATAAGACGAATAGCATATTACAAGTATATCAGAAATGGTGTCATGACAATACACTCATCTTGAATATTGGCAAAACCGAGTGTATATATTTTTCCCAACGAAGATTACCATCGAAGGATTTAATTGAAACACTACCTACCGAGAACTTCTCAGAATCTGTTAAATTTCTGGGAACAATGATAGACAGTAAGCTATGCTGGGATCACCAAATTAAACATATTTGTAAAAAAATAAACTGTGCGTACTATGCACTAAGGCAGTTGAAGAGTATATTTAACATTAAATCTCTGATAAACGTTTATTATGCACTTGCATACTCACATTTTTCTTACAATATCGTGTCTTGGGGTGCTGCCTCAAGCATAAACCGTGTCTTCATTCTGCAGAAGAGGCTCATCAGATTATTATTTGACATTGCGCCAAGAGAATCGTGGAGACCTTATTTCAAAAATAATAACATTTTGACCATTCATAGTATATATATATTAAACACTATTAAATTTGTAAAGAAGAACTTGAGTGACTTTGAAACAAACTCTGACACCCATTCGTATAACACAAGACAAGGGCATTTATTAAAAATAACCAGTTACAATACTACCTTATATAAAAAATCTCCGTATCATGCTGGTATAAAAATGTACAACAAATTACCACCAGAAATAAAATCTATAAATTCTATAAATAAATTTACTTCTTGTTTGAAAAACTTTCTAGCTGTAAATTGTTTCTACTCAGTTGAAGAGTACATGAATTATGAGCCACAGTGATGCAGAACACATGTACATAATACAATCAGTGATATTAGGGTTAGGTTTACTATTGATACTATTGATATTTTATTCTTTTTTTTTTTTAACTTTTTACTATTGTGATTTTTTACTATTTTACTATTTATCGTAACTTTCTATATGCATATGTTTTCATCTTATATTATAAAAATTTTGTATCCTAAATTTTTGTAATGTGACGTTCATATATATACCATGTATATCTAACATGTGATGAAATAAATAAATAAATAAATAAATTATATTACTTTTATTAATTGTCAAAAACAAACACAAAGTAAACAAAGTTTTATTCAACATTCTGAAAATACATGCGCCGTTTATGTACGGCATCTGGTCGCGCAGAAGTGCCGTTTTTATAAGGCATTCGTCTGGTGAAGAAGTTTGAATGAGCCGTTTAACTACGGCAACCGTTCCTCGAGGTTGCAATTTTTAAAGTTAAGTGCATTTAAACGGCGGCTGTCCCGAGAGCAAAAATAACCTTTAACGTATATATACGGCAGTCGGCGGTGGGACAAAGTCAGGAAACCCGTTAATATACGGCAACCGTCCTTAAAGGGTTAATAGAGTGAGATCCCAGAGCCGCCAGACCCACGTCATTTTAGCAAAGCTAATATTTTGACAACAAATAGTGTAATATCTAGTTAAGAACGTATGCGTATTTGCTAGTTTGAAAGCGGGGCCCTTTTGCAGAAAACAGGTATAAAAGGTACATACAAATTTTACTCAGTACGTTAAAGTATGATAGCTGGATTATTTTACAAGTGGCACGCTAACTACATGGTGTAAGCGTCAACCTCCGAAACTTAAGGTCCGAGGTTCGATCCCTGAGCGTTCTCAGTTTTTTTTTCAAATATAGGTACTAAGAAAAAAGTTATGGCCAAAAATAATAAATATTTCCCATCGGTTGTCTGTTTCTTGGTAATCGCCACTTTAAGTTAATATTTGTTGAAAAAAAAAAGCTGAGAACAGTCAGGATCGAACCTCGGACCTTAAGATTCGGAGGTTGACGCTTACACCACGTCGTTAGTGTGTCACATGGAAAATAAACCAGCTATCATACTTTAACGTACTGAGTAAAATTTGCATGTACCTTTTGTACCTTGTTTTCTGCAAAAGGGCCCCGCTTTCAAACTATCAAATATAGGTCTGGCAGCTCTGGGATCTTGGACTATAACATAATATGTTCATTTTCAGGTTAACTGATGGCCGAGATAAAATTCACCCACCAACAACTAGAAAGATTTAACGACAGAATAAGGAACTGTCTAGAGGATGCCCAATGTCGACATGTTTTTGAGCAGTATTTAATACTTTCAAGAAAACCTGTGCTCCACAACGCCTTGAAATTATGGATTGCAGCTAATGGCACAAATTCATTCGATGAAGATAAGTTTTTTGACCTTATTGAGGACGTGGATGGATTCAATGAGAATCCTCTGTTGAGTATATCAGAATGTGAACACAAGTTGGGTTACGTAAAGTTGGAATGTTGTAGAATTTTGGAAAAAATACGTCCTTATTTTATACAGTACCTCAGTAAACATCACTCATGATATTTTTGTTGAATTTTTATTTAATAATGTATAGGTTGGAAATTTTTATCATTTTATATGTGCTATGGTTCCTATAAATCAAATATTTAGAGCAGCTAAGTAAACATCACTCATGGTATATTGTTGTTGAATTTTTATTTAATAAAATATTTTGTTGTATCTTGGATATTTTTATCGTTTCGTATATATTTTATTTAATATAAAATAAATGTTTGGATAGTACGTAAATGGGGCACAAGCGTCTAGAGTAGGAGCCGCAATACGGAGGTTGTCTGACATCTACACTGGACTCCAAGCTGGACCCCAAGCTGGACAGTAGCTAGCTATACATCTTAATAAACAAATAAAAGATATTTTAACTTTACGAACCATTATTAGTAAGAAATTAACCGAAAACCGACGATTTCTAGAAATATCTCGAGGTCTGATAAAGAATACGTGTATAGAAAAAAAAACAGTTACGAGTAGTTATGTAGAGCACAATCGTACATTTTGGAACTATCATGTACTGTTTTGTAAAATTGCATGGAGATATATTTTTCGTGAAATGGAGTTCTTCGTGATTAGTTCTACAATTATCAATTATCTACATGTCATATTTGGTACATATAAGATAGACTTAACTAAGTAGGCAGGTATAGAGATATTGATGAACAATTTGAAAAAGAAATCCATCTTCATTAGCATAAACTAAATGAAAAGTTCACCATTTTATAAGTTACTGTGATACTCAATTATATTTGATTTATTCGTGTTTTTGTTTTATTCCTCTAGCGTTATTTTTCTGATATCAATTTTCTTCATATATTTTGTGTAGAATTCTATCTGAGAAAGTATTTACAATTAAGCTTCTTTGGGCAGCTCGCACAAAATTTCTTTACAATTTAACAATAGATCAAAAGCAATCATGTTATAGTACAGTACCTAGAAGTAAAAAATATACAAAACTTCGGAATAATGTCATCGTTCATTTTTGGCAGTATAATAGTAAATGATTCACAGAAAAGTTTCTATATTGTGCGTGGACTTGCTAATTCGCCCCTTCTCAAATATATATATATTTATTGGAGCTGAAAAAAAATCGGATTTTAAGAAGAAAAGGTTCTATGCAATTTCTCACTTAAATTGATAGTTTTTAAGTTGTAACGACTTCGAAATTAATTAATTTAGCTTAAAAAAAAAGGTATTTCCAAACGGCTTTCCTCAAGTATCTCGAAAAGTATTGCTTTATCGAAAAAATGTTACAGATCAATTACAGAAAGTATAAACTGGGAATTAATTATATTTTTTGTTTATTAATGTAGGATTAACAATTTCGGAGATATTTAAGTTTATATTTGGCATCCAAGTGTTCATAAGATAATTATTTAGAGTGTGAGTTCAATATCTCAGAAACTGTGACACCTATGTCAATAATGCTAATAGGTAGAATAATAGGTTGTTAATTAAGCTTTCAACTGTTTTTTAATTTGTTTCTGTAGCATAAAAAACAAAGAAGTTATCACCGAAGCAATGTGCGTCTTCACATTTGTTTAATAACAAAGTCACCATTTTCTTACTGTAATTAGCCAGTAAATAAAAAAAAAAAGGAATTTCAAACACTGTTTCTCATTAATATATAGCATAACGTAGATGCTCAAATCTTTTCGTTTGTATACAGCACTTGCTTTAGAAAAAATTACAGTTTAAACTATAAAGGTATTTTCGATAAAACGTAATTTTTTTTTCTTTTACAAATATCTCTATAAATATTAGTTTTATTGAAAAATGGGTAGATACCACAAATAATGAATAGAATTTCGATTTTTTATTTATTTACATAGATTTAATAGTTTCGGAGATATGAAAGTTTACAAATTGCTTCCGAACGTTTATGAGACGAAAAATGCAGTTTAAATGTTAAATATCTCAGAAATTGTGACACCTACGTCACGCATGCTAAGAAGTGAAATTGAAGACAATTAATTGCGCTTTCAAATTATTTTTTACTCGTTTCTGTAGCATAAGAGATAAAGAAGTTATGACAGAAAGATATTTTTTTATATAAAAAGGTCGCCATTTTGCTCCTTTCATTAGCTAGTAACTTAAAAAAAATAATCTCAAATACAGTTTTCCGTTCAAATGTGGCATTACTAGATGCTCAATTTTTTTTGTTCATTTAAAGCACTTACTTTAAAAAAATGCATTTTAAACTTAAAAGGTAATTTCAAAACACTTTATGCAAAATATAAACTTAAATATCTCCGAAATTATTAATCCTACATCAATAAACAAAAAATATATTTAATTCCCAGTTTGTACTTTCTGTAATTGATTTGTAACATTTTTTCGATAAAGTAGTACTTTTCGAGATACTTGACGAAAGCCGTTTGGAAATACCTTTTTTTAAGCTAAAATCGCAATACTGGAGTCGTTATAAATTAAAAACTATCAATTTATGTGAAAAATTGCGTAGAACCTTTTCTTCTTAAAATTTGATTCTTTTTCAGTTCCAATAAATATATATATTTTTTAAGTGCCACCCCCTGAGAGCAAGCCCCCGTACAATATAGAAACTTTTCTGTGAAGCATTTACTATATTACTGCCAAAAATGAACGAAATCCGTTCAATATGACATTATTCCGAAGTTAAAACCTCTAGTTACAGTACTATTATCTGAATATATTTATTTAAAATATAGTAATGATGTGAAACTCAAACTCCATCATGTATATTAGGTTGCATAACATAGAGCGCAGGTATAGAACCAACGAGGTCTTATTATATCGCTGTATAAAACCAAGGAGGTTTAAAAGCAGTGTTGCCAATTGCCGGAGAATTCCCCGCTTTTCGGAGAATTTGACTGCCTGCGGAGAATGCCTTTTTGACGGAGAATTGGCGGAGAATATAGGGTGACAGAATTTATAATTATTTCTTTATTAAAACAAGATAACGTAGCTCTCTGTTTTCTTGCAGTTTAGTAGTTTATGTAAATGATGACAGATGGCGATATGTGCGTATTCAGTTTCATTAAGAGTCATCAACAGAGGCCGGTTGGCCCGGTTGTCTACCAATGATCTCAAGTAGTGAGCTCGATGCTATATTGGAGTGTGGACTGATAGGCTGGAGCTGGAAGAAGCTTTAGAGAGAGAAAGCCATATTTGAAGGTTACCTGTCTCAGTTTCCTGAATAATTAGTTTACAAGTGAGGGGAAGCCAGAGTGCCTCCAAAAGTTTCTTTGAAAGGGAACAATAGGTTCCTATTGTTCATACTCATTCCAGTATATATATAGAGTTCACTAATCTCAAGTAGTGATGGGCATAACCGATTAATTTAGGGTGACCAGATTTTTGTGCTGGACACTTCTGCTGGGAAAAAAATTGATGAGCGGGGTGGAGCAGAAATCCGAAAAATTATTTCTTGATCCCAACATTTTTTGATGACCGAGAGGAAAAATTTTTTTGATCACAGATAGTACTCCAAAATGCTGGACTGTCCAGCGAAATTCCGGACGTATGGTCACCCTAGATTAATTTCAATAACCGAATACTAGGTATTCAAGTTATTTCAATAACCGGATAATCATTCGAGTGATGGTCACTTGAATGATATGCATAACTTACAAGGTTATTTAACAATTATTGTTCAAATTCCGATTCATAAAAAATATTTCAATATTTTTGGGTACTTAATGGTTAGTCGAGTTATCTCATCACTAATCTCAAGCGTGCTCCAAACCTGGTTGTGGTGATTCATCACTACCAGGTTTTATTAATTCATCATTACTGATGAATTAAAATATCAATTTGTGCAAATTAGTCATGGACTAATGGATTACATATTGGGAAGCAAATAAAGATCAATATATTTTTTGTTGTATACAAGATTTTGATATTTTATTTTTTGCGGAGAATTTCTTCGATTTGCGGAGAATTTTAAGGCAGTAGGCGGAGAATTTTAGAAAGCTCTGTTGGCAACACTGTTTAAAAGATCACAAGTTACAAGCAATTCCAATTCATTTATCCACGGTTTGTTTGGCCAATTATTTCAGGAGGGGCGTGGTGGAAGAGATTTTGGTTTATTTAGTTGCAGTAGAGTACTGTTGTACTGTTTTGAGTACGTTTTTGATACAATTCACGAATGAATAATGTTTTTTGTTGACATTCTGTTTTATTAAATGAACTCAATCGTATCAGCTAAATTACCATATAGGTACCAATAAATTAAATTAGATTTGAAAACGGAGTAAATTCTATACATTTTCAAATTATTAGCAACTTTTAAGTTAAAGTGACGCCCATGGTTTCTTAGTTACATGTGAAACTTTAGGTTAGTATAACCCACGTACTATCTTCTCAAAACGACCCAGCAAACACAAAAAATTGCTGCCCTTAAATGGGCCACTGTATAGCGATCAATGGCTTTCTTATGGCATAGGCGAGCCTTTTGTGGGTCATAATAAATTATATGCAGGCACAGGGGCGGGTTAAGGGCCGGGAAAACCGGGCGACTGCCCGGGTCGCCAAACTGAGGGCAAAAATTGTTTAATTTTTTTAATGTACCATTTTTATTACTTTTCGTTGGAAAATAATATCAAATAATATCAGTATCTATATCAGCTAAAACGATAATACTGCCGATTAGTCGAATAACAATAAAACCTAAATAATTCAAAAATGTAACACAAACGTTTTTGTTCAGCTTGAGATATAAGCACTACTTATACCTCAGGCTTCTCGTCCTGTTATTGACTGAGATGGAGTCGATCATTAAAGATTTTGCATAAATGAAGGCTGGCATTCATTCACAAAAAATTCAGAATATTCAGAAAATTGTTATATCAACACACCATTGTATTTCATTGTAGATAATTTACTGTTTATAAATAAATGAAATAAATAAATGGCAATTCGATTTGTGTGAAATATTAAAATAATAAAGAGGAACCTTCCTCTAACTAAACTTATGGCGGTCTCATTATAATAGCGTTCATGTAGACAAAGAAATTTATATTGCAAATTAATTATCATTAATAAAAGGTTCTAAATGCACATTGATGTGTAAACATAAATTACTTGAGAATGGTTTATGGAAATGCAATAAGATTTTTTTTATTTCTAATGATCTGAAAATAATGTTTTATAAGAATATTTAGAAATATGTAAAAAATAAAAAAGTTACAGGGAAAATACCGACAGCCACCCCCTAAAACTACACCTTAAGCAGAAGAGAGGGTTTGACTGATACTATGTAAACTGATGTCCAGACTGATTTTTGTGTAAGCTATAACTATGTGGTTTCCCAGGTAGCAAGGGTACGTTATAATGACGTCAAAATCTGGTGTTTCTGGTCAAAAAGACGTCAGGGCACTAAAAATCGACGACAGAATGACGTCTTATAAATGACATTAAAATGACGTGCTACATATCACATCATATTGTCGTTTTTTTCGTTGTTAAATTTATTTATATTTTATCGGATTACAAACTTTAAAACTCGCTAATGGCATTTTGTTATCGTAAGCAGACTGTAAAATTTAAAAAAAATAAACCGTGTCGTGAGGGATAAGTATTGGCGTTTTTATTCGAGGATATAATGTTTTTTAACATTATCCAAAATAATTTATATTCGAAAGAGTTTGCAAAGATTCGGCAGTTTATTTGTTTAAATTATATTTCTATCTATTCTTTTAATAATAAAATTAGATTAAAATGCATTAAAAAGCAAAATCTATCCGTTGCGTGTTCCAACTATAAAGTCTTTAGGTAAATAGCCTCAGAAAGGTTGGTGGCCGAGTGCTTAAGGCGTCGTCTTCCAAGTCATGAGGTCGGCGGTTCGGCCCCTGCTCATTCCGTTGTTTTTTATTGCGAAAAAAATTTTAGTTGTTCTTTTTTAAGGTAATAATTGCTTATTTGTTTTTTTTTTCAATTTTAGGTCTGTTTTAGTCCATTAAATATTCTATTTATGTTGTAGATGACGATATTACACCTTTAACGTTTTTTCTCCAACACGCTTCCCAGGTTTGTATAAGTATCTCAACTTAAAACTTTAATTCTTAAAATAGTTGACTCCTAACTTCCCCTCCACCGCTCATCAAGTTTGAGATAAGGAAAATTTTTTTTTTCGGATTTTTCCCTCTCTGCTCTTCAATTTGGAGATCTGGGGAAAATATATTTTTTTAACGAACCGCCACTAATACTAATTAATGTAATAATTACATTGTTCAACAACTAAAGAAAGATTTTCATATATTTTAAATAAGGCAAGAAATTTAATTTCACATAATAAAGACTTCATTCACCACCATAAATACTGCTTTTAGCATCCGAAATAGTGGTCGCCAAGCTAGCTCAGTTGGTTGAAGCGTCAGTACTGTAATACGGACAACGGGAGACATGTAGGTTCGAATCCTACAGACCGCAATTGGTAAAGGTAAGTAAAAATGAATTTAATAACTTAATAAACATTATCATTTGTAGGCAACCCTTGTGAGAAAAAGTTGGAGTGATGGTAATAGTATATTATGTAACAGGTTTTATAAACGTCATTTTAGTCACGAGTATTATTAATCGCGAGCGACGCGTAGCGGAGCGAGTGTTTAATAAAATGAGTGACTAACAAGTTTATAAAACGTGTTGCATACTATACTTTTTCTACGACAGCAAATATCTAAATAAAAAATTTGGAAGTTATTTTAATATTTCATTTATTAACGTATCAATAACATGGTAACAGTAAAAAATTACTAAACTATTGTTCTACTTATTGTGTATATTAATGGTTACATTGGAAACATTTTGGCAATTGCTAAAAAAACTAAGTGATTTTCCTAAATGCGTTCCATCGAACTGTGTTAAATTTGCTTCATGATTTGAATTGAAGCTAATACTTGGTCCACTTTCATTTTTATCAATGCTTGAACTTTGAGCAATTGCAATATCAATATTCTCTTTATTTTTTTGCATTGCATTATTTTGAACAGTGTTCATGATTTTAGTAGCGGTCTCAATTTTATTGTTTAACGAGTGGTCAATATAACTCTCTGCAACAGCTGTGGATCGCCACCCTCCATGACGCTTTAATGCTGTGATGTCCGCACCCGAGTCCACCAAAATCGTCGCTGAAGACCTTCTTAGGCAATGACCAGTATAAGCAGCAGGGTCAGGTAATTTTAAGAATTTTGCTACAACGCTAGAGAAGCTGCCAAATTTATTAATTCCAATTGGCTGTTTTCTACATTTTCCTCGCTGGTAGTTTAAGAAAAATCGGGTAGTACTTGTCAGGTTTGGAGGTCGAAGTTCCATGTATTTCTTGCATGTATGATAGAAATTACCTCCAATAACAAACTGACGTTCCGTTTTTGTTTTCGTGTCAGGAATGTGAACTAAAGGGGCCGTGTTAAGGTCTTCAACATCACTTGTTTGAATTTTCGTCAATTCTTCCCGCCGACAAGCTCCCATTATTCCAAAAAGTAACCCTACCTAAAGTATTTATAATTTTGTTTATTTTTATTTAATTTGGTTTTATACTATTACCTTTGTAAATAGGTATTCTTCGTCTGGAGCAGATGATAAGAATTCTCTAATTTGCTGGGGTGTCAATATTTTCGACTTTTTAGGTCTGTAACCGTCTGATTTACGCTTCAGAAATGCGCACAATTTGGGGTACTTGCTAATATCAACATTGTTTTTTAGATTGATTGTCGTCCGCAGCATTGAATAGATTGCCCACAAAGAGGACGGTTTCATCTTTTTCGACAAATTTTGGAAATAAGCAAGTAATACATTCTCAGAAAATGAATTTGTTTGGTTTTCTTGACGCCAATCTTGGAAAAGTTTATATGCACGTTCGTATAGGCCAGTCCAACACGCTGTCACTTTGCTTTGTTTGTACTACAGCAACCATCTTTTTTGTGGTGGGGTAGGGTCTTGGCCGGCCTAAAGGGAACCTTACACGTTCAGTAATAATATCATTCCAGAAGTTCGTTACAGAAACATCATTACTAAAAATTTTCCCGTCATTCCCTGTCATTATTTTCACACCTTACATGTCCATTATTTAAGAAAAAAGCATATCTAGCTATAATTATTGAATTAAGTATGATTGAAAAAACGCGAAAATTCAGGTAATGAGATTACTGAACGTGTATGGTGCCCTTTAGGCCTGTCGAAAACCCTAACTTACCCACAAAAGATGGCTGCTGTAGTACAAACAAAGCAAAGTGAAAGCGTGTTGGACTGGCCTATTGACTTTTAGATTTTTCTGGCAGCAAACTAGCAGTTGCCGATGCCGCTGCTTGAGTAATTTCAGGCGGAGTACCAATGAAAACATCTTCTTCACTTTCACTGTCGTTTAGGCTCATTTTTTTCCAAAAAATACAAAATTACTTGTCTCTTGTCACAAGGCGTCGATTTATTTTGACAGATTGATGACAAGAATTACGGAAAACTAACTTGATTTTTGCCATTAAAATATCTAGAATTAACCTCAGCCGTGACTAATATCTCGTTGCTAAGTTCAGCCTGTGACTAAAATGCACGAAGTCACGGTTTGTCGAAAGCGTGTTTAAAGGATTATTTAGCGTCATGGAAACGTATACGATAAACGCCATTTTAAAGATGGAAGTAGAAAAACAATATTAGATATGTTAATGTACTTAAATAAAATTACGGATGGCTAACAAACAAATTCATTAGGACAAAACTTATGCATTACTTATTTTATTTTTATCAAGTAGATTACTAACTAGTATGTAGTTTTATATGCTCCTATTACTAAAAACCTGTGGGGGATTACCAAATATAACCTGAAAAAGACGTCATTCGTCTGAGACATTAGAAAGTCATTTTCACGTTTCATTTACGTCATCTAACTAGTCATTTCTCGTCACTGACCATTTTTTCACGTCATTTTCACGTGCCTTTGCTACCTGGGATACAACATATGCATAAGCATATATTATAAATCGTGATGTTTTGCATTTTCCTTGGGTGTGGATATTAAAACCACCACTTGTTTTCTGTAAAATGTTATCATGATGCTTCGATCAAAAAGACGCCCCCTCGAGAAAATGGTTTTTTCGGAAAAAAAATTTTTTGCAAAAATTATGTGTACAAGCAAAACTGCAAAATTTTTTGCGGAAAACGTTTTTTTTTAAATTTTATATATTATGAAGTAATAATCTATTTATAAAACATATTTGCAAATGACCATAATAATAAAAAAATATTGAATTGTATTTTTATCTGCGTCTTCATTCAACAATTGAAAAATGGCGATTTTAATTGTAGTCACTTTGTAGTGATATATATGTCAGCAAAGTATTTGTCACATATTAGAGGTGGCAAAAACCAAAATTATTTCCCTACAAGTTACATTTCCCATAAAGTAGCAGATGCCACCAACGTTATAGTTGTTGCTACTTTAAAAGTGGTGACGGGAACTACAACAATTTCACTGTGTAGTTATATTTACCTAGATGTAACAAATGACGCTATAAGATCTTGGTAATTATTGCTACCAACTTATTTTCATGTTGGTGCAATTGGCAGATACGAGATTGGTAATTTTTTTTTTGAATTGGCAACACGGTAATAACTGTTAAAGTGTCACTGTGTGTGATGTCAACATCACCTATAGACTATATGTCTATAGGTGGTGTTGGTGATGTGGATTAAAAGTAACAATTATTATACTTTTATCATGTACTTTTTATTATCTGATATTATTAATTAAGTTGTTAATAAACTTGTGCAAATAAAATATTTGTTTATTTACAGAAAACGATGTACAATGTATGTCTTGTAAATATATTTATTAACGTAAGGTGTGTAATAATATGAAAAATACATAGTTTTCATATTTTAGCGATCAGTTTACATTTAATTTCATTCAAAAAATAGTAAGTAAGTATTTATTTGAAAAGGAAAATCCAAATATACAAATTCACTTTTCTAATGTAATTACAAAGAATCATAATTTATACATAAATAATATAGGCACTTGCACACTCAGACTAATACATATACAAGTAAATTAAAAATAACGGGGAAAAATATATAAAACAAGTGGAGTTAAGTGGCTTTGGATTTGGGGGTTGTCTACTATCTGTGGTGTGTTTATGTTTATGTTAATCAATCGACTATATATAGCTACAATTTTACGTTTGAATACAGGTAGAGAGATAGATTCCTTTCATCCTCTGGCAATTTGTTATATTGATCGAGGCCTTTATATAACATAATTTTCCTAGTTTGACTTAGATTTTGCCTTGGTATATAAAATTTGTTGGTATTTCTTGTGTGGTGTTGATGTATTTGGTTTGCATAAAATATAAACTTATTTAAATACTTGGGTATTAAGTTATTTAAAATTTTGAAAATAAATACCATAGCCATGAAAAGCAATCTATCTTTTACAGACAGCCACTGAAGAGAAGAAAGCATATGTTGGATTGAGGTATATCGGCTGCATTTCAAAATCACTCTTATTCCTCTATTCTGTACCTGTAGTTTTTGAAGGGAAGTTATTTTATTTAAATCGAAGGAATATCATAGACTGGCACAGTAATCGAAATGAGGTTGGATAATGGTGTTGTAAACTGTTATTTTTGTCATCACTGATAACTTTTGAGATATTCTAGAAAAGCAATATAGTTTTTTTGCTATTTTTTTTGTATATATATTCAGTTCAATTTATTCTACACAAACAATGTCGTTTATATCCGTTCTCCATCGACAAAATATTTATTAAATTTGGAGTTTTTAATCGGCAAATTCATTTAATATGCTCAGTGGATCACTAACTGAACTATGGGTCAATCTGTGTTTTAAAGACAAGTTGTAACTTTCGTGTAGTACACAGTATCACTAATATCACTGTTATAGTTTTCGATTACTTTTCTCCTTGTGTTGATGAGAACACTTTTGCACTTGTTGCCAAAGATGATGGTTTTGCTGTGGCGAAATAATCTTTCATGTTTGCACCATATTCTGCAGAATCACTATTTCTACTAATGTTTAACTGTTTCTTCAGTTTTCTATAAAACGTGGATGAGTGCTGATAAACTTTATTTCGCTTTTACTGAGCATTTCAGATGCCGCCATTTTATTCAATGCCAATAATTATATAAATTGTCTTAAAAGTTAATATTACTTTATAGTAGATTTTCAAGGTATATCTAACTTTGTAGTCATTTTTAATTAGTGGGGAGTAGTAAAAATAACTTCAAAGCCCCTATGTTTCTGGAAATAACCTCATTTTTACTCGAGATGTCACTCAACTTTGAAGTTCCAGAAAATTTCCCAACAACGTACCGGGGGCTTAAAATTGCGCACTTGAAGTTATCGTTACTTTGAAATGGTCCTTTAGTAACGCTGTGCAGTCGGCATTACTACCAATTTTCACTTTGCAGTTGAGGATGCTTCAAAGTAATGCAGAGTAGTATCCGCGACGTTGCCGATTCTGCAGCAGTTACTTGAAAGTGTTATAACTATAATGCCTGAATTCAGTAGAATCTACATAATTGTCACTACAAATGCATACCACAAAGTGAATATTACCCTAAAGTCGCAAAATTAGTAACAGTTATGTCATTCCTACTATATTAAAGTTCCGATGCCTCAGATGCCATTAAATGTAAAAATTTGTTAAGAAAATCCTAATTTCTCAAAATAAACAAAAAATAACTAATTCATCCATTTACCCGTCTTATATCGGCCATATTGAGGGTGCAACATAAAATTTTTAATTTCTGACTTCATATTTGTGATCAGTGACCCCAAAAACATAAGTAATATAAGTTTCATTAATTTATTCTTAGTACACCATTAATTATTAATTTTTTTACTTTAGAGGTGGTTTTCAGCCTCTTGGGGGTTAAAGCATATCTATTTCTTTTTAATATTTGAAGCTGATACCCTAATGTTTAAGAATCCGCAAACAAAAGAAAACTCCAGGCCGCTATAGAATTAGTCCAAAGTTTGGGTAGTTTTTAACACCAAGTGACTGTACTAAGGGGCCTATTAGATTTGTGAATGGGGAATAAAGAAAAATAAATAAAAACTTATTTTAATAGTCAGTGGTAGTAAATAAAAAAACAAAACCAAAAATTTGTTTAATTAAAACAAAATTATTTTTGGTTTATTCTCATGGACGACTAAAATTAGTTTTTTTATTATTATTTCCTTTTCATAAACTGGGTAGGTCTGTATTTTCGAAACCAATAAAAATGAACCTACTACCACTTTTGTGCTTTTTAGTCTTACAAATAAAGTCTACTTTATGCTCCCAAGACTTGAACAAAACGATACGGGACACCTTGTATATTTCGTTTATACGTCTAATGATAAGTTTTCATTCAATAATATAAGTTTTGATATTACATCATTGCATGCATTTAAATCTATATTAATTTTGCAAACACATAAGGTACTTTATATACCTACACGTTTTATGCATACAATTTAAATGTGTAAAGTTACACAATAAAATATAAAAGCATAAACCAAGCTTGTTAGCTTTGTCATTACAGTCAGCGACCAGGGCCGACTTAAATATGTATATGTGCAAATAGAAGGAATTCTTGTTTGTGGAAGAAATGCCTCTTTAAGATAAAAGTCAAACATTGTATATATTTCCCTTGAATTGAACATGTCGGTTGTCCATTTTTATAATTTTGGCAGCATTTGAGTGCATACAAAAGACAGTATAATTAAAGCTCTGTGCTCGAGCACATTTAGGAACACATTGTTTTGTCCTGGAAATATACTGACTAGGGGGCGGTTTATCAACGCAGGGTCAAATTTGCATGTTACTTAACCCCGGGTTTAATTTAAACCTCAGGTCAAATTGAGTATTAAACCCACATCCGTTGATCCACTACATTTTATGATGTGGGTCAGAAAACCCGAATAATCTGATTTTGTTAACGCTTCCTACACAGTTGCCAACACTAAGTTGATTGTGATTGGTCGAAAAACAACCTTACAGTGACAACCACTAGCAACAACAATCATAATATAAACTAGAATATTTGTTGGTTGATAGTTATGTTTTTATTGTAAAAAATAAGTGAAACCCCAAGAAAGGTAAGCAGATGCCCTAATTTTACTTACATATCCAATGGAAGTATAGTAACGACAATAATTTTTTTTTAATTTTTTATTGTTCAAATAGGCTTAGAATGTCATGAAACGTCGAGTTTTAAGTTTGAGCAAAAAAAATTCTGTCTGTTGGTCGGTCTTTTTTGTGTGCACGATTACTCTGGAACCGTTTAAGATATTGACTTGAAATTTGGTGCACGTGTGTATTTTAACGAGATCTAGAACTAGAATATATTTTCATTTTATTCCGTTGAAGGGGTAAATTGGGGTAAAATCTAGGTGTGAAATTTTAAGATTTATAAACACCCTACAGGTTGCATTGTAATTCGAGTCTTATGAACAAATGAACATCAGGGTGCCTGCCTTACAAGATTATTTTAGCAAGTTGCTAAATTGATACGAATGTGTGTCTAGCATCTACGATTTCAAATTAGAATACCATGCAACGTGTACGGTGTTTATAGATCTTCCATTATTTTCTTGATTCTATAATAAGTGGGTAACCTCGAGCAGTATGGATGCGCAATAGGTTTCCCCGAATATTATGGATTAGTCGGGGAGCCCTCCCTAGCTGTACGTGCACCCCCCGCCCGATCCTTGGGGACAATGTTTAAGACATTTTCTAAAAAAAACTGGCTGTACTTTCAAAATGGCGGCCATATATTAAAAAAAACTGTTCCCAATGTTGTTTTTGTCATTTAACACAAAAACTAAAAAAGATGGACAAAAACTTTCTTCACAAAAGACAACGTGCATAAAATTTTCTACAATTTTGTAGTTATACAATATTTTGATAGGAGTGACCATTTTCCAGATAAATGAGTCCAAAATTAAGAAAACATGGAAATGCATATATCGGTAAATCACTTAGAGGAAATAACTGTGACAATTATTGTAAGGCGTATAATATAACTTTATATTATTAACATAAAAATTAAATAAAATAAACTGAAAAAAATTGATAATAACAATAATATTATAATTTGCAGACATTTATCTCGAAAACGGTAACATGGTATCTGGAAAACGGCAACTCCTATCCAAATATTGTATAGGAACAAAATTGTAGAAAATTGTATGGACTTTGTTTTTTGTACAGAAAGTTTTTCTCATTCTTTTTTAGTTTTTGTGTTAAATGACAAAAACCATATTTGCAAATTTTGCTTTTTTTAACGGACGCCATTTTGAAACGACCCCTAAAAAATTTTAAAAAAGCAGTTTGCGAAAAAAATGTTCAAAATTCCGGTGCCCCCCCTGGTCCAGGGACTCCCGTTTAAAATTATTCTTTTTTGTCATATACATTTTACTTTTCATAAAAATTTAATAGGTTTTGGAGTTTATGAAAATATTTTCATTATTAACTGAAATACAATGAACTGAAATTTTGTAATTTACAATTTAACAAATTACAAAATTTCAGTTCGTTGTATCTCAGTTAGTAATGAAAATATTTTCATAAACTCCAAAACTTATGTTTGCATTTTTATGAAAAGTAAAATGTATATGACAAAAAAGAATAATTTTAAACGGAAGTCCCTAGGCCAGGGGGGCACCCGAATTTTGAAAAATTTTTTCGCAAACTGCTTTTTCAAAATTTTTAGGAATGCTTCTCTAGATGTTATTTCCCATATTTCGTATGGGTTTCATGCGCCACAGACGAGAAAAAAATTACTGAAATTTCACCATCCGCCACTGGCTTTTCTCGAGTACTATAGATGCGAAGTGGGTTACTTCAAGTAGTATGGATACGCAGTATGTTCCCCCGAGTATTATGGATGCGAAGTAGGTTACCTCGAGCAGTATGGATGCGCAGTAGGTTTCCTCGAGTATTTCGGATGTGCAGTGGCTTTTTTCGAGTACTATAGATGCGCAGTAGGTTACTTCAAGTAGTATGGATGTGCAGTTTGTTTCTTCGAGTCAAATGGATGCGCAGTGGCTCTCTTCGAATACAATGAATGCGCAGTAGGTTTCCCCGAGTATTATGGATGCGCAGTATGTTTCCTCGAGTATTTTGAATGCGCAGTGGGTTACCTCAAGTAGTATGGATGCGTAGTATGTTTCCTCGAAGAAAATGCTTGAAGTAGAAGCTTTACTTCTATCATGCAGTCCATGGCACACAATAATTTTTTATATGCTTGTCATGCCACTTTCTACGTAAGTATTACTTCCACATTCAGTGGAGTGCAATTATAGTATTTTCGTTGAAAGAGACTTGGATAGGAAGTCTGGATGTGGAAGTAGTGATTCGTTTTTCATCAGCAGAGCTGTTGCTATTAACTAAAATACGAAATAAATATAAACACGTCCTAGAATGAAAAGAACTGATGCAGTGTTTTGGAGGGACAAAGAAGCTTCTTGGAACAACAGCAATCAGTTTTGTCTGTGAAAGAGCCATAAGTAAGAATTTCAATATACGCATTATTTTTCGGTTTTAGCTAAGGAAGGTAAAGCAATTACGAGAAAAAAATATAAGGCAAAGATTATATATGCTGTAGATTTACTGGCATGCAATCTCCAGTAATAAATAAAATATTAAGAGTTGCGTAACATCTCAATTTTAAAAGCAATTGATTTATTGGTAAAACTGCATAATATCCACAGTGCAATAAAATAGATTTTAATATTTGCTTCTCAGCTACATTAGAAAACTATTTTACCTATCGGTTGGAAACTCGAAACGATCGATGCCTCGATTTATTCTAAAGTTAATATTACTGTAGGCTTTTTTAGTCTAAACCTGATAAAAAAGTCCACATTATCATAGACTTATTCAAAAGGAATATTTCGTTTCATGAGTTTGTAGGACCGTCTCTACTGTTCCAAAAATTCGAAAATATCTTCATCATTTATTTCGTCGAAAACTTGTTAATAATTTTAGCATAAAATAACTTCCATGCAATTATCCACAAGGAACATACAATTTTTAGGTTGCCCTTGGGCTAAGAGGCACAACCTGCACTTTGAAGTTCGAGTTAAATTAACTCTGACTTTACCTCAAAGTTGATTTTATCCTGCAACAAAGTAACCACTTTGTCCTAAAGTTAGCCTTTAACCGCGGGGTAAATTAACCATTGATAAACCTGCCACAAATTTTTCGTAACTGATAATTAACTGGAAATGTTCGAAATCATCTGTGATATGTCTCAAATGTATTTGTAGTAAGTATTATACTTTCTCCTTGAAGCTTATTCAGATATTGCTGACATGACATATGAAATACTTATTGAAATAAATCAAGTCAGAACAGCATACAATCTAGACATATTACCTGTTCAATTGTTGGTGGTATAATTATTGTCGATTCTTAAATGTAAAAATGAAGTTACGTAATTTCAGACGAGGATTACGTAGTGGATATACCATCCTTCGGAGGGGATGTAAAGCAGGCGGTCCCTTGTCTATTAAATGTTAGGCAAGTAAAAGATCCCTACTCTTCTTAAGGGAAGAGGTTCGGCAAAATTTCCAGGTTGGGGGTAGCTCGTCTCCTGGCGTCGGTGATAGGCCCTGTAGCGGAAATAGGCCGACGTTAAACAGTTAAAAAAAAATTTAAAAAAAATAACAAAAGTTATACAGTGAAATTGCTAAGCATAACAATCCAGTTTTTGATAATAACATGAAATTTTGCACATTGATGTTGTCCTAGAAACTCCGAGGAACTCTAAGAAACTCATCTGGGGAACTCCGAGTATTTCTGGAGGAATTCGGGAGGAGTCTAAAAGAACTCTTCCAAAGCTATGACACTAACGTCAACTTACGCATGCGCGTCTAGTTATGAAAATAAAGGAAGCTCTCGGGAACTCTAGAGAGAAACTCAGTGTCGTAAAGGAGAACTCTGTAAAACATTTAATCCGTGGTGATGCCCTTGGTTGTCAGCTTATAGCAACACAGTACTCAAAGCTTTTCTAAGTGTATCAAGCAATAGTACCCTCTCATCAGAGTTGCAAATAGGAGCATGCCCTCTTTTCGACTTAATCGTTGTGTGTTATCTTCGACTTGGACATCCAACACATCGACTCCAACGTACCGAGCTTCGTCTATCTACAAGACTCCATACGCAGAGTTTAATGTCTTCAAAAAATCTTTCCTTTCCCACATAAAGCGTGAAGTATCTGAATACACCAGTATAATTATTTATTTACCCGCCAGAGTTGTAAATGAAGACCTATTAATTTAATTACATGGATGTACCTATGTCGTTAGTATATCAGCGAAATTTTCAATGATGCTTTGGCTACTTTGTTGGATAAATAATGTTAATATAGTTTATAAGTGCTAGACCAAACTTTGGATATGTTCCACCACCACGTCATACAAATAAAATAGCGTTTGTATACCGGGTGTAGCACGAACGTTGTGTACCCCCAATTATTCTTTATTTTTGCAAATAAATTATTGAAACTTTATGCACCGTTTTACTTGCTAAATGTCACCCAGGTAGAACGCTAATATTGAATTAATATTGGCTCAATATTCTGACTACATTGGCTCAACATACAAAACTTAATATTGAACCAATAATAAATGTGAGCATTTCACTATATTGAATCAATATTGGTTAAACTACATTGAGGAGATATTCAGAAACTATATAATATTTTATTCCAATATAGATCAATATTTAAAAGGATGTATTGATCCAACATTTAATGTACAGTTGACCCAATGCACAAAAGTGGCAAAACAATTTCAAATTTTATTGATAAACATACGTTTACGTATACATAATATTTGTCTAATATACAGGGTGTTTCACGAGGAAACGGACATGCTTTAATGGCAGATAGCGGGCACCTAGGGTAATCATAATCACCCATAGAAAAAGCTTGTAGGGCCCTCGTTTCTGAAATACAGGGTGTTTTAGTTCATATTTGGCACATATAATACACTAATGATCCTGAATAAGTTAAATATCACACATACAAAAAATCCAGGTCCGGACTCGAAAAAAAAATACCTTGTATATGTTTTTATTTAAATTTCAATATTAAATTCGAAAAATACATAAAAACTGAACAAAACGGCTTAATTAATTTTTTTGCCACACTTTAGCCGCATTCGAAATAAATTCCCCTAAATAATGCAATATGAGACTTTAGAAAATATCGATGAATGTTACGCGTAAAAAATGCTCTTTTTTTTCAACAATAATTATTATGTTTTAATCACCAATTTTTATGAATGGGGCAAAATAAACAAAAAAAATAATGTTAGAGGCCACCGAATCAAGAATTTATTTCATTCCTTTCATTTATTAAAAACTAGTAAAACAACAACACAACCTACTTATTAACAACAACAATAATGCTAATATAAATAATATAACTACCAATGAGCAAGATGCATGAATTTTAAAAATGCATTAATTTATTATTTTTTCATTATACATATTATATAAGCCGAGTATATAATAAAAGGAAACTATAAAAAAAGTTATTTTGTAAAAAAAAATCATTTTAAAATTCAAATTTTATCGGAACAAAACCACGTGACTATAAACGGTACTGATGTCATCTGGCATAACGTTTTAGTTTCATCCATAGACCGCAGATTTCTAAATTCACCGGTGGAGCGCATCAGTAAGAAATAACATTATATGATAGATAGATCTTTATAGATAGATAGATCTTTATTGGTCATATATACATAAATTATGTTTTGACACGTCAAAAAATATGGCAATAAAAACCAACAAAAAGTGGTTGTCTTAAATAGAAAAAAAAAGTACACTTTAAATAAAACAAATAAATAACAAAGTAGAGTAAATAACAGTAAGCACATAGAATAACAAACAATCATTATCACACAATTAAACGAGAAAAATCAGTTGACAAGAATTCGTCAAAATCATAGAATGCATTTTCAAGGAGGAAACGTTTAATTACATTTTTAAAGCGAGTACAGTCAAGTGTTTGTACATCAATCGGTAACACATTGAAAAATTTTACTGCATAATAGCAGGTGCCATTTCTGGTTTTTGAAAGTCGGAAAAAATCCAAATATATATTGCCCCTATTACGAGTTGAGTACGTATGTACACTTTCACATGTTATGTAATTATTAAGGTTATTTTTAACATGGACAAGGCACTGCAGTATATAATTACAGGGTAAAGTCAGTATCTTAAGGCTTATAAAAGCATCCCTACAATCATCTCTATATGATAGCCCAGCAACGATTCTGACAGCCTTTCTTTGCAGTGAAAAAACTGTTGAGGTATGTGCCGAGTGGCCCCATATTAAAATGGCATAAGTGAGGGAAGATTGAATTATTGCATGATATGCCATTAAAACCGTTGACTGTGACAAACAATTTTTTAAATTGCGCAATAAGAAAATATTGCGTGATATATTCTTGCAGATGTAGGACGTGTGTTCCTCCCATGTTAACTTACTGTCCAACATAATGCCCAAAAATTTAACGCAATGAGAGGTCGTTTGTACAGAGTGCTGTCTTAAAGAAAAAATCATAGTCTCTGTTTTATCGTCATTCAATATTAACTTATTGTTTAAGAACCAGTTGTGAACCATAGACAAACTGTTTTGAGCTTCTGATAATAAAGTGTTACAATCTTTATGGGAATGAGCCAATGTTGTGTCATCAGCAAAGAGAGTGAAATTTGTTGAGGGACTACTGTTTGGCAAATCGTTAATATAAATAAGAAATAAAACCGGTCCCAAAACTGAACCCTGAGGGACTCCAAATTTAATATCAATGGTACCAGAGTTAACATTATTAAAATGAACAAATTGATGACGATCAGTCAAATACGACATAATCAATTTTCTGCTACTCTCAGAGAAATAGTAAAATTTTAGTTTGTTCACCAAAATATTGTGAGGCACACAGTCGAAAGCCTTACTTAGGTCTAAAAATTGCACATGCACAAATTCTTTGGCCTCGAAACCTTTATTTATTACATTTATCAACGAATTAATTGCTAACGTCGTTGACAATTTTGACCTGAAGCCATATTGACAACTATTGAAAAGATTACAATTTTCAAAATAATTTGTGATTTGAGATTTGAGAACTACCTCAAAGATTTTGGCAAATAATGGCACGATAGAAATAGGCCTGTAATTTGCCGGATCATCAATACAGTTTTTTTTAAATAAAGGTAACACTTTTGACAGTTTAAGACATTTTGGAAACACATTCTTTCTAATGCATTCATTAATTAGTTTAGTGAGTGGAATGATAATAATATATTTAATACAATTGAGAATTTTAATGTTGATATCATAAGCATCTTTACTCTGTTTGTTTTTCAGATTAGCGATTACATCTAAGACTTGATTGTAAGTGACTTCAGTAAAAATAAAATCCTTGTCAGCACCAGTTTCTATGGAACTTGTAAAATAATTTTCAAAATTGTCGGTGGGAGATGACAGGGAGTTAACTAAATTTTGAGCAATGTTTCCAAAATAATTATTAAATTCGTCAGGAGAAATAATTTCTGACGAATTGTCTGTTTTATTTTTATTTACATTAACTAAATTCCACATTGCTTTTTGCTGATTCTTATTTCGTCGTATGTAGTTATCGTTTGCTACTTTCTTGGCTTTTAATATTTCATTTTTATAAATACGTTTTTTGTCATTAATCATTTTTTTCAAATCGCTAGTAGGATTAGTCTTATAAATATCAAGAAGGAAATGTAATGTCTCTCTCAATTGACGCAAATCATCAGTGTACCAAGTTACATTAACTTTCTTGTCACTGGTTAAGATTTTGGACTTAACTGGAAAAAACATGTCCAGAGCAGAAGTAATTATATCTAAGAAAAATTCAGATTTAACATCAATATCTATCGAAGAATCATCGATAAACCCCCAATCGATCTCTTGCAGATATCTGTTTAAATTAAATAAACCTATATCGGAAATAGGTCTGAAAGAAATTTTCTTTGATGCTCGTGGAGGCTCACAGTTCATTATACTTAAATTGATACCAATATGATCAGAGAAGTGCGTATCAAATAATTGCAAATTACAATTATCAAGGCAAAAGTTAATAAACATGTTATCCAAACAATTGCCGAGACGAGTAGGAGCATCATTGCATGCAATGAAACCAAAAGAACTGAATAAATTAATAAGTGTGTGAACCTGTTTATTGGGGTTATTAAAATGAACATTAAAATCTCCTGAGAAAATTACGTTTTTGCTTTTTTGTGTGATAAAGTTCAAGGCACACGTAAGCTTCTGCAAAAATATATCAAAATCCCCAAGAGTAGGGGATCTATATGTTGTTATTATTATAAAATTGTCACAAACAACAGCAGACAGTTCGCAATGCTTCTTGATATGATTGGCTAATTTGAAAAACACAACCAATCAGCTTCGTATTTTATCCACCCAGCGGTAAATTTAGAAAAGTACGGAGACAAGTGACAAGTTTGATAGTTTTGACAGTTTACATCTGCTAGTGCTGAAATATTAAATTGTGTGTTAATTAAATGTTAAATTTTAGTCTGCTGACCTTTAAATATCGATTTGTTTATTTTTGTAAAAATTATTAGTGTATTAATATATCTAAGTGGTAAAAATGACGAACAGCGACTTTGTGCAAGCTCAAAGTGACAATTTGCCGAAAATCGACGTGTTTATGATGAGCAATTTTTTGGTAATAATACCGATTATATCAGTGCAGAAATTGGAGGTGGAAAAGCGACAAGGATGCATCATTCATTGTTCGTAACAATAAATTTGTTTACGCTCACTTTTATCCTTTTACTGCAGTTAGATTTAGATACCTAACCTCAGAATATGTAAACATAATGCATTATTTTAATATTTTTATCAACATTAACTATTGTTTTTCGTCTCAGATTATATAACTTTTTTATATTAAATAGTTTGCCACCACTAAGTACATAGATTAAATATCTGTTGAAAATAATACTAATAAACATTGCCAATGCTAAATGCCGGATGACGTCACACGCAAATGGCGGGAAACTTGCTTCGTTTGAACGTGTCTAAATTCTCAGCGAAACTAAATTATTTTTTTATCCTTTAATTCCGATAAAAAAAAAATAAAAAATACATAGAAAATAACGCTTCTTAGTGATCTATTATTCGGTGATGTCAAAAAAATTTATGCATTTTGCTCATTGCACATAAATAATGTAAATAGCAAAATACCAATAAGCTATCAACAGAATAATTACACGAAAAACAAAAAATTCAGACATTCAGATATTGCTATAAAACGTATTAACAAATTAGAATCATAATTAAATTTTATGTTCAAAATGCTCTCAGCTTAGTAAATTTTCTGGTGCGGTTCACGAGATGTCCGATTGATCTCCTTATCCCATCTGGACTGTTTCTAATTTCGTTGCAGTAATCAACGTCCTTTGAATTAACTAATCCCCGTCATTAACGTCCACATTGTAGACCTCACTTTTTAAGTGAACCCATAAAAACTAATCTACAGGGTTGAAATCCGGAGACCTTGCCGGCCATACATGTGGACCTCCCCGACCAATCCATCTGTTTGGATATGTAGCATCTAAGTGATTTCTAATTTGGTTGGAGAAATACATCATGTTGAGAGAACATCCTTCGGATATTTACATTTTCTGAAAGATTCGGTAGCGTATGTTGTAAAAAAATTAAGATAAACGTTACCAGTTCGTGTAAACTGCGCCTCGTCTGTGAATAAAGTTCTGTAAATTACTCGTCGATTTTAAGATACCCAACGACAAAAAGTCAGGCGACTTTATGCCTGATGCAAGACGTTGTACTAATTTAATATGGTACGGATAAAAATGTTCTTTTTTCGATATCCTCCACACCCTAGTATAAAGAACACCAATCACAGACCTAGTTTTTCGGGTACTTAGACTTGAATTTTGATTAACCATACGTAATATATTATTTTCTAAATTTACTTCTTGCCTTAAGGTTGCGCTCCACGCAACTGCAGCTGTAGGAAACTTGCAATGTTCTCTGGAATACTGATATACGGACACAAAAGTTTTATGGTCAGGCCGTCGTCTGTTAGGAAACCGTCTTTGATATCAAAGATCTTTATTGTTTGATATCCCTCTCTGCTGCCCCGCCATATTTACAATATCCGTAGATCAAAATTATGTCAGCATATTCTTCGTTTGAAAATTGGTATCGCATTTTTGGAATATTAAATAAATAATTGTATTAGATAACGATGACTGTTAAAAAACTTATAATAAACAAGTGTATGACGTTATTCTGATCAATAGTGACAACTTTAAACAATGACTTTAAACGTTAAATCAGTTAGTTGTCCCTATTGATGAATGCCTTTTATGACAATATCTGCATTTTTCGTTTTTCGTACAATTATTCTGTTGATAGTTTGTTTGTTACAATGTGCATTACTGATATGCAACTTTGTTGCTACCGTTATTCTTATTGTTAATAGTGTAATATGTTGCACCCTTAAAATTTAAGGTTATGTTACTAAAAAGTAGGCAGACTTCAACAGATCGAATGTCTGAATGAATGTAGTGTATTTGCACCTACTCGAGAAACCTACCAGAAGTTAGTTCTGGTGACATCTGGAATTATCTAGAGAATGGTGGCGTCATCACAGAAAAATCGAGATCTGTCATTTTTGGGTATAAAAGACCGACCGCATTCTCGGCGAGGAGTTCAGAAAGTTCGGAAAGTATAGAAAGTGAGGTTAAGACTTCAAAGATAAACAAAGTGATAAACATTGTGATTTTAGTCAGTAAAGTGTATTTAAATTAATAATAGTATTGTGAAGTATCCAGTAAATATTTAATAAAGTGTGTTACTGGACATCTCTTGTTATAATTTTTGGAACCCACGGAATTTGCAAGGGGTAGTTTCCTAAGGGTGGAAACACATCACAATAGGTATGTTATGGTGCTGTTTTAGTTCTTATTAAATGAGAGGAATGAAATAGATTCTTGATTTACTATTCTATTATTTTATTAAAAATTGGCAATAAAAACATAATAATTATTGCCGAAAAAAAAGTAAACGCCTAATTTAATTGAAATATTTTCTGCGCATAACATTCATCTCTATTGTCTAAAGTCTCATATTGCATTATTTAGGGGAATTTATTTCGAATGCGAGAAAAGTGTGGCAAAAAAACTAATTAAGCCGTTTTGTTCAGTTTTTTTGTATTTTTCGAATTTAATATTGAAATTTAAAAAAAACATATACAGGGTATTGTTTTTTTGAAGAACAGAAATATATTTTTTTCGAGTCCGGACTTGGATTTTTTGTATGTGTTATAGAAGTAATTATTCAGGATCACACTAGTGTATTATATGTGCCAAATATGAACTTATTATTCCATTCCTTTACAAAGTAACAACCAAAAGAAATATTGGCAAAAATACATAAAACACCCTGAATTTCAGCAACTAGGGACCAACTAACTTTTTCTATGGGTGATTATGATTCCCCTCAGCGTCCTCTATTTGCCATTAAAGCATGTCCGTTTCCTCGTGAAACACCATGTATAGACATGTTTTTATCTGTACCCCCTCCCCTGGCTTGGGTATCCTCATTATAAAAATAAAAAGAAGGGCGTCAAATAACGCCTCCTTGTAGTTTTTAAAAGAATACATTTAAATAATGAATATTATATTAGTCCCTTGAGGTAAAACTCCAAAAGTTCTGTGACCGTAAGACATCTATCCATCGTTTTCGGGCGGGGAACACCATCACTCCTTTTTCCGATTTTCCGGTGCTAGGCATTTTTTATCGGAAAATTTTGTTAATGAAAGATGTTCAGAATTGTCCAAAAACCTTAATCCCAATATTTCATCAAAATAAAAAAATTGATAAATTTAAAAAATATAAAAAAAGACTACTAATTGCCTGACAGCTTAGGTTTAGTTTCAAACAAAATTGTCATGAATTTTTTAAACAAAAAAACCCATTAAAATGATGTTTTCTGACTTGGGACATTATTTTAAACAAAATTTCAATATTTCTTTATTAAATTTTGGACTTGATTAAAATCCAATTTCCATAAGGAAACAGCCAGGTCGTTTATGTAAGCATGTATGTATGTATATATTATATTAAATAATGGTCACAATTCCCTAGACAGCACATCGCACATCGCACCAATATAGCTCGATTTTCCGAGAAATACATCTCTCCAGCATGGGAATGCCCCAAATCTTCGCATTTTTTGGCCACATCAACCGAAGAGAGAACGATATAGAATGGAAGATTCCTGTAATAATCATTGATTATACGTTTGGAAGATTCAATTACTCCTAAAATCATTTTTAAATATTCCAAATATTACAAGAATATTCTTTTTTAATGCAAATGGCACAGTTTTTAAATATTCTAGGATTATTCAAAATGTGTACTTATTACAGGAATAATCACGTTAATCTAGGAATATTTTAAAAATATTATCATAATATTTTTTCGTCACTAGAATGTTTCTAGATTATCAGGTATCACATTGTATTATTATTACGTCCAAATTAATTTCTATTTAATAAAACTTTTGTGATGTTCTAAGCACATGAAATTTAATGATAAATCGACAAGTAAATAAATGATTTTAAAGTAAAATGACATTTGCTATCGAAGTTAACGATAAGAACGACACCATCATAATGAAAGTACAGAGAAAGACACGAGATACTTGCTTGCAACTACCAATTTCTACCTGTTGTCGTCAGTATTCAGTACCATCAATGCAATGAAGATATCATACCGCAGAATTTATATGTTCGACTGCTGATACGAATTACCGGGCGAATACTCATAGACCAGTAAGTAGTAGGACTCGTCGGCGACTTATAAGCAAATCCATCTACCAAGATCTATTGCAAACTTGGAAAGGATTCGAAATGAGTCAAATGCCAATTAATACACGATTAATTCAAGATAAACGTGATTGTTAATTTTCTCTTTCCTATCAATTTCAACATTAAACGTTACAGCTGACGTGGTGAATTTAATGAGAATATTCCTGTATTTTTTTTTGGAATATTATTGTTTCCTTCTGAAAACTTATATATCTACTAAGAATATTAGACTATTATTCAAAAAGAACGTTGTTTTATTATTCTTATGAAATATTCCAAAATTTTAAATTGTGTATATCCTTAGAATAATCGAAAAATACATTTCTCTGAGGACATTTACAAATTATTCTTAGAATATCTTGTGGTATCTGGGAAGAGGCGAAGAAGACGCCCTCCAGTATTGGTGAGTTCATGCGTTTTACACGCAATCGCGATAGATAGCGTGATGCAGCCAGACGTGCCATTCAGCAAGGAAAGATCAACTAGAATAATGCATAGATCACAAAACGTCTGCTAAAACGTTGTGAATAAGAAGAAAAATGCTTACGTACAATATTTGAAGGGATTATCTGAATAAATTCTTACATGTTTCTGAAAAATGCCCCTCACTCTTTAAAGGGCTGCAGCTCATTTAGGACGCGTTTAAGAGTATAAGTTCATCGACATTTTGAGCTTAAAAATTCCTTTGTCTTTTCACTGCTAAAGTAATGCTGCTATAATAATAATGATAATAATATTAAACACTTCCTTCAGCGAATAATAAGCAAAATGAATTAATCCTTTAAAGGGTGATTGCTGTCATTTTGTTGATACCTTTGATCTAAAATGTACAAGAAATTCTAATTCTATTACCCCACAAAACTCATCTTTGCACCATTATCATTATCATCTTCAAAGGAGCATCGCATTATTAAATTGCAACAACCCTTTTTCTATCATAATTAAGTTACTCAAAATTCCATTCAACACTCTTCGGTCGCTTAAACTAATTAAACTTGTTGTGGTACATGAATGATTAAAGAAAACAGCTTTCTAATGCGCAATCCCCCTTATCGACTAGGGCTGATCTTAAGAGGGCAGGAAACTGACGACTGGTCAGTGGCGTGGCGTGGTCCGAAGGGCGGGAGGGAGCAAAATTTTTTGGGGACGCTGCTTTTAAAAGAAAGATCGTTTTGAATACAAAAATAATGTTACATGTTCTACACCAAGAGACATCTATGAAAGTTCCCTCTAAGTTTCATTTAGAAGTAAAGGAAAACAAGTAAGCTAGTTAGTTAGTTTGGCAGTCGGCCCAGAGATGGTGCGCGGTGTCAAAATCTGGAAATTGTAGAGAGCTTTCTAGAAAATTACAGAACAAGAAGAGAACATTCTGGAGCTCTCATATTTAGGTATATAAAGGAATGGAGAAGCCCAGTTACGTTCAGTGAGCAGAGTAATTAGCAGTTAGCAATAATAAAAAAACTGAAAAATATGCCACAACTATACTAACGGCTCTAATACAAAGGGTGCTGAGGTACTATTGGGGCACCTCTCTAGCTCTGAGATACACACCAAAGTCCTGGAGAGCGGTGAAAGCGATCTTCATACCAACTTCATACTGACTAAGGCATTTGGACCGATAAGCCTGACGTCTTTTATATTGAAGATGATAGAAAGATTAATAAAACGGTATATTCATGATGGAACACTGGTGCTATCAATAAATTCATCCCAATCCGCATGCATACCGTGCCGGTAAATCTACACAAACGATCCTTCTTCAGATCCTTGTCAGAACTGATAAGGTGCTAGAGCAGAAAGAACTGTAGCGTTCAATAACTCAACTTTCGATTTTCTATGACAAGCAGTTGCGGATCGCAACGTGACCTCACCACAATTAGGTGGATATAGTCCAGGTTGAGTGCCCGCAACATTGAAATAGAGCACCATAACGAAACGGTTAGGGTCAAGGTGGGCCAAGGATGTCCTCAGTGAGGAGTATTGTCTCCAGCATTGACAGAAGCGGGCTTCTATGCACAAGCATACGGGGCCGGTTTTCTGACTAGGACTCATGGGCCCGGGTCTAGGGGCGCCTTTGCCTTTCATCTTAGTGGTTAGTGCCCATAAACTGATAGCAAGCATAGAGATTATAATACAAGACATTTAACTTGTTCCTATTCCGAGGGGAGGGGGGGGGGGGGTCAAAATTGACCTGGGCCTAGAGGCAATTTATATCTAAAACCGGCATTGCAAGCATATGCAGAGGATTTGACTCTGCCAATTTGAAGTGACTATTGCAGAGCTCACGAAAAGGGCTTTCTATATAGTTCAAATATGGTGTAACAGACACGGGCTATCTGTCTACTTTGGCAAAACAGAGCTAATGCTGTGTACGAAAAGAAGAAAAATAAACGGTTTCTTTCCTTCTCTTATGGGTACGCGTTTATGTATTTCCCGTGAGGTGAGGTACCAACATAGACGTTCAAATAGGCAAAGCATCGCAATGGACGTGCAAACACATTTTCAGTCCTAAGTGGGAATTGTCCAAAGATCACTCTCTGGGCTTATACTCTGTTATAGTAGAACCCTTCATAACATCCCCCGCCGTAGTGTGGCTCCTAGGAGCGTCCCACAGTTAGGGCTTGCCTCTGTTAAGTTCAAAGGCTAACCTGCCTAGGAGTAACAGGAGCAATCAGGACCACCCCAACGGCTGCAATGGAGGCCATTCTTGGGCTTACTTTCTTGCATGCTGAAGTGGAATTGGAAGCCAGAAAAGCAGCAAACAGACTGTTCAAGAATGGAATAGGAAAGCGAAAGATTGAGGCACTAAAGGGCTCTAGCTCTACCTGTAGGACCAAGTCATCACTCAGTCAGGGGAAACCGGTGTTTTCCCGTTTATAGGTTCAGTGTTCCATATATAGTTGTATTCTTTAGTTGAGATGACTGACAACGCGATAAAAGGCTTCTTCTGAATCCCGGAGATCTAAAATAGTATACAGACGGATGTTGGTTTTGGTATAGCAATAAGAGCAAGCGAGAGCGAAGCAAGCAATCGTGTACAAATTCTCTTGATGGGGCGTGTGACTCTTTACCTCTGCTAGAGTACTGGTAAACGTCTTTATTGTGGGCGGTCGGTTAAATCGTTGAAACTAGTGCAAAACCAAAACAAACACTTTCCGAATCTGTATATCGGTGTCACTTGTAGAGGTAAATTTCACAAAGAGAATAGTATGTTGTCCTTAATGTCACTCTCATAAAATATTTAAGTTGCTTAATATTTTGTTCTTTATCATTTGTTTCTAAAAGAATGCGCGTTTAAGCAACTAAAGTTAGACGTAATATTCAAGAAGTCATTAAATTGAGTTTAAGTGCACTTATGAAGGTATAAAGCCAATAAACAAATTTGTTTTATAATTGCCATTTCTATAACAATTTTGTTTTATTGCTATTTCATTACATTTATAAAATTGCAATAACACAAAATAGTTCTATATCGTTTAAATTTTGCTTGTTGGGAATTGAAGAGGAAGGGGCGTCAAGTTTATAGGGGGAGGAGAGAGCGAATGCCCCGCGGGAACCCGTGATGCTACGCCACTGCCAGTGGCATCCATGGGGATTTAACGCCACCGCAAACGACGGAAGGGGGGAAGAGGTGAGCTAATAGACCTGCCCTAGGAATCACCCCTGATACCGTCACCTAGACAAGAGGGATGCACTGATTCTACTAGGGGTTACTACAAAAACAAAGCCGAAAATAGAACGTTGCACAAACGGGTGTTTGTACAGGATATCGAGAATTAAAAACAAATATTGGTTTTATCGGATACGTTTATGAATGCTGGCTAGTGCTTTAGAGATTTTGATTTGGGATTACGTATTAAATGGTGTTTGTGACGGACTAAATAGTAGCTATCAGAAATTATATCACGTATGTATATATTATTATGTAGGGGCTATTAAAAGTCAATGAATAGTGCGGCCAGTGCTGACGAGAGGAGGGAGGTGTTAAAAGTAGTGTAAAACGCCAAAAATTAAAAAAAATTCTATGGCGTGTTCAATAAGTGCTATACGTATAACAAATACAGTATTTTGTATTTTTACATGAGATTTTCTCGATAACTGTTCATAAGAAAAAGTTTGTTTCAAATAAAATAAATGTCTTCATCCTTTATCTTGAATTCTTCTAATATACTTAGTTCTGTTTCGAAAGAAAAAAGTTTCTATCTTACCACATTTACTCTTACAAATCTCACATTTCATCTATATAGCCTTTAAAAAAAATCATGTTTTCTACACTTATTAAAATTTGAATTTGACCTTCATTTTACAAAAGTAGTTTATTATTCTTACCTTAGTGATTAAGTGCAGCAGACAAATCTCTATAGCCGTTCGTGAATACGCAATGGGTCCTCTATCATCCTTAGAAGTATGTACAGTTCGTTATGAAATACCCTGTATCTGGCTGTATTTTCTAAACTTAAATTCATCGTTTCAGTACCAAATTATTCGGTATGTCTTGCTTCACAAAACGTGACGTTTTCAGGCTGTAAACCTTTTTAATTTTATTTTAGATATTTCATAATTTTTACAAATTTAAGTGTCCTCTGACGCATTTTCGCATTATCTGAAAGGAAATCAACTTAGGCACAAATTATTTTCGTACCTAATGGTACACAATAGTACACATAGAAGTATCCTGAAAGCACCTCGAATTGTTTTTGTCAAGAATAGCTAAGAATAACTAGTCTTCATTCACTTGATCCAACATTTTGTAGCTTTTCCTAAGGACGGCAAATAGAAAAAATCCACACAAGCATCACTCCGTTAGATGTACGTACCTATATAATAATTTCATTTCTTCCTGCTGTGCGAACATCAAATACGAAATAAGGTATCCTATAATTCACGACGGCTCGAATAGAGTAGCAAAGAGTACATAACAAAGCGGCAGTAATTTGATAGACACGCAGGGGCTTTATTGCTGATCAATTACGTTGTTAAGGGTAACAGGTATAAAGTATTATATGTATAGAATACATCACGATCAATTCCACATGCCGGTTGGCCTTTTGTGCGCCATGTCGTGGCATGCCGAACAGTTCACAAAATTGAATAACATTTATTCTTTGCAGCTTGCCATGATATTGTGTCATTTTCATAATGAACTGGTGTTGAGTAATTGCCGCTGATGGATTAAACTAGTCGTTAAATAAATTTTTACTTCCATATGTATATTAATCCAGTAGAATTAAGCAAAAAAATCGTCATATATCCGACAATATTTTTAATGTTTTGAAATTTGGCAGAAATATTAGGAAAGATACCAGAATCACAATAAAGAAAGTTTTCATCCCTACCGTTGCGAAAAGTAGTAGTACACATTTTTCCGTGAAATTAATAGTACCTCGCAAATGCGGCGTGAAGTTAAGGGCAAGTCGCGCTCCCCTTAATACATACTTAGCGTGAGTTTTGATTGCAAATTACTCGGAAACTACTAACTTTAAAGAAAAAGTCAAAAACAGACAGGAAATGGAGTACAGATACGTCTATTACTTCGTCTATTACACTTCCATACCAGAAGTACAGGCCTTGACACGTTTTTTTAGTGGTAGTTTACCCAGTAGGCTTAATTCACTGAAGATAAATCTAGTGTATTGAAATTCATAATATGTGATCAGAGTGGATGCCATCATATTCTTCGGCAGTATCTACATTTTCATTATTCAGGCCCCAGTTAGCGTCATTTCTACGTGATATTTTGGTCAATATGCACCAGAATCACGTTCAGATCGACGTGAATAAGACACAGAAAAGACGACAATATGTCACAGCGACTCGACGTCATTTGGTGACGTCATTTTCTCGTCACGTTATGACGTCCTTTTGATGTATCCTAGCCAGCAGAGTTACGTCATTTCTACGTGATATTTAGGTCATTATGGACCAGAATCACGTACAGATCGACGTGGACATGGCGTAGAAAACACGGCAATATGTCACAGTGATTTGGTGAGGTCATTGTAATGTAATGTTGTAACGTAGTTTGGAGAATTCTGGGCGGAGTGGGGCAAGAAGATGAAATATAGAATTTTGGCTATATTTTGCATTTGATGGATTGTACCTTGCACTAACACTTACACTAACTTAAAAACGTCTATCATTTATTATACTAACAGAACACTCCATGGTTTCAAGTTAAAGTCACAAGTGACACTTCATCATTACAAAATATAACAAAAATTTGTGAAATATTCGGAATTTCCATTTTATAATAAATAAACTTATAAAAAAAAGTCAAAAGCAATTGCGTAATAAAATAAGTAATACAAAGGTGTCCGTCTACACCTTGTCTAACTTATATTATGTACCTGCTCTGTACCTTTTTTTTTATGTTTATTTATTATAAAATATTTAAAATATTTCACACATTTTTGTTATCTTCTGTAATGATGATTTTAGCTTGAAACCATGTGTTCCGTTTGCATAATAAATGATCCACGATTTTAAGTTATAAATTCAAGGTATATATTTCACCAAATGCAAAATATAGCCAAAATTCCATCTTTAATCTTCTGGAAGTTAGGGGCGAGCGTAGAGGCGACTTCAATGTGAAAATCATTCGATATTCCGTTGAAGCAACGTCGAGCGCGGTTAGTACTTGGATGGGTGACCCACCTATCTTGGGAAATACAGCTTTCTCGTCCCACCTTGTAGCGGTTTGTATATCAGTGTATACGAGGAAGTGACGTAATTTCAGATGAGAATTACGTAGTGGATATACCATCCTTCGGAGGGGATGTAAAGCAGACGGTCCCTTGTCTTAAATGTTAGGCAAGTAAAAGATCCCTACTCTTCTTAAGGGAAGCGGTTCGGCAAAATGCCCAGGTTGGGGGTAGCTCGTCTCCTGGCGTCGGTGATAGGCCTTGGTAGCGGAAATAGGCCGACGTTAAATAGTTAAAAAAAAAATGTTCTGGAAGTAATTTACCCCCAACCCGCCCAGAATACTTAAACTACGTTACAATATATGTTCAAATTTTGGGAGCGTAAAGTAGACTTAATTGCAAGGCTAAAAAACACAAAAGTGATGTAGGTTGATTTTTATTTGTTTCAAAATTAGAGGATTATTAAATTTGTGAACAATAAATAAAAAAAATAATGAAAACGTATTTTAGTCATCCATGGGAATAACAAAATAAAATTGTTTTATAAAAAAAAAAATTTAGAGAAAAAATTCTTTAAACATTTTTTTTTGTTATTTATTCCTACGGATGACTAAGAAAAGTTTTTATTATTTGCTTTTATTTACTGTTCACAAATTGAATAGGCCTGTAACTTCGAAACAATTAAAATCAACACTTTTGTGTTTTTTAGTCTTACAATTAAGTCTACTTTATGCTCCCAAAGATAATGATATGGGACACCTTGTATAACTAGTTAAATATGCAATATTATGCAATATACCTATACCTGTACCTACCAATTATTTCATATAGACTGGCCAGTTCTAAGCTATTTTCTTACTGCATAGAATATTTTAGTTACTTTATACGTAGTACACCCATATTAACAACACAGTATTAAAAGTGATATTTGTATAATAATGGAGACTGAAAATTAGTTGCTAGGATACATGGTAATTAAAATCATTTCTTAATAAAGTTAATTATTATAATGATTACATCAAATAATGGAATAAAGGAAGTGAAAAGTGACACCACTCATTTTAAATTTTTTATATTTGCAGTGACCATACTATTATATCTCTTGACCATTTTTTTTACTATATGAATTTTTAAATGTTCAGAACTGATTGTATTAATGAAAATTAAAATATCTTCCAACAATATTGTATAAATAAGAGAGTTGTGTTACTTCAAATATATTTTTATTTTTTGTTACATTTGCAATAATAAAAAATAATTCTGCAAAGAATTTTGATTGATATTTTCTTATCTAAACAACGTTTTTACAAGTTTTAAATTGATATATTTTGTTAAAGTTAATCTCTTACCAGTAACCAAAAAATTGTAAAAATTGGAGGGTTTAGATTAAAAAAAATAACAATAAAAAGAAGACTTGACAACAAAAATGTATAACGTTTTATCTCACTCCAATACAATAACGTACCACTGTCTTGTTTAGGTGTTTCTAATGCTGCTAGTAATTATGAAACTTCTCTAGGCGTTCTTAACACGTCATCAGCGAGTGCTACTACTGGCTGAATACTTTCCATTGGCTTTTCCAACCTTTGAGAGAAAGTATTTTCTTCCACCATAGAGGAGGTAGTGATACTCGTGCTAATTTCAACTATAAAAGAAACAACGATTAAAAAAGAATTATTACAGTTTTTCATAATATATCTTTGGCTAAAAATAAATATCTTTTATTTCTGCTTACATCATTATTAAAAAACATTATTTTGAATATTTAGCTGATAACTTTTAAAGAAACCATTCGTTCTTTTCATATACTGTTAATCACGTTAGTAGGTATATTAACAAGAAGTTCTCCCTATGAAACATCAGCTATTGATTTATTTTTCTCTTTGATATATACACCTTTTAATTAATTTATTATGTAAACTTACAAAATATATTTTTTGGAATGCGTAAATATTTTTGCTTGTAGTTTTCGAGTTATTACAACATATTCTTCTTTTTAGATTCTAGTAGGGGTAAAATGCCATTCCTTTGGGGGCTTGGGGAAGTTGACGGCTTCCAGTATGTTTCTCGATATCACTATCTCTATTTGATGAAATAATATTTGGGGATGAATGATGCATCTTTTTGTAGAGTTCATAGTAGAGTTCTTCGATTTGTTCTTGCTCACTCTGTATATCAGATGACATTTTTGATTTTTTAAATTTGATTGCAGCTTTTTTATAATCCTCTAAATATTATCCATGAAAGAAAGTTACCTCTAAATTCCATCGCAGAAAGTTTCTCTGCCACGAATGTCGGATTTATAGAATAAAAAGCCTTGGGCAGGTCAAAGAAAAGGGCAGCAACGTACTTTCTGTTATCCACACGATTGATTATATCTTTTTTATTTGTGGCCGTCATTACAAACTTTTATCAGCTACCTATTAGGGATTGCAATTTACCGGAAGTTTTAATAACCGGTAAATCGGTAAATAGAAATGTAAATAACCGGTTAACCGGTATTTACCGATAATTTTTAGAACGAATGATTAAGGTGGCGAAAATGGCAATTAATCTTTTTCCATGTACAAAATTATCTAAATTTGACAAAATTTTTGTCCCCGACTATTAAATAATGTATTCATTATGTATGTCTTCCCTCAAGGATAATGCTATCCATTATTCCTTGCAGTGAATAATGATTTCAGCTTTCACTAGTGAATAATAAGGACAGTCAGTTGTTATAAGAAATCACGGGCAGGTATTTTTTCTATTCGAGTGCAATCTCGCAACTTTTTAGTAGAATTTATGGGTACTTTTTGAAACCTTAAATATAATTATTCGTTAACTGTCATAGCTACAATTTTTTTTTTTTTTAACTATTTAACGTCGGCCTATTTCCGCTACCAGGGCCTATCACCGACGCCAGGAGACGAGCTATCCCCAACCTGGAAATTTTGCCGAACCTCTTCCCTTAAGAAGAGTAGGGATCTTTTACTTGCCTAACATTTAATAGACAAGGGACCACCTGCTTTACATCCCCTCCGAAGGATGGTATATCCACTACGTAATCCTCGTCTGAAATTACGTAACTTCCGAGTATACACTGATATACAAGCCTCTAGAAGATGGGACGAGAACGCTGTATTTCCCAAGATGGGAGCCCATCCAAGTACTAACCGCGCTCGACGTTACTTCAACGGAATATCGACTGATATTCACATTGAAGTCGCCTCTACGCTCGCCCCATAGCTACAATTGTTTGAACAGTTTTACTGTTACTATCAAATTAAGGAATAGATAACTTTATTTAGCGTTTCAGATACAAGTTCGTTTTTAAATTTGATTGAGTAGGCCGTTATGTGTCAAAGAACGGCTTGTCAAATTAAATTTAAACGTCAACGTTATTTACAATAATTATACATATTACCCAAAAAGAATAATATAAATAATTCATTAATTAATTTCTTCAGTAAACAATTTAACAAAAATATCTAATAGTCATGGACAAAGTATAGTATTCTACTCGCATATAATGGCTACTCAGGTGATTTACGACATTCGCCTAGGGCTCGTGTCTTAAATTTCACTGTCGTGAATAATAGCCATCATTATATGCTCGTTGAATAATATACTATTATATACGTATATTTAATATAATGAACAAACCAAAGGTTTTTTTATCAAAAGGAAAAAATATAAATGAAATAAATTTAAATAAATAATTATTCTGTAAATAACAAAAATATTAACTTAAATAACAAAAATTATAAACATAAACTCAAATAGGGCATTTACTGAATACCTAATCTAATAATACAATATTTTTAAAAAACGGCCTGTTAAAAGGGTTAGTTTTTCAAAGCTATATCTGTTAGTCGTCTGATATTTGTGCATAGAATACCACCAGCTGAAGATGTCCTTCCTCAATCGATATTGGTGAGTCGATAAGTTAATAAGAATTGGTAATAACATACTTCTAAATGTATTCCACGGATATTTGCGGCAGTGAAATATTCAATTTCCTATCGCACGATATGTCAATGTCTCTCTTACTTGTATTTCTTGGGGCTTGGTGTCTGGGTTTTACTTTTTATAATATTATTTATTTATTGTTAAAAGTGCTCAGTGTTGGGACGGTCACTCTGTATTTAGTGAATACTAGTCATTGACATAAATAGAAACGTTGAATACTTGACATATCGTAAGTTTAGAATTTACCGAAATAACCGGTAAAAAATTTAAATAACCGGTAATTATCGTCATGTGTTTTTTGTCCTAATAACCGGTTAACCGGTATTGCAATCCCTACTACCTATACAACTCCATAAAGCGACTTTGGCCATCACACAAATGTAGTCTACATCTAAAATGCCGGCCTACTGCAATAAAATGAAATTCACAGTTTTCGAGAAATCATGCTAGGCTTAGAGATACACAAACATTTTGTTTATAAAAGTTCAGAATCGCAAGATAAGCCGTACTGTAAAATTTTGTGAATATTGGAATTTTTTTCTTACTTACGAAGAAAACATTGAGACACCATACTATCTGTAAAAATAGTTTGCTTTATTTAAAACATTTCACTAATTTATGGGAGCAACATTATACTAATTCGAAGATTTTCTCAAATCAATTCCTTTTGCCTGCTGAAATATGCGAACGAACGCGAAAAATATCAAATTGAATCCTAATATCTAACGCTTTCAGCCTAATATTCAAATTCTCAAAATCATATTAATATATCATCTAGCACCTCCTATTTGTGAGTGATGCCTGAAACACATGTTTAAAATCTAAACCCCATTCTAGCCATTTTACAAGTCCACCGTATACATATACGCACAACACTTGATATGTCACAACCAACTATTTAGCTGCCCGATTTGGACCACCCTTAATGATGTTTCTATGCTAATTAGGCTTCTACCACACACGAATAAAATGCATCGTCGGACAGAAACCAGCCACAAAATTATCGAATTGCATGTAGCGCTTAAAAAAACATCGAGAGCTCTGTGTTCGGTTCGATTTAAATCGAATAGCAGAGTCTTGTGCCTAATATTTCTTTTCGGTGTATACATGCAAGAGTCTGAGAGTATTTATTATCTGACGCCGATATGAAGACTTGTGTTAGGTACAGTTGGCACGAATTATTTTACATGAATTTTCTGAAATTTCAGTAATTTTTTTTATATATTTTCTTTTTTGTAAATCCTTGTGACACTCTCTATTTATTTTGATAATTGGAGTGTTTATAGATCTTGAAAGGGCTTTTGAAACGATTTATAGGCAGATATTTTTATTAAAATTAAAGGCATTTGGCCTCTCGTACACGGTGTTGCATTGGTTTGAGAGTTATCTTTCAAATCGTCAACAAATACTCAAAGTAAATAATAAGTCAGGGCCTATCGTAAACAATTTCGGGATACCCCAAGGAAGCGTCCTTGGGCCATTACTCTTCGTACTATATAATAATAACCTCGGGAATATCTTGAAAAAATGCATCTTTTTGCACGTTAATATATTATGCTGATAATGATTTTAATGAATTGGATACGGTAAACTTGGAACTAAGATACGTCTCAAATAAATTCAATGAAAATAGATTAAAAGTAAATGAAATTAAGTCAAAATGTTAATAGGTTCAAATTGTTTATACAACTCATTTAAAGAACGTAATTTAAATGTCATTTTAAATAATAAAAATGCAGAACATAAAAAAAATATTAAATACCTACTTGGGGATCGTTATAGACAGGGAACTAAAACTAAACGATCATGTTGACTATGTGTCTAAAAAAATAGGTAAAAAAATTGGCTTCTTTAGAAGAATAAGTCAGTGTCTGTCAATTGGAAGTAAAATGACCATATACAGGATGTAATCAGTTTCATGTCATTTAGAAAAACTGGTAATGGGGACCGACTAGACAAACAAAAAACCTTTATGACTTTTCCCTCTAGGGGCACTTGGAAAAAAACTGACAACAATTTGAATATTAAGGTAGAAAACATTTGAGAACCACTGCTTTTCTTGGTAAATGGACTTGTAGTTCCCAATTACACAACTTTTAAATTGTCATAAAAAAGTGCAAAGTCCTCGCCGGCATACGCGGCGGTCCGCGGTGCCAAAGCAAAGGCCTTTGATGGACCGCCTTAACCGAACTCAGGCAATTATAAAGAGGTAAATAATTTGTTATCTCTTTCTGCACAACTGCAAGCAAAAAATGGCCATAGAGGTTTAAACAGAGCATTTCTTTACATGTGTGTTTTTTAATTTGGAACAAAATATTGGATTATCGTTTATAATTTAGAAAATTTAAATGTGGTTTATTAACATTTGTAATATAAATGAGTGTTCAGGGTTAAAACCTTACCTATATAAATTATTCGAAATCTCTGCATCTGCATCAATACACAGTTCGGCACGTAGAACTAAGGACATACGCCCTCCGTTAAACACTAAACACTAAACTATCAACTAACGTTGTCAATAAAGAAAAATAAAAGAAAAACTTGGTCCAAAATCCAAAAAGAAATGCAAAAAGAACGAACAACTTGTGTCTGTACGTAATCAAGAACATAACGACTTGAACGGTAAGTCAATAAAATAAATCTTAACTATAAATACAGTGACCAGAAATTCAAAAATAACAAAAACAACGAACGGCGGGTTGGACGTGTGTACATAACGAAATACCCACAGTAACTAAAATATTGCACAAGGGAGAGTCAGAGTATAGGTTTCTTCAGATCTACTAAACACTCAGAAAACGTCGACGTCTTTCATCTTTACCGCACCGCTAAAGACCGCCGACATTTTATAGCTATCTGCGCAAACATCGAGTATCATAGATAGATAGATAGATAAATCTTTATTTGGCTACATTATATACATATCATACATTTGTAGCAAGTCAACACTACTGATATTTCAGTTGAGTAAGCTTAACACATAGTTTGTAGACAAAACATTTTTAAAATAGGCACATACTAAAAACGAATTTTTTTTAAAATACAAAGAATAATGTAAATTACATAAAAGCAAATAGACGAATACTACATTTACAGTCAGCAGTTTACACAATGGGCACTAGTACATAATAATATATAAAAGATATAAATATTTAAAATGATTTAAAATCTGTGAGTATCTGCCACACTAACATACAGTATATAAGTTGATATCAAGTTCTGTGCCCATGAATTCATCAACAGAATAAAAACAGTATGTAAGTCCTAATAATTTTCTTGAATTTATTTGTGTTTAATTTTTTATCTGTACAGTTTTAAGTTAAGAGAGTTTTTAACCGATTTAGTAAGACGGTATCTAGGTGGTTTCAGTAAGTTTGCTGACCTTGTGTTATGATAATCAACTGGCCTATCATAAAGACTAATGTTTTTGTGTATTTCTAGCAATGAGAAATATATATATATATATATATATAACGAGGGAATGGGCATAATACCATATTTTATCAATAATGGTTGACAGTGTTCATCGAGATTTACATTTGCAATAATTCTAATGGCTTGTTTTTGTTGTCTAAAAATCCCGAGAGCATTGCTTGAGTTTCCCAATAGTACGACCCCATAACTTATATGAGAGTGAATCAGTGAGTAGTATGCCGATAGTAATGTATTATTATTTACCACATATTTTAGACGTCTCACAAGAAAGATGTAGCTAGCCAATGTACTACTGAGTTGCTCAATATGGGACGACCAGGTTAAAGTATCATCGAGGACCACACCTAAAAGTTTGACGTTGTCCCCTTTTGTAATATTGTTATTTGTGGAAAAAATTAGTTTTTGAGTTTTATCACGATTTAGTTTTAGCATATTGGAGTTATACCACAGTTCAGCACGACTTTCAGTTTCACATATTGTTTCATGTAGATTTGCAAGGCATTTATCTGAATCGCGTAGGGTAGCGTCATCAGCAAACATAATGATTTGACTCGAAAACAAGTAATAGAATAAATCGTTGACATAAATAATGAATAGGAGTGACCCCAGAACAGAGCCCTGGGGCACACCATGTGCTACTGATCTATAGTTAGATTTTTTATTACTTACTGAAACGCATTGCTGCCTATTTTGCAGATAAGACTCAAGGAGGGATAGTGGTGTTCCCTTAATACCATAAAAAGTTTTTCCACTAGAATACTATGTTGAACACAGTCGAAGGCTTTACTGAGGTCACGCAGCGTAATCGCTGTATGTTTGCCCTCCTCAAAGCCCTCCTCAAAGCCCTCCACAATGTCACTCACAATCTTGCAGACTGCATTTATTGTCGAGCACTTAGCTCGAAAACCAAATTGGAGTTTATGCAATAATGAATACTTCTCAAAATATTTAATTAGACGGTTTTTTAGAATTATTTCAATTATCTTGCCAAAAATAGGAATGATCGATAGGCAAAGACACGCGACGATCTAAACCTACCTCAATATTCCAGCAGTTCTCAAACAATATCATTAAAAATTTTCAAAATTTTGGTTTATTTTTTTTCCTAAAACTATGGGCTTTAGACCCTATGTTATATAAGGTTTTTTTGTTCGTTTAGTCGTTCCCCACCACCAGTATTTTTAATGACATGAAACTGATTGCACCTTGTATAATTCTTTAATTCGGCCACATTTTACATACTGCTGTTCATTCATTTATACCTCAAATTCAAACACTGAGAGATTACAAAAACTTCAAAACAAAGCAATGCGAATTATTTTAGAATGTAGCTTGTATACAAGCGTTAACTTGATGTTAAATATCTTAAACTGGTTCGACACTAAGACCTATTTTTACATATACACAATGATTTTTATTTATAAAATTGCTAATGACTTATTACCAAATTACTTTCTTTTTTTGTTTTCTTTTGTTTTCTTAACCGCTTCTCAAGTCACCGAAGTAACTCCTTGAAAATCCAGAATGATTTTGTGTTAGGTAAAGAGAAACGAGGCCCTACAGCTTATAGTGGAGTCCGAACCACTTCTTGGGGATAATTTTATAATTAAAATTATTTCGCGATGAGAACAAATAAAAGAACAAATAAGATTTGTAGGTGATGTCCATCAATATAGTACTCGGCAGAAACACAATATTTATATTAACACAACCTCTAAAACTAGCTCTATAAATAGCTTGTTCCATTCTGGTCTTATCCAATTTAATACTTTAAACAGTGACATAAGAAGTGCTAGTTCTGTAAAATTATTTAAAACAAAGCTTCAAAACCACGCGAGATCTTTGAATTAAGCTATTTCTATTTACATAGAATTTAGAAAAAAATATGTAATATTATATATAGAGTAGATAAAAGTATGTAATATTCAACTATTCAACTTATCTATACCTTTATAAATGTACATGTGACATGTAATATCCTTGAGATTAATAAACTTCATTTCATTCATTCATTTCATCCTCATTCTTCTGTCTCACGTTTACTCAGCCAAGGCCTTTATAAGAAACGATGAAGAAGAGGAAGAAGAAGGAGAAGAAGAAGAGGAGTAGTGTATCTAAATTTTTGTATTGACTATTCGTAATTATTTTGATTTCCATGTTGCGTCATGACTTAATCTTAATCTATCCTTAACTTTCAAATTCACTTTCATGTTTATGAACTGCCGATAATTAAAATCTACCTTGTACAAAGATCAATTATATTTTGCTGTTACTTACCATATAAATGACAATAACATTGCGCCTGCTGGATGAATTTAAAAATAATATACTACTACTAGAGTACTATACAAATACATCTAACAGAAATCATATGGCAAGATGTTGTCAACTATTAGATCTACCAAAATAACAAGAAATAGACAGTTGCTATTTTAAAAAAAAATGCTTATGAAGCGATATGAACGAGAAAATTGGTTTTAGCATGAAGACGTGCATTTGCCTGAAACTGTTTAAAGCTACAATTTGTTTCAATTTCAATGAATTTATTCCATATCTTTGCTAAACACTGTATGCTGATTAACTGTAACGTTTACGAGACTCCAAAGCAAACACATCGATTTATCCCTAATAGTGCACCATTTCAACCTATCTAAACTTAACTATCTCGATAGTAAATAAACACATTGCCGCTGGATGTAAAAACAATTGATGGTATGACGGTATCATTAAAGCTCGCAATATATCAGTCGCTTATAGGCTTTGGTATAACGATTATTATCGGAGTGAGCCAAAGCTAGAATTGCTGACTTATTTTTAATTAATTTTTTTTCAGATATTCGTCCTGAAAATCATGAGTTACTTGACAGTTTTTAAACCGGAAAATACCTCTTCTTAGGACTAGTTCAGAAAAAAATGATGAATCGTTTATTGAGATTTTTTTGTAGTTCTAATATAGCCAAACAATTAGATGACGAACAACATAAATACATACACACAACACGAGTATATAGTATAATATATAGAAAACATTAGGATACGATCATAATCTAGTCAACGATATTACAAATAATATAAGTTACAAGATCTGACAAATTATAGTAAGCACTGGTCAAACGGTGTCTTTTTAATTTTATTTTAAATATTTCATATTGTTTAGAAGATAATTAAATAAACCAATTACAAAAATGTTTCATTTTATATGTGATAATCTCTGGCAAGGTATTCATATTTAATTTCGACAATGAGTGTTATATCAGCGAATTTCACCATTCTTGATATATTTGCTCAAATGCTCCTTTTTATGTATATTGAATTAAAGTAAATTATTTTCGATGGTAAGGTTAATATATTAAATTTAATGAACCATGATCTAGTTATTTGACTATTTAGCCCTTTTTTGTATAATGAAGACGTTTGTAATTTGATTGGATATACTTCAGTTTATCAAACCATAAGTTATTGCACTATGAAATAGGTAGGTAGTGCATGATACGCAATAAGTACAGCATTCCACTTCACTCTGTTCTTAATTTGTCGAATTACTTATACTACTTTTGTTATTTTTCTTTTATTAAATCATTAATAGCCCAGTCATTTTAGTTTTTGACCTAGAATTAATGGTTGTTTAGATGAAAATTTGCAGGATTGTAGTTTTGGTCCAGGACAACACGTACCAAAAAGTCCCCTACTCTCCCCTGTCGGCTTGTCTGTTTTTGCGGAGCAACAAGGGCCTAAGTCGCAGAAATTGCAGAGCTGGCTATAAAGTGCAGCAGAAAGGTTGTTACTGGTTCGATTTGGGTTGAAATGGTCATAAAAGCTTCGGAGAAGCATACCCGTTCGTATATCAGATATTCCATGCACATTTTGTTCATAGTTTTCCGTTCTAGGTTCTAGTGCCGTAAGAATTTCAGTAGCACCTCCCTGGAAGACCCTGGAAGACCCGAAGACTCGGAGAGGTCTGCGGCGTTCCTCAAAATCTGTTCGTACATAGAGGATTCTGACGACTGCCAGTTTTCTTTGAATGGGCTGATTGATATCATGAAAACTGATAAATAGGAATTCGCAACAAGTCTCATCAACGCAGCCAGAGCAGTTCCACCGGGCGCGGCGACACTCGGAGTGGCGTAGCTTCGTAACGGGTGATGCTACAGAGAAGGTAGACATACCAATGGAGAGCCCAAAGTGGTCTAGTTTCAAAGTCAAAGTGTGCAATCTCCATGTTTGCTAAATTTTCAGGAAACCGAAAAAACGAATAACTTAATTCAAAAATGTTTTTTCTCCTACTGATTTTTTAAACCCATTTATATATGTTTGCAAAGATGATTTACCAGATTTTTGCTTAAAAGGACAAAAAAACCGAAGATATTTGAAGAAAACTGTTGGAGATTGTACGGTATGAAGCTAACAATTGGAGATTGCTCGCTTTGAAAATAACTTCAAAGTAGTATTAGATTGTCTTCATTCCTTTTTTATTTAGTTTGAGGGTTTACAAAAAAGGAAAACGTTAATAACTATTGATCATAATCAATTTAATATCTACTGCTTGATCAACTTTAAACAAATGACAATCATGCATAATACGACATGGTAGGTAGGTAGGTACCTATTTGGCGCGTTTTCTTAGTTACAAGTCGCGACAGGATATTGCACGGTTTGAAATACACCGTAAAATATAATGCATAAAACGTGTTGGAGATTGTACACTTTGACTTAAAAAAGCCATTGGATATTGTACACTTTGAATCATACTTGTCAAAGGAGATTGTAACGTTTTGAAACTAAACCTAATTTTCAAGCTTAAAAATACACTGGAGTTTGTCCAGTTTGCTCGAAAATATTGAGTTATTCGAATTCAGCGCTGAAAATTGCATATGAAGCGACATCTATCTCATTTTTCATGAAGATAGGAGATTGTACACTTTGAAACTAGACCCCTCAAATGTTTATTCGGGTACGTTTTTCGCTCCGAGTCTTCATTTATCCACAATAGCGCTATTTCGGAATTTTTTCAATTTTTTAAATTTTGACAACACTAGAACGGAAAATTATGAATAAAATATGCATGGAATATCTGAAATACAAACAGATATGCTTCTCCGAAGCTTTTATGATCATTTCGACCCAAATCGGATCAGTAACAACCTTTCTGTTGCACTTTAGAGCCAGCTCTGTAATTTCTGCGACTTAGGCCCCTGTTGCTCCCCAAAAATCAGGGAAGCCGATGGGGGAGAGTAGGGGACTTTTCAGTAAGTGTTGTCCTGGACCAGAACTACAATCCTGCAAATTTTCAGCCTTACAATAATTAATTCCGGGTAGAAGCGATATATTGACTAAAACTCCTGGGCTATAATGCGCGAATGCCAAGTCAACCTACTGTCAAATCCAACAATGTTACTGTTTCCAAGGTATTGTTCTCGACAGAGAAGAGTAATTAGTTTTATTTGTATTTAAACATTACTTGTTTACATGAAACCAGTCAGAGGCTTTATTTAGTAATTTTTCGAGTCATTAGCATTACCACAAATATACTTCAACAACGTGGCAGAAGTAGTATCATTCGTAAAAATTGACGTAACATCAGATAAGTCGTTTATATATATTAACAATAGTGGCGGCCTCGGCACAGCACCTTGCGAAACACTGTGTTTTACTGATTTACTGAACGTATGTTACTAAATTCATTTCTACAAAACACACACTGATAGTCGATAGGAAGGAATTTAAGGGGAGCAGAGGGAATGTTGAGGTATTGGGATTTGACATTTCAGTCGTGTTCTAAACTCTACCTGCGTTCCAAATTTCGAGTTTCTAGGTCCACTCCTAGGTGCTCTATAGGTTTTGTAAGGGAACCTCCTTGAAATATAATGAAACACGTTGATTTTTATATTTAATTAACAAAAGTATCGACTTGAAGACATAAATTCAACATAAACTAAGTCATAATATTAGGCGCGAAAACATGAATATTTTTGTAACGCTTTTCTCCTATCGTATCATTTCATATAATGCCAACAGAGCGGTCGCTGCCAACTCCTCTGGTGTCTTAAGTAACTAAACAACTGGCGAGAAATTCAAATAATATTCTTACAATTTTGGTTACAACTGTCAAGTATTTTATTTCCTTCTTTCCACTCTCCCCTCTTGTTCTCGGCCATGTGGCGAGAATATAGAGTTTCTGCGTGTACATAAGTTGAAAATTTTAACCTTCTAGTTAGGCTTGAAGTACTCTGTAGGTTTTGATAACAGCTTACCAACTTTTTGCTCCATTTTCTCCACTTCTCCATTCTTTGTTGGGATGTGAGGCAAGACTATCGAAGTGTTGTGGTTTTTCTCTTTAGTTATATTTTGAACTATATCTGTGTTACAGATTTCAAGTTCCTAGGTCCTCTGGAAGTACTGTACAGGTTTTTATTACAGCTTTTACTAACTTTTTACCATTTCCTCCTCTTCCTCCTGTCTTGAGTTGTACGGTGGAATTAATCTAGAGCGAAAAATCTTATAGTAAGTTCCAATTGTTTTTGAATACTGCTTTTTTTATCACTTCATATTTTGTTTATTGATAGAATATTGAATTCGTTTTATCAAGTTTATGATGGGTTTTGGGAAATTATACTGGAAGATCTTTAAAGTTTAGAAGTGCCTCTTGTATATTGAGTTATATGAAGCTATTTATAAATGTTGTGGAACTTCTGAAAGTTCTAAGATAAAGTTACTCCCTTTTTTTTGTGTGCTCACTCCATTTTGTCAAATAAGAGGATTTTTGCAAATATTCTTAAGCCACCAAATTATAAAATGCTTTATTTCTCACATATAGGTATATTTTGTATGGTTGCTGAATAAAGTTTGGGAGTTTTGGGAATTTCTTTGAGAGTTTTTTTATTGGAAGGTCACGTGTCGATATGTTATGACAATTCGTTGTTTCTGTTATGAGGAAACTACTAAATTACTATAATTGAGACTCGAATCTACAGGTATGTTGGTCGATGGAGCTATACTACAGCAATTCACGCGAAGAACCTAGGTTTTCTTTTATTTTCATCACCCTTAGAGACGCTGAACATAGCATCAGTACCGCATCAGTTAAAATAATTACTGTGTTGTCTAATTTAAAGAGCTAAATTTTTACAATTATTTTAATACTTCGTCAGTATTAGCTAGAAGAGTAGTTGTTTTGATTGATTCTCCAATAATGAGTCTTTTAAAGTATTTACTTAACTAGTATATTAGCGTGCCCAGATTAGGGCAACAATATACAGAACGTAGGTAATTTCATGTTAAATAAAAAAGTGTGTAAGGTGATTTGCTTAATACCTAAATAGTATTCTCTAATCATGATAAAAGCAAATCAATAAAAAATAATTAATTGTAAAAATAAATCAAGAATAGGCTTATAAAGAATGAATGAATGTTTCTATACTCTACTGATGAGAACTAACGAGTTCGAAAAAACTTGTACAACTTTTTCTAGAGTTGAAATAGAACGTAAGGTTCAATAATTGTTGAGAATGACTGAATTTCAATAAATGATTTATTAAGTATTTTCAATATACAGGGTGCGCCACTTAAAACTCCCCAGACTTGTAACTTTCTTATTTTTGAAGCGATGGCCATGTTGGGCACATCAAATTGTAGACATTTTTAAAGCCTTTAAACGTGCATCTAGAGTGATTTAAAAAAATTTGTTTTGAAAAAATTGTTAAGAAAGGAAACTTAATCTCTTTGAATATTTTTTTACCTCACTCTGTAGATGAACTGTGTTAATGTTTCCTTATAAAGGTTTTAATTAGCTTCAATTTATGTTATTAAAATAAAAAATTTTAAAAAATAAAATTTTGCAATTTCCTATTTAGTACATTTTAATATAAGTTTGTTTTTAAAAATATTTATTTCTTTTGTTTCTTGTTGCTGTTTTGCTTGGCTGAATATTGTTTGTGATCTGTCTTTTACAAATAAAGCATAAAATTATTATTTTAAATATTTAAAATAATAATAATAATATATGCACTTTTTTTTTCCTTAAAATATTACGAATCCTATCATGTAATTCAATGCTTCGTCAGTATTAGCTGGAAGAGTAGTTGTACTGATTGGTTCTCCAACGGTGATTGTTTTAAAGTGTTTTCCTAGTATATTAGCATGACCAGATTAAGGTACCAATATACACAAAGTAGATAATTTCATATTAAATAAAAAAGTGTGAATGACTGAATTTAAATAAATAATCTAAGTATTTTTAATATATTTTCTTTGCTTCAAGAATCCTATGATATAATTCAATAATTCGTCAGTATTAGCTAGAAGAGTAGTTGTTTAGATTGGTTCTCCAATAATGAGTGTTTTAAAGTATTTACCTAACTAGTATATTAGCGTGGCCAGATTATGGCAACAATATACAGAAAGTAGGTAAATTTCATATTAAAAAAAAGGTGTGTAAGTTGTGATTTGCTTAATACCAAAATAGTATTCTCTAATAAAGAGCTAAGTAAATGTTTTGTTTTAATATTTATTTGCTATTTTATCAAAGTTATTATTATTCAAGTCCAAAATCAGAGAAAGAAGAGAAGAAATAAATGGTTTTCCATTGACCACCCCATGCGATGTATTAAAATCGAAAGAATCTACTAGTTAAAAACCGTATTACTAGGCCCAAAGGATACTAAAGCAGAATTCCTTTATCCTGGAAGATTTGCGGCGGTATGAGCGACATTAGTTTCTGTTCAGATCATAACTGTGAGACAATAAATCAAAAGCGGACGCAGCAAACAACACCTACATACATTTCCTTCATTAAACCTGTTATTTTATCGGCCGACTGCTTAAGCTCAACCTGTTCATGAAGCTAATTTTTGTAATAATATTAATAATGTCGCTAACGTGCGAGGGAGACGAGGCTGTGGGCCGCTGCAGAAGAAATACGTGAAAAACAAACAAGCCAACTTCGCAGAAGGTGGAATAATAGCCGAGTCAATAAAGGTGACACTCCACCCTAAAAATCCGTATATCACACAAACAAATAGTTATTTTTTCTTGAGAATCTGATCTTGATTTTCGGCCCAGAATATATTTTGTATTTACTGTAAATAACGTAATTAATATTTCAAAGTCTTTTCCCATGGAATAAATATAAATAATAATACATTTATTTGTCCAACAGGCTACAACAAATTATAGGACAAGAAATTACACCAATATTGTAAAAAGAAATTACACTGTGTGTAAACTTAGCTAACATATCAATGAATTATTAATAATAACGAGAACTTAATAAATCTTTGTGAAAACAATAAATATACCATCTGATTTATTTCAAGAGAAAAGGAAAATATAGGTATAGTTTTAGTGACAAATAGAAGATAAATTTTTCATTTAAGCTGTTTCTAGCTACGCTTAATATCTTTCTAAGTCAGTCTCAGTTAATATCGCAGAGATGTTATAGCGACTATAGCGACTCACTCACTGGAAATCGAGAAGTTCCTATGGAGTCGAGAAGAAACAAAAGAAAAAACATTCGATAACAAAAATAATAACAATATACTTTGAAATACACAAAAATCATATAAAATAAAAGATGTATTAAAGAAAACAAATATACGTATATTTACATAAATTTTAATTTTATTTATAGCATTAACGCTATAAATTTGGTGACCCCGACGTGATCAATATATGCCCGACGTGATCATATGACCTTCATGATGAGATCTAAGTTATCTGATTAATTGAAGAAGAGACAAAATTATTTCTACTCCCGAAGATAGAAGAATATTCAGATATAATTACCCGAAGATCAACACTTTCCTGATTTAGAACGACTTTTATTAATAATTTCAAGAAGAGATTCAATATACTAACTACCACTATAAATTGATCCAGACGATGCTTATCGTTTAATGAAGAGAAGAATTTTCCTGATAAATTTTGAATAGATGTTCCAATTTTGAATAGATGTTCCTCTAATTTATGGTCATTTCCTACTCCCAATTGAAGTTGAACATTACAAGTACTGTCATTTGCTGATATGTGAGTTAACGTACATTTCCCTTTTTAACCTAAGAAAACTGTCATCAATCAATCAATTATGCCACCCCGTTATCAGATTTAGTCACTACTATCAAAAATTTTTCAATTACTTTCCAAGATTCAATAAACCAAGTCTTACAAAGAGAAGAACTTTTTAATTCTCGATTAAACTATTTAGAATCTAAGTTACCTAATCAATCTTTCGAGCCTCAACCTTCTACTTCTTTCTGTAATAATTGTAGGAGTACAAACAGTTCACAAACTCGTACCACTAATCGCAATCGTTCACCCAGCCGTAATAATGTTTCCAATAAATTTGATCGTACTAATAATATTATTTGTTACTACCATCAACTTTACGGTACCAAAGCTTATCGTTGTGGTGGTGGATGGTGCAAATCTAATATAAGTTGTAAACAATTTGATAATTTTATGACGTCTGACTTTGACTTTTCTGGCAGCAAACGTCGACTTTTTATTTACGATAGATCTAACAACTTGAACATACGGTAAGAAATTGTTAAAAGTCAATCTAAACTTACGCAGATTGTTTCCTTTCGTTTTCAATATTGCAGACATTGACATTCCAATCGTCGGAGCAGATTTCTTGTCTCATTTCGGTTTAGTTGTCGGTCTTAAAGGAGCTCGAATAATTGAAAGGCTAATTTGTCAATTAATTGTTTTATTAAAAATAGTCATTTAGACAATTATAGATTAGACACACTTAAATTATTTCCTTTAACAGATAAATATAACAAATTACTTTTACAATTTCCTAATTTAATTAGTTCACCAGATTACAATTTACCTATTAAACATTCTGTTGTACATCATATGAAGGTCACTGAAGGACTGAAGGACTGAAGGACTGAAGGACTGAAGGTCATTTACCTTTTTCACGACCTCGTAGATTAGACAATCTTAAATTTAAAATAGCTCAAACAGAATTTAACAACATGGTGGAATTGGGTATCTGTAAACCATCATCTTCTCAAGTTTCTTCACCACTTCATTTAGTAGCAAAAAAGAGAAAAATGACTGGAGACCTTGTGGAGATTATCGACAACTAAATATAATTACTATTCCAGACAGATATCCATTACCTCATATTCACGACTTTAGCTCTCAGTTGCACGGCTGCACTATTTTCTCCAAGATTGATTTAGTGCGAGCGTACCATCAGATACCTGTCGCTGAAAATGACGTTTATCAGACAGCCATAACAACTCCTTTCGGACTGTTTAAATTTTCCCGCATGCCTTTTGGCCTACGCAATGCCGGTCAAACTTTCCAACGTTTTATGAATGAAGTACTTGTCAACTTACCTTTCGTTTTCGTCTATTTGGATGATATATTAATCGCAAGTCAATCAACAACAACATTTGGAACATTTGGAAGTAGTTTTAAAAAGATTAGACACATAACATTAAACCATCTAAATGTATCTTAGGAGTTGATAATTTAACCTTTTTAGGTCATCAAATCTCTTCATCAGGTATTTTACCATCAACTGAGAGAGTCGAAGTCATTAATAACTTCCCTTTACCGACAACTCTCAAACAACTACAACGTTTCATAGGTATGGTAAATTTTTATCATCGTTTCATACCTCATTTTGCTGAAACTTTACTTCCCCTATATTCTCTTCGTAACAGTTTATCTCATGATAAAATTACAAAGATAAATAGTTGGGCTGATGAATGTTTAGATGGGTTTTCGAAAGTCAAAGACGCTATAAGTAATGCAGTAGTTTTAGCTCATCCTTGCACTAATGACGATACTATCTTATCTCTCTCAGTCGATTGTTCTAACCTTGCCATGGGTGCAGTTTTAGAGCAAAAAGATAATAATGGATTTCTTGCTCCGTTAGCATTCTTTTCCCGTAAATTAACCATAGCACAAACCAATTATTCGGTTTTCGACAAAGAACTTTTAGCATTATATACTGCAATTAAACATTTTAAATTCATACTTGAAGGTCGAAAGTTTGATTGTTTTACAGATCACAAACCTTTAATCAACGCTTTATTCACAAAAGCAGAAAGATCTCCTCGTCAAATACGTCATTTAGAATATATAGCTCAATTTTCTTGTAAAATACAACATGTTAAAGGAAAACATAACGTAATATAGCTGACAGCTTGTCACGTATTTACGACACTTCTTCTTTAAAACAACATATTTTACCACTTCAAAATTCTCCCTTCCTTAATGTTAACTTTGACCTAAAGTTGCTTAGTGAAGCTCAGGAGAAAGATTCAAATCTCAACTATTTATTGTCAGATAAATCATCACTAACTAAAACCAATTTCATTTTAAAAAAGATACAAATTCCAGATTCAGATCAATTTATTTGGTGTGATGTTTCTCGTACAAAAGTTAGACCTTTTGTTCCACTTGTTTACAGACGAACGATATTCGATATTTTTCACAACTTATCTCATCCTGGTATTAAAGCCTGTTGATTTCAAATAACTATTTTTGACCGAAAATGAACACAGATTGTAATTTATGGTCAAAATCGTGCATTAACTGTCAAGTTGTCAAAGTCAGCCGACATACGAGAAGTCCTTTTGGAAACTTCACCATTCCGAAAAGTAGATTCGACCACATTCATATAGATTTGGTAGGACCATTACTTCCATCCAAAGGTAACTCTTACATTCTTACGACGATTGAACGATTCACTAGGTGGCCGGAAGCGTACCCTCTTCGCGACATCACAGCAGAAACAGTTGCGCGTACTTTATTTCAAAATTTTGTTTGTCGATTCGGTGTTCCCTTGTCGGTGACGACTGATCAAGGTCAAGACTATTTAATGAATTTGCAAAGTTTTTAGGTTTTCATTGAATACGTACAACTGCATATCACCCACAAGGGAACTCGTTAATTGAAAGATTTCATCGCTCACTTAAAACCTCCTTGTTAACTAGAGCCAATACATCACATTGGACAGATGAATTACCCATCATTTTATTAGCATTTAGGACAACTTCCAAGGAAGATCTGCAATGTTCACCTGTTGAACTTATATATGGTCAAACCCTTCGTTTACCTGGCGAATTTTTCGTTGAATCGTATAATTCCCCAGATATTCCTTATTTCATTGACAAATTACGCATTTATTTTAATAATTTAAAATTTGTTCCTCCAATTTCGCATGGCAATTACAAAACTTTTGTTAGTTCAGATCTTTCCTCTTGCGATTTTATTTTTGTTCGCAATGAACGGTTTAAACGTTCGTTTACTCCTTTCTATGAAGGACCGTTTAAAGTTTTATCTTGTTCAGATAAGTTATTTACCTTTAACCCCTTCACGTCCATGTGCCCAACGGTGGTCACATATCTAGTGTGATCCTATATTCCAGGGTACCATATGTGGTCCACAAATAAAATATGCATTAGAAAAGCATGAACTGTTACTTTCATATATTCATGAAATCTGGAATAATATCAGTGGCTTCGAAATCCAGCTTGTACGCGAAGGGGTTAAGAAAAGAATCAAAGTCATAACTGTCAAACCAGCTTTTGTATTAGTAACACTTTGCCTACCCCGATTAAAAAAGTACGTTTCGCAATCGACTCGTTGGTTGACTGACTCTTTTCTTTTTTAACGAGGGGATGTATATAGCGACTATAGCGACTCACTCTCTGGAAATCGAGAAGTTCCTATGGAGTCGAGAAGAAACAACAGAAAAAACATTCGATAACAAAAATAATAACAATATACTTTGAAATACACAAAAATCATATAAAATAAAAGATGTATTAAAGAAAACAAATATACGTATATTTACATAAATTTTAATTTCATTTATAGCGTTAACGCTATAAATAGATGTCATATCTTAATATAATTTTCGCACATTAAATTTATTGGGATGTTTAATAATACATTAGTTACCCTATAGCAACAATAAAATGTGCCTAAAATTTGGCCTTGGTGAAAAAATTTAACTGCGATATGATTGTGTCGTTCAGTCTATTGTTATGCAATAAGTTCTTAATTGTGTCTATTAAAAAGTCCATTTTTAGTAAATTTTGCTTCATCTGTCCATATAATAAATATTTCCCAAATAAGAATCGTCACCCTCAGACCTTATTAGAATAAACTCACAAAAATTCTGTCTTCTTAGGAAATCTGTTTCTTTTAATCCTTGAACCATATGGAATGAAAACGGGTGAAACTTATGTTTTAATAAGATTCTGTGAATTGAATCCTTGCGTAGTCCCGATTCCAGAGCAGCTTGTCTTAATGACATCCTTGGAAATGCATGAAAATATCCCAGACTGACTATTTCAATGTTTTCGTCATCAACAATAGGCTTTCTTCTTTGCATTTTTGCCTTGACAGAGCCATAATTTTTATAATTTTCCAGTATGCGTTTTACAGAGTTTGGTGACGGTTTCCGTTTTTCTGGATATCGATTAGCAAATGTGCTACAAGTTCTTGATATTACCTTATCACATTCTCCATAAATAATAAACAAATTTAAAAATTCTTCGTGGGTGTAATTTAAACGTGCTGGCATTTTTTGACATAAGATAAATGACTGATTGTTTCTAATCATGGCTATTTTGATGAAATGATTACAACAATTCATGAATTTCTAATAGAATCGCAAATATTTCAAAAAGTTGAAAACTTTAACCCCACAATGCTAATATCAGAAAAAAGGGAATTCAATTTTACACAACTTGACGTAAAAAAATACAGGGTGTTCCATTTGACCTAAACAAGTTTTCGCGGTTTGAAGTTGACAAAATGTAACGCGGAAAACGGAACACTTGGTATGATATTATTGAATTTATTTCAGTTGTAGAACGTAGTTCTCCTTGTGTTCTTTTTATGTGCCAAGAAGCAAATGAGGATCTTTTACACTAAGAAAGTTATAACGTTTCTTGCAAACCGTTGCACCTGTCAAATTATCTATAAAATGTCAAATATCTCTGAAACGGATGGATTTAGACATAGGGTATCCTACATGTTTTTGACTCAGAATTTTACGCTCTTTTCGAAAACCCTGAAATATATAGGGTGTTCCGTTTAAAATAAGCAAGTTGGTATCGACTTCCGGTATAAGCGGAAGTGCCAGCTGCTTGTAATTATTTTAGTTAGATTGGCCACACTGACTTTAGTAACTCCAAACCAAAATTTTCAAAAATTTCTGATGCGTACTTTTCTCTATATCGATCGATTCAGTTCCCGGTGAGACACCCTGTATACATACTGCATTACCGACGTATGCCTATTTGACTTGTTGCTCCTCAGAGATTAAACATAAATTGTTGAAAAAATAATACAGTTTATAAAATTAGGCACAAATTTAGTGCAAATTTACTGGTAAGGCACTGCCTAACCTGCCCCATAGGACAAGCTACCACGGAAGCTCTTTCATGCTAAATCTTGTAGCTAACACCTTCAATGATTTTTTCCTATATCAAGACTGAAAAATATAGATATTAGTGGGTAAAAATATGCTATTTTTGAAAAGAAAGCCATTTTTTTGTCCAATTTTAACTAATTGTCATTTCGTCTAGAAACATCCGATTGAGATATACCGAGAGGCAAGTTCAAGATAATTCTGTTAACTTCAATTGAGGCAATGTCCTACATTCCTAAGATGCTGAATTTTCAAAAATTTGCAACAAGTTGAGAATTTTTTACAATCATCCAAAGTTTTCCAAAAAGAGTTATTATTTTTTAATCGAATTATTTATATTACCGTCCTGGCGAAATTTCCACCACCCAACCAGGGCACGTAAAGAGGGGCAAACCGCTGCCCAAAATTTGTGCACCAGATTTCCCCTTTTGCAATGATTTCCCCATTGACAGACCCTTGACTGGGCCTAAATGGATTCTTCCCTTATATTTATTTATGTTAAGAGTAAAGTGTCTGCCATGCCACTTTGGGGCTGGCTAAGATGTCAAACTTGTTACCAGAATTTTAGTCAAGAAATTTAATTTCTAGTGTTTTATTTGAGTAAGAATAATAGTTTAATTGTTCAAACCTTGACTGGGCCTAAATGGATATTTATTTATGTTACATTTTAAAAATTATTGCCATGTATTTTACCCGTATCATGTATATTCTGTAAATAAATATTTTTATTATTATTTTATTATTGAACTATACTACATAATGAAATGATAACTAGCTAGCCTTGGAAAGAGATGGAGACAATAGCGACCTCAACCAGCCATTGTATTGCAGGTGCGACTCTTATTGTTTCCCTCTCCGTCAAGGCTGGATTTAGGGTCAATGGGGCCACGGGGCAATAATCAGGTGGGGGCCCATTCAAGGGCAGTGAAATAGAGCTTCCTCTTAGTATTAATTATAAAAATACTTCTCTACTTTTTGTTCTGACTTTGTCTATAATTACATCGGCATCTATTTTTCTCAAAACGCCGCTCCCATTGGTTATGAAAAATTTACACCAGAGGGGCAAATTCAAAGCCAAGAAATGTCAACTTTTCAAAAATATGAATAGCTCGTGAATTTATTATGGCTCTTTAAATGTGGGGGCCCCAAAAATGTGGGGATGTCACCCCTTTTCAGGTGGTGGCAACTAAGAAAAAAATTAAAAACATTGAAGCCGAAAAAAAATATTTTAAGAAGAGAAGGCCCAACGCAACTTTTCATAAAAATTGATAGTCTTTAAATTATGTTATAACGACTTGAAAATTGGGATTTTAGCTTAAAAAAAATGTATTTCAAAATAATATTCAAATAACTCGAAACGTATTACATTGATCGAAAACGTGCTAGAGACAAATAAGAAAGCTACTAAATTGAGGATGAATTTCGTTTTTATTTCCACATCCAGTGGAAGTAGAGTAAACATTTTTGAAAATTTTTGTTGTCATGAAACGTTGAGATTTTCAGTTTGAGCGATTTCTGTCTGTCTGTCTGTCTAACTTTTTTTGTGCTTACGATTACTCTGGAACTGTTTGAGATATTGACTTGAAAGGACCCCGCACACCATATAGGGGGATTTCTGCCTCCAGTCAAATTTAATCTAACCCACGTAAAAATGTTCTTTTGAACCCCCTGAACAAATGTTCAAATGCAGCCAGGTCCGAAAAGGTCTTCGTTTCGAGATATGGAGCCCTAAACATCGTTCCAAATCCAAAATCGCCCAAAGTTACCTTGTCTTAATGACTACATGCTATAGCTGTTTCCATAGAAATCAATAGTAAAACAACGAAATGTTAAGTTTTATTTCACACTTTTTTATTTATTTTTCACTTGTCAATAATGACATTGTTTTGATTCATTGAATTTCCTACTATCCAAGAACGAGTGTGTTATTTTTAAAAAAATATCGGCATTTTTTGAGTACGTGGACACGAATTACTGATCGAAATTGTTTAGGTAAGATTACCACAGAAAATTCCATAATCATAATTCAAATAAAAATCAATGGACCTGATTAAATTGCCTATTTAATAGGCATTTAAAATAAAAAAAACATGATACACTCTGAAAGTTCAGATAAAAAAAGAACAATTCTAATCCCAGGAAGCTCGGAGAACAATAATTCATCATAACATTTTGAGTCACAGAACTTTTCATAACACGGCTTTCTTTCAGAATCATGGCGAATAGGATAAATTGTTATGTTTGTGATGAGAGACATCCACCTCGGTTCATGCCACGTCTTATAAATAAGAATGAAAATAGACGAGAAATCGCTGTTCGAAGAAGTAATTTTAGGCGGCCGCCACAAGATATTCAGGAAGACGATCGGATTTGCGTTAATTGCAATATTTCAATTTTGGAAGAGATAGATACTATTGCCTAAGATTCAAATTGTCCAAATCGCATCGCAATAATATACGTTGATGGGACATATGTATATCTTAACAAAACCAGCAATTTTAGGGGGTTGAGGCAAACATTTTCGGTTGAAAGGCCTGCTCTTCTGGTTGCTCCAAATGGTTATATGTTGGATATCCATGGTCCTTATTTCAGCAACTCGAGAAATAATGATGCTGCAATACTGCAAAATGAACTTCATGCATTAAATGAATGGGCTGAAGAGGGAGATATCATTATCGCTGACCGAGGTTATGACAATATAAAGGAGCAACTACGAGATCTCTGATATTCCTACAGGATTCCACCGACTCTAGGACGTAGAGAGAAACAACTTTCCACTAAAGATGCAAACGAAGCGCGGGTTATTACGAAAACTCGTTGGATCGTAGAATCGAGAAATGGACACATCAAGTCAATTTCTAAGTTTCTAGACAAAGTCATGTCGATCACTCATGCAGTAAACATACGTGACTTCTACAGAATTTCTGCAGCAATTATAAATGACTACAAGGCAAAAATATACATGGAGGGAGCAAATGCCGACCTCGCACGAGAGATTCTAAGAAAAGCAGAAGAACCTCATGTTATGCAAGCAAGAATTGAGGGAGATCCAATGTATAGAAATGTAAGACGCGCAAATTGGCAGAAATTGAACAAGAACCACACTCCTTTTTTTCCGATTCTGAGTTTGGAATTTCTGAGAGAGTTGACGGTAGGAGTGTACCAAGTGAATCTGTCACTTGCTTATGTTCGAGATAAATTAGAAAGAGATGGCACAGAAGAATTTCAGTTTGATGAACTCATAGAAGAAGAAGAAGGTTTTATGAGAGTTCGAGTACCGAGAGATCGAGAAAGACTGAACGTGACGTCACACGGAAAAGTCACTAAAATTATCAAAATTGATTTCTATTCTACATACATTATTAAAACTAATTTCCTATGTTGCTAGTCACTGTTACCAATCTGATGTCTGTCATTTTCGTGAATGTTATTATTATTGGCTTGTGTTTGATTTATCATTTATCTCCCTTTCTGACTAATAAATCGGTGTTTTTCAACGCAATTAGTTCACTGTCACTTGTGTGGCAAGTTAATAAAGAAACTCGCATTTTGTGTAAATACTGTAATTGACTATATTTAAGGTTACTGTCGCCAACGTGAAAATGTTGAAAGTATCAGAAAATAGTACATATGTATGCAGTATGTAGGCGGCACAAAAGCAATCTTTAGGGAGCGGCACGTTCAGTCTTTCTCGATCTCCCTGTATATTCGCGGTTTCGACGTGATACAAAATACCAATTGTGAGTTGCTTACTCATTCAATCAAGAAAATGATCAAGTCATTCCAGATCAAGAAAAAATCCTGGCATATTATTGCACTTGCAAAACGAGTGCGAGAACACTTGGTATGTGCGCACACGTAACGGCCGTGTTATGGTTCTTGGGTTGGTCAAATCCAAATACGTTGCTTTTAGATAATATTATTGATGACATAGACCACCACAGGCACTTGAACTTCCAGTTGCATAAAAATCAGAAATACATTGTATCTTTGAAAAAATGCGAACCGCGCCAAATTTTTCCTCGATTTTGGCCGTATCTCATGGGCTACAACTAAAATAAAAACGATTTTAACAGAAGTTTTTTATTTAAAAAAAAAGTATCAACTTTATTCTTGAATTGAAAAAACTGCAGCGAAGCCTTTGAAGACCTACGGTGTCATTAATACGAGTAAGAAATATGGTGTTATTTAAGAATTAATTATGCAGTTCTGAATTTCCATAAAATCAAAGCCAACTTTAATTTAATTTTTTCAATTTTAAATCGTATTTGGAACGACCTTGAGGGCTCCATATCTCGAAACGAAGACCTTTTCGGACCTGGCTGCATTTGAACATTTGCTCAGGGGGTTTAAAAGAACATTTTTACGTGGGTTAGATTAAATTTGACTGGAGGCAGAAATCACCATATATGGTGTGTGGGGTGCTTTGGTACACGGATGTATTTTAACACGAGGTCTGGAACTAGATTTTTTATCTAATTTCTGTAGAGTTAATGGTTTCGGAGATCTGGACGTATAAAACTGGAGTCCGAACGTCTATAAGACGAAGTATTTAATTTAAATGTTAAATATCTCGGAAACTATGGCACTTACGTCAAAAGCGGTAACAACCAAAATGAAAGATAGGATTTCAAATGATTTCTTTTCTATTTCTATGGCATAGAAAACAAAGAAGTTATGATAGAAACAATGTACTTTTTCAAATTTTTTAAATAAATACGTCGGCATTTTGTTAATGTAAGTAGTCACAGTTAGTAATTAAAAAAAAAATTTCTATATATACTGTTTTTCCTTAATATTTGGTATGACCTAGCACTCAAATTTTTTTCTCCGCTTACAGCGCTTGCTTTAGGAAAAAAATGCATTTTAAACTGTAAAGGAATTTTAGAAAAAACGTAACATTTTTGTTTCCCTGCAAATATCTCAATAAATAGTTTTAGAGAAATTATTGTGAACATCAAAAATTAAGCTTATAAACTCAGAATGAATTCACTATTTCATATGTTTGTGTAGGGTTGATAGTTTCGGAGATATTTAATTTTATAAATCACATCCGACCGTTTTTAGGATGAAGTATTTAGCTAAACTAAATATTGAAATCTTAGAAACTGTGATACTTCCATAAAAAATTCTAAGGAACAAAATTAATGATACTAATTAATCAATATTTAAAATGATTTTTTGGTTGTTTCTACATTACAAAAAATAAAGAAGTTATGGCCGATTCAATGCGATTTTTCACATTTTTTAAACAAAATATTGCCATTTTGTTATTGTAATTGTTCAGTAATAAATTTTTGTTTCAAAAATGCTGCTTTTAGTTAATATATACTATCAACTGGATGCTCAATTTATTTTGTCCGTTTAAAACACTTGTTTTAGAAAAAAAAAACCATCCGCCATATTAGCCATTTTGAATTTTTCAATTTTCAGATTTGGAATCAGCGATCCCAAAAATATAACTATCCTATATTTCACAAATAAATTAGTAGGTATCACTTCTTCAAATATTCAATATTCAAATTTAGGGTTGGTTTTCACCCCGTGAGGGTAAGAGCAAGTATCCGGAGCATATAGGAACTGAAGACGTACCTTTTACTACAATGATAACCAATAAAGAAAAATTATTACATATGAAATTATTAGGAAATTTTACATACTTTTACCTCTAGGTACTGTACTATAGTTCCAAATCTCGTTATAATACCAAATGTAGCAACTTTCAAGTCATTATCATAAACCCTTCAAGAGCAATCATGGGCACAAAAAAAGTTATAGGCAGAACGACAGACAGAATTTGTTTTTGCTCAAACTTAAAATGTCGACGTTTCATGACACTCCAAACCTACACTCAAAGAAAATAATAGGTAAATTCAACCAAAAAGAGCATATGAAATCGCGCCTATCTAGTTTCATAGTTAAATCAATCAGAAAAGAATAGTCATACAACTTATTTGTTTTCGTAAACAAATAGTAGTTTAATAATCATATCTTCTTGTAACAAATTAAATAGTACAATGACATTTTTTTATATTCACTAACCATTTTCAATTTGGTCTACAATTAAATAGTACAACGACTTTGTTTTTTGTTCACCAACTAATTTTTAGATTGATCTACACTTTATTGTATGATGAAGCTTTTTTTGGTTAGCCAAAATCTCAGTATTGAGACATCAGACCATCCAAACCAAAGATTAGAGATCGTTTATAAGATCCATCCAAATATATCGATGATCCCTGAGAGAATTTGAACATTGCAATCATGTTATTAATTTTCTATAAATTCATAAGAGTATAAGATAATGCATGATTGATTATTGTCACTGATTTGTACGTGGCGTCATCTGGGAATAATTTCTGTAATAGACTACGTGGTAAGCAAGCAAATTTTATGGTAATTCTTTTAGAACTTCTAGAAGACGACAATAATATTGGTTTGTCTACCAAGTACAATAATACAGCGAACTAATACTGGGTTAGAATTACAATTCGATAATAGTTAAAAATAAAATATACTATTATCTAGTTTAATTTGACAGAATTCAACAAAATAATAGTCAGACGAAAAAAATAATAGCCTTATTCATCTATTACTTCCACGTCCAGTGGAAGTATAGTAACGACAAAAAAATTTTTCAAAATTTTTATTGTCCAAATAGGCTTAAAATGTCATGAAACGTCGAGATTTTAAGTTTGAGCGAAACAAAAATTTCTGTCTGTCTGTCGGTCTGTCTGTCTGTCTGTCTGTCTGTCTGTCTGTCTGTCTGTCTGTCTGTCGGTCTGTCTGTCGGTCTGTCTGTCGGTCTGTCTGTCGGTCTGTCTGTCGGTCTGTCTGTCGGTCTGTCTGTCGGTCTGTCTGTCGGTCTGTCTGTCGGTCTGTCTGTCTGTAACTTTTTTTTTGTGCGCACGTTTACTCTGGAACCGTTTGAGATATTGACTTGAAATTTGGTACACATATGTACTTTAACGAGATCTAGAACTAGATTATATTTTCATCTTGTTCCGTCGAAGGGTTGGGGGGTAAATTGGGGTAAATTTGGGGTAAATGGGTAAATCAAGCAGGTAAGAGTCCATGAAATTGGTATTTAGTATATACAAGAGAAGCTGAGGTCTCAAAAAAATTTTTGGCATTAGCCACCCCCATTACCACCCCCACCTCCTTATTAAAGGGGATGAAAAAAAAATGTGATTTAGTGCATGTACAGGAACCAGAAACCTCAAAATATTTTTTTACTTCATCCACCCCCCACTACCACCCCCCTATCACCACCCCCACCCAACTACCGATGTGGGGTATCGTTTTATGGGGTTTTGGGGTAGAGGATTTCAAATATTATATTATTAAAGTTCCATAAACAATTATTTTCACATACAAAGTTTTTTTGTTGTGAGTGACTTGGATAGAGAATCTGGATGTGGAAGTAGTGATTCCTTGGGCAGCGGTTTTTTTTAAGTTAATGTGTGTTTTGTTGTACGACAACTTTTTATTAATTAAAATAACAATCACTTCTTGTTTAAAAATACCATCAATATAATTTAGTTTAACAAAATTAACGATATTGTTAGTTAACCATTTTTTTTTTGTTGAATTTACCCATACTATTTCTTTGAGTGTATTTGAACAAAAAAAAATCACTATGTGGATGTGGAAGTAACTATATTTTTGGAATCTTTACAATTGGACCTCTCAAGCGATAACCCACTTGCTCGAATGAAAGGAAAAAGAAGCCTTTTACTATATTAAGAAAAGATCAAGAGTTTATTGAAGCATTTAAATGTTTGAATAATTTACCAGAGAAGAACCTAAATAATTAACATAATAGAGAAGTTTGTTTGCACGATGTATGGGTTTAAAGTTATAAAAAACATCAATGATGCTCGTGTAGCTACCTTCACTAAGGTGTATACATTCAGCGAAAATGATAACGAATTTCGGTTACCACACAAAAATTTTGATGCATCTCTCTCTGCCATCTACATTAGATCCCTTGGTTATGGGTGACAGCTTGAGGAAAACAAATTTAACTTGCAAGTGGTTTGATGGAGATCAATTACCTCCATAAGTGGAAATGATTATCTGAGATGCCACAAATACTGTTTTTCACTTTTCATCCTATTATAATCTTAATTAATTTTTTATAAATAACATTTTTTTTTAGATGCGAGTGACAAAGATAAAAATGATCTTTCACCCACTGAGCATCAAGAGAGTGATGAGTTGGATGAAAATGAGAATGAGGAAGATCTGTTATCGGAAGCCGAATAAATTTATTTTTATTTTCACTAAACTAAATAAATTTTCTTAGCAGATCATCCTGTATAATTTTGAAATATAGAATGTATTAATTTGTATTCTCATAAAATAATGCATATTAATAATAAATTGAATATTTAATCAAACTAAAAAAAGAAACTCGGGAGTGCCGCACGCACGTTTTCTAACATACCGGCTCGGTGGCGCAGTGCTTAGGATGCTAGGTTTGCGACCACAGAGTCCCGGGTTCGAATCCTGGCTAGGGTATGGATGTGTAGTGGCGTTTTTCACGTGTTACCGAGATGGTAGCAGTGAGCTAGACTGCGGTTGTGTGAGAGATAACACGGTCTAGTCGCTCTCCTCTCCTGAGTTTGAGTCTCAGCTGCGGCAGATGGCAATGTCGCAGGGAATGGGTGTTGTGATGTTGTCTATGTGTGAGTGTCTGTCCTGGTAGAGGACAGAGGACATTAATATAAACAAGGCTAATAAAAAAAAAAAAAAAAAAAAAAGTTATCAATATCGATATTACTAATTAAATCTTTATGGCGAACTTTGAAATTCGGGTATATGATAATATTCATACTAAGATTAACGATAAACACAGTCAGCTGCAAGTATGTGGGTGGAAAAGTCGTCAGCTGATGCAAGAAAGGTGACGCGCGCTGCCTCGCAGGTGATCAACACTCGGCACTGTTCTGTACCAGCTGACGACTTTTCCACCCACATACTTGCAGCTGACTATGTTTTTCGTGAATCTCAGTGTAAATATTATCTTATACCCAAATTTTAAAGTTCGCCGAATAATTTAAATTTTTCATGTTTTTGGACCTGTTTGGTCGATCAGCTGACGGTAAATCCACCGCCCCCCGTCCAGCTGACTATGTTCTACTTTCATTATATAACATAATCTTCCCCTCATATAAGTTTCAGCGTTCGCCGGATAGTTTTTTTTCTCAATTTTTTTTACGTGTTTTCAACCCTTTGACAGCCACCCCCATCGCTACCCAACCAGCTGACGGTCCATTCATTGCTAACTTATATAAGAACAATCCATTTTTCATATTTTCAAAGTTCGCCGGATAGTCAGCCATTTTATACACGGGCTCCCGGCCTATAAAGCTGCTATTTCATATTTGAAAATTATAATATCAGATTCTTAACGAGGGGCATCGAATAATTTTTTTAAAATTTTTTTAGATAATTTTTTAAAGCTTCAGTCTACCATATTGAACCCAGCATTTTGTTCTTGCAAATTTTACCATCGGATTTGTAATCAGCGAGTTCAAAGACTTACAAACTTCAATTTTAGTATACCTACTGAATACTAAATTGGCTATTCGGGAAAATTCCCCACTGTGAGAGTAGTAAATGAACAGATAATTTTACTACGAAAATCACCACATAACAATTTAAATAATAATACAATAACACTCGTCCCTAGATACTGTGTTAGTATGAGTCTCAGATATTAGCCATTCTTTCAGTTCGATTCAATTTCCCTGAATGACTCACCCTGTCGCGTTTAGCGAAAAGTGTGCTTATCCTCGATTTTTTACGGTTTGTGCTCTCTTGACCCGACTATAGAGACCTGTCAGACGTCCCGAAGACAAGTCTTGAGACCGGCAAGCAAGCAGTGCACGCCGCACGTAGGACAGAGCTTTTATCATAGGAGGCTTTGGCGTTTATTTCACATTCGTCGCTTGCGAGAACCGCACGTGCTTTTGTTTTGTTCCACAGACGACGCGATTCAAGTAAAAGTTCGTACTTTGAGTGTGTTTAGTGGAAGTGGCTTGTAATCAGCAATATAATTAACTTTTTCTTTTAAGTCGGCGAACGAAAAAAGCTGGAGATGTATAGGTGAGTTTATGTTTATGTTATTGTTTCGTTCGGTGCGTGTTTTGGAGTTGTGGAGCTTTTACTTTTAATGCAATGCTGATTTGAGTGCGTCAAGTTCAAGTATGTGTAAATTGTGTAGATATGCAATTTCTTTAGAGGTTAAAAAATGCCAAAGAAATCAACATTATATATTATGTTTTAATGATAAATTTACAGTTAAATAAATAACATTTTTATTCGGAGATTATAAAGTAACTAGGTATAATTATTGTGTCAATATTACCTACTTGATTTTTATTTATTTATTTATTTATTTATGAACATATAACTATATCCAACGTTTTTAAAAACTAGATAAAAATGTTAAAAAGTGCAAAGTAATATAAAATGGTGATACAGATAAATAAGTATATAAGTATAGGTATATTAAACTGACAAAAATAAAACAAACATACCTACCTATCTAACAAACAAGTAAGGTGAATACCAAAATAAATAAAATACAAAATTAACAGAATTACAGTAAAAAATTGTTTTTTATATGTACGTTGCTAGAATTGTATACCTATATCAATGCTGTCTTGCACTATAGAATAATTACGGGACATCGTACATACAGAGGAGAGTAATGTTATATACCGGGTGTCACAGGCTATATTTCCCCATATATTTCCTTTATTTTTTAATTTATCCATTTGAAATTTGGGGTGCATAAACTACTTGTAAAAATGAATTTTTGGACATAAAAACGGTATGAGACCATTTCCGGTTTACCTGGAAATGACCGCAACTTTCAATTTTTAAATGGAACACCCTGTATATTTTTACATATTCGGATTCAAGATAACATTCTGAGTATACCATGAGACTTTCGCGAATTTTTGAGTCGATGTTTGAGTCGAGTTTTTTTTAAGCATTTTAAGACATTCGTCTAGAGTGCTTTGGAATACCAAAATTTGTTCTACGGCAGGTAAAGTCCAAGGGAAAAATATAATTTTTATTAGAATGTGTCAAAAAATGACGTTTCTCGGTTAGAAAACAAAAGCGAAAGGTAGAACTTTTCTATCTACTTCAAGTAAGCGGCCTGAAAAGTGACAGACAAAAAGATTAAGCGTTTTTAGTTACCTACTTTTTAAAATGGTGGCCCTTCTTTTCTACTGTAAAATGGTAATGCACATGCAAATACATTTTCAGAAATCATGTTTATATGGTTCTGCTGCTCCAAATATTTTTCAAAATAATAGCTTCTTTCATAAATAATTTTTGATTTTTCTGGAATTAAATCCATCGAAGCCAAATTTGCTAGCTCTCTTACTTCTGGGGGTGTTCCCGCAACAAATTCTTCACTATTCATTTTATTGTATTTATTTTATGTAGTATATTTTCGATTAAATTCGATATTATAATATATAAATTGAATGAATTCGATACTAATTTCAAGCAAACTGATATGACAGCAGTTGTGCAGTTGTTATTTATTATAGGTATCTGGCCTTAGTTCACAGCCGTCTGTTACAAGAAAACTTGAAAATTTGCGGGGTAGCAAGTAAATCTTAAGAACATAATATTTTAATTTTCCCTATCATTTTAATAACCATAAACACATTCGAATAAAAAATATTGTATGACACACAGACGAAAAGCTGTTTTTCGTCCTTGTGACATAAACTACTATTTTCATTTAATCTCATTATTAATTATTTACAAAGCCTCCAAAATTGAACAAATCACTTTTTTATCGAAAACTTTTTTTTTTCAAATGGGAAGGTGGTAGCTCATACTGTTTAATAAATTATAGATTTTTTCCTGAATTCTTTGATATCAATTTCAAATTTGTGCTATTTGTTTTTCTATTATTCTAAATATATATATATTAAAAATAAAAAATCACTTTCAAAATAATTTTTATTGATCCTTATACTTTGCACTAGTAGGTACTTATACCTATTAAGAAACAAAAGAGAGAACCAAAAGGCTATTATTCACAAAAAGGTAGTTATTCACATTTCATTATTAGACATGATTTTTGCAAAGGCAACTACACGTTAAATTTCAAGAAAAATTATATTGAAAATGATTTTTCATTTTTAAATAAATTTAATAAAATAGAAAAACAAATATGTAGGCATAGATTTGAAATGGATATCAATATTAGAAGCATCCAAAAAAACTTTGATGAGTTTCTAGTGTATATATCGCAGTTCCATATTTTTTTTAGCTGTATAATCCTAACGGAGACCTGGAATATAACAGAAACAAACTTATATACAATTGAAGGATATGAAATCATACACAACACTAATAGATTCAATCAGAATGATGGTATATTAATATACATAAAAAGTGAGCTGATATCTGATCATAAGTTCATAAAAATCGGGTTAGTTAATGCAATTGACATAGATATATTATTTAAAAACTATAAAATAAAAATATTTGCAGTCTATAGGCCACCTTCTACATGTGTGTACGATTTTGTAAACAATTTAGCTGATATCTTACATAATTATAATTTTAATATTTATGATAATACGATTATTGTGGGAGATATTAATATTGATATCAATTGTAAAAATGTTGACTATACGGAGGAATATCTAAATCTATTATCTGAAACTGGTTTTGTATCTATAATAAATGAAAACACAAGAGTAACTAATCAATCTTCTACATGCATTGATCATATATTTCTAAAAAACAAACCAGGAGTCACCGTAGATTTAATTCCAGCAATCATTAAAACAAATATTACTGATCATTATACAATTACAGCACAAATTATTAACGAAAATATAAATTTTGAGCATATTCAAAAAATTAATGAATCATTCAAAAAAGTTAATGCAGATAAATTATTACAACTTATAAAAAATGAGACCTGGGATGATATATACAAATGCAATGACTCAGAAGAAGCTTCACATATATTTTTTGAAAAGTATGAACGATTATTACAATTATCAACAGATATTATTCACTACAAAGGCTTAAAAAAAAAGAAGCCGTGGATATCCAAACGACTAGTAATTTCTATCAAACAAAGGGATAAATTATTTCAAGCTCATATTAGATACCCCCTTGATGAAAACCGAAAAAATATGTATATTAGTTACAGAAATAAATTAAATGCCCTTATAAAAAAAACACAAAACATAATTATTTTAAAACTAAAATTGCAAAAAATCAAAATTGTTCAAAAAATCTTTGGGGTACAGTTAAAGAATTTACAAACAACTATAAAAAAGATGATAAAAAAATTACTAAAATTATTACAGAAGGAGGAAATGAAATAACTGACCTTAAAGATATTGCTAATAATTATAATACTTACTTTTGCCAAATAGGAGAAAAGCTCGCCTCAAAAATCCAGCAAGGAGTTTCTGTGACCAACAACGAGAACATAACTAATAGCACGTTTTTAGAATGGACGGATAAAACTGAAATAAAAAACATTGTTTTAGAACTTAAATTAAATAAGGCTCCTGGGCCAGATGGCATAACCAATGAAAACTTAAAGTTAACAATTGACTATATTGCAGACCCGTTATGCTTTATTTTTAATAAATGTATAGAGTGTGGAAAAATTCCTACACATTTTAAAAAAGCAATAGCGAGGCCACTGTTTAAAGAGGGAGATAAATGTAATATTTCAAACTATCGTCCCATTTCCCTAACATCATCAATAGCAAAAGTATTCGAAAAAATCATTAAAAAGCGGCTGTGTAATTACCTAGAAAAAAATAATATTATTTCTGAAATGCAATTCGGTTTTTGAAAAAATCTCTCAACACAGGATGCGATAGCTAAATTAACATCTTTAGTATATAGCGCGATTGATGGTAAGAAACCATGTTTGGGTGTTTGTCGATCTGGCAAAGGCCTTTGACACTGTGAGTCACAGGCTTTTGCTAGATAGACTTGAGCACCTTGGTATTACCTAGGGGTAATGTACTAAAATTATTTAATAGTTACTTAGAAAATTGTAAACAAATGGTAGAAATAAATCAAGTGCTCAGTGACGAGGAAACCGTGACTTGTGGAGTACCACAAGGAACGGTCCTAGGACCCATTCTATTTAGTATATATTTAAACCAGTTACTTACCTTGGAATCATCCGGAACCATTATCTCGTATGCTGATGACACGGTTATTCTCTATACGGGGTTCTCTTGGACCGATGTAAGAACAAAAGCCGAAAATGACCTAGAAAAAATAAAGACCTGGTTCAATGCTATTTTGTTAACAGTAAATGTCAACAAAACAAAAGTTATACCGTTTGCGTCGTTGGAAAAATACTTACCGGATTACAGCACTGTACCTTTTGGTGACCAAAGTATTTCAACCGTATCCTCTGTCAAATACCTCGGCATATATATTGATTCCTTTTTAAAATGGGATGTTCATATACAAAGTATCATTAGAAAGCTGCGAGGTATAATTCCTAAAATGTATCAACTTCGCTGCATTCTTTCATTGAACCAACTCAAGATATTGTATTATGGTTTGGTAGAATCAATTGTACAATACGGAATAATTGGGTGGGGAGGTATAAGAAGAACTAACTTATTACCTTTAGACATAATTCAAAAAAGAATATTAAAAGTCATGTATAACAAACCCTTGAGATATCCTTCCGACCAGTTATATAAAGAATTAGGTATATTGGATGTTAGGCAGTTGTTTGCAAAAACCACATGTTTATTTTTATTTAATAACAATCAATACATCACCTCAATAAACCATTTATACAATACTAGACTTAACACGAGAGCTCACTTATTTTTACCCAGAGCACAGAAAACAATCGGACAAAGATGTTTTTCTTATATCGGACCTAGATTGCATAATATTTTACCCAAATTCCTTAAACTTATGAATATAAGACATCTCTATAAGAAACATTTGAAACGCTGGCTTACTTTATCCGACCGAAATACGGTGCATAATATTATAGATCCTTAAAAGAGAAGAAAAAAAAAAAGAAGAATGTGTATTGGCCCTTTAAAAAATGAAATCACAGTTTATGTTCGTTTGTACGCTTATGTTGTGCATATTTCTGTTTGTACGTATGTGTAATTTATTTTGGTTATTTGGTTAAGTAAAGTATTTATTTGGTGTATTATCACCCAATTGTTTAAACTGTTTTTTTATATTGCTGTCTATATTGTTTATGTTGATTATATTGTTTATACTTTAATATTGTTTATACTAAGTCATCATTCCATCCAGCCACAGTGTTGTGATGGAATGATTAGCCCATAGACAGGCCCTTATGTGGACCTAAATGGGCTTACACTTCTTTGTAAACCTTTATTATCGTTATATTTTATTATTATCAATAAACATTATTATAATTCAGAAAAAATCTATAATTTATTGAACAGTATGAGCCACCACCTTCCCGTTTGAAAAAAAAGTTTTCGAAAAAAAGCGATTTGTTCAATTTTGGAGGCTTCGTAAATAGTTATTAATGAAATTAAACGAAAAATTACATTTTTCCCTTGGACTTTAACTGCCGTAGAACAAATTTTGGTATTCCAAAGCACACTAGACGAATGTCCTAAAATGCTTGAAAAAAACTGACTCAAAAATCTCATGGTATACTCAGAATGTTGTTTGAATCCAAATATGTAAAAATATACAGGGCGTTCTATTTAAAAATCGAAAGTTGCGGTCATTGCCGGGTAAACCGGAAATGGTCTCATACCGTTTTTTGTGCCCAAAAATCCATTTTTACAGGTAGTTTATGCACCCAAAATTTCAAATGGATAAGTTAAAAAATAAAGGGAATATAGAGGGGAGCCACTAGCCTGTGGCACCAGGTATTAGTATGCGCCGTCTTTAAATAAAAAGTTTCACAGATATGAAGAAATAAGTCAATATTTACCAAAATAATGGTTTTCTTGAAGGGTCTTTCTTGTCCAAGAACAGCAGAGTATGCAAACAGAGCTATGTTCGAACGTTTTCTTCATTCGTTCATTTTTTAGAATGAAATACAATGGAATATAATACGTTGTACCTACTAGAAACGACAATTTAGTCACAAAAACTTTAAAAACGTTTATATAACCTGACTCCTGTCATATTTACATCATTTTATCAGTACAGTTGTAAGTCAATACATGCAAAGAGCTTCTTATGATATAAAATATAATACAGGTATTAAAAATAAAAAAAATATAAAACCTACAAAGTATTGTCGCTGATTTTATAGATCGGAAGGTAGTGACAGATCCCTGAGAACGATTAGTTAGCGTCTGCCAATGTAAGGATTAATTATTATAGGTATTTGACGAATTATAAGCGTATAACGAAAATTTCTTCGATTGCAGCGACATTGCAAAATAATTGTTTATTTGTAATTGAAAACTAACGTTTTGAGTGATCAGTTAGCGACTGTAAAGTGGATTTTGTGAAACTTTGAGCAAAAACAATCCAGCGGAAGCTAATCTGCAGACGATTTCCGCGTGCAGGAGGGCCAAAAAAAAATGAACTTAACCCATCTATTACCACTAATGGAATTGACAAAAAAAAAACACTTTTTTTTGTATTAACATATGTTTATTATGATTATTATGTTACCAAAAATTTTAAATTGCATAAAAAAAATTATTAGGAATGTAAAAAAAATAGTATTGCGTAAACGCAACAACGGTGAAAACGTTAGCTACGCATGTGATATAAATTAAAACAATTTACATGCAGTCGTTTTTTGCATTTATGGCAAAAATAAATGGTGTTACTTTTGGAAACTGCCCATCGATTCCGACGTTTCGGATCACTTTCAATTACATGTCTGATATTGTCAAATCGGATCTCATCCATAACATTATAATTGGATCGTCGATGGCTGATGGCAGCATATTTAGATTTTTGCAGTAAACACCTTGCTAAGTCAGACCGAATGTTAATTTGTGACATTTTCTCATCAGCATGTATGTACCTGTGGAGTTTCCAGGCATTTACCACAGCACTGTCTACTAGATTTATAAGAAGCGGCCACCACCATTTCTTGCCCCTAATTTTTATTCGGTAATTTGCCACACTGTTATCATGCAGATCAACTGCGCCCATGTACGCCTTATATTTTTGTATCATATGTGGTTGAGGAATTTGGACTTCTTTTTTTTCTTGTGGTTATAACGTTGCACGTGCGCAATACGTTTAACACTTTCAAAATTGCTCATAACAGTTACAACCGTTACAACCTACTTATCGTTCCAGCGAACTAAACTTACGTCATTTTCGTGATCGTACCTTGCATCATAGGTTCCGCGTATTTTTTTAGACATTGATTTATTTGGTTCCACAGGACACTTTTGAATCCTTTGGTCTCTAACTGTTCTAGTCGCAAAAAAACCCCTGCTTCTGAAGATGAGTGCTTAACTCATGAAAAATTTATGAAAATACACTTTGTGGTTGTTTGGATTTCCAAGTTCATGCAAAAGACTTGTAACAACTTCACCACCAAGACCGCATTCTCTCTTCTTCTGTGATTTGCCACTATATGGTATAAATATCCGTGACTAGAAGCCAGACACCATAATTTGAAACCGAATCGCACTGGTTTCCCTTCATGAACATTTTGGCCGAGTGTTTGCCAAAATATGGTACCATCTGTTCATCAATAGACAAATGATGTGTAAATATGCTAAATTGCTTAAATATTGTGTTTATTAGGTCAAAAACTGTCCTTAATTTAGCAAATTTGTCGGTTGAATCAAGTTGGCTCTTATCAGCCTGCACCATTCTGCAACCAATGTTGCGCTTACGCAACAACAATGTTACACCCCCAAGAAAACTTTGATTACTTCACTTTGTTGAAATCTACCATAGTAAATATCTTTCATTAGAATGTTTTTTGTCTAAACCTTGAACTACAATCACATTCGTCAATGATTTCGATGAATTTAGAATTTTTATATTTTATGTCGCAATTTACTTTAAAAAACGCATAAAAGACTTAATTATTTTAGGTATAAATAAGGGATATGGAAACTGAAAAAAACCTTTTATTTTAGTTAACTGTTTGTATAAGTATCCTATGGTATAACATTTATGAAATATCTATCCACCTTTTCAAAAAAAAAATTATATATTTTATGTTGCGCCAACGCAACAATGGTACAAGATGGGTTAACTTGCAAGAAATAACTTAACTTGCAAGGAAAATGGACATTTGAGAACAATGAGTTCGCGTCTGCGATTTAACTGAATTATTATTAATGATATGGAAATTGCCAAAAACTACTTTGCAGACCATCACGATATGTATATGCGTTCGCGGTGATTTTTAGAAACTGTGTTACTTTGTACATACTATGTAACGATAAGTTCTTGGTTGAAACAGAATTTGTTATGAAGTTTATGCGACCAATTCATTGGCAGACATTTTGGACTTGCAGAACATTAAAAAATAATAATTCGAAAGTTGAGAAATGTTGACAATGTTTTAAACGATTAGTTAGCATCTTTTCATGAAATTTATGATAAAAAACAATGATTTGACAGTTTGCAGACAATTTCAGCCAGGGTTGGAAAAATAACTGTTTTTTTCTTTTAAACAGTTTTTTTTTGTTTAAAACAGTGTTTTAAATGGTATATTTTAAACTGTGTTTTAAACAGTTGCTTAAAACATCACATTATGTATTAAGTATGTTTTAAACATTTGTTTAAACATGTCAACTGATTTCAGCATCCACAAGATTATATACCTACCTACAACAATAACAATATTACAAACGAGTGGTAGTGGGGGTGGATGAAGTAAAAAATATTTTGAGGTTTCTGGTTCTTGTACACACACTAAATCACAATTTTTTTTCATCCCCTTTAATAATGATAATGAGGTGGCTAATGCCAAACATTTTTTTGAAACCTTAGCTTCTCTTGTATATACTAAATACCAATTTTATGGACTCTTACCTGCTTGATTTACCTATTTACCCCAAATTTACCCCAATTTACCCACCAACCCTTCGACGGAACAATATAATATATATATAGTTCCAGATCTCGTTAAAGTACATATGTGTACCAAATTTCAAGTCAATATCTTAAACGGTTCCAGAGTAAACGTGCGCACAAAAAAAAGTTACAGACAGACCGACAGACAGAAATTTTTTTTTTCGCTCAAACTTAAAATCTCTACGTTTCATGACATTCTAAGCCTATTTGAACAATACAAATTTTTTTAAATTTTTTTGTCGTTACTATACGAAATTTTTGAAGTTTTTGCTTGTATGAAAAGTGCTAAATTCCTGCTTAACTTGTACTGAATTTGTTAAATTTAATTGTTTGACTTTCACCGTTTACTTTTTCTAGCAATTCAAGGATTTGACAATTTAAAGAATTTATTTTCAATTTGGGGAATGAATCCTTTTATTATAGATATAAATTTTAAAAATACAAAAATTCTTATTTTGACGCGTAAACTGTTTTTTTAATTTATAACTAATCTTCGTCCTCCACGCATTGACGACTAACGTCTGGCTCGTCGTTATCCTTGTCTCCCTCCACCTCCGTCATCGTCAACTTCGTCGTCATCGACAAGGTTTGCATAGCGTTTATTATCCTCATCATCCTTATCTTCATCATCTTTATCATATTCAGATTCATCGCTATTTAAATTTTTCTATGAAATAATTACACATTTATCATTTAGCAAAATAATAGTGGATTCCTTAAGTTTCTTTTAGTTGCCTTCTGTTTCCAGAATATGATTGTTATATCACGCGTGTTCACAAATTTTTGACATCTGGAATTCTGCCCTTTCAGAATCATTTTTATGTTCATGCCTTTTGTTGACTCACTTGCATAATATTTACCGCATTCACAGGAACACCATAAATACAATTTTTGTAATTTTGATATTTTGATCAATATTTTCCAGCTTAGTTTTCAATAAAATAGATTTTAATGTGATGCCTGAGGTGATGCCCGTTTGAAAAACAGACAAACTGTTTCCTATTCCCGATTGTTCGTAATTTATACGATTTATCATGTATTTATGGAATTTCTGTTAAGGGTCTAAATTCAGGTTGTAAATGCTGAATTTTCACTCTATTATCAATGCTTGTTAAATGGCCATCACCAAAATTATTAATATTATTATTAATAGAATAGTTTTTATAAACTCTTTCTCGTTAGTTAAAATTTTGTCAGAAATTATTTAACTCTTTCAATTTAAATTGATATTAAAATATTTGTTTGTGAGTGTTTGTTTTCTATAAAGACTGGTTATTTAACCTTTTGATTAAAATATCTAAAAAAGGTGATTTATTTTTATTTTCTAATTCTATTGTAGAATTAATTGACGATTCTTTTTCATTAATCTCCAGGTTAATCTGGTTCAAAAAATTACTCAAATATCCTTTGCTATACCGAAGGCCATATTGCAAAAATATCAGCTATCTCCACCACACAATAGGTTTATATTATTAATATTATTTCCACTAAAATTTTCCATAACAATGTTACTTAATATTGGAGATAATTAAGAACTGGACTTGTAGTAGTTGTCTTAGAAAATTTTAACCATTGAGGCGTGATGTTGAGAGCCTTGATGCGCGTCAGTGCACTAAATACTTATATATACCATAATTTGATACCTGAAGGGGCTGAAACCTTCGGTGTGAAGCTGAAAATAACATTGAAAATTGGAACGGACCAGATTTCGCTTCCAACTTAATTATTAGTGGTAATACCCTGTGCCAGAAAAATGTTGGGAAACTACCTGTATCTAAAGGAGCCTTTTTTCCTCTTTCGATAGTGGGTATTTGTTTTTATTTCAGCAAATATGCCAAAAAGTGAAATTGCGTTAAAGCTTGATGATATCTCCTTTCAAATATCTGACATTGCTTTAAATTTCTTTCCTCATCTTCAAAATTATAAAAAAATGGCACTCAATTTTTTCCATTCCATGATATTTTTCCATCCACAATCTGGTTTTCGCCCACACCATAGTACAGTTATAGCACTGTTAAACGTGACTGATCATACATTAAGCACTTATGACATGACGATAATAAAAATACTTCCTTAATCCTCTTAGACTATAGTAAAGCCTTTGATACTGTGAATCACGCCACATTGTGCACTAAGTTGGGCTCAGTGAAGCAGCTGTACTATTTTTCAAAATTATTTGTCTGAAGGAAAACAAAGGGCAGTTATAAGTAATTGCTTTTCTGAATCTATAGATCTAGAACAGGGAGTACCGCACGGTAGTATTCTGGGACCCTTGTTATTTTGCATTTATACAGCTGGTTTTCATAAATATCTGAAATTCTGTCAATCACACCAGTATGCTGATTTTACTCAAATAAACTACTCCTTTTCTATAACTACTTTAAACCTTGTGGTAGAACGTATTAACACTGATCTTGACGCCATTTCCAATATATCGAAATCTCATGGTCTCATTTTGAATGAAGGCAAAACACAAATGTTGCTCTTTGGTAAGAACAAGAATTTAATTATGGAATTAACGATAAGTTTAAAATAGTTCTTAATAATTTATTTTTGCAACCTAGTGAAAACTGCAAAAACTTAGGTTTATATATAGATGTTGTTTTGAAGTTTTCACGCCATGCTTCAGACTTAATTCAAAAGTCTTTTGGTAAACTGAAAGTATCTTATATTCACAAAGACTTCTTAAATACAGATATCAAATTTTATCTTATTCAGCTTATTGTGACATTGTATTTTGGCCAGCTTTATGGCGAAAGATAGAAATAGCCTACAAATTTTTGTTTGAGATTCTGTTTTAACTTACGTAAATATGATCAATTTTAAACCACCTGATGATCAATTTCAAGTTTCCCTCAATACAAACTAATAAAATTCTTTATTTCACGCCTGCTGATATCATTTTTCTCATATGAAACATGAAAGAAAATCATATTTGTATGAAATATTAGATAATCATATTATGCACAAATAGTAACAAAGTATTTTTAGCACAGGAGTTTTAGTCAATATATCGCTTCTACCCAGAATTAATTATTGTAAAGCTGAAAATTTCCAGGATTCTAGTTTTGGTCCAGGACAACACGTACCAAAAAGTTCTCTGCTCTCCCCCGTCGGCTTCCCTGTTTTTTCGGAGCAACAAGGGCCTAAGTCGCAAAAATTATAGAGCTGGCTATAAAGTGCATCAGAAAGGTTGTTACTGGTCCGATTTGGGTCGAAATGATCATAAAAGATTGGGAGAAGCATATCCGTTCGTATTTCATTGGTAGAGTTAGCGGTAGAGTATACTGGCATACTTTTTAGTCAAACTACTCTACTCTACCGGATTTGAGAGAGTACCCGTTTTTACACGCAAATTAAAATAGTCGAGTCGTACAGTGCAAAATTGAAATCACAAAAATTAACATCAGCCAACTAGACACTCGACTATACCAAACCTGTTTTCATTAGTATAACGCCGGTCGAGTAAGAGTAGAAAAGTGGTAGGAGAAAGCGACTGGGCGAGTTACTTTACCAACGTTTAATCCTGCTCTACTCGACCATGATCTAGTACTTTACCAATTACGTTTTCATTGGTAGAGTTAGAGAGATAGTTAGTACCTACTTGCTCATACTTGACAGCTAACTCGACTAATGAAAACTAGGCTTAATGAATAGTAACCTGGTGAATTAATATTGTGTTTATTGTATGCATGGTACCTATGCTAATTGTAAGTATATTAGTTTCATCAAGATGGTTATATGCAAGCAACTGTGTTGAATATCGCCATCTCCCTCATTTATTCTATTACTATTGTATGTGTTATAGAAAATAAAGCCATATTATTATTATCATTATCATTATTATTATTAAATCGGTCTATTAGTTTTAATAATAATATATTGTGGGCCCTTTGTGTTAATATTTTATTGACCATATTACTTCGCTATTTCTCAGTTTAAAATAAATGTTAAAATTGTAATACTGATTGCGGTTAGCTTATTAATACGCCAACCGCAACCAATATGACGATTTAAAAAAATCAATATACTCTTGACCATTGCCATGAATTTGCTTTTTATTTATCAAACGTACCAACCGTTGCAACCTTCTTTTAATATTATTTTCTTTTATTTCATTCTCTTATATTGGATCAATCTCAACACTTATTTTTTGCAATTTCTATTAATGACATGAGTTTTTATCTGCATGAACAGTTACGTGCAGTTTTTAATGAACAAACGTGCAGATTTAATAAAAAATACTATAAACAACGCATCTGTTTCCTTCACAACATTCCTAACAGAAGAAAATATTAATTTTCGTGAATTATCTTGTTTTAACTGAATTTTTTAAAATTATGTAAATAGGACATCCTGAATCAATCACACTTAAGTTAGTCAAAACGTGCACTCCTAAGAAGTTATGAGGCCTTAAAGAGAAAAAAAAATGTTGATTTTAGGTGTATTATTTTAGAAATAATACATATTTATATCAAAAATAATTCTTTTACTTATTCTTCTTCCACTGGTAGAAATTTATAACAGATTTTCAAAATGTGCGTCATTAACTTCAACACATTTTAACTGCTTTTTTCCAAATTTTGTATAACAGGAAAAAATAACATGCATTATTTTTAATCTTATTTCCTGTCCCTCTAACTCTCCTTAACGATTTTTTTCTATAATTACTAGTGCTGGTGCACAATGACTTTAGTAGAGAAAAATCTCAAGGATTGAGGTCTAGGCTTCGCAGTGGCCAAATACGATCTCTCCGACGTTCAATCTACCGTTGCGGAAAGCGTTTAAATAATTCAGAACATTTCGCTTGAAATCAGCGGTTCTTCAACGTACATAAACCATAGAATCCTCCACAGGTCTTCTGGTAAGATGGATAAAACGTTTTCTAAAATTCAAATAATCCAAGTCACTATTTAACCAGCATACAATTATATTCAGGGGCGGCTTAAGGGCTTCGCAACCCGGGCGGCCGCCCGGGGCGCCAAATTGAGTGTAAAGGAGAGGGTAAAAAATTTATTCGGATTTCTAATAGTATCCCCTTCATGAGGCGAAAAATAGCACACCCCCCCCCATGAGGCGATAAAAAGTAGTGATCGCGGAGTCCGAAGGGATATCCTTGTACTTCAGTATGAAAGTACGTCCGTGATGACCTCAGGAAAGGGCGCCAAAAAGTGCTCCCGCCCGGGTGGAAAATTTACCTTGAGCCTCCCCTGATTATATTGTCTGGTTCTGTTATATGGGGGTTTTGTTCTCTCCATATGTCTATGGCAATTTCATTTAGTAAGGATGCCCGGCGGGTAAAAAAGCAAATATTTAAATATTAAATTTTATTTTGTATGGCTTTAGTATGTATGAAAAAGTATTAGTGGGGTCAATAGATGTTTTCATTTCGGAAAAATTCCGGGAAGCGCTAACTTTTGAAAATACATTTCTGATCATGTCAGGAACAACATACCAAAAGTTACCAACGATAAGTCCTCGAGCGTAATTTGTTATTAAACAAATTAGTTACAAAACACCAGTTTTTGTCAAATATATCTTTAAACATTTTTTTCTGTCAAAAACTAATTGCGCCATTCGAAAGTACGGGAAATTTCACATGAAAAAAGTATATGAAGTTTTTTTGTACGATCAAAAATGTAGGCTCCAGATTTTTTTGTTTAACGCACGAAAATGGAACGCGGCGACACGTAAGTATGGAGTGTGAAGTGCGTGCGGTCACTTGTTTTAACTTTTGAACTAATTAATAAAATTGACCTCGTAAAAGTTTTTTTTTTTTTTTAACTATTTAACGTCGGCCTATTTCCGCTACCAGGGCCTATCACCGACGCCAGGAGACGAGCTACCCCCAACCTGGAAATTTTGCCGAACCTCTTCCCTTAAGAAGAGTAGGGATCTTTTACTTGCCTAACATTTAATAGACAAGGGATCGCCTGCTTTACATCCCCTCCGAAGGATGGTATATCCACTACGTAATCCTCGCCTGAAATTACGTAACTTCCGAGTATACACTGATATACAAGCCTCTAGAAGGAGGGACGAGAACGCTGTATTTCCCAAGATGGGAGCCCCCATCCAAGTACTAACCGCGCTCGACGTTGCTTCAACGGAATATCGACTGATATTCACATTGAAGTCGCCTCTACGCTCGCCCCCTCACAAAAGCTTAAATGAAAGAAGAAACGTGTAGCTAAATCTGTTTGAAATTTATCGAGTTGTCATTTTTAATGAAATTTTTACCTAAAATTGACCATATTGGATCAGCCATTTTGTATTATTACTTTTTGACATCATAATCTATTTCAGCGACCTAAAAAACCACAGTGTCAATCCGAGTGAAATTTGTTTGAAATTTATCGAATTACGTCATTTTTAATGAAATTTTTATCGAATAGTCGGCCATATTGGATCAGCCATTTTGAATTAGTTTTCTTTGACATCATAATCTGTTTCAGCGACCTCGAAACCCCTTAGATATCAATTTAAATTAAATTGCTTTAAAAAATTTTTTAAACTTATAATTTTGTTAAAAAAAAGTTTTTTTTTGGTTTAAATAATTAATAAACAATTTCCTTGCGATTATATGTTTATAATTTTTATTTTAAGCTGTGTAAAAGATAAAAGATTTTAGGAAAATTGAAGTTAATTTCTTTTTAATTTTGAACACACAAGCTTAAATTAAAATGTGTCCCCGAACCCCGAAACCTAGTTTTCGAGAGTTTTTGTTAAATTAAAAACGGTAGACATAATTAGATGATACAAAATTTTCCTTACTTATGAAATCAAGCTTTCAATTAACTGCATAAACTTAAATCATACAATTATAAAAATGTTATGAGTTAACAGACAAAATTATGACTCATTTAATAATGACAATTAAGAAAACTGCAATAATATTAATTATAGGTAAATAAATTATAGGGATATATCAAATCAGCTTAAGATTTTCAGTATTACATTTACATTTGATTAATTATAACAAGTGATGACTCACATTCTTCATTTTTATGCTAATTTTTTCCTATAAGTACTATATTTATGTAATAGGTACAGAATAATTAGACACATGTTCTATACTTCACATGTACAGATACTAAAAGAGATACAAGCTCCAACATATTTTAATTATGACAAATTATAATACCGATTGTTATATGACCCAAATCATTTCATATACAAACAAATACCTCTAGTAAATAACATTTGCCAAGAGAATCTTATCACTGCCTTATGTATGTATGTGGTAAAATAATATAAATAAACAATTGACAAGTGAGGACCCCATCGATTTTATTTAAATCTAATGAATTACATCATTTGTCAAAATAAACTTTATTACATTTGTCAAACATTAAATTAAAAATGAAAACGAATTTTAAAAAACTGCTGTCTAAGGAATCACTACTTCCACATCTAGATTTTCGGTGGTGGAGGTAGTGGGGGTGGCTGATGTTAAAAAAAATTTGAGACCTTGGCTTTACGTACACGCACTAATTCGCAATTTTATGGACTCCCAGTTGCTTGCTTTGCCCATTTACCCCCATTTATCCCCATTTAACGGCCAACCCTCAACGAAATAAGATCAAAATATAATCTAGTTCCTGATCTTCTAATAATACATAGGTGTACCAAAATTCAAGTCAATATCATAAACCCTTCCTGAGTAATAGTGCGCGAAAAAAAGTTACAGACCGACAGACTGATAGACAGACAGACAGACAGAAATTTTCTTTGCTCAAACTTAAAATCACGACGTTTCATGGCCTAAGCCTATTTGAACAAAAAAAATTCAAAATTTTGTTAGGGTTTCTATACTTCTACTCCATAACTATATGTGAATATGGAAGTAATTATAAAATTGTAAGAAATTTCAAAATTTTTCAAGAATTTGTTATTTTACCGGCAAAGCATACGCGGGCACACTTGGTCACACTATCCATCGTGTCATTAGTTTGATTCCCAGCTCTGACACTGGCAATGTCGGTGAACAATAGATGTCATTGTTGTCTGGTGTATTCAAATTTGCAACTCCTTGCAATCTACATAGTCTAAAACATGAAAATCTGAAGAAATCTCTTATACTATTTTTTTTCACGATTACAGTACTTCCTTTCGATGAGGAAGGAAGGTGAAGGTAAGATAAAAAATTCAACCAAAAACCTACTGACAGCGCTCTCTGCAATATATGCAGAAATGCATCTACTTTCATAATCATGTTTAAGATATTGACTCCTTTATGAAATATACCTAACCCACAACAAAAGCATTTTTTTTCTTTTAAATTAAGGAAGCACTTTTGGACCAAGGTTTGATTTAATCGGAATATATTTAAGTTGGTTTCCAGACACACTGTATATAATGGGTATGTAGTATTGCCTAGTAAAATACAGAAAACTGTTTGTTTCGGTATTATGTTATGATCGCCAATCAACTTTGGACTCTAGGTCTAGGTCTAGAATTAAGTAGTTTCAGTTCTCATTTCTGTTCTTTGTTATCAGTTTCAAAATATCTTACAAAAAGCCATTTAATAATAAAAACAAAACTATTCAGTAGGTGAAAGACTTTATTTATCTCTAAACTGAAAATCACACATCTCTATCTATATAAAAGAATACCCTGACTAACTCATCTATCAATGCACAGCTCAAACCTCTCGGTCTAGAAACTTCAAATTTTGCATAGAGGTTCCTCGAATGGCGTAGGTATCCACTAAGAAGGGATTTTTCGAAATTCGACCTCTAAGGAGGTAAAAAAGGGGGTTGAAATTTTAGGCTTTTTTGGAAACTGTTAGATCTAGAAGCGTGAAATTTGGCAGATAGTAGATGGTTTAAAGCGCACCCGTATTTTTGAAATCGCGTAAGTCAGAAACGTGATTACTCGAGCGATGGACTCTCCTGAGGAAATAAAAAGACACGTATTCGACGGTTTTCAAAGAGAGACTCCCGAAAGGGTAAACGGGGAGGGGGTGGTTTTTAAACTTTTGGGAAACGGTTAGACCTAGAAGCGTGAAATTTGGCAGAAATACTCATTATTGGAATTTATTACTTTTTGAAGGGGTAAGACCGGTAGATGGTATAAAGTGTATCTGTATCTCTGAAAACGCGTAAGTCAGAAACGTGATATTCCAGTGACGGGCTCTTCTGAGGAAATAAGGAGACACGTAAACGACGGTTTTCAAAAAGAGACACCCCCCCTTACCCCGAACTGGCGGACAGGGAGAAATTTGACACATACCCGCCCATGTGTTCTATTGTTGATTAAAATAATAATTTTTTTCGTTTAACTCGCTCTAACACAAAAATAGACAAATTGCGATGCGTAGTGAGTTTCCCCGAGTACTAAGGATGGCCAGTGGGTTTCCTCGAGTACTATGAATGCGCAGTGGTTTTTCTCGAGTACTATTAATGCGCAGTGGGTTTCCCCGAGCACCATGGATGCGCAATGGGTTTCCTCGGGTACAATGGATGTGCAGTGGATTTCCTCGGGCACTATGGATGCACAGTGGGTTTCCTCTTGTGCAATGGATGGGAAGTTGGTTTCTTAAATGCAATGGATGTGCAGTGGGTTAGTATCTCAATGTTCTTAATTCCATGCGGACGAAGTTCCATGCGGACAAAGTTGCGGGCATCAGCTAGTTAATTATACTTGTAATAAGTGTGCAAGTAGTTGTTTGGCTATTAAACGTCTATCCCCGATACCCAGCAGATCAGTGTTGCCAACGTCTGACCGTTCGTGCATTTTCTAGCCCCTTTTTGCAACTTTTAGCACGTTAGCACCACGCTGCGAAATTTAACCTGTTTTAGCGATCGCCGCAGTGTCTCCCTACCCGCTCATAAAAAAAATTGTTCTTTCCTCGCTCATCAAAAAAAATCCGCCGCAGGTCCTCCCCCCATTCTCCTCCTCCCGGAGCCCATTTTAGACTGGGTCTGTTCAGCTTTGTACTTCTAGTTATGTTTGATTTCTAATTTCAGCCCGCTTTTCTTCAATCTAGCCCTAATTTATACTAGGATTTGTCCCGAAAAATAATGCAGTGCTGGCAACACTGCAGCAGATACTGTAAAAACATTTTATTTCGTGAACTTTGAAAGTCGTATTAGATATGGAGTGATTTTTGGGGATTTTCTAATTTAATGAATCGTGTGTTTATGTTGCAAACAAGAGCTGCACGTTATATTTTTGGATTAAGTTGTAGGGCGTCCTGCAGAGAAACATGTATAAATGAAAAAATCTTAACGCTTGCATTCATATATATATTTCAGAAATATTAATAACAATAAAAAAGAATCCAGATTTTATATTTTAAAATCTTCACCATGATTATGCCACACGACATGGCTTTAATTTACAATATTCTACACATAGGTTAAAACTGTACAAACAAATCCCTACTACATGGATCAACGTTATATAACAAGTTATATGTAAATCTAAAAAACATTTATAGTTCATAGTATCAGTTGAGTACAGTTAGTTAATCATGCTTTTTACTCCGTAAGTGAATACTTAACTTTTAATTGATGCTTTATTGCTTACTTGTTTTTGTTTTCTGCTTTTCTATTTAAACATATAAATACTTCTTTTTTGCACTTCTTTGTTGATTTGTCTTATATCATTGTAATGATCGATTGGATTAATAAGTGGCTATTCTATTATATGAGTTTCTATGAGGTCAATATATTATTATAAAAAATGTAAGGCATTGTGTGAAGGACATATTGGCCGCCATACCGCCAAAGGTATGGCCAAGTTAAAGAATTTGTTATATAACGTTGACTGGAGTTTACTCGATAACTCAAGCTCGAGCTCAACTCCACCTTTTTATAAAAATTTTTAGTTAACACCTTTTCATCTCATATTGACAAACATTTTCCTTTAAAAAATGCAAAATTAAAAACAAGCCACCCGTGCAATGGTTCGACGACATACAGAAACATGAGAAATACACTTTGCTTTGTAAAAACTATTTCTAAATGTACTAGAGATTATACATTATTTATTAAAAAATGATTATAAATCTAAAATTGTTGATTCAAGAAAAATTGCATCTGACAATTTCATAAACAAGTCTGACAAACAAGATGTGGAAATTAATAAATTTTGAGATCAATAAGCGTGCTTTCTTGAACACGATATCTCTCCAGACTCTTTTAATATCCACTTCTCTACAATTGCTGAACAACTGATTGACTTGTTGCCATCAGATGACGTTTCTGCCACAGACCATTTAAAAAATGTTAGATACATTTTTTAATTCCTTGATCCGGTAACCTCTATTTTAGGGAAGTAGTTAATAGCTTAAAAAATTCTAGTTGCACTGATGTATATGTATAAATGGCTTAATCCTTAAAGAAACCAATGACATAATTATACACCCACTTACTCTTCTTATTAATGCCTGTATTTGCGAGGGGCACTTCCCTAATGTATTAAAAGTTACCAAAGTTTTACCTCTTTTTAAGAAAAGCAACATTAATGTTATAGACAACTACCGTCCCATCTTCATCATCACCATATTTGGAAAATCATTGAAATTATTCTCAAAAAAAGACTTACAAATTTTTTAGACCGTAATAATGTTCTAAATTGTCGTCAATTTGGTTTTACAAATAAATAATTGGTGTGCGACATAGTTGAGGGCCATGAAGAAGGCGAACATGTAGCTATTAGCTTGTGCGACTTCTGCAAGGCCTTTGACTTTGTTTTACATGAAATACTTTCGGAAAAGATGAGTTTTTATGGTATTCGAGGTTTGCCATTGCATCTTTTCTATTCCTATCTTAACAACAGACTTCAGTGTGTCTCTATAGATAATTTATACTCAGAACGTCTTCCGGTTAAACATGGGGTTCCTCAAAGCTCTGTTTTGGGGCCCCTAATCTTTATATTATACGTCAATGATTTTTTTCACTTTGTCACCAAAAAAATGCATCGCTTATGCTGACGATACATCCATTATTGAATTTAATTTGAATACTCCTGACCTAAGCTGGTTCTTGATTCTCTTCGAATAACCTTAAATTAAACGAAGAAAAAACCCAACAAATCGTTTTCTCAACAAATAGTTTACTAATCAAGAGTAACAGTGTTAAAATTCTTGGTGTTGTTTTAGATAACATTCTTAACTGGTCCAATCATGTGGAGCAACTTTCACACAAATTATCAAGTTCGATATTCAGGCTACGTAGGCTAAAAAATCAACTCTGTTCTAAAACCTCTAGAACATGCTATTCTTTATTATTTCATGCTCATGTTAATTATGCTATCCTCCTTTGTGCTATCATCCTGGGCACCTGTAATCTTTCATTTGCAGAAGAAAGCAGTCAGGTTAATTGTTAATGCTGTTTACCAATATTTAAGAGTATTGGTATAATGCCGGTTTCTTCTCTTCAGATTTATGTTACTTCACTTGAAATTGACCACAAGAACGTAAATTCCTTTTGTACTAAGTCAGATTTTCATTCGTATGGCACTAGGTCTGCACTTACAACTTGGCCAGGCAGCCAGGCAGTCTGGTCTTACAAAATCACAGAAAAACTCTATAAACCTTCAATTATACAATCACATTCCTAATGAAGTAAAATCTCTTAGTTTTAATAGTTTTAAGAACTTAATAAAAAAAACACAATTTATTTATTTTTTTTTAACTATTTAACGTCGGCCTATTTCCGCTACCACGGCCTATCACCGACGCCAGGAGACGAGCTACCCCCAACCTGGAAATTTTGCCGAACCTCTTCCCTTAAGAAGAGGAGGGATCTTTTACTTGCCTAACATTTAATAGACAAGGGACCGCCTGCTTTTCATCCCCTCCGAAGGATGGTATATCCACTACGTAATCCTCATCTGAAATTACGTAACTTCCGCGTATACACTGATATACAAGCCGCTAGAAGGTGGGACGAGAACGCTGTATTTCCCAAGATGGGTCACCCATCCAAGTACTAACCGCGCTCGACGTTGCTTCAATGGAATATCGACTGACATTCACATTGAAGTCGCCTGTACGCTCGCCCCAAAAAACATTTTAAATATTGTTTCTATTCAATTGATAAATCTGTAAACACACAAATTTGTTGATATCTTTTATTTTAACCTCTGTTTGTTTGGTATGCTCTGGCCATTTCGTAGGAACTTGTCTCTTCTTCCTTTTTTTTTTTTGTACTTTTTATATTGTGTGAAGTATTTCTATATGTAGTGATGTGTATACATTTTTTATATTTTTATATTTAGTCGGGTCCAACAGTACGAAATCGCTCTAAATTCCAAGTAACCTGTTCCGACATGACGTACATTTTTCAACTTCAGATTTTCAAAAAGGGTTATATAGGACACCAGAAATGACTTGTCGGATTCTTATCAGCTCTTGCATAACTGCTTAAATGATAAGAAAAGAGACGAAATGATAATTCCTAAAAAAATGTTTTTTAATACATAACACGTCCTGTAAAAGAAACTATGAGTGCTATTCATCTAATTTTTTTATAGTATATACTAAAGACATAAGCGCTTGGATGAGGCTCGATAGCACTGTTTAAATATGTTTAGTTTATTGGGAAAAAAATATGAAATCTGTAACTATAAAATATTGTAGTAAGAATTTCAACATACGAGCAAGTACTTCAATTTTAAATTTTTTGTGTATAAACTATGCTAACAAACATACCCAATATATTGAAAATGTTTTTAAGACAAGAGTTAAGTTGATATTGCATATGGTATTCGAGTTGTGAATTTTTAAAATGGGTGCATGATGCGGCGCATGTAATAAAGGCGACAGCTCTCCTAAAATTCACAAAGTGCATGAAAACAGTTTACAGTGGAATTAGCTGGTATGTTTATGTTTACTAGGCGTATGTACTTATGTATATAGTGTGAAGTTATTTGTCTTAACATTTTAACATTATAAAAACTATTTGTGTTTGATTGTTTAAATCGATTGATTATTGTTTGCGGTTCATATTTATTATTTACTAGCTATGCCCGCGGCTACGTTCGCGTGGAATTTTGAAATTGACTAAAAAGCTTCTTTATAAACGACGTTTGAGGTAGTATCACCATTCTGGAATATTTCAGAAAACTCACAAATTTTCTGGAATATTCCAGAGTACTCTCGAATTTTCTGGAATATTACAGAAGTTTAATCTTAAAAGTTTATGCCGTGCAAATACGCTTATTGTAGAGATCAAGCTGTATCTCCTGTTTTACTAGACCGATTTTCATAAAACTTGGCTTAGTCTAGGCCGATTTCGATGAAATAGGAACTAAATGTTACTCCAAGCTTAGATAAACCTCATTGATTCAGTAGTTTCTGCGTGATGCGCGTTCAAACAGACAAGCAGACAAACAGAGAAAAATTACAAAATCTGTCTTAATGTATTCCATTACTCATCTTACATCCCCCACATCAGTTTTTTGCAAATATTTTCAATGTACATACACGTCAACTTTACAAATGTATTATATGTATACGTTTGAAAATTATTAAAAGGTAAAATAATTTAATAAAAGTGATTTAAGCTCCCTCCCACCGACGGAAGACGCTTTTCAACAACATGTTGCAAATATTACTTTTTTAAACAGTGTTGTGAACCGTCATTCAAATTACCTCTTGCACAAAATTTTGGATGCATAATTGGAAATCAGGAGCTGGTACCGATAATGTCGACAAAAAAAAGTTTATCTGAACTTAAATTAAAAAGTGCAACTGTAAAATAAAATCCGACAGAAAATGTTCTTGTGAGTGGTATTCAGTTGCGTGCTCGTGTGCTGCTTTTCCTGAAAATTGTTTTAAGGGAAAAAGCAATATGCATCATTTTATAATGATAGTGATTCTGACTAAAATGTTAGAATAGTTATACACAAAAATTACATAATATACAACATTAATGTTTTATTTAAAATATCTCCCTTTTCTGCTTTCTATTAAATATGCTAAATACCTAAAATAATATTTCTCACTAATGTTTTATTTCTTAAACAATATAAAAACGAGTAGAAGTTGTACTCGGGCATGGCCAATTGCGAATACCTATTTGATTGACATTTTGCTCGAACACACAAGTCACTTTGTATCGATTATTATTTTTTTAAATGAGTGGCCGCAATCGGCAACGCCCGACTACTAGTTTCATTCGTTTTGTTGTATTATTAACATAAAGTAATTCAAATTTGCAATTATATTGAACAATATAGTGCTTTTTCCTGTTACACTGTACCAATTATCGTGTACACTATTTTTATTTTAATGCTGCATAATTACGCGCCTCATAAAAAAATCATAAACAAAAAACTGTATACGTTATCGACAGGATCTTTTTAAAAAACTTTTTCAATATATGGACTATATTTGGTAAGCAATTGTATATAAGAATTTCATAAATTTAACATAGTTGTCCGCATATCGAAATTTTTAGAACGTAAATATCAACCTTTTGAATTTAATTATTTTTTTCCAAAAAAAAAAAATTCTTTTCAAAAATACCAATAGCTTAGTTAGAATCACGTATATCTTTTGAGTATACATACCAAAAATCAGATCAGTAGGTTACATAGTTTTTGTTTTAACGGAGAATAACCATTGTAAAACATAATTTTATAATTATCAATCCGCCATCTTTTTTGCGATTTCTGAAGTTGCGCAAGAGCAAAAATTAATCCGACAAGTGTTTTCTAGTGCCCCAGGTAATGCTCCCTTCATTACTTATATCAACATTTGTACGTCATGTCGGAACAGGTCATCTTGATTTTGGAGTGCTTGGACCCCGGACTAATTTCTGTATTTTCTATTTTTGACTTGCCAAAAATGTGTTTTGTAACATGATCAAATAAAATATCTATCTGTCTATCTATCACTTTGATAGTCAAAGTCCACCATTTTTACATACGTTGGCAGTTTTGTGTCACAGTAGTTCATTTATTACTTAAAGAACAATCTTCACATTATAACCAAAATAAAAACAAAAATCAATGAGTGAATCCTGATGTACATGCAGAGATTCACTGCCCCAGCTATAAATAACAATACGAGTATATCGCTTTGAAGGAAATAAATTCAATATCGCGATAAATAAGTGCATTGCTGTTCAAACCAAAATTCAGTTCTCGTGTATTATCTGCAGCGAAGGCAGCAGGAATAAGAGTTTATTCCTGTTGTGATTTTAATGGACCGTCTGTATTTTTCGAACTTTATCGCAATGCGGTGTTCTTTCACGTGGATGATTTTTCTTTGTGGCATGACGTCATATAGAAAGGGGTTCTTAGACCTATCGAGGAACAAATCAGGCGTGTCCATTACAGGATATTGGATCTATAGGGGGGAGTTGGTGTAATTGGGCTACTTTCGGGAAGCTGGCTGAAACGAGAGATTGAAAATAATAAAAATAATCGTGGATATTTGGTATATAACACATTACATACGTATTTTTAAACTACAGTGTAATATGGAATATACAGTATGTCTATTTTATCAGGGCCGCGCCAAATATTTCGCTTAATGTCTGTTGTAGAAGAAAACGTTTTTGTAAATGTTATCCCAATTTTTGTGAGCTTTATTTATTTCAGTAAAAGGAAATTCGAAATCCATAGCCTACTCTGTGAGATATAATACAGAATCATGAAAAATAGAAAAACTACAAACGCCTATATCGTCCTTATTTGAGGAGATACGAATCAAATTAAAGGGACGGAGATTGACGGCAAAGACTATAAAAATAATAATATGCATATAAAAAAAATCCGAAAAGCGCAGTTGCTTTAGACATACGCTCTTGTGCAGAAATAAAAGGAGCAGTTTTCAAGGTAGGCCATGACACCATTAAATCCATTAATTTGCTCTCTTTCCAACGATATAAAACATACAAATTTTAACTCATAGTGCCAAAATTTAAAATTTTATGAAAACCATAACATCTACATAGCATTAAATCGTAAAAATAAACTATACCATAATAGTAAAAACTCATTTTATAATAATTATAATTCAGTAATTATTTATTATAATTTAATACAAACAAACATTGCATAAATAAAAATACTTAAAGAAACTACTAGCACTAGTTATTTGTCCTTATTTTTATAAAAAGGAAGCTCAAACTTGATGGTTTAGACAATAATATTTTTTAATACCCGATTCTTTTCGACTATTCATCGCTTCTACTATAACGATTTAAAAAAAATCAACACCCTGTAGCAAAATATTTAAGGCGTTGAGGACGTATGTTCATATGAACTTATTTTCATAAAATGATTAAGGAATCACACCCTGAGGAGTCGGTTGTGCCTTCGAAGCGAACGGAGGCGTGCCTGAAACGCTATCAACAAAACGCAGTAAAAACCGGGAAAAACACCGTCAAATTTGATAAAGCTTAGGTGAATTGTAGCTCAAAAAATTCCGCGCAAATCGATACGTCATAACAAAAGAACAAAGGTGAAATAGAATTAATATTTGAAAATAAGTAATACAGAGTTATTTAGTGACCAGTGCTTTGTATAAAGAAACGAAAAGAACGTAAACAAACAGACGACCCAAGACAGGCAAAGAAAGATAAGTGCCCCTCATTTTATGTATATTTATAATCATTGAAGTGTTTAGGCCCATCAAACCTAAAGAGTCGACATTTGTCGACAAGTTTATGGGGGCAATAAATTGTTGAAATATGCCATGATATCCCTCTGTAAACCTTCAAGTAAATTATTTTTTAACCATTATAAAAATATTCAAATGATTTGGATTGTACCCGAAATAATCAATAACGTAGTGTTCGTACAGTATATATAATTTCTTATGTTAACCGTCAAATAATCTTTTTTCATAATTATTAAAAACACTCAGACGAATTTAATATAAATTGAACCCGTAATAAACAAATGCATTACTCTTAAAGTATGGACATAATATTTTCTTAGGTAAATTATCAAGTGAGGATTTTCAGGTCGAAATTACGCTCGTTACTAACTCTCAGTGCAAAGAAATGAAAAAACCGTTGCTAAGTGAAAAACTCTACAGAGTGGTACATATTAGCATAACACACGTAATAATCAAATGCATTACTCTTATATTTTCATTTCCGCTCAGCCCCATTTATTTTACCCTCTTCCTAAAAACGAAAAAACTACTGAGATGACGGAAAACAAAAATGTCATATCTGCATCATTGCTCAAATTATGTGAATGTAAATCCCCTCAAGATTAATTAATACTGAAAAAAACTTTCACGTTGAAATAAAATAAATAGAATCCCCACAATATTTAGATTACTGGTATCATCCGTTCCTCTTAAAACACAGCTTCCATAGAATTACTTATATAAGCGGTTTAACTTAATAATAATAAATATTAGTAACATGGAAAGATAAAAACCTAGGTAAATATTTCTAAGAACATTAAGATCATGTAACATGTACAAATAAAAATTCAATAAGGTAAGCAGTGCATGTTAAAACGATTGTAGCCCAAACAATAGAGAACATTTTATAGTAAGTTGTCTCAAAAAGCCTATCAAATTTTTTTTTAAATCGGTTCAGGGATGTAGCAGAAATTGCCGAATTATGTTCACGGCACCGCACACCTTAAAATCGACAGTAAAATACCAGTAATCAGTCCAGGGGCGGCTTAAGGGCCGGGCAACGGGGCGCCGGCTCGGAGGGGCAAACTGAGGGGAAATATTCTTAATTCTTTTTAATATGCCTTTTTTATTTTAATAATAGCTTTCGTTGGAAAATAATATCAAATAGTGGAATCTATATTCTAAATTGTAATAATGCAGAACAGTCGAATAACATTAAAACCGTCTAAATAATTAAAAAATGTAACGCAAATATGTTTGTTTAGCTATGAGACACCTCACTACTCATACCTCAAGCTTCCTGTCCTATTATTGACTGACACGGAGTTGATCATTAAATATTTTGCATAATTGAAGACAGGCAACGTGCACTTTTCATTCAGAAAATTGTTATACCAACATTAGTTGTATGTATTTCATATCTTGCTTAATTTACGGTTTATAAATAAATAAATGCCACCTTGTTTTGTATGAAATATTAAGATAATAAAAAGGAACTTTTGTCTAAGCAAACTTGTGTCGGGGGTCCTCTCATTACAATAGCGTTGATATAGTGTAGACAAAAAAATTTATATTTATTACAAATTAATTATTATTAATAATATGTTGTAAATGCACATTGATGTGTAAACATAAATTACTTAAGAATGGTTTATTGAAATGCAACAAGAACATCTTTTTATTTCTAGCGATATGAAAATATTTTTTATACAAGAATTTTTATAAATATGTAAAAATAAAAAAGTTAGGAGTTAAAAATTGATAGCCACCCTCTAAAACTACCCATTAAGCAGAGGAGAGGGTTTGACTGGTACTATGTAAATTGATGCCCATATCTAAATTTAGAATATGACATATATTTTAAAACAATCGGAAGATATTGCTGAAGAACTGCTATTTATAATCCCCCTTTGAAAGGGTATATTTTCCTTATTATCTATTTAGGGTACCTTTATTTTTGGAAGTACTATCAGCCACATAAATATTTAGAGACAATTTTGGACCACATGGTTATGTTACTCCATGTGTTAAGTTAAAAAGTAGAGTGTTCGCGGGATCCGAAAGGATATTCTTACACTTTAGTACATAGTATGTCCGTGAATGTTCTGTGACTATCTCAGGGAGGGGCGCCAAAAAGTGTCCCCGCCCGGGTGGAAAATTTACCTTGAGCCGCCCCTGGTAATCACAGTAGAAAAAAAGTGCCAGTAAATGCCAGTAATTCTAAAAAAAAATGCCAGTAAATAGGCGGCGAAGCCTTAGCAACGCTGCCTTTAGTTTGTATTAAACAGACATAGTGTGAGGGTAATAAACATATAGTCCTATATTGAGAGTGTTAATATTATGTGTTAATGTGTTCAGGTATTCTTTGGTACTGAAACTACAAGTTCGAGAAGGTGATTAATTGAGGTAGTACAAGTAGTACTTACACCCAAAATTGCAAGTACTACCTCGAAGTACTTGATACTTGAAGTATTCTGCTTTTTGAAAAGTAATTGATACTTGATACAACAAGTACCCTGATTAACTATTTGGTACTTGATACTTGAAGTAGTTTAAATGCTCTGCTCTGATTATGGCATTCGCCTACAGCTCATGTCATAATTCTCAAGCTCGTATCTTAATAGCCATCATTAAATGATCGTTGCATAGTATAATATTAGTTCAATGCCTACAAAGACACTACAAGAGAGATCAAATGTTATTAGTAGAAATGTGTGTACTTAAGGAAAAAGCAGAAAACTGTTATCGATAATTTCGTTAAGTGGTATCGCAAAAGAGGAAAAAGGCCAACTAATTCAATTGTGCAAAACATACAAAAGTCGGTTTTTTATACCCATAAAACAACATTTCTCCCTTGTCAACTATCTTAGATATCTGATTTATTGATAGCAATACGAATCAAAATTAAATATATTTTATATTTATTTGAGAAAAAAATTTGGATCGGTCAGTATGAATATTTAAAAACTTAAAAATACCTACAATTTGATGAGCGAACTTGGCCGTTGCTTGAAAAATTTAAAAAGAATACTGGCCTGGGGAATTTTAAGTGGCTGTATATTGAGGTGTAGAAATTAATGATTATATTTGAAATATTGTCTGAACATTTCTTTCAAAGAATACACACAGTAAATTAGAATATGATTTGCTTTATTTTGCAAGGTATGCCCCATGTTTTAATGACAGGAAATCCCATGCCTGTATCTAGATCATAGTTAATCCCCGGAAACATGAGATATTATTTCATTCAGGATTATCATAAATCTTTGTATACTTGTGTGTAAACTAACAGAAAAATGTTAATTCTAATTTCTCACCGAACTCAGAATATGTCCATCAATATTGAAAACGAAGTAGTTTATGTATTTTAATTAAGTGACTAATAAGAACCGACATGAACTGACATAGTGAATAATAACATCGGCAAGCATAAAAAGTCGTGACCTGAAAGAAAACCTGTCAAAATGTATATATTTTTGCGGGGCAGGGCTTAGTTCTTCAAGTGCCCTCGTGCGAAATTTTAAAAGGCCTCTTTTTTTGGTCAAAAAAATTTCGTCCTCACCTCAAAAGTGATGAGAAAAAAATTTTCGTGCTCATAAATTCTACTCGGAAAAAAAAGTTTTTGTACGCTGAATCCGAATCTGTCATCAGATTTGGCCTGTCATCGAATTTTTTTTCTACATTCGATGAACGTCAAAATTTCTCTTGAAAACTGAGGACATTGGAATTTTATCGAATGTAGAAAAAAATTCCGATGACATAGGCCAAATCTGAGGACAGATTCGAATTCAGCTCACAAAAATACATATATTTTAATAGGTTTTGTTTCAGGTTCACAACTTTTTTTTGTGTGCAAAAAAAGTCGTGAATCTGAAACAAAACATGTATGTATTTTTATGCGCTGAATAATTATTTTCTAAGGCTCTCGATAAAAGGTGAGGATTTGCAGAGGTGTGTATATTAAGCGGGAAACTTTTTAATCTTTCCAAATAGATACCAAGTATATTGAGAAGAAATAAAGATAAAGGATGGAGGCATATTTTTGTTTTATACCTTTTTTATAGGATTAGCAGTTTTCGAGAAAATGTGAAAATATAGATCCCTTCAGTGATGAAACGATGCACAGTGGTACGAAACCTTACTGGGCCACCCGAATCATTCGAAGGTCGTCAAGTTAAAGTTATCAGAAACTTTTTTTAAAGGTTCGTTTTGAAATTCTTTATCAATCTGTCGAGCCGAATTTTTGATTTTTAGCTATAATTGTTTATAATTTTCTTTTTTTTTTCAATTAAAATCAGTCTACAGGTCACAAATATATAAAGATTCGCATAATTTTAGTTTTAAATCTTTACTTTACAAATATATATAATCGATCTGCCAAAGTAGATTTTTCATTTCCTTTTTTTATTCTTGACAGCTGCCAAAATCGCTGTTAAATTTAAAAAACCGCTGCCCAAGGAATCACTACTTCCACATCCAGATTTTCTATCCAAGTCTCTCACAACGATTGTATGTGGAAATAATTGTTTATGGAACTTTAATAATATAATATTTAAAATCGCCTACCCCAAAAACCGATAAAAGGATATGTCACATCGGTAGTAGGGGATGGTGGTAGGAGGTAGTAGTGGGAGTGGAAAAAATTTGAGGCCTTTGGTTCTTGTATACACACTAAATCACAATTTTATTTTTTTCACCCCCCTTTAGTAATGGGGTGGGGGTGGTACTGGGGGTGGCTAATGCCAACACATTTTTTGGGACCTTAGCTTTTCTTATTATATCAAAATATAATCTAGTTCCAGATCTCGTTAAAATACATGCATATACCAAATTTCAGGTCAATATCTTAAACCGTTCCTGAGTAATCGTGCGCACAAAAAAAGTACAGATAGACCGAACGATAGAACGACAGACAGACATTTTTTTTTGCTCAAACTTAAAATCTTGATATTTCACGACATTCTAAGCCTATTTGAACAATAAAAATAAAAAAAAATTATGCGGTACTATACTTACACTGGATGTGGAAGTAATTTACAATTATTTGTGTCTTTCGTAATTTTGAAAATAATGTTTTCATAGTTGAGGTTCCATAGAAGAAGAGATATAAAGTGTTTTAAAACTTTCTAGTTCCATAATTGATATTAAAATAAAGTTTTCACTTTTGGCAGCAGTCAAAATTTCTATCAACTTAATGAAAATACCATTTAATAACACAGGTCCGCAAAAAAAAAAGGTTCTCATCTAACTTTTCTGAAGTATTTTGACTCGCTGAAGCCAATTTTGGAAAAAAAAAATTCTATCGCGTCAGTTTTTGTCTACCACTCCTATTTCCCCTAAAAAGAAGGTCCTACTATTCCTAATAATGCACCTAATTTATACAAATTTTTAATTATACCTGTATACACTACTGTTATGCATAATATATTAATACCTGCACCTACTATTATACGCTGTTAACATAGCTCTCAATTTTTGACATGTCTCATCTATTGTATAAAATAGCTAAAGAGATCAATAAAGTTATTTATTTATTTATTCCAGACTCCTTTGCAAGTATTTAAAAAAAAACGTTGATAGCTCAAAAGTTGACACTCAGAGCGATTTTTGACCGTTTTGCCACACTGTTGGACGCAGAGAATAGTGTAAAGTTATTCGTAAACATTGAATATATTATTAGTAGCAGATTAATTTGTTGATTTAGTTTCATGAAGTATTTTCATTATTATTCAATTTTCTGATAACTTCCATCTTGATTTTTATTTATTTACTTTCATTATATAATTAATTTATTGAATTTAAAATTTTTCAGGGTTGAAAATATACTTTTTTGCGCCCATTTTCTATGCCCTGCAGTACTTCTCCTTCTTAGTAAATATTCCGGGAGCTCCTATAAATCCTTTTATCCAATTATTCCAAATATTTGAAAATGAAGCTATCAACTTTAAACGAGATTTTTGCGGTTTACTATCCATTAAAGTCATTGCATTCAAGAGCCCAAGTTACTACTTCTAACATGAGAATTTCATGTTATGCTTCGCGGAACGCCTAAATTTGTATTCTCTAAATAAAACATTCTCAGAAATAAATACGATACTTGCGTGATCAATTTGACCGCAAAATGTATTTATGGTTTTTATTTTTTCATTCAAGAGTGTACTTAGTCCGTACATGGTGAATAACCTGTTTAAAAAATGGCATGGCTAGACTAATAATTAGACTGTAATTATATACCTATTTAAATTTGAGGAAAGTCAAACGACTTAGACGGGGTGGAGTAGTGCTTGTTGAGAACTTTGTCATCTGCCCGCTAGACTGACGTTCTTTCGTGCTTGGCTTCCTTTTATTTTATAAAATACCTGGATTCCATTTCTCAACTATCAAAAGACTGCGACTTAGTAGGTACTAATTTCCCGCGACATGGTCGTATAAACGCTTTTAGTTGTTTAATTTATTACTTTAGTATTATTTAGCAATTTAAATTTATTGAACCTCATATAGGCTCGATAGTGGAAGAAGTAAGGAGTAGGAAAGTATGCAAAATCATGCTAAAGTTATGATTCCCTCGTTTTCGAGGGTGCTAAATACGAATAACAGGGTGAAAAAGTTTTTGGCCAAAAACCACCCCTTCTTACTTATTTCTCTGATGACAGCTTGGTACCGACTATTTTTGCAGGGATTCTTTGTTTCTTCATGGGGATATAACAGATGGTGAAAGATGATGTCAGGTAGTAGACCACAACCACCCTTAGGAGTGGAATCTACCCTGTCAGGGGGTGTAAAATTGTTTCTTTTTTTTTTCTTGTTAAAGACGATGCTGATCAAGGACAATTATAAGAGTGAATTGTAACAACCTCAGGGTGTTGGGCTCCCCCCCCCCCCCCGGGGGGCGAAAAATTGATTTTTTATTTTCTAATTTGTATATTGTGTGGTCAAAGTCACCATTTGTCGATTTTACATCCTCATCAAAAATGAACCTATCTTCGCAAGCATTTGAAATTCATGTTTCTTAAAACTGGACATAAAGAATAGAATAATATTGGTAAAAATTTCTGTTTTTAATAATTTATATACCCATACAAAGGACACGAGTTTGAGTTTAATGTTATATTTTTTACAAGATATTAATATAACCTAGGGTGCTTACAAAGAGAATTACATGGTTCATATTCCTTGAAATGAATATCACATTCAATGCTATTGCCTCCTTTTTCATCGCACGCATCATCCGTTTTCGATTCATGATCGGAAGTATACACTTCGGGTATAAAATTTAGGAAGTTTACAGCTTATCATAAGTATTATAATTGGACTCGTTTCTTTCTGTGCTTGGTTCATCATCTTCATCCTCTGGCGCACGATTCTCACAAAATTTACCTTGACAAGTCTTACAAAAAACGATACATCGTGAATCTAATTTTAGACATCCGCATCGTTTTGCACATCCGCCCTTACAATTACAATTATAATCTTTAAAAAAGGACCAATTGATCTTCTGAAAATTTTGGTCCTAAGCAACCGTTATTATACTCTTCGCAAAAACGAAGAGTATATTGTATTTGATCGGCACATTTCTAAAATCGTAAATATCGCTCGTAGAGAAAAAATTTTCATATCATTGTGTTAGTGAACGAATTCTGAACAACTTTCAAAATGTCCGTCTGTCCGTCTGTCCGTCTGTCCGTCCGTCCGTCCGTCTGTCCGTCCGTCACGTTTCTTGTAAGCACGATAACTTAAGAAAGAAAAGTCCGATTGTATTGAAATTTAGAAAATAAGTTAGTGTTAGCTAGAGGAAGAACCCTATTGTTTTTGAAGAAAATCGATCAGTAAATAAAAAAGTTATTAATTATTTAATTTAAAAAAAAAAATTTTTGTTAATTTTTGTGGCTTGTACTAAAATGGAAATCGCGAGATATTATTTCCATAACAAATTTTTTTTTGTATATGAATTTTACTAATATTTCTTAGAAGTGAAATATGTATGGATGTGGACAGATATATATTACAGACAATCAATTTTCCCAGCCACAAGTGGTGGCGCAGCGGCTAAAGCTTTTCGTTGCAATCCAAGGGTCCCGTGTTCGAATCCCGCAGGTTGGATTTTTTTTTCATTTTTTTTTCATACAATTTTTTTCACAACAAAGTTTATATCACAAAATTTAGGATGTCCAAAAATTAACATTATTTACAAGAAAACTGCGAAGAGTATCCTATAGAATGTGTAACAATTATATATAAAAAGCTCAGTAAATTGGCGAAGAGTACGTTTTTAGCTTGTTTGATATATTCATTCACCCCGAGGACACAAGATTTACCCAAAAAACAGTAAAGCCGGCGGAAACAAATAAAATGATAGTGCTAGTCCCTAATGCACACGCGACATACGCACTGATCGCTTCCAGAGAAATGGATAGACTCCGGGGTTATCAGCGCGCTAACCCTATGCCCACGATGTACCTCCAGGGAAATTGATGGATTACGGATACCTCGAGGACACAAGATTTAGCCAGAAAACAATAAAGGTGGCAAAAACAAATAAACTGATAGTACGAGTCCCCAATATCAGCCAAGTCGTTACCTATTATTATTATAATACAAGATATAAAGATCTGTTGGTGATCCCAGTGCATAAAGCAGCGACACTCCAAAACTCACTGCACTATAATTGTATTATTTTATTTAACAGCGTTCCTAAAACTATGAGATAATTGAACTTATCTTTATTTAAAAAAGAAATAAGAAAACTATTAATAGAAAATGCATTTTATAGTGTTGACGAATTTTTAAATAGATAATTTTTTTTATTATTATTTTTGAATCTATTGTGTTGCATTTGTATGAACAGAGCTTTTATAAGATGTTTATTTGTTTTTATACATATTTATAAGTTCTTTTATTGATGTGTATTTTTGTGTTTTATTTTAAGTTTTATTGGTGTAACGAGAGAGACAAATTGTTTATTTCAATTCTAGTCCAGTCAATGAATATATTGTAGAATGCATGGAATATGCGAGACTTTTTGACTTCAGAACTTTGTTAGAAGTAGTTAGTGGGTAAACATACTAAAAGTCCCCGCCCCTGGGAGGTGAGCTTACGGTGGGAGGGAGGGGGAAGGTACCATTTTTGTATTTTTCGATTATATCTCGGAAACGGTGGACTCTAGAAAAATATGTTCTAAATAAAAATGGAAGCTAATTAAATATCCTATAAAATTGTTTGCATACATATTTGTCGAATTCCCAACGGTTTTCGAGATATACGTTATTGAAAATCGATAATTTTCGAAAAAAATATTTTTAAGTGTATATCAAATTGAAGAAAATTTAATGCTCTACAACTTCATTTCTGACAATTTTTCTGAGAAACGATCGTGGAAGGCACTAGAAGCAAATGTTTGACAAATAGAATTAGGTAGAAATGATTTTTTCGAAAAGTATCGATTTTCAATAACGTATTTCTCGAAAACCGTTGGAAATTCGACAAATATGTATGCAAACAATTTTATAGGGAATTTAATTAGCTTTCATTTTTATTTAGAACATATTTTTTCTAGAGTCCACCGTTTCCAAGATATAATCGAAAAACCCAAAAATGGGACCTTCCACTCCTCCTCCCACCGTAAGCTCACCTCCCAGGGGTGGGGACTTTTAGTATGTTTACCTGCTAACTAGTACTCCTAACAAAGTCCTGAAGTCAAAAAGTCTCGCATATTCCGTGTACTCTACACCTCTCTTTTGAGCACTCATTGACTGGATTATTGTGTGAATTATTTAACTAAATATTGTTATTTAGACGTGCCAAATGTACATATTCTATGTATCAAAAAATGGCAAAATAAATTCTATTCTATTCTATTATTTTTTATTATTATGAAAGGGATGGTATCCGACAGTTTAAGAGTGAATGAAGGGTCGAACCAGCGTGAAACCATTTTTTTCTTGATCAGCATCTTCGAAAACGGGGGGTAAACAAGAAATAAAAAAGAAACAATTTTACACTCCCTGACAGGGTAGATTTTAAACAAGCATTTGGCACTTTCGTTTATACCGAAAGTCGATATCAACTTGCTTATTTTAAATGGAACATATGTTTCGAAGTTTTCGAAAAGAGCGAGAATTCAGAGTAGAAAATATATAGCATCTATCTCTAAACCTAGCCGTTTCAGAGATATTTGACATTTTATAAAATATTTGACACGTGTAATATTTGACAGGTGTAACTGTTTGCAATAATCTTTATAACTTTTTTCGCGTAAAAGATCCACATTTGCTTTTTGGCACACAGAAAGACCATAAGATGAGCTACGCTCTACAGTTTAAATAAATTCAATAATAATATACGAAGGGTTCAGTTTGTTACGTTACATTTTGTCAATTTCAAACCGCGAAAACTTGGTTTGGTCAAATGGAACTCCGTGTATGTTTTGCATTAAATTATATAAAATTAAATTCCCCTTTTTCCCATGTACCTAGATATTGTAGGGGTTTGACTTTCGACTTTTTGAATTATTTGCGATTTTCTTAGAAATCTAAAAATTCTTAGTAAAAATGTTATCAAATTAGCCATGGTTAGAAACAATCACTAATGTCAACCATTCTCTTATGTCAAAAAATGCCACCGCCTTTAAATTACACCCACGAAGACTTTGTTTAGTATTTATGGAGAATGTAATGAACTAATATGAAGAACATGTAACATATTTGATCTCTCTATACATTTTTCCGTAGATAATTCGAAGATCTACAAAAAAGAGCTGGTGCAAATTTTTCGCATCTATTATCGTTCTCTCTACGTAAGCGGTGAAAGGTCAAAACACACCATCCTCGAAATTCCAACAGTTTTTTTCTGAATGTTTAAACAAAGCAGGAGGCTTTAGAAGTACTCACAAATACTATTTCCGCCCAGCTGAATTGAATGAATTAAAAAGTAATATTTTTGAGTACTGGAAAATTATTGCCAGTGATTATGTTGAAGGCAATGTAATTGCACTGGTCTAATAAATAACATAACCACTGCTCTAAGAGTGTGATAAAAAGAATGTGCAAAAATCGTCTAATTTTAGTGTCAAATTGATATTAAATGGACGAGTGAATTTTTTAACTATATAAACGCTCTAGAAACAATTTACTACATTCCATTGAAATTAAATGGCTATGATTTTGTTTTTCCTGAATTAATTTTAATAAATTAATTAATAAGGAATGCATGTCTATTGAAATACGCACATCTACGTTTACCTTATGTTCTTCTCTAGCGTTTCGAATGAAATTTATTGACTCTAGTCTTTAAAAGTAAAGTGTTTTTATATGGTTCTAACAAAATTAATTGCTGGAATTTGCACTTTTTAGCAACTGCTTGTAGTAGGTGCGACCTTTTAGCAATTAAAATGACGACCCTCCATCGTATCGCTTTTAATTTACAGATATCTATAACGGGAAATTTTTCTCTTTATTGAACTGTCTCTGAAAGAAAATGTCACAAAAATTATAAAATAAAATATCAGCAATCACTCCGATAACTCGGTTTGATCTTATTACCTAATATTAGAGAGATATGGCAGTCAGTAGGGAGTTATCGCAAAAGATAACGTATTTGCGTTAAACGTTATTTTTGACATCTAAGCAAGCGCATATTGGTTTTCGCGTACAAAAACAAACATGCGCAAGCGTAAATGTCAAAGATAACGTTTAACGTACATACGTTATCTTTCGCGATAACTCCCTAGTGATACAGCACGACGTTCGTTAATTACGTTACGTTATTGATGCAAATAACGAGGCTTTGTTTTAGACTTATTGCACTGCAGTTCCATTATAGCGTATATACGTTATCTTCTTCGATCGATTTATTAATAATAGACTTAATTAAAACTGAATAAACAAACTAATTTCCTATCTTTTCTCTAAAATTGAAAAAAAAAGTAGCAAATAAACCTCAAATATATTAAAATTATCAACGTAACCTCAAAAATTTATAAACAAAATAACGAACGAACCCGGAACGAACTGACAAATGACATAAATACAGATCGGCTGATTTCAAGATTTATACTCTACAAATCTTGGGCTTCCCGATTTTCACCGAGATGAGGATAACGTCGTTTACTCGACGTTCGCTAAACGTACCGAAATTACGTCAGGCGCTAAGTTATTACCGCATGCCTTAACGCAGATTAAAGGTGCGCATGCTTAGATGTCAAATAACGCGATCCTGTAATAGCGAATGTGACTATGCCATATCTCTCTATTGATGTTGGAGTCAGTTAAAAATACGTTTCGTTACGTTGCATTTTTATTACATCTACATCTAGTGGAAGTATAGTAACGACAAAAAAATTTTAAAAAATTTTTATTGTTCAAATAGGCTTAGAATGTCATGAAACGTCGAGATTTTAAGTTTGAGCGAAAAAAATGTGTCTGTCTGTCGGTCTAACTTTTTTTGTGCGCACGTTTACTCTGGAACCGTTTGAGATATTGACTTAAAATTTGGTACGCATATGTACTTTAACGAGATCTAGAACTAGATTATACATATTTTCATCTTGTTCCGTCGATGGGTTAGGGGGTAAATTGGTAAATTTGGGGTAAATAGGTAAATCAAGCAGGTAAGAGTCCCCAAAAATTGGTATTACTTCCACATCCAGTGGAAGTATAGTAACGACAAAAAATTTTTTAAAAATTTTTATTGTTCAAATAGGCTTAGAATGTCACGAAACGTCGAGATTTTATGTTTGAACGAAAAAAAAATTTCTGTCTGTCGGTCTGTCTGTCGGTCTGTCTGTAACTTTTTTTGTGCGCACGTTTACTCTGGAACCGTTTGAGATATTGACTTGAAATTTGGTACACATATGTACTTTAACGAGATCTAGAACTAGATTATATTTTCATCTTGTTCCGTCGAAGTGTTGGGGGGTAAATTGGTAAATTTGGGGTAAATGGGTAAATCAAGCAGGTAATAGTCCATAAAATTGGTATTTAGTATATACAAGAGAAGCTAAGGTCTCAAAAAAATTTTTGGCATTAGCCACCCCCACTACCAACTCCCACCCCCTTATTAAAGGGGATGAAAAAAATTGTGATTTAGTGTATGTACAAGAACCAGAAACCTCAAAATATTTTTTACTTCATCCACCCCCACTACCACCCCCTTATCACCACCCCCACCCCACTACCGATGTGGGGTATCGTTTTATGGGTTTTTGGGGTAGAGGATTTCAAATATTATATTATTAAAGTTCCATAAACAATTATTTCCACATACAAAGTTTTTTCGTTGTGAGTGACTTGGATAGAGAATCTGGATGTGGAAGTAGTGATTCCTTGGGCAGCGGTTTTTAGTATATACAAGAGAAACTAAGTCTCAAAAAAAATGTTGGCATTGGCCACCCCCCACCTCATTATTAAAGGGGATGAAAAAAAAATGTGATTTAGTGTGGGTACAAGAACCAGAAACCTCAAAATACCCCATCACCACCCCCATCCCACTACCGATGTGGGGTATCGTTTTATGGGATTTCTAATATTATATTATTAAAGCTCCATAAACAATTATTTTCACATACAAAATTTTTTCGTTGTGAGTGACTTGGATAGAAAATCTGGATGTGGAAGTAGTCATTCCCTGGGCACCGGTTTTTCTTTATAGATCTATAATTTAATATTTAAATCTGCACATATAACATGAAACTACATTTTTTCCATTTCATAAATATTCTATATGTAAATACAACTAAAATTCAAAATGGCAGAGGTTCTCAAACAAATTGAAATGCTTTTGCTGACAAACTCAAAAACAATTCAATAACTTGGTGCGCAACGCATATCAAATCATATATGTATTAACCTTCGAGCATATAAAGGAAAATGGAGGTCGTCAAACAGCTGTTTGTTTGTTCGATGCATAACCCATAAACAAGCAAATTATTAATCCCCGATTCTCTTGGTTGGTACAAAATAATGACATGTTCCGTAAATGGTGTTTTCAATTTGGCGTTTTGTAGCATTTGCATGTTGTTTACTTTCGTGTTCTACTGTGGTTTGTGATACTACTGTAACCCCTTGCCTCTCGCGTTCCTTGACCATAAGTGTTCAGAACAAACATTCGCATTGTTGTAAGATAGAAATGGCACCTTTATTTTCCCTTATATGCTCGTAGGTATTAACAACATACAGATCTCAAGTTAGATTTTAGTGGATTGTATTAATATTTAATTAATATTTTACATATGAAATTCCACTTGTCACTCTGAAAATGATATTTAAGACAATACTGACATCAAGTAATAATATAAGTGCATAGACATTTCAAAATAAAATATATTTTCCAGGTTGGGACTTCACGAGCACGTGTACTATGGAGTTGCGAGGTCGACACGCGTCATCTCATGTTTATTAAATTAAATTTGTTTGTAAGGGTCTTTATGTTGCTCCTTTGTAGATCCTTATATACTATGTGTGTGTCTCTGTGTTGGTATATTATTCTATTCCAAAGATATATAATAAGAAGTTTGTTGTGTTGCCATTTTAACAGCGTATTGATGTAATGCAATATTGCCAATGCGTAATAAAAAGTGTCCATATCGCACATCCCAAAGAAAAGTGCAATAAGTAAAAAGTGCATTTTACAGGAGAACAAAAATTACATTTTAAAATTCTTAAAGGTTAATAGCACACATTCTATTGTATCTTATTGATTATAACTTATACTGGTCTAACGACAATTATACTACAATAAACTTTATTACTATTTTCTTCGGAGGAAGGCTATTGTTTATACTTATGATTTTTATCTTATTCCTAAACTTTTTCTCCTTTGATAGTTGAATCCACAAATCTTTCTTTAAATCGCATTATCTCTGTCTTTCTAATAATTGCATTAACATGTTTAAAGCTTATTTAACCAGCAGAGAACAGTATGTAGCTGCAGCAATAAATAATAAGGCTGTTAAATCCAAATGTGCTCCATTATACCAAGGTGTACCTCAAGGGTCCATTTTAGGCCCTCTGTTATTTTCAATACCCGTCGCACACATGAATGGTAAAGTTCAATATTCTAGTTTAATTCAGTGTGCAGATGATTCTTACAATCAGTTAATCTTCGATGTTTGCCCAAATAATAAAATAGTTGCATAAGAAAAAGAAAACATTTCGCCAGATTTACGAAAAATTAAAAAGATGTCGAATCATAACTTAAAATCTAAATCTAAGTCTGTTTTACTGATAACAGACTCAAAATATCCTGAGGATAAACTATCTGGTATCTGATTTTGGTGTTAAAATTGATAATGGTGAAATATCTAAATTAAATGAAGCCAATAATCTAGCCGTAGCCATGGATGACGCACTCGCCTTTCAATCGCAAATTTCTAATAATATAGGATTGGCCTTTATTCGTTTGAGAAGCTTGTACCTATATAAAACTTGCACGTCATCTACTACCAAATATCGCCTGAGTAACAGGCTCACGATTCTTGATTATGGTGATATTGTACCTATACAGGGTGTAATTAGTTTATTGTCATTAAAAAAAACTGGTAATGGGGACCGACTAGACAAACAAAAAACCTTTATGATTTTTTCCTCTAGGACACTGAAAAAAACTGACCTAGGTCAACAATTTGAATATTAGGGTAGGAAACATTTGAGAACCACTGCCTTTCTGGGTCAATGGACGTGTAGTTATACAACTTTTAAATTGTCATGAAAAAGTGCAAAGATTACCGACCGACTCGTTTTCGCCGGCCCGCGGCGCGGCGATCCGCGGTTTCAAAGTAAAGAAGGGCGGCACCTTTGATGACCGCCTCAACTGAACCAATTATAAAAATGTAAATAATTTGTGATCTCTTTTTGCAGAATTGCAAGCAAATGACGGGCGTAGAGGTTTAAACACAGCATTTCTTTACATGTGTGTTTTTTTAATTTAGAACAAAAGAACATTTGTAACCTAAATGAGTGTTCTGGGTTAAAAGCTTAAAAAATGAGTAATTATTGCACGACATTGGGAAATAAAGAGTTAGACGTCTGAGATAACGATAACAGAAAACAATTATGTGTATTTTAAGTTAGGAAAAATCTGATTTATTTAACGAATTGCCAATCGGGTATCGAAAACTAAAATATTCGATAAATCTAGAACTTACCTTAAATTGTTCGAAATGACCTCCATCTGCATCAATACACATTTTGGCATGTCGAACTAAGGACATGCGCACTTCGGTCAACACTAAACACACTAAACTATCAACTAACGTTGTCAATAAAGAAAACATAAAAGAAAAAACCTGGTCCAAAATCCAAAAAGCAACACAAAAAGAACGAACAAGTAAGTAATGTCTGTACGTAATCAAGAACTTAACGACTTGAACGCTAAGTCAATAAAATAAATCTTTACTGTAAAAACGTGGCCCAAAATTCAAAAAGGACAAAAGCAACATATAAAAACAACGAACGGGTTGGATGTGTGTACTTAGCGAAGTGCCCACAGAAACTAAAATATTGCACAAGACAGAGTATAGTTTTCTTCAGATCTACTAAGCACTCAGAAAACGCCGACTTCTTTCATCTTTACCGCACCGCTAAAGACCTTACCTTACCTACTTTTAAAAAGCCATAAAAAAGTGTGATGATTATCAACTTGTGTCCTCGTCGACGCGCGGTCTCTAACAAAGGAGCGCGGCACTTTGATAAAACTTGATGGTTAGAGGTGCCGACATACGCGAAGATAAAAGCCTATCCCAACATTCCAGCAGTTCTCAAACAATATTACTGAAAATTTTCTAAATTTTTGTTTATTTTTTTTCTAAAACTATGGAGCTTTGGACCCCATGTTATATAAGGTTTTTTGTTCGTTTAGTCGTTCTCCACCACCAGTTTTTTTTAATGACATGAAACTGATTACACCCTGTATAATAATTTCATTAGCGCCACTTCATGTCGCCTAATTCAAACAGTTCAAAATACTCGCATGCACTTTCATGCAATATTATCTTTAGAAATCACATTACTTCTAACTTAAATCAAAATTGTATCCTAAATATGAAAAATAGGCATACGTCACACATATACTGTCTCGATCATAAAATAGTAACTACGGGTAGCCCCGTTACCTAAGTAACATGCTGACAGCATGGGCGCAGCCAGGAAACCATCTGGTGGGGGGGGGGCTCCCCAGAGGTTCAGGAAGATTTCTCAGAAAAGTACAAAATATTTATTTCGAGGGATAATTTTGATACTGCTTTGTACTAATAGAGATTATGTTTTTTTATTTTTTAGTTAAGGGAAAACAAAATACAAGGCATATTCTATTATTTTTACATTTATATCAAGATTAATTATTCACAATTTCTTCTAAAAGTTTCTGTGTAAGTTTTACAAAAATTTTGTACACCAAATTTCCTCCTTGACGAAGATTTCCTCGGATTTCCTTCTGGGTGTACACCAGATTTCCTTCGCGATTTGCCCCTCGGTTTGTACGTTTTTTTTTTCTTTTCAAAATTTAACTTAAAAACATATAAATAAGGTCACTAAACATTATACTAAACCAATTATTGGATTATTGCATTTGAATTATTAAAACTGCAGATCCCTTTGAGTATTATGCCTATGTCGTTGGATAATATTTGAACAAGAACAGCCCCATTCGTTATCTGAATTCACTGTTAAGTGGTCTCGCCACATTGTGTAGGAGTGGCGATATTCCGTATCCTAGCTTATACATCCATGTTCTCTTTCATTTAAATCCGATTATGGCAAAATAATGATGAGGTTTTACAAGCAAAACAACATTTATATAATCTAGTTCATCGTTCAAATTGTTATAAACATAAAAATATCGTAAATTGCACACGAGTTTGTAGTTTAACTTTTCCTCATTATTATTAATATTTTTATATTAGGAAACAACTTAATAAACCATCATTAACCTCAGTTGATCTGAACATTACCCGCAATAATCTGCAATTACCGTATTAAATTTCAGTATGTAGTGGTTGGTATAATTTAAAATAATATGAGCAGCTCCAGTGTCTAATATCTTCCGTTTTCTGTTAAGTTTCTGTTCTACTTAGTTTTTCAGGAAAATCTGCAGATTTCTAAATCAGCAATTTAGCAACATGTATACATTTATGGAAATACAATCAGTTTAAAAACATTTGTGATATACCAAGGTCGTAAATATTCTTTTTTGTGTGAAATAATTGATGAGCGGGAGGGGGGAGAAATGATGAAAAAAATTGTCCTCGTCCCAAAATTAATGAGGGGGGGGGGCTTGGTGAAATGGCAAAAAAATATTTTGATGTTCTAGCCCTGGGGAGGGTAATTACCCCCTTTACCCCCGTATCTAAGCCCTTGTTATATGCTATTAATGATAATAATAGTTACACAAAAGAGGCAAGATTTTTTTACGTCTTTATCGTCATATTGCAGACGACACGGGTATGTTTTTCATAGGAAATTGTTGGAATCACGTACGTAATACTGTAAAAAAAATTGTTAAAAATTCGTTAGACGCAAACCTATTACAAACTATTCAGAAAACACAAATAGTCTGTTCAAGAAGCAGTATTTGAAAATCTTTGAGGCACTTGTGGGAGTGGTTATCGGTCTATAGTTTTCCAGTGTTTGAGTAACATTTCTTTTATGAATCTGATTCCCTTCTCCAACTTTTAAACATTCAGAAAACTTTCCTGTTAAAAACGACAGATTTACCAAATAAATTAAAGGAAAACCTAAAACAGTTAGTATTTGTTTTATTGAGAAAATAGATATACCATCATTTCTCGACGAGTGTTTTTTGTTTTCTTATTAACAATTCGCACATTTTTGGTTCAATATATGGTTTCAAAATTATTGTGTTTTGTTGTGGTTAAATGTTTTGAATAATTGTATCATATATATTACGGGAGCCCACCCTAACTGTCCGTGCATTCCCCCCCCCCCCCTCGATCCTTGTAGACAATGTTTTTCAAAGATTAAAGCCTGAGGAATTTAAGACATTTCCTAAAAAAAAAATTGCTGTACTTTAAAAATGGCGTCCGTTTAAAAAAAAATTGCGAATATTGTTTTTGTCATTTAACACAAAAACTAAAAAAGATGCAGAAAAACTTTCTGCACAAAAAACAAAGTGCATAAAATTTTCTACAATTTTGTTCCTATGCAATATTTGGATAGGAATTACCATTTTCCAGATACATGATTCAGCTCTTAAAATAAAATATAAAATTCAGTATAGAACGTAATACTATGGGAGCCCACCCTAACTGTCCGTGCATCCTCCCCCCCGATCCTTGGGGACAATGTTTTAGAAATAATCTAAGACATGTCCTAAAAAAAACTGGCTGTACTTTCAAAATGGCGTCCGTTTAAAAAAAAATTTGCAAATATTGTTTTTGTCATTTAACACAAAAACTAAAAAAGCGATTGTGGCAGTATTTTATCTGCTGAACACCAAAGAGGTTCTCCATTTTCTTGCCATCCATAATCATTCCAAGGCTTTGGAATATTGTGAATAACTTCGTCGGATAATCGCCAAATACGAGTTTGGTACACTCAAAGAAAATGATAGGTAAATTCAACCAAAAAGAGCATATGAAATCGCGCCTATCTAGTTTCATAGTTAAATCAATCAGAAAAGAATAGTCATACAACTTTATTTGTTTTCGTAAACAAATAGTAGTTTAATAATCATATCTTCTTGTAACAAATTAAATAGTACAATGACATTTTTTTATGTTTACTAACCATTTTCAATTTGGTCTACAATTAAATAGTACAACGACTTTGTTTTTTGTTCACCAACTAATTTTTAGGTTGATCTACACTATATTGTATGATGAAGTTTTTTTTGGTTAGCCAAAATCTCAGTATTGAGACATCAGACCACCCAAACCAAAGGATCCATCCAAATATATCGATGATCCCTAAGAGAATTTGAACATTACAATCATGTTATTAATTTTCTATAAATTCATAAAAGTATAAGATAATGCATGATTGATTATTGCCAGTGATTTGTATGTGGCGTCATCTGGGAATAATTTCTGTAATAGACTACGTAGTAAGCAAGCAAATTTTATGGTAATTCTTTTAGAACTTCTAGAAGACGACAATAATATTGGTTTGTCTACCAAGTACAATAGTACAGCGAACTAATACTTGGTTAGAATTACAATTCGATAATAGTTAAAAATAAAATATACTATTATCTAGTTTAATTTGACAGAATTCCACAAAATAATAGTCAGACGAACAAAATAATAGTCTTATTCATCTATTTTTTAAGTTAATGTTTGTTTTGTTGTACGACAACTTTTTATTAATTAAAATAACAATCACCTCTTGTTTAAAAATACCATCAATATAGTTTGGTTTAACAAAATTAACGATATTGTTAGTTAACCATTTTTTTTTTGTTGAATTTAACCATACTATTTCTTTGAGTGTAAACACTCCTTTTAATGTGCTCCATAAAGCAAGCTCTTGATGGTGGAATCGAAGAAAAATCATCTTTAGTGTCAATTGATAAAGACAAATCTTTGTCACCACATTTCTGTCTAATGGCAATGAATGAAGGCCCAGTAATGCCGAACATTTTTAAGGTCCATACTCTTCTGCTAATGCGGATATGTTAATAAGCCTTCTTTTATTGCCAAATCCGGTATCAAAGAGTAATTTACATTTAATTTGAATCCAAAAGATGTCACTATCAACACTTTTAACCCTAATCTGTTCATAACCCATTGTTATCGTTTTCGAGATAAATGTCTGCAAATTATAATATTATTGTTATTAATTTTTTTCAGTTTATTTTTTTTTTTGTTATGTTAATAATATAAAGTTATATTATACGCCTTACAATAATTGTCACAGTTATTTCCTCTAAGTGATTTACCGATATATGAAATTCCATGTTTTCTTAAGTTTGGACTCATTTATCTGGAAAATGGTAACTCCTATAAAAATATTGTATAGGAACAAACTTGTAGAAAATTTTATGCACGTTGTTTTTTGTGAAAAAAGTTTTTGTCCATCATTTTTAATTTTTGTGTTAAATGACAAAAACAACATTGGCAACAGTTTCTTTTTAACATATGGCCGCCATTTTGAAAGTACAGCCAGTTTTTTTTTAGGACATGTCTTTAATTGTTCCTTAGGCTTTAATCTTTATGAAAAACATTGTCCCCGAGGATCGGGGCGGGGGGTGCACGTACACCTAGGGAGGGCTCTCGACTAATAGGTTTCATTATTATCTATGAAAATTAAAAGACAAAGTTGGTATGATGTTGGGTTGCGGGTAAATTACAGGAAAATATGGATGAGCATTTTATTTAAAACCAAATTTTAATCAATGTATTTTTTTTAATTACCCACAATATTCTGTATTCTGATGACAGAGTGTAAGTATATACTTGTAGATTCTAGTGCAGATTTAACTGTGTAACTACTGTCTCTACATATTGAGTCGTTAGCTGTTTTAAAGCATAATTAAGAAATATATTCTGATGAAAAAAATACAACAATTCTGTGAACCGTTTTTATTTGCACTTATATGACAGAATCTGAAAGTGAAGAATGCACAGTAGCAGACTAATTATTATTAATTAGTCTGACCCAGCAATTTTTCTCAGGTTGTTAACTTTCAAGGAACAAGTACACTCTCAACAAAAATATTTAAAAAATGGTATTTATCGCCCACAGAGTTTTATATAAATTTAAAGTGCCCATAGTCAAAAAAAAGACAGAGGTATATAAAAAGGGACAGAGAGAAATCCAATAAGAAATTATTTATTATTTTTTATGTATACAGTGTGTACGATGAAAGTGGAAGAAACTTTTCTAAATTTATGAAAAAAAGTTACTTTTTGTAAATTTTCTTCTTAATATATATTTTTATGCCCTGTCATGAAAAAGTGTATAAAATAACAAGAGAATTTAAGTTGACGAATTCTATAGGTCTGACATAATTAATTGATACAAGATTACTAAAAACTACGTGCAAGGTATCAATAAGAAAAGGAAAATAAAGTATTATACGGGATTTATTATAATGTACATATTATAGAAATGAAAGAAAATGTGTTTTTATGGTTTTATGAAGATTATCAATCGAATTAATATTTAAAGCTATCTTTAAAATAATTGTAAAATATTAACAAGAACTAAAACATATACGAAACCAATGGACATATGATATTTATTCAGGTTTTTCACATTTTAATGTGTATTAATTTTGCATGGAAACTGGTGCTTTTTTTAACCCGAATATAAATCACAACTATTTTAAATAATTTACGAATGATGTAATGTTAGTTTGTCAAGGTATGGAACATAACATAAGAAATGTTACTATACTTTTCTACTGGCAGTAATAAAATTTTATAAACCTACTTTTCTTTCGAGCTACCTGTAGAAGTAAAGAAAGTTGGTGTTGTACCTTCCAATAATTCTACTTTGAGTTTTTGACGGATTTTGATTTTATAAAAGAGGTTGCGTGTGTACGAATGACCGTCACTTAGCCTAGCACTGAAACCATTTGACAAATATCTCCAGATGTTTTTTGTTTTTCACCTATAGTTGATCTATGAGACACGTAAAAAATCTCAAAGCTTTGCCGCCAAGCCCCTTAGGATAGAGTGGGACATGCTTTATTTTTCTACAGCATATTAAGTAATAAATATAATGTATTACTTAATACATAAAACATCATTATTCTCATGTAAAGTTTGTTCTGGCAAGATTAAAATAAGAAATTAACAGAAATACGCCTGTATCAATTATGATTTCAAATTATTTTGATATAATTACGCAACTCCCTGCTAAAATATTTGACGACCTAACGCTGGTTATCGTTGCTATAGTAACCGTTAGGAGGGAGTATTTCAAAATAATTTGAAATTATAATTGATACAGGTGTGTTTCCGTTAATTTCTTATTTTAATCATGCCAGAACATACTTTACACGAGAATAATGATGTTTTATGTATTAAGTAATACATTGTATTTTAATATGATGTAGAAAAATAAGGCATACCCCGCTCTATCCTAAGGGGATTCGCGGCAAAGCTTTGTGATTTTTTACGTGTCTTATAACATTCTGTAGGTAGGTTTGATTACGTAATCTTCCAAAGCCAAGGCTGTCCGGAAGATGGTATAGTATAATGACTATAATAAATAAATTATTCAATTTAACAAAAGTATATATTGAAATTAAAATGTAATATTTCAAATAAAATATAATTCATTTTTATATAAAATTTTTGATGTTTTTATTTTATTTTCATATCTATAGTTACTGATTTTTTTGAAATTGAAGTAAGTGAGCTGCTACACACACTTCCCCATTAATAAAAATAACAATCAATTAACCAAAGTGTCATTGTTGACGGAATGTTACATTTGTCAACTAACAAAAAAGCAGGTTTGGCAATATTGACACGACTTTATTTCTTTTACTAAAAGTAATTAACTTATCTGTACGGGACAAAACTTAAATGGACCCTCGTACAAAGGAGAAAAGGTAGGTTTAAAACGTTCTTCGCGAACAAAAATGAAATCACAAGTGAAAATGACAAACGATTTGTGATTAACATGAGGAAATAGGGAAATAAAAGTTAAATTATAAAATTAAGTGCGTGATTTGTCAATAAAATAAGGAATATCAGTAGAATCATATGATTTAGTGAAAAATTCGCCAGGTAGTCGTAGAGTTTGACCAAATATTAGTTCGGCTGAAGAGCATTGCAAATCTTCTTTGGGAATCGTTCTAAAAGCTAACAATGTAATAGGGAGTTCATCTACCCAATGTGACGTGTTGGCTCTAGCAGCTAAGGCAGCTTTAAGAGTTCTATGAAACCGTTCAACTATACCATTGCTTTGAGGATGGTATGAAAACCCAAAAATTTTGCAAATTCGTTAAATAATTTCGATTCAAATTGAGCACCTTGGTCAGTAGTGATATACAAAGGAATGCTGAAACAACAAACACAATTTTGAAATAATGTACGTGCTACAGTCTTTGCCGTGATATATGGTAGAGGATATGCTTCTGGCCATCTGGTATATCGTTCGATCACTGTTAGAATGTAAAAGCAACTCTTGGGAGGGAGTAATAGTCCTACTAAATCTATATAAATGTGATCGAACCTGCCTTTAGGTATTTCAAAACTACCTACTGGACTTTTCGTATGACGTTTGACTTTAACAGTCTGCCAGTTAACCAGAAGTTGCGTTGCGTTGTATATGTGAAAGAAACGCAAACAATAACCATTACTCATCGACATTGCCATTGTCGGAGCTGAGGATCGAACCTAGTACACGACAGACAGTGTGACCAAGCATGCTTGCCACACGACACGCTTTAGCTCACTGCGCTACCGTGCCGTGAAAAATTTATTCTTTAATTTTCTCTAACAAAATATTTCTCTATTTCGTTTAATGTTAATCGTATGTATTATTTACGGCAGTTATGGCAGAATTATTTTAGAGCACAAGTAGAAGTGGCCGACCTACGAGTAGGACATACGTTTTGACCCTTATTGAATTTTTATTTGTATTCATGACTTATAATTATTTTAAGAGGTTTATGAGAAATTCTTCATTTAGTTGTTAATGGTTTCATTGCAATTCTAGCTGATATTCATTTAAATTAGTGCCGGTGAGATAATTCTATAATGACTTCATTTAATTTTTTTCCTCACGGGAGGCTATCGACCTTCCCAGATTAATCAACGAATTAATTGAACATTAGTTATGCACTTAATTATTAACATAATTAATTTCAATGACCTTGCAATGGGTGTATTAAGAAAAAGCAAATACAAGTATTTTGACAAAAAATAAAAAAATATTGGACTATTGTTTGGAAAAATTAATTAAACAGTTCTTACCGATATTTTAAGAAAGACTGAATAATAAATTTCTAGCTTTCTTATAGTTCAGGAGTTAGGTGCATTTTATTAAGAGCAAAAATATGTACTATTTCTCATAATATCGTTAACATACAAATTTTGTATTTGTTTCTACAGTACTTCAAAGTTTGAGGATCGAAAAATTCAATTTGTTCAGTTTTTTGCCATGAAATGTTATTAACAATCAAAGATTCGTTCCTTGCGTACACTTACCTTATAGGGGAGATTATGACGAGAAATTGACGTTTTTCTACGACCTCTAGAAGCGAAGATATAAGCAAAAAACTAACTTCTAAAATTGATTTTGTTTATTTTGTTTAAGGTAAACAACACTTAAAGCCGCCGTTTTGAGTGGTCAACACTATTTTTTTACTTTCATTTTATTAAGCAACCCATCACCGTTACTTTTGTTAGCATATTTTTTTTCATAAAAAATAGATTTCATTCGGTTACCTGATCGGTGAAGGTCGACCTTACTACGTATCTTAGACTATAGTATTTGAATCTTGAATCGGCACATGACATTGACATTTCTAATGGCTAATTTTTTTCCGAAATTTTCCCAAAACGTCTTTGGATATATGCTTCTGATACATTATTGTAATTTCTTTGTAAATTTTTCAAATTATCTTAACTCTAACACAGAGATAGGTGAAGGAAAATTTCCATTTGAAAGTTTCCGGAACAAAATTTTTATAAAAATGAAAGTTTCCAATAAAATATTTGAATATTTTAAAGTTTCCAAAATTCCGCGAAAGTCTGGAAAACTTTAATTTTTATCAAAACTTTGTTCCGGAAACTCCCGAAAATGAAAATTTCCTGGGAACTTTCATTGGAAAGTTTCCTTTATCCATCTCTGCTCTAAAATATACGGAAGCTCGAAAAAGCAAGAAAATATGAATATCCCACAAATAAATAATTATAGATAATATCTAGCTTTATAATAGGTCTGTTAACATTTATGCACTTGGACTTGGAGTAGTATGATCTGTTTCTGCATAATTTATCGAAAGGGTGAACAACCTATACAGAAAATTACTAACTGCACTCGAAACGCCCTCAAAATGAGCAATGAATGAAGAGGCGTTTCTATAGAATTTGTTTTTATGATCAGTCAACGGTACTAGATATCAGCGGGGCTAATTAACCAGCAATAAAGATTTAGGTATTTGTGCAGAATGTTTAAAAATAAAATGGTCATGAACAGAGCAGGACTGGTCTGTAAGGGCCCACGGGGAAAAGGCTTATATAGGTTTTATATTTTCCTGTACTAAATATATTTAAATTTTCACATCCGCGTAGTGGAGTGGTAAAAAAAAAGTTGAAATAATCCGGTGATTTAAGCTTCAAAAATAACGATTTTTCGGAGAGTTTTGGGACTGGCCAAAAATTAGTCTACCCCCTACAGAATTTGCTCAGGAATCCGAAAAATATAGTGTTGACCACTCAAAACGGCGGCTTTAATTGTTATTTAACTTTTTTTAAACAAAATGAATTTTGCAACTTAGTTTTTTGCTTATATCTTTGCTTCTAAAGGTCGTAGAAAAATGTTCGACCCGTCAATTTCTTCGTCATGAGCTCCCCTATAAGGTAGGTATTTGATTGTTAATAACATTTTATGGCAAAAAACTGAAAAAATTGAATTTTTCGATCCTCGTTTGAAGTACTGTAGAAACAAATATAAAATCTGTATGTTAACGATATTATGAAAATTAGTGCATATTTTTACCCTTAATAAAATGCACTTTGTCCCGTTGCAAAATATGAATTATTTTTTTTGCAATTAATTTATATAAAAAAAAAATTCAAAGTGTTATTTTAAAAGATCAAATTAATATTTTACAGTTCTGTTTCGGTAAATACATTGTATTTGACGTACATTTATATATACAAAAAGAATTTTGCAAAAAAATTTTAATTTGCTACTGTTTTACGCAAAAAATCAATTTTGCAACTTAAACAAATGTGAATATCTCAGTGGATTTTGCATAAAATTTATTGCAACCAATGGCATTTCAATTGCCATAGAAAAACATGAATAAAAAAAAAATGTGCTCCGATGTTTTGGAGCCGAGATATTCACGTTTTTGCGATTATGGCGAAATTTGAAAATATTTTTACTTGAAAATTTAACTGAATATTCCTCAGAGTGTGTGTTATTACGTACAAAAAGTGTCATGTCTATATATTATATAAATGGGCCATGGAAAAAAAATCGAGAAAATTGCATCTTTGGCTCTCGCGCTGACGTTAGACGCCAGATCCCCCTCCCCTCTTCACTGCTAGAGGTGTACTTGGATAGTTTTACCGCGGCGGCAGCTTTATTTCTCTTTTTCTCGGCTTCAGAAGTGACTAGATGGATGTTTTTTTTTTGTTAATTAAACTTATTTTTTTTCTCAGTTTTCCGATTCTTCGATTATTTTTCAATCGTTGCTTCATAAAATAAATATTTAAAGATTACATACAATTTATTTAATAATACATTGATGGGGGAATAATTTTTACTCTTATTGTGGACAAAAAAATTTGTATTTAAAAATTAATTTATCGAATATACAAAATAAAGTTTATTTTTCTGTTTATTTTTTCTGTTTATTTTCTGTTTATTAATTTATTTTTTTTTAGGTTGATTTCCTGTGTCGGACTCGCTGTCCATTTCGCCCACTTCTGCGTACAGACAATCATTGCCATCATCGTCATTATTTAGATCAATCGGGGGGAAGAAATAAAAAAAAATTGATGGGCGAGGGGAAGAAATCCGATTTTTTTTTAATTATAATACAAAACCGCCTCCCCCCAAAACGAGCCCGGGCCTGGGGGGAATCACCCCCGCACCTCCTCCTCTCGACAGGACTGGGAGTTTATTTAAATTATTTAAACTTTCTATTTTCTATATATTATTTAAATTTTCGCATTCGCGTAGTGGGGATAAAATAAGGATAAAAAAATTGTTATTTTTTTTTGTTCAAATAGGCTTAGAATGTTATCAAGATTATAGATTCCAGTAAAAAAAATGTTGTGTTGTGTGCACGATTACTCTGGATGGTATACCTTTGTATTATAACGATATATGGAACTAGATTATATTTTGATCTTATTTCGTTGAAGGTTTGTGGGAGGGGGGGGAGTAAATGTGAGTAAAAAGGTAAAGCAAGCAAGTAAGAGTCCATAAAATTGGAGTTTAGTGTATGCACGAGCCACCCCCACTATCTCCCCCATTACCACTCGCACACCGTTATTAAAGTGGGTAAAAAAAAATAAAATTGTGATTTGGTGCGTTTACAAGAATCAAAGACCTCAATTTTTTTCTGCATTAGCCACCCCCTTTACCACCCCTACCCCATTATTGAATGGGGTAAGAAAATGAAATTGTGACTTAGTTTGTGTATCATCAACCCATCGTACTAATACCTCTATTCTCCAAGAAATACGTCCCCAGCACCGACTCTCCAGCACCTTATTCTCTCGAATCCTCTCATTTTTTGGCCACATCAACCGGAGAGAATAGCTTTACTTGGATCACATGTGTAACAGAAGAGTAGAAACTACGACAAATTGACAAGAATTCAAAACATTATTCATTGTCTGTGTTTCTAATGAATTTTCTTGTTTCCCCCCCCCCCCAAAAAAAAAAATCAAGAAAAATAGTTTTATCGAAGTACAGCGATAATATTGATTGGTTCTTTTAACAGCAGTATTAATATCTTAAATATGAATATTACTATCAATATACTGTACATATACTATAAATATCCATATAATAATACACTATATTACTAGTTACCATTAGTAAACACACTATAGGCATAGTTTCATCATACCATATCTTTAATTTGTAGTATTTTGTGGTATTGTTTAAAATACAGTAAAAGTCGACCTTCTCTATAGGGGGTGCTCACAAATAATTCCCGGCAAGCTGATTTTTTCAGGGTCGATGGAGGGGTGTCTCCCGAGTATCCGACCAAAAAGTCACAGTGCACACCCCTTGGAGGGTGTTGCAATAGGAGTGGTTTCTTATTTTTTGTTTTTTGAAATTTTCTTTTTCCAGCTTGTACATAGTAATATTCTCTACAACTTTGCCTAATAAAATTTTTTTGTAACTTTGATTTTTGACGGTCCAGCACCCATTATATGGGAAAACATTCACTATATTTATTTACTATGGTTCAGGAAATATACAAACAAAAGGCTGAATAGCTGGGTTTTGCAGGGTTGATTGAGAACTGTCTCCTGAGTGTCCAAAAAAAAAATTGGTTGGAGATTCAGAAGACAGCTCTCAATTAACCCTACAAAAACCAACTATTCAGCCTTTTGTTTGTATATTTCCTGAACCATAATAAATAAATATGGTGAATGTTTTCCCAGATAATGGGCGCTGGACCGTCAAAAATCAAAGTTACAAAAATATTTTATTAGGCAAAGTTGTAGAGAATATTACTATGTACAAGCTGGAGAAAATTTCAAAAAAACAAAAAATAAGAAACCACCCCTATTCCCCCAAGGGGTGTGCACTGTGACTTTTTGGTCGGATACTCGGGAGACACCCCTCCATCGACCCTGAAAAAATCAGCTTGCCGGAAAAATTTTTTTTGAAAAATGATATCTTTATTGGACTATTAGTTACTTTTGCTCGAATTTCCTTTCTAGAAAATCGGATATTTTGTTTTTTTTTAAATTTTTTATTATACTACCCAAAAACCCACTGGTCGAATTATTTTTCACCAGACAACCTGTATAATAAACCAACAGTTTGTCTTTCTGAAGGTCTTTGTTTATAGTCTTATACGTTGTCTATCTCCAACAAATAACACCAAAGTTTTACAGTATGCTACATCACCCTAGAAACATCTTATTTTATAGTCTATTTCCGTGCCGCAGGTACACCGTTAATCCCCATTTCGTAGTAATTAAAACGTATTTATTCAACTTAATAACCCGCCATAAATAAACGTAAATAACATCTGAAGACATTGTCTCAGCGAAACGGGTTTGGAATGTGTTATAAATAATGCATAATTTTTATAAACCTGTCAAATTTTGATTGATAGAGCACTCTTATTTATATTGTCCGTGTATTAATCATCTGAGTATTGTAATTAAGTTTTAATAAGATTCAGGCGACATAGAAAGACAGGACTGTTGACGGACAGTCAATTAATGAATGTTTCAACGCAGACATTCGAAAACAACTGAAAATGGGTAAGTAACTTGATAGCTATCTGCTGGATGTAAGCAGGAAATATTCGAAAACGATGTATTACTAGACAGTCGCAGCTGTTAGAAATAGACCGTGTAATTCCAGAAATACAGAAGTGCGCTTACTGCCGAAAAATTTTACTCGGCGTGTTACGTTTTGCGGCAATACGCTGGTTACATAAAACTCTTAATCTGATCATACGAATATAGAATGTAATATTTCTGTGTAATTTCGTCGTTTTCTCTTTCTTCGAAGGATTAATTTATCGGTAATAATATGCTGTATAGTAAACCAAACGGTATTTGACTTTATAAACAATTGCAAAAAACGCTGTATTGCACCACAAAAAAGGTGTCGATAAAATACAAAACAATGCAAAAATTGTTTTATTTATTTGGCAGTGACAAGCTAAAGACAATCATAATTAGCTATGGAAAACAAATGACTATATCATCGTTGTGATGCGATTGTTAGATTACGAACTAATATTTTCAATAATTATAACTTTTTATTCATTTTAAATAGGATTATAAAGACAGAATGAAATAAAATATACGATGCACGTCCGGTAGGTCTCATTACAGTACTCGTTCATATTCCGGGTTCGGCTCCTGCCTCGTCCGTAAAACAACTCGTACTCATGATACTAAGAAATAGAGATACGCTCTCACGCATACCTCCCCTTACTGCAGTTCCCGCTGTTACGTCACGTAATAGTCAACTAGTTCAGCGGTCAATTTTTAGTTTAGATTTAAACTAAAATTACCTTAACCGAAGTGTTTAGAAGCTTATCCTTCGATAAAATAAAAAATTACGACTCTTTTGGTTGTTCGAGACAAAAGATAGAGCCAAAAATGTGAGAAAATTGTAAAATAATAGATACAATTATTTTTTCCTTTAACTCGCTCAAAATAAAAAACGGGACAACGAATTAATCTCAAATTTTTACCGTGTGATGAAACCATATTTGTTAACAAAATGTGTTAATATGAAGGTCAGGTTTTAATAAGTGTAGAAAATATGATTTTTTTTCTAAGGCTATGTCGATAAACTGAAAATTTACAGATGGGAATACAACAAACGAGAAACTTTTTTGTCTTTCGAAATAGATACCAAGTATATCGAGAGCATATGAAGACAAAGGATGGAGCTAACTTTTTTATTTGAAAATTTTTTTTCTAGAATTAACAGTTTCCGAGAAAATTGCAATTAAGTATACGGAACCCCCTCGCGAACGATACAGCGCAGAGATTGCGATGTGAGAACTAATGTACGTTAGTGTTGTTTAATGAAATCGAATTCAGATTTTCTTGAGATGTTTCAGCAAATCAATGGAGGTTATTAAATATTTGTAATAATTACCATGAGAGAACACTTTGATATATCCCACGCTATTGGATTAAGTCATACTGCGAAAACGCTATTTTGCAGATGCAAAATGTTTTTCATAATAAAAACATTAAAGAATCCGGCAATTTATCTTGAAATAACAGAATAAATATTTCTCATTCTTGACTGTTTGTTTATTTTCCTGAATAACGTTAGATAAATGCACTGTTTCATAATTAAACTACTACTAATTAAACTATTAAACTACTAAACTAAAGTAGTATATTATTTACTACTACTATTTATTGTGTTTAATTAAATGAATTAAAATTTAATATTAAATAAAAACAAAATAAATATCTTACACGTTGAAAAATCATCAGTACAAAAGATCATACGTGCTTATTTTGGAGGTTTTTTCACAAACATTAAATCCGCAACGGCCTTTTGCGAAATAAAAAGTGCTGACAAAAGCAGTCATAGATTTCTATGATATTAAAAAGTAAAATTGCCTCCAATTAGCTTTCTAGGACTTATATTACGGTTTTCGATGTATTTTTAGGTGTATTTTTAGGTAGATGGTCGCTGGCGCGGGCTCGATTTGAAGTTGACTAGAGGGTGACGCTATGCGCACAGCAGGTCGAAAGCTGGTAGTCGTACCGAGCGTATCTTATATTTCATAGTATCATGACTCGTACTGTAATAAGTCACCTACCAGACTTATAACGTAAATTACTACAAAGACAAAGGTGATGCAACATTACCCATTACTTCAGCCCAATTAACTCATTGGAGGTCAGTTCACAGTGGTAAGGCAGCAGTCATAATACGTCAATACCTCTAGCTTTAGACATTTCATCTACTATTTCTAGTAAAATCCAGACGAACCTCATTTCTCTGCCTAGTATCGTGTTTATGAATTTCACCATGTGAAATATAGTCATTTAAATTTTTTTTAACGTGCATTAGAGCTGTGAGAATGAAACAACTACTAGCAGTCAGGATTTCAACTCGCTATATTTTTGTTTGACGTCCTTTCTAAATGGTAAACCCAACATTACACAACACGTCTTTGAAGTGAAAATATTCTGTTCCGATGAGCTGAGTGTCCCCAAGTTATTATGGCATAGGAAAAAAACACTTTGAAATAGGGAGAAATAAACGGTTCTTATCACACTCAGAGGCAACTCAGTTTTTAGACTCATAACCAGATAAATTACCTTCGATAATTTACTAGCCAGATAGTCTACATGTTGATCCCAGCGCAGCTTACCGTCCACAATTACTCCTAAAAGCTTGATATTATCGGGATTATCAAAATGATCTAATCTCCTAGTTGAGAAAATCATACTTTGTGTTTTCAATTTATTTAAATTTAATTTATTTGCTCTAAACCAATCAGAAGCCTGCAACTGTGAGCGCTGCATATCATGTTGTAAATCATTAAAATTTTGATTGATGTTTATTATGGTCGTATCATCAGCAAATAGTACAACCGAAATGTCCTTAACGTAGTTAGAGTTAGGTAAATCATTTACGTAAATTAAGGATAGAAGTGGTCCTAATACGGAACCCTGGGGAACTCCAAATCTTACTTTTATATAAGGCGACTTTGTCCAACGTATAAATGTGGTTCTATATCAAAAACATCGGCCTACTGCGATAAAAAGAAAATCGCAATTTTCGAGAAATTATAGTAGGTTTAGAGATAGACAACAATTTACTTAATGAAAGTTTTTCTGAATCACGAGATATGCTTCCTGTAAAATTTTGTGAAATTGAGAATATTTTAAAATAAATTTTTATGTTTCACTTCTCCTGTTCCTTTTTATTTGTGGCCGAATTCATTTCAAATTTTTATCAGCTATATGACTCTTTGACGATTTATCCAACACATAAAAAGAACTGTTTCCAACAAATGAAAGCCGTGCAGAATAATATGCCGAATTGAAAGAAAACAGCGACTTCTCATTTTTCATGTTAAAATCAAGTAGCAATTGGATGGTAGCAATATCGTTTAGATTGAACCATTTTTTCTTTTTTTTTAGAAAAATAAAAGTGTCTGCTTCGCTTTAAATCCCATATCCCACAGAATTCGTTGTGTAACACCACACAGTTTAAAACAGTCTGCGAGTGACTGAAGTTTTTTATTTATATTTTAATTGAGTATATCTGGAGTCAACGTTGCGTGTGACCACATCAATCTAATGTTTCATGTTTCCGCTCTTTTAAGTCATATTAAATTATTTTTTCTGGACTGTATTCGCACAACTTACCGCTTTAAAAAACCTCATTTAATTACTAAACAATTGAAGCGTACACAACTAATTTGAATAATTTGACATCCTTTTTACGAAATTAAAAGCTCAAAGTCAGTCCTGGATAATTTGTACGCTCTCTCATCTTTCCTGTCAGCGGTATAGTACGGGAAAAACAGATTTTAAAAGAAAAAGGAAATTAAAATTTGGGTGTTCGTCCGTAAGTGCCTTCATTCAAAGGTTGCAGAAGGGTGTTTTTTAGAGATGCAAAGGGGCGAAAAATGCGTTTTTAAATATCTCGGCATCACTTGTTAAAGACCGCTGCCCAAGAAATCACTACTTCCACATCCAGATTTTTTATCCAAGTCACTCACAACGAAAAAATGTTGTTTATGTGGAAATAATTGTTTATGGAACTTTAAATAAAAAATCCTCTACCTCAAAAACTCAAAACGATACTCCACATCGGTAGTGGGGTGGGGGGTGCAGTAGTGGGGGTGGATGATGTAAAAAAATATTTTGAGGTTTCTGGTTCTTGCACACACACTAAATCACATTTTTTTTCATTCCCTTTAATAATGGGGTGGGGGTGGTAATGGCTAAAAATTTTTTTGAGATCTTAGCTTCTCTTGTATATACTAAATACCAATTTTATTTACTCTTATCTGCTTGATTTACCAATTTACCCCCCAACCCTTAGCGGAACAAGATGAAAATATAATCTAGTTCCAGAACTCATTAAACTACATATGTGTACCAAATTTCAAGTCAATATCTTAAAAGGTTCCAGAGTAAACGTGCGCACAAAACCGACAGACAGAAATTTTTTTCCCTCAAACTTAAAATCTCGACGTTTCATGACATTCTAAACTTATTGGAACAATAAAAATGTTTAAAAAATTTTTTGTCGTTACTATACTTCCACTGAATGTGGAAGTAAAAAGAACAACTTTTTTTCTGATGATTGAGTTAAATACCTTCTAATTAGAAATGGGGACGTAAATGTGATGGAAGCTTTGGTCATAGTCACTGCAGGTAAAAATTTCAAAAATAGGTTCTTACTGATGAGTTTCTGTTTTTAATATCTTTCGTTCCTCTAAAATTAGGTAATGATGAAAATCAAACTCTCATTTAAAAATCGATCGGTCGGTCCATAAATTCAGTTTTGAAAAAACTCGGGTACTAGCAACACGCAAGTATGAAAATATCCACTTTGAAATCATTAATTTAATACCTTCTTTAGTAAAAAAAATATTAATATTGAACTTAAATTACTGCTGAAAATGTGTATCACCCCAACCGACACAAAGGGTAATTAAAACTGTCATATTTGTGATGCCAAACCAAACGAAATGATCAAAAAAGTTCGGTTCAAAAGAAGATTATAAATGCTGTTTATGTACTCTGTATGCGTGTAATAAGAACCTTTAAATGATTACTGCCTATTAATTACAGAATGAATTAAAATGTTTGTGAAGTTAAAACAGAAAAAAGCTGAATTTGAAAAAAGGAAGAAATACACATATTTTTGGTAGTAGGTACTAGTAGAGTGCATTAACACGCTTATTGTGAGTTCCGTGGGGGTTTCGTTGTTACAAGCTGAATTTGATATAAAATTAATGATGATATACTGATGTTTCAAAATCTCAAAGCCGTCAAAAAATGTCCTACTCAAAAGGTCATTATAATCAAAAAACGAGTTATTTCTTAGTGATATAGATGTTTTGATATTTCTACTTTCGAGTAATAGCAAATCCTTTTAACCATGAATAGAACTAGTCAAAATAAGTAGATTTTCGAAGAGACCCATCTCGAGAAATCATGCCTGCTCCCCCTGCCCCCCCTCAAAGGGGCTGCCTGTATCTGCCTATATATTTTATTTTTCTCAAAAACGGTAGGAGCTAGAGGAATGATCTTGGCGCCATTCGATAGAGTGAGTATACAATTTTGCATAAGACCCTCCATTTGCTTTGTGTTTTTTTCTTTTTTGTTAAGGCCCCACAGCAAAAAAGGGGGTGAGGAGCCTTCCAACAACGACACATGTTTGGCTATACCTCTAAAACGGCCCAATAAATCAAAATTCTACAAGGTATAAAAAATAAAGACCATTATTTTTTCTATCGATTGCTATATTATTTGTATATGTTATTTGTTTATATAAAGCCGTCAGTGGCGTACAAAGAGAAAGATGCACATGTGCATAATGAATTTATTTAAAATAATTTATTATTGTTGTTACAAACTGTGAAAATATTGATTTTACCTGTTCAAAATTATTACATTATTATTGTTTTTAACAACAATAATAAATTATTTTAAATAAATTCATTATGCACGTGTGCATCTTTCTCTTTGTACGCCACTGACGGCTTTATATAAAAAAATAACATAATAATATACCAATCGATAGAAAAAATAATGGTCTTTATTTTTTATATCTTGTAGATTTTTGGATTTATTGGGCCATTTTAGAGGTATAACCAAACATGTGTCGTTGTTGGAAGGCTCCTCTCCCTTTTTTTGCTGTGGAGCCTTAAAAAAAAAAGAAAATAGCGACAAGCAAATGGAGGGTCTTATGCAAAATTTTATACTCTATCGAATGGCGCCAAGATCATTCCTCTAGCTCCTACCGTTTAAAAAAAAAACTATATATAGGCAGATACAGGCAGACCCTTTGAGGGGGAGGGGGGGGGCAGAGGGAGCAGGCATGATTTCTCGAGGTGGGTCTTTTCGAAAATCTACTTATTTTGACTAGTTCTATTCATGGTTCAAATGATTTGCTATTACTCAAAAGTAGAAATATCAAAACACCCGATTCACTAAGAAATAACTCGTTTTTTGATTATAATGACCTATTGAGTAGGACATTTTTTGACGGCTTTGAGATTTTGAAACATCAGTATATCATCATTAATTTTATATCAAATTCAGCTTGTAACAACGAAACCCCCACAGAACTTATTTTTATGCGTATATCTGGGCACCGAGCACTCTTACTATACATATTTTATGAATCGGAGTTGATTTTAATATGTCCCTTATATATATTAAAGTTTTATTGCTAAATAACCTATAATATTTTATTTTTGTAAGTAAAAAAATCATATTCAGTCATAATGGCAGCACACAACTCATTTTAACAATGTTAATATTTTTGTCCACCTAGTGTCTATTGAACGACATACTGTGTGTGATTGGGCGACATGAAAAATTTGATAATTAAAAACCTTCCGAAGACAACTTTATGGTAGTTTGGAATAATTGTTATTATATTATTTTGATCAATTTCGCTGTAACACCAAGCCCTCAACTCAAAAATCACTTTTTTTGTCCTCTCGTTACCTTCCAACCTCCGCAAACTTATCATACTTTAACTACAAAAATCTCGCACTTGCTAAACTGGTCTGTAATGAAGTTTAGCGATAAACAATCATCAAACTCTCATTACAACTCTCCAATTATTTTAATATAACGCTAATTATTATTTATTTAATTAACTTGTGTGGCGCTAAGTTGAAAGTAAATAGTGCAAGTGTAATTACTGTTAATTGAAGAGGCGATTTAGTTAATGAAATTCGAGATGAAGAGTAATTATAGCTTCTTTTATGGAAAGACGATACTAAAGGTGTAGCAGTTCAGACGATTAAGCCTTATGAAGCCATCAAAGCCGGCACAAAGTGAAAACTATAAATGCAACAATAGATTGTGAGATAATTGCAAAATTTAAAAATAATATTATACGCAATGAAAATTATTTTTTATGGGTAATTATTGTAGTAAAAGATATCATCTTCAGTTTCTATATGGCCCCGGTTACTTCATCTTACCCCCAATTTAGATATTTTATATTTGAACAAGAATGGCTGATTTAATTTTTGAAACGTAGGATATTTACGTTTTTGGGACTTCTGATTACAAATATGAAGTCAAAATACACAAACTCAAAACGGTGGCTCCAATGTGGGGATGGAAATTTTTCTAAAGCAAGTGTTTTGAACGGACATCTAGGGAGCATCTAGGTGATGCTATATATTAAAGAAAAACAGTATTTGACGACATTTTTTGTTAAACAAATGTGAAGCCGCACATTATTTCGGTCATAATTTTAACAGACAGACAGAAACATGTTTTCACTCAAACTTAAAATCTCAATGTTTCATGACATTTTAAGCCTATTTTTTAGTACAATTGTCGCGTCGCCCCCCCTAAAATAAGAAGCTTATTTGAACAAAAACAGATTTAAAATATTTATTTATAGTTACTACTCCACTACGTGGATGTGGAAATAAAAAGACGTATTTCAAAATAGTTTCCGTTAATTAACTTGCAAAGTATTACATTTAGCGAAAAAATGCTACAGACAAATAAGAAAGCTACCAAACTTAGGACGTATTTCCAGGGTCGGACTGTTGATAGTTTAGCGGCGTTGGATCTTAGAACTCGCAAGCAACTTATTGCTTTATTAGCTGGTCATCTTGCCAAGCAGCCGGCGCCAGCGGCGCACTATTGGAGCGGGCCACCGGGAATCGTCCCGGTGGGCCAGTCCGCCCCTGCGTATTTCGTTTTTTTCTAATTTCTGTAGAACTAATGATTTTGGAGATTTGGAAGTATAAATATGGCGCCTGGCGCCGAATGTTTATAAGACAAAGTATTTGGTTTAAATATTGAATATCTCAGAAACTATGGCACTTACGTCAAGAATGAAGTTTTTTTATCGTTTCTATTGCATCAAAAGAGAAATTATGATAGAAACAATGTGCGTCTTCACATTTTTTTTTATTGAAACGTCGCCAGTTTGTTACTATAAGTAGTCAGTAATTAAAAAAAAACCCGCTGCCCAAGGAATCACTACTTCCACATCACCACATCCAAATTTTCTGTCAAAGTCCCTCACAACGGAAAAAGTTTTGATACTATATTTGCACTCCACTATGTGGAAATAATTGTTTGTGGAACTTTAATAATATAATATTTGAAACCCATTAAACGGTATCCCACATCGGTACCACTACCACCCCCTGGTGGTAGTTTGGGTGGATGAAGTAAAAAAATATTTTGAGACCTTTGGTTCTTGTACACACCCTAAATCACAATTTTGTTTTTTTCTTCATTCCTTTAATAATGGGGGTGGCTAATGCCAAAAAAAATGTTTGTGACCTTAGCTTCTCTTGTATATACTAAATACCAATTTTATGGACTCTTACTTACTTGATTTACCTATTCACCCCCAACCCTTCAACGGAATAAGATCAAATATAATCTAGTTCCAAATCTCGTTAAAATACATACTAAATTTCAAGTCAATATCTTAAATGGTTCCAGAGTAGTCGTACGCACAGAAAAGTTACAGAACGACAGACACACATTTCATGGCATTCTAAGCCTATTTGAGCAATAAAAGTTTTGAAAATTTTGCGTTACTATACTTCCACTGGATGTGGAAGTAAAGTTTTCGTTAACATTTAGAATGACTTAGACTTAGAAATTTTCCTCTGTTTACAGCACCTGCTTTAGAAAAAAATTGCACTTTGAACTATAAAAGGATTTTCGAGAAAACGTAAATTTTTATTTCTTTGCAAATATCTCAATAAAAATTAGTTTTAACGAAAATGAAATGGTGGAGATCAAAAATAAAGCCTACCTATAAACTGAGAATGAACTTGTTTTTTTTTTCAATTTTTATGTAGGATTAATAGTTTCGGAGAGATTTTCCAGCTATAATATCCCAAGGACGTTGATGATACGAAATAATTTTATTATATAATGTTATATTATTTTATTATACCTAAAAAGCAACGTGCTTCAGGAAGTTGTGCTATTTACCAACGTTTGAGGGGTATTCGCATAGAATTTTTTTTTGTAATTTATTTAATTTATTTGTTCAAAACTATTTATTAAAAATATACTTAATTATCAAAAGAACGATTTGTAAAATTAAATGTAGATTATGTATTATGTATTATTTGGTGTGTTATTCTCATTATTATATTCATTAAATCGTTATTTGCAGTTCCAATCGACATTGTCAAAAAATACATTTTAAATTATTGAACTGTCAAACTGACATAAGTGAAAAGATCCCTAAGGGATCTTATCAGCTATAATATCCCTAGGATATTGTAGTACAGTAACTTTATACATTCTACCTGACATTAAATCAGGTATGGCTGCTTTTTTAATATGTTGTATAGGATTAAAAAGTAATGTTAAATCCGAATTTACGACCTCGGTAGACCTCCGGATTTTGGTCAAAAATCCAAAAAACCTCGAGATTTTTGTTTTTTTTTTTCAGTTTTTGTCGATTTTGACACCTAAGGCCTACTTTTTCGGTAAAAACATTTTAGTATTTCTTAAAAGTAGATTAAATTTGCTACAAATTAGTACCAGAGCGGACTCTGTAGATCAAATTGTATCCGAGATACAGCTGTTCAAAGTTTTGCAAAATTTTCATTTTTCGACATTTTTATGGTACACGGAAAAAAATGTCTGCTATATCTAAGAGTAATACTCTTGGCTGAATGGAAGCTTAGATTCATATATCCGCAAGAGCAACAGATCTTGTTCCAGAAAATATGTTATTGTTAAAACAATCAACAATCTTATAAGCTTTTTAACTGCAGGAGAGCTCGAAAAAAGTCTAGCTATGTTTGAACTAATTTTTTTGTCTAGCTTAGGCCAAAAGAAAGCGAATTTGAAACACTTATAGTAATCCTTGGAGGAATAACTAAATGAACATAAGCTTAAGGGTAAATAAACTTAAAATAAGTATAGAAATATTCATGTTAATTTTTTGCTAAACTTAGGCAAAATATAAGTAAACATGTATACAGGATAACAATTGTTAAGCCAAAAATCCTTTACTTTCATTCAAGACTAAATAAATTTAAATTTATTGTAGCAAATCTTCCTGCAATTGCTTCTGTTTCTTGAGCAAAATGTAAGTGTATTTAAAATAATAGAAGTAAAATTTGCATCTACAATCGTTTTTATCTCATATCAAATACTTTCCTTACTGGAGCCGAATATGTAAAAGTTTGAAAGAGGTATAGTAATTTTCAAATAGAGAGCTTCTAAAATTTGAATTAAGTTTATAGTTATACTCATAGAAAGCATAGCGAGGTTGTCCTGCCAATATGATCTATCGTAAAATATAGCTATTTTGAGCTTTTGCCATTTTCGGATAACTAAAATTTTGTTATCCGAAAAGGCAAAAGCTCAAACGAGCTTTTTATGATAGGTCATATTGTCAGGACATACCCTCGTACAAAGTCTGATTTTTTAATCAACATTTTTAATTTTGCAGTTCTTTTCCAACACTGTTAGACTATATAGGATGTATATCAGTCGAATTATTAAATTTGAGAACTTTATACTGACCTAAAGTAATATAATACTTAAATGGTATAAACATGTTTGAAAAAATGTTTGTGCTAATAATTTTGTACTTACTAAATTACTAAATCTATTAATATAATTTGTCTTCATATTAAAAGGTTGGTTTGGTTTCTCAAATCAGTGAAAAGTGAAGAGGTAAGGAAATCAAAATAAATTGCAAACAAAATGTAGTTTTATTTTTTTTATATATATAAAACAACAAAACTTATTAATGTATAAAATACACAAGGTAACGAAATACCTTTCATGGTAACCAAACATAAAACAAAACTAAAAACTATATATATGGGTGATTTCACAGTAAAGCGATGTCTTCTTTTGTTCAGCTAAACAGTTGGTTTATATTCTTAAAGCGGGCATCAGTGAAAAGAAACCATTACTGTACTTCAGGAACAACAAGTTTTCTTTTTAACAAACAAGATCATTATTGGAAATCTGTACTTGTGCTCAAAAAAACGTATAATTACCGGACAGTCCTCAAGTCATTCTCATTATGAAACATGACATATAAAAATAATTACATAAACTTAGCAGATCAAAATTGTATTATATTGTATTGATCAAGTTTTTTTGTTCATTTACCAATGTAATACACAAAATGTAATAGCAGTGTAATACTTAGTCTAGCATGTTCCTGTTCTGTACAAAATTCTTTAAGTGTACGATACGGTTTGTCCTACGACAATCAGGTACGGCTGAACTTCACTGAATATTTTCCTTTTAGAGGCTTTTCCTTTTTAATTTTCAACGGTAGTCTCAACATCACCAGGACTCTAAAAAATGGTAATATATTACTAGAATTAGAGAATTTTTATATTCGTAATACTTTTAGAACTCTCATTTTGAAAATATTATATGTATATCAAGATGCCCAAAATTTTGTAATAAACTAATTTAAAAATGTCTGTAACAATGGCATGGTAATTTAGTGTCAATTTGATACTATACATAGAAAAAGCACGTATTCTATGCATGGACTATATGAAATGGAGCATATTATGCGCGGAAACTTCGAAGCACATTTCTGCCTAAACCGTTCGTTGTACATAAAATAAATACGGAGAGATCATTTTTGTGCGGAATTTCATTATGTTTCATATTCATAATAACCTCAATTAGCCTCCGAGCCATAGAAAACGTGATATTCGCAAAAAAACGTTTTTTGTGAATTTTGACCTAATGAATAATTTTTTGTGCCATGGTGATGGCGTTCTCTATTTTTAATATTTTCATTAAAACACCAAAATAAATCGATTTAAAAAAAATGAAGGATATATTTTGTTAGATCAGAAGCCGTAGTTTTGTCTAAAGTGACTGGAGTAAAAGTATATTGGTATCAGAATGTCAAGTAAGTAAATATATTATCTTTTATAAGACATATTATGTTCTTTGGGTATTATACAAATTGCATTAGTATGTTTTTGATAACATTTTTAATTTTTAAGGGACAAAAGGAACAATTAATAGATAAGTTGATTAGGTCTGGAAAAATGTTTTGACTTATTATTATTCGTATATTCGGAAAACACAAAAAAATGTTATATATTTGATTGAAAGTACTCGTATATCTGAATGAAATTGAAAATATAATGTACTCTATATAATAATATACATGCACACATGTAAACCTCCGCACTGTTATCGACGGCTGGTTGATGGTTAAAACTAGTTTCTGTTTTTATTTAAAAAAAAACTGATCTCACCATTCAGGTAAAGCTTCTCATTTATTTATACAATGTACACACAATGTGAATAGGGCTTTTTTAAGACACCCTGTATATTGTTGAGCATTTGCAATTTATACAGACGTAAGCTCCATAATACTATGGTAAAAAAATTGGGTGTTCAAAAAATGTACTATAGCACAAATTATTAATTTTCAACTATATAAGTTTCCTCTTAAAATTTTATTAAAAACGAAATATCTCAAAAAACCGTTGAGGTAAGTATAGGGAATTAGATATATAGAAAATTACCTCAAAATAACGAGTAGAATTCGAATCCGACATAAAAAATAAAATAGGTGTACCATAAAATAAGGTTGTGGTGGACTTCCGGTGTAACCGGAAGTGTCACATACCTACATGGCATTATGTTCATTAAATAGATCACCCTCGGAAACCCCCGCATCTCCAAATTTTCAGATTCAAATTATTTGTAGTTACTATAAAACGCCTAATACGCGACTAACCGAGAAGCACCCTGTACCCTGTATATAGGTATAATTTTAAAAATATTACGTGCTATAATATATTCGTTTAGATATGCAAAATACAAATATACATACAATTTAAATGTTATCAAAAATGCACTTTTGCTGAAGTATACTAGGTATAGTAAAAAAAAATAGTATAGTTACAACGACTTGTTGCCATTGTTGGAAAAATTTTAATCTCTTTTATACAGATATATTTTGTTTAGAATTAGCAGAAATAAAACAACAATAATAATACTTACGGTTGAATAATGGAATCAATTCTTCTAATTGACATTCCTTTAACAGTTCTTCCATATCGCCACGTTTCACAAACTGATTATCACTATAATATATAATTCCTATAAAAATTGCGTCGGACTTTGCCTTAAGCGAAAAAACAGAATGGCGTCGGCTGGTCAGCTAGTTTCGCCCTACCCTACTTTATCTCCCACTCTACATTAAGATGGGTACAATACTAATTATAACTGGAACTGTAATTTCATGAATAGTGGCTATTCTAAAATCAAGTATAGCAAAATCTTTTCAATAAGTCACTGTTCTTGAGAAAAAGACAACTATGATTTACTTAAATTTATATGACATTATTATAAAGATAACTGTTCTAAGTCGGAAAACATATATAATCCTACAAAAGTGAAACAATATTTATCGCAATGCACATAGAAGTAATTGCGATAACTATAATAACTACTTGAAATAATATGAATTTATGAGTAGAATAAACTTTACCGTATTCTCCATTTGTAATTAATCTTTGTTTTTGAGCAAAGATTAGGATGTATTAAATAAAAATAAGATTTATCTTGGATGTCAAAATTAGGATGTTTTTGAAAATAAGATTAGGCTTTTCTTGCATGGAAGATTTTTTTTCGATACAAATGGAGTGTCAGTTGATATGAGAGTATTTTTTCAAGAGTAGTTTAACTCTTCAAAATAGATTAGGATTTTTTTCCGTGTAGTAGTATGGTAGTATTTCACAAATTTTTAAGTTAGAAATTGTTAAATATGTCGAAAAATTAAAATTTTAATTTATAATTAATTTCTAACTTAAAAATTTGTGAAATACTACCATACTACTACCATAAAAATGTCGAAAAATGAAAATTTTGCAAAACTTTGAACAGCTGTATCTCGGATACTATTTGATCTACAGAGTCCGCTCTGGTACCAATTTGTAGCAAATTTAATCTACTTTTAAAAAATACTAAAATGTTTTTACCGAAAAAGTAGGCCTTAGGTGTCAAAATCGACAAAAACTGAAAAAAAAAAACAAAAATCTTGCAGTTTTTTTGATTTTTGACCAAGATCCGGAGGTCTGCCGAGGTCGTAAACTTGGATTTAACATTACTTTTTAATCCTATACAACATATTAAAAGCAGCCGTACCTGATTTAATGTCATGTAATGTTTTTGATTACAAAGTTACTGGATTATTGATAATGTACGAGATAATTTTATGACAATCGAAAGCACGTTGCTTGGTAATAGCCCGACGCCAAAGGCGGAGGGCTATTACCAAGCAACGTGCTTGAGGTTGTCATAAAATTATGAGGCATTTGTCAATGTCAGAGGGTTATTCGGTCAGAAAATTTTTTGAAATAATTTTATTGTCATAGTGAAATTGTGAAATTTCCTTGGATGGTGTTATCAGTGTAATGTTAAAATGATTGGGTGATTTGTGTCACATGACAAGAAATAACGAAATTTAATTGGTTCTTAGAACTGTCAATAAAATTTCAGTGTAATTTTGTTCTGATTGGTTGCTTCAGCATACGTGATTAGAAATGGGCGAATTTAATAGGATTGCTATTTGAGCTAAAAATTTTCGCGTAAATATGGTGTTCTAACGTTTTTAAAATAAACTACTTAGTTTAAATGTTGAATATCTTAGAAACTACGGCACCAAAAATGCCAAAAGCTAACAATTTTTTTTTACAAATTGTGCTGCCACTATAACAATTTGTTTAGCATCTCATTGCGAAAGGAAACTTGATTTTGATTTGTATTGATTAATATATTAGGTATTTCGAAAAATAGTTGTTGAATGTCATTATTTGGACATCATTACTTTCTTTGTATAGAATAAAATAAATTCTTTTTAAAATTTTCTCATTTATTCATATTGAATTATTCTCAAGACACGGAATAAATCAACACGGCGGCGGCTCGAGGACATATATTTGCTCCTAAATTTGATTTGCCTAACCAGTTACATAAAACATTTCGTCGAATTTATTGTCAAGATTTCATCCAGAGCAATAAATGTTTTATTTTTATGCGAGTCTGAAAAAGATATTACATTTTTCCACTCAGGAATCTTTATAATACAAGCTCTGAAAGCGGCCTGTGCGAACCACCTAGTGTTATGTCTCTATTCGTTATTCGATTTTTATTTTCTTACTTTTATTTGATATCTAACTGCACTTTTAACTGTCGTCTGCGAAAAATCACAAAGGAAGACATTTAACAAATGGGACGGTTTCTAAAATATAAAGCGATATTTTATCAAACAATGCAGAAATTGATTGGGCAATGCTACAATTTTTTTATACACACGGTAATAGATGATATATCATGGCTGAATGTGAATATGTGTGAATACACATAGTTATTCCAAGCACAGATAAAATAAATGCTGGCGAGTATTAAGAACCCTTAAAAAGACATTTAACATGACGACATTTAAAATGACTCTAGCTTTATCAAAGTTCAAAAGTCATGAAACAAAGACAAACTAAAAAATTAGAGAACCATTTTTCAAATAGTAAATCTGGATTATAAGACTATAACTAACGTTTTTAAAGGAGATAGTAAGAAATGAGAAGTCTTGAAACATACTATTATGTGGACAATGAATGTTATCTACGTATTTTCAAATGTGTATGTGCCCTTCCAGACAGCTTTAGAGTTTAGCTTGTTAACAAAATTTTTGGACATCCGCTACAGTTGTATAAATTATAAACCTAGTTACCTATTTAAATGCGGCTATTAGTCCAGAGAAATTAGCATTTGACCTGGACAAAATTGGTAAAAATCTGAATTTTTGCGCAGATGTTCAAACCCAAATCCACAAAAATCCTAGAAGTCCCAACATGGCTACCCAAGATATTGAAGGTAAAAGTTTTTTGCAAATGTCTCGAGACCTATGCATCAAGTTGTAGAGAATTAAATTATCTAAAAGTTGTCTTTTTTATTTTTTACCCCCCCCCCCATTCTTGAGATAATCAAGATCAAAGTTTTAAAAACATGGTTTTTCGCGAATATCTCGCGCCAAAAAAATCGGACAGCAATAAAGTTAACATGAAAGTTGTAGACAATTCAATTATCTACAAGATTGGTATTTTGCATTTTCCCCAAAACCTCGCCCTTTTCGAGATTTTCAAGGTCGAAGTTTTAAAAAAACAGTTTTTCACGAATATCTCGCTTCCTATGAATTGGACCGCGTCGAAGTCTACATACAAGCAGTACAGAACTTGAATATCTGCAAGATTGGTGAATTTACAGTTTGTAAAAAACATTTTTTAAATTGCATTCGTTTCCACACCACCCACGAGGTAGAATGCATGGCGCGTTTTTTTTACATGGTTTCCCCCGTGTATGTAGGCATAATCCATGAAAGTTGCGTCGATTATTACATAAAGTACTCTATATACAATCCTACCATATATACATTCATCCTACTCTTATTACATTAATCCTACTCTGATTCATACTCAACTTCATTGAGTTCAACTCATTCTGTAAACTATCATCATGGCTAACATTATAATCATTACTATCATAAGAATCAGAATCCTCATCATCGGCATTGCTAATTTCATTTTGTCATTCGCTGTTCCAATATCTGAGCACTCGAAATCATCTATTTTAGCAGTAAGATCTTCCAGTTCAAATATTTTTTTTTTTTTTATAGTAATGAGGTATCTCATAGCTAAACAAAAACGTTTGTGTTACATTTTTGAATTATTTAGGTTTTAATATTATTCAACTAATCGGCATTATTACCATTTTAGCTTATATAGATACTATAGTTTATTTACCATTTAAATCCAGTACATTATACAACAAATACAAAAAAATACCGATATTATTTTTTGCAACGGAAGTAATAAAAATGGTTCATTAAAAAAAAATTAAACAATTTTTGCTCTCAGTTTGGTGCCCCTCCGAGCTGGCGCCCCGGGCAGTCGCCCGGTCCTTAAGCTGCCCCTGATTGTCTGGTATTCCTTTGACCGTCATCTCACTTCGGAAAATATTGTCAATAATAATAATAATGCTTTATATACGTCAGATGCGTAGGAAGCGAGGTTTTTTGCAAAAAACCGTTTTTTAAACTTCGACCTTGAATATTTCGAAAAGGGCGAGGTTTTGGGAAAAAATGCAAAATACCAATCTTGTAGATAATTGAATTCTCTACAACTTTCATGTTAAGTTTATTGTTGTCCGATTTTTTTTGTGCGAGATATTCATGAAAAACCATGTTTTTGAAACTTCGACCTTGAATATCTCGAAGGGGGGGGGGGGTAAAAAATAAAAAGGACAACTTGTAGATAATTTAATTCTCTAAAATCTTCACATTGACCTCATGCATCCGATGCATAGGACGTGAGGTATTTGAAAAAAAAATTGACCTTCAGAATCTTGGGTAGCCATTTTGGGATTTTTATGGATTTGGGTTTGGGACACCTCAAAGAACGTCTGTGCAAAAATTCAGATTTTACTAATTTTGTCCAGGTTTCCCCCTTTTTTGGCTAATTTCCCTGCGATATATAGGTTTTGAGTGAGACTTGCTAGCCGAATTATGTTGTCCCATTTAACCGCGCACGAAAGCCAAGTTACAGATGACACTATCAAGGCTAATATTATTCCAAAGCATTTGATAAAATCGATAATGACAATGCATGCCAAGGTAAAATTTTATGGTTTGATGAAATTGCTGTTAACTTTGTTAAATCTTATTTACAGAATAGGCGACAGATAGTTCGAGTAAACGACTCATACTCAGTCTACCTATGTGTGTCAAAATTGTTTACGTTCATAAAATAAGGAAATGTGTTCTTAGCATACTAGATGTTTCTAGCCCACAAGATAATTATTCTACTCTTTAACGGCTGAATTCGCATAGGGACAAGCAAATGAATGCATTTTATTTTTTAAATCGAAAACCGTCCGCCGGACGAAAAAAAGTCAAGGAACCATTTTTTTGACAAAATAAACCGCAAATATGAAAATAATATTTATTTAAAAAAAAGTGGCGTATCATTTTTTTTATCAAAAATATTGCAGAGCATGTTGACAGGGACGCCACCGAAGAAAGTTTAAAAAATATTTATCCTGGAAAAAATGTATTTTTACGCGTACTTTGCATGTACCAAAATTGAAAAAAAACCGTTTTAGAGATATTGGGGAAAAACTGATATTTTTGTTAAATTTCAACATCCTGTATCTCAGAAATAAAGCGGTTGCGGACCTATGTTCATATAAATAATATTTCTTAAAATCATCCAAGGATTATCGCCCTTTAGGATCAGCATTCAATTATGAAACACCATGTATAAGCAACTGTAATAGTAGTCCTGTGTGGATTCTAACTTCGCCCTGTAGAGTATTTTTGTCTTAATAAGGGATGTATTAGTAAATAATCAGAAGCCTAAAAGGACCGGGTATTAATAAATGTGTTATTAAAGCTAATTTTTCCTCTTTTTAAAGAGGCGTTACTTGTTAACATTACATACTTTTGTGTATTATTATTGCCTATAACTTTAGCGGCAACTACAAAGCAAGCTTCCTGTCGTAATGAACTTAGGCAAATGTGACTAAATGAGGCCTATTACTTCTTACTTAATAATTAATGAAGTACAAATCGCCTCAAGACGCAACTGTAAGTATCAATCAAACTGCATCCAGTCATTTCAGCTTGTAAAAAACGAAATGGACTGTTTTAATGCACCGCAGGCGTATTAAAGAAAAAAAGACAAATCCGCGGAATCTTCTAATTGACGCTCAGCTTAAATAGTTTGCGCTCGCTCGCGAAATCATCGCGGCATAGGGCATGTAGTCCTCGTGTTGTGCTGCCATCAATTAAAGGACTATTGTGCGTTGTTAAAATGAGAAAGTGCCTCTTTATGCTCGCGGAGCGTGGGGAAGCCGTGGAAACGGTCCAGGAACGGACTGGATAACTAGACTGGTGGTCACCCGAAAGTCATAATGTAAATTTGCAGGGATCTTTTAAGGTTGATTACTTTCATAACTATGACGTGGTTATTTTCTAAAAGGGAATTATCTTTATTGAAATCCCGGCTATTTTATAAAAAAAACTATATTTTAAAGGTAAAAATGAGCAAAAGTGAATCAATTAATGTAAATCAAAAACCTAGCTTATTACTTCAGAGAAAGAGAATAAATACCAGTCTGGGTTATAAGGTAAAATTCGTAAATAAACTAAAGGACTTTTGAAATAAAAAAGTAACTAATTAACAATAACAAAGTTATTTATTGTAAATATGAAAGGTAGTGGTAGAGCAATCGAAAAATCAGGGGTAGGCAAATAAAATTTGTGCTTGGATTACGTTTACAAATATCAAACAGAATGAAGAATATACGGAGAGACAGACAGATTTATAATATACTAAAAAGGTAAATATATACGGTAACATAAAAAGATAAATTCATAAACATTGCCAGAAGGCCACAATATACAAAAACTACTGTAAATACTTCAAAAAGATAAATAAATAAATTATTAGTTGATTAGTTGACCAACACATTTATTACTAAATGAAGAGATTAAATGACATTTTACTAATAAACAAATTTTTATATTTTATATCATACATAAATCGTTAAATGCAAATAAAAGTAATAACATAAAAAATGAAATACATAGTAGCATTTTAGGTTACAACATACATACAAAAACGAAAGATGCTTTACACAGAAAATTATATAGGTCTACAAAAAAAATTGTCTGCCTTAAGTATTTTGTGTGCTGAAACTGAATTTTCAATTTAAAAAATTTTCTACCGCCTAGATTTCGAGTTAATCCCGCTTTTTATTGCCAAAAAACCGTATTTTGACAATAAAAACCGGGATTTACTAGAAATCAGAATTTTTTTGTTGACCTGTGTTATTTACAGGTATTAAATAAGAAATCTTGTTAATAATTTGTGTGAAACGGGACTAGCACTCGCGAAAACAACGAAATGCCGCGCAGAATACTGAAGATCACATCAAATCGGCGTCTTTGATCACAAGGTAAAGGACAGTTACCAGTGCCGGTAAATATAAAATAAAGATGTAAATGTACTTACAGAACTTCTGCAAAGGGACGAAGGCACTGCTATGAGTTACAAGCTCAAATTGGTAGGTTGGTATCAGCTGTAGACTCAAGAACTGCATAAATATATCAATTCAATTGAATTCAATAACAATTTAACATTTTTGTAACATGTATATGCGCCTAGACGGATTCCGGTCCGGAGCCAGCCGCACAACCACAACGCGTGGCGTCGTGATTTTTGTGTGGCTGGGCGGAGCGGGTCCGGTCCGGCTAGAAAGATAAGTTGAAGCGGGGCGTTAGTGCTCCTGTCTTAAGAAATAGATAATACTTAAAACTAACAATATAGCATTAATATACCAGTATAGGTATATTGAACACTAACTTTAAACTTAACTTTCTTATTACTGCACTTAAAGCAGCTAGCATAACACCTATTAAATGCTACTTTAATTCAAGTCAGCTATACTGAACAAATTTTGTTGTTAACTTCTTAATTACTCCGTACAATTCACCAAAGAAGTTAAGTCTCAATACTAATTAAACATTTAAATGGCTCAAGTTCCAGCCATAATTTGCAAGCCCGAAAGCTGTGGGGAAGTACTACATATCTCATTCCTTTACGGTTTTATACACGTGCCTAACGCCTTATTTTCAGGGGTTGGTAACCAAAGTAACCAGACACCATGTTATATTCGCACTTGATGATTGGAGGAACGGTTTCCATGCGGCCGTTTTTCCCGCGTATTTTTTGGAATTTCTGGAAGGCTAGCTCATTATTTACCGCGCCTTGTAAAAAACAATAGGTCCGACAGGTCCGGCATTAAATCTTTTAATAAAAACAGAAAATTAGTCAATTTTTATAATGACGATAGAAAATAATGTAATTTAACGGATTTTAATGGAAATTTACGAATACTAAAAAAATTGACCGTTACACAACCAAAGGTGGCATAAAAATTATTTTCGCGAGTCACTGGGCGCCTCACAATGCGCATTTCGCCAGTCAATGTGGCATCGGCACAAGATTAAAGGTTAAAAGCTCATTTTGTGACATATGAGTAATATAGACGTCCATAAGATGTCTATTATATCGTTTGTAAAGCCAAAAGTGCACACCACGCAAGCTGCTTTATCCAATAAGTGATATGCGTATAGCATTAGCTCTTTTGTAAAATTATTATTCTTTAAATTTGTGGTTAATTTTTTGTTATAAACAATTTTAAGTGAAGAAGTAACACTATTGTAGGTTGATGACAAGGTAAAACGGCGCACAGTGGGAAAAAAATCTGCCTACAAGTCAAATCTTAATCAATTTTGATCTACCTTAGCTTAAAATGTAGGCTATTGGCTACACTTTCAGAATATACTGCCTAAATTGCAAACCCCGATTTCTTAATCTCAAAAAATGTATCAAATATGAGTAATCACTTTTTTCTATTTCTACAAGTCAAATCTTGATCAATTTTGACAATACTGGGCTTAAAATGCAGGTTATTAGCTACTCTTTCAGCGTATACTGACTTAATTGTGAACCCCGATTTCCTAACCTCAAAAAATGTATCAAATATGAGAGTAATCACTTCTATTTCTACAAGTCAAATCTTGATCAATTTTGACAATCCTGGGCTTAAAATGCAGGTTATTAGCTACCCTTTCAGCGTATACTGCCTAAATTGTGATTTCCGATTTCCTAACCTGAAAAAATTCAACAAAATATAATTACCCTACTCAAAATTTTATTAACACGTTTTATAAATTACTTTCAGATATTACCATATTTTGTTATAAAAAAAAATTTTTTTCGAGCCAATGAATTAAAATTTTACCTACAAATAAAAGAGGTTTGTAAATTATTAAAATAAAAAAATGTATACTATAAATAACAAAACTCGAATCTTTTATTGACATTAATTATCGTGGAGATATATCGAAGACACTAATTAAATATTGATAATACCATCAGTATATCTACCTAATATCTATTTAAAAGATCCAATCGAATATTTTGTTGTTACTAATTATCTTGAAGATATTGATCAAGATTTGACTTGTAGAAATAGAAAAAAGTGATTACATATTTGATACATTTTTTGAGGTTAGGAAATCGAGGTTTGCAATTTAGGCAGTATATTCTGAAAGTGTAGCCAATAACCTACATTTTAAGCCAAGGTAGATCAAAATTGATTAAGATTTGACTTGTAGGCAAATATTTGTCTAAAAAAAGGCTTTTTTTCCTCTGTGCGGCGGAGGGAATTTGTGCAAAACTTGTTTAATAACGAAGAACGCCCCAGCAAACACACTATATCTAGGTGGCAAAGCAATGGACCGTTGTATTTATGACTGGCAAAGTGTTGGCAACTTTTATCAATACCTGAAAAGGTACGAGCAAATTTAAAAATCGGGTCCCGTGTGCAAGAAAGGGCCACACTTCACTTCACTTCACTTCACTTCACTTCACTTCTTTAAATTTTGGCGTCAATCATAGTTACTACATATTATCGCCAGCATCGCGTAATTAATCAAATTTAATTTGTTTATGAATTACCATTTTTCTTTTTCACCTTATTTATATTAATGTCCTGGCGGGGTTTAGTCGTAGGCTATTCTACCACTCAACCAGGACGGACACACACACACACACACACACACACACACACACACACACACACACACACATAGACAACACCCATTCCCTGCGACATTGCCATCTGCCGCAGCTGAGACTCGAACTCAGGAGAGGAGAGCAACTAGACCGTGTTGTCTCTCACACAACCGCAGTCTAACCTACTGCTACCGTCTCGGCAACACGTGAAAAACGCCACTACACAATACACATCCATACCCTAGCTAGGATTCGAACCCGGGACCTTAAGCACTGCGCCACCGAGGCGGTATTAGTATAATTAGTATTTGAAAAAAAAAATCTGTATTAAATTATATCAATGCTTACGTAAGCGTGAGCTGGGTGGTAAGAGCTTTGCTTACTTTAGCTAACAAGTGGAAGGAAAGGGTAAAAAATGGCTAAAATTCTGCTTACGTAATATTGTTCGGCGGTGGTCTCATTTTACTTTCTCTCATCAAGATATAGTCCAATAAAGATATCATTTTTCAAAAAAATGTCTCCCGGCAAGCTGATTTTTTCAAAAAGTCACAGTCCACACCTCTTGTAGGCTATTGCAATAGGGGTGGTTTCTTATTTTTTTTTATTTTCTTTTTCTAGCTTGTACATAGTAATATTCCCTACAACTTTGCCTAATAACATTTTTTTGTAACTTTGATTTTTGACGGTCCAGCGCCCATTATATGGGAAAACATTCACCATATTTATTTATTATGGTTCAGGAAATATACAAACAAAACGCTGAATAGCTGGTTTTTGCAGGGTTGATTGAGAACTGTCTCCTGAGTCTCCAATCAATTTTTTTTAATTTTTTTTTTTGGGTTGGAGACTCAGGAGACAGTTCTCAATCAACTCTGCAAAAACCAGCTATTCAGCCTTTTGTTTGTATATTTCCTGAACCATAATAAATAAATATGGTGGATTTTTTCCCATATAATGGGCGCTGGACCGTCAAAAATGAAAGTTTTATTAGGCAAAGTTGTAGCGAATATTACTATGTACAATCTGGAACAAGAAAATTTCAAAATAAGAAAAAAATAAGAAACCACCCCTATTGCAACACCCTACAGGGGGTGTGGACTGTGACTTTTTGGTTGGATACTCGGGAGACACCACTCCATCGACCCTGAAAAAATCAGCTTGCCGGGACTTATTTGTGAGCACCCCCTATAGAGAAGGTCGACTTTTACTGTACTAATACGACCAGTGCAGAGTGGGCGGGATTCTCAAAAACTAGGAAAAGTTTAAATTTCGTCGAAATTGTATTGAAATGGGTCATTAGATATTTTCTTTTACTATGTAAAGAAGAGACCACTAAACAGGGTAAAAAAAAAAAATGGAAAACTGAACCGTCTCAAAAAACACGTCGACGTCGCTTGATTAACTGAACCTTATTAACTAATGCACAATTTAGGAAACGACAGCATATATTTTTTCTGTCATAGTAAATTCCAATATGTTCTTCGCCTTGCAGAACTCTAGTCCACCTCTGCAGTGACAACTCTATACCCGTCTACCATTCAAAGGTTTAAATGGGGTAGACATTATCACATAAACTAGTAAACGACCATTTAAAATCAACCGTAATCACCTAGGCACATCAAATCTGACTAATTGAATTTTTAAATTACGGGACACTCAAATTGTAGATTTGTACAGAATTAAATTAAGTGCTTCGGTTTAGGCACCGAACTTATTTTCACGATGAGCATAATAAAGGTGGATTTTTTTTATAGTAACAAATGGGTATGTTGTTGCATTTGTAGATGCTAATTCGATTATAATTCGTCTCGAAATTTCACAAAAACTGACATCAACAAAAACTAGCCTGTTAACAATTGCTGTCAAATTAATTAAATGTTTGGCTATGATTTATAGATATACCATCATTCAACATGCTTTAAGGGCACGTTTTTCAATGCTCAGCTGTAAGCACTTATGGCTAATAGTCCAGTCAATTTGAGTGCTAATGAATGGATGTTGATGAAACCTTGTGCAATGTGTTTGTAATGACGTTAATAAAAAAAGTTGGAAAAAGATTAGAGTAGGAAATGATCGGAAGGGGTAGAAAACACTCGTAACTTGTAGAATTATGTCAAAAATGAAAAAAAACAAGATATTTACCCTTTTTGACCCAAAATAAGATGTTTTTACTCTTGTGATTTTTTTCGAAAAAGGCATATTTTTCGACATATTGCCAGTCGAAAATTCTTAAAAGTAGGGGAGGGAAAATGTACAAGTTAAAAAAATTTTTTAAAAATTGAAGGTGAACGTATCATCGAAATACAAGGCTTTTTTATTATTTGCAACTCTTCTGTAAAGTGCGTTTTCACCGAGTTTTTCCGGAAAAACATTTCTTTGAAATTGTGACGCTTTAAAAATATGTAATTTAAAAATTCAGACGTATGCATCGAGGCCTTCTAAACAGTTTTCGTCTCTTGGATTTTTTTTGTAACTTGCTAATTTTCCGAGTTACACGCAGTTTTTCACGATAAATAATGTACTACATTTTCTTCACATTAAAAAATACGTGAAAATTCGAAAAATGAGCGTGATTTATATATATTATTATAAAAAAATATGAAACCTATTATAGTTACACCATTTTTAAAGGTTCAATAATTTTTAAACTGAAAATGTGAGAAAGTTTTCCGGAAAAATTTATCGTGAAAAACTGCCTGTAACTCGGAAAATTAGCAAGTTACAAAAAAAATTCCAAAAGACCAAAAAAAAACGTGGCCTCAAAGCATACGTCTCAATTTTTTCACATTTTAAATTACGTGTTTTTAAAGCTCTATAATTTTAAAGAAAGGGGCAGTTTTTCATGTTTTTCCGGAAAAACTCGGTGAAAATGCACTTTATAGAAAAGTTGCAAATAAAAAAAAAATTTCAACTTTTACATTTCCCCTCCCCCACTTTTAGGAATTTTAGAGTGGCTATATCTCGAAAAATATGCATTTTTCGAAAAAATTCACAAGAGTAAAAACATCTTATTTTGGGCCAACAAAAGGTAAAGATATTGTTTTTTCATTTTTGACCTAATTCTACAAGTTACGGAACCCATGATAAAAGGGGTAGAAAACACGGGGTGTTTTCTACCCCTTCTGATCATTTTTTACTCTAATATTTTTTCAACTTTTTTATTAACGTCATTACACAAGGTTTCATCAAAATCCATTCATTAGCACTCAAATTAGAGATTTTGGTCATTTTAGCGCTCAGTTCACTGGACTATAAGTAGTTAATAGCTAGAGCTAGCTGACAGACAAGATTCCGGCTAATGTCCAACCTCTGTTTCCATTGAATATTTCACTGTTGAGTGGATAGCTAACCGAGAGCTAGTTGTTTTTTTTTACCGGTGGCATTCCTGATATACACGATATAATTAGTTTCATGTCATTAGAAAAAAACTGATAATGGGGAAAGATCAAACAAACTTCTGACTACATAACTTTTCCCTCTAGTTACTTTGAAAAAGAAACTGACATAGGTCAAATTCTTACCCTCTGTGAGTCAATGGATGCATAGTTAAGAAGGAACATATGCAGGTTTAAAAAAACTGATCAAGGTCAAATTTTGAAGTTACCTAAGAAAAGTTTGAGAACCTCTGACTTCTGTGTGTCAATGAACGTATAGTTGTGAAGGAACATATGCGAATTTACATTTCCCCAGCTGGCACAAAATTGTGCAGGTCAAAGTGCTAGCTGACCTTTCTTATTTTTTTAAATTATGAAATGCTGATAAACTATCATATTTTTTGTAGCATCTTGGGAGAGTATTCTATAATCCCAATTTTTTTGAAATCGGAATTTTCGGTAGAAGGACCTTAAAAAAATAAAAAGAACATTTTATTTTTTTTTTAAGGACCTTCTACTGATAATACAAATTTCAAAAAAATTGGGATTATAGGACGCAAGATGCTACAAGAAAAATGATAATTTTATCATCAGCGTATCGTAATTTAAAAAAAAAATAGAAAAGACGTTTTATTTTTTTCAAGGGGGTGCCTGTCGAAAAAATACCAAAAATAAAAAGGCAACAACTTTTTTTTCACTTTTTAAAACAATAAAATAATGCCATTAAAATTGTTAAATCTTTTGATTATTTTTCGTTTACAAATAACAAAGTGTGGGTTTTTTTCTTGAGACGTGAACTTTTTTCATTATAAGAAAATAGTGAAAAAAAAATTGTTGCCTATTTATTTTTGTTCTTTTTTCGACCCTCAAATAAAGTAAAGCAAGCCTTCTCTTTCACAAAAAGTAGTAAAAAAAAAAAACAAAAACTACCGACAAACGCTCGTTGGACAAGAACAATCATATGTTTGTTGCAAGATAGCCATATTTATTTAATGAAAATTGTAAAAAAAAATTATTTACGTCGTTTTTAAAAATTTCTCAGAAGGTAAAAAGATTTATTATCATAAGAAATACTTGGTTACATGGAAAAAAAGCAAATTTGACAAAAACAAAATTTGCCCACACCGAGGATCGAACCCGCCACCCCATTGCGCGTCAAATCTTACTATTTTCACGTTGCGTAAGAGATTTTTTTAAGGGTCAAAAACGGGTATAACTCTTCAGGGATTGAATATTTTTTGTATAACTATTTGTGGTTAATGGAAAAACTTGTTAGCTTTCATTTGCACCAAACCTCGTGCCAAAAAGTTGTTAATAAACAAATTAGAGCCTCTAACGCAATATCACTTATATTTCCGGTTCCGGTTATCCGATCAAGTTCTTTCTGTCTCAAAATTTTCCTGTTTCCAAGCACTTTCATATGCACAAAACCCCATTTCGATACGCTTACTCAGAGCCGAGATATTCCATTTGTTAATTTGCAAAATTAATTTAAACTTTAAATAAACAAAAGAAAAAGTTGCACTCGTGCAGACTTCTATGGGGGTTTGCCCGACATCAATATTTATCGTTTAAAGTTGGTTTGAAGTTGATCAAACTTTCGAAAAAAAAAAAAATTTGCTAATTAACAAATTATGCCAATTGTTTAAACAATCAAAAAGTATTGAAGATATCGGGCAAAAAAAATATGGTATATTCTTTGGTACAAAAAGCATGTTTTTTGAAAAAACAATATCCTGACCTCATTAGTTTCGGAGTAACCAATTTGTTAATTAAGAAATTTATTTTGGTTATAACAAATGAACGGGTTGACAAAATGAGTTGTGCTTGGCGCCAAACGACGCGTATTGAAAATATCTTGACTGAATCAAGATTTTTTCGGATCTGTCAAACCGTTTTCATTTTAATAACTAAAAACGAAAAAAATTTTGTTTAAACAATTATTGGAGCTCGCGGTTTAGGAAATTTTTTCATAAGAAAATCTTGTTCAGCGGAATTTTTCCTATAAGAATCCGTTGCTAACTCAAATAGTATACAAAATTTGTAAAATCACCTCTTTTTTACCCCAGGCAGACTCGCCTAATATGATTATTTTCTAATTTATATGAAAATAAATTGGCCTCTTGTTTGGCATGCCTGATTAACAATACGATACGTATTATTACTGTAGTAAATATCTGGTTCATAACCTGAAGCAACTTTTATAAATAATTCATGAAACGCTCCTTAGTAAAACTAACTTTATTCGTTAATAAAACAAATATTCCACAAACCAAGACAATCAATAATAAGTTTCGTGGTAGACAACTCCATGGGGGAATTTTCTGATTATAAGCTTCCTAATTTCATCGTATATAATAATAAATGCGGCGAACGGCAACGTTGGAATTAACGCAAGCAAATCGATAGGTTCGAATTGAAAGACTACATTAATTCCTGGACAAAAGACGACAATGCCAGCCAAAAAAATTTCGAACATCACTCCCGCGTTCATTACGTGGTTGGTTATTCCCTGTTGGAATAGCGACAGCCTCCTCGTCTTGCACACCAACAGGTCCGAGATTTGGGTGATCACGATCGACAGAAAATAACCCGTTATGCATTTTTTTTCTAGGATTTGCCTCTGCTCGAATGTCCATTCCTGACCGTAAGAGTCTTGTATGTCGTTGATGTGCTTATTCTCCCACTCTTTTCGGATACCTAAACATGGTTCAGAAGTCATTAGAAAAAGAAAGTAGACCGCTGAAGCTTATGATAGCGTCAATCGTGATTTAATTTTATAACCCAGCAACTTTGGTAAAAAATCACGAAAAGGTAAAAAAATAATGCAGAGTTTAATAGTGGTGTAGTTGTATATAGCGCCATCTAGCATTACCAGAACTATATTCCAGATAATATGATTATGATTAGAGTGTTTATTAATATACAGGGTTGGGAATTAGTGTGTCGGACTTCGATATCTCGAGTTCTACGATAGCTAGAAATTAAAAAAAAAATACAAGTAAACTAGATGAAAAAGTCTATAACCGGAAATTATTTTCGAATATACAGGGAGAGCCAAGACAAAATTACAGGATCAAGTGCCTTTTTTTAAAATGGAATGCTATGTATGTCAGTATATTTTTTGAAGCTTCTTTCTAGACTCCATTCATTCCTATATTATTATTGACTATCTCCCAACTACTTGGATGTAATGAATTTTTTTGTTGAAATAATGTCATCTGCAGCTGCATATTGAAAAAAAACACCAAAGTCACAATTACGGGTTTTAAAAAAAACGTATGTGAATGCTAGTAATGTTTTTGAATCATTTTTACTTCAAAAATTATTTTGCAATTAAGAACTTTTTAAATAGAATTTTCTCAATTTTTTCAAATAACCCGTTATGCATTTTTTTTGGTTGCAATTAGCCATGGGGAAGTATTACAAAAAAATGTTCGTTTTTCATTTCTACATCACATCGTCGAGAAATACAGGGTGTTCCATTTGAAAAAAATGAGATAATTCAATTTAAAAATGTCTTAATTTAAAAATAATTTTTTGCTACCCTCTACATTTTTAGGAAGTAAAAATGATTCGAGAACATTGATTAGATGTCTCGTAACTAGTATTTACATAAGTTTTTCTTGAAACCCATAATTGTGACTTTGGTGATTTTTCCATATGCATTTGCAGATGGCATTATTTCAACAAAAAAATTCATTATATCCAAGTGGTACGGAGATACCCAAGCAGAAATTTTAGTCGTTTGTACGTAGTAGTTACCATTAGTGGAACTTTAAAGGTTTCCGGAACTAAGGATTGTTATGTAATGGGAACCATCCTTCTACTAAGCATTCACCAAAATGGGGAATAATAATTACGTAGCAAGTTACTATTCCGGTACTTCTACCGTTACCGTGTCGAGGACTAGGTTATTACGTAAACGGAATGTAACCAAGTAGTAGAAATGACTAACTTTTGGAACAACTCAGCTGACCGAAATGAGAGCGCAAACTATATATTTGGCTCTCTGTAATTCGAATAGCAAATTAAAGACTTATTGAGTTTGAGCACATGATATGTCCAAGGTCCAAGTTAAGGTGATTATATACAACATGCATAAGCATATATTATAAATCATGATGTTTTGCATTTACCCTGGGTGTGGATATTAAAACCACCACTTGTTTTCTGTGAAATGTTATCGTGATGCTTCGATAAAAAAGACGCCCCCTTGAGAAAATGGTTTTTTCGGAAAAAAATTTTTTTTTTGCAAAAATTATGTGTACAAGCAAAACTGCAAAATTTTTTATGGAAAACGTTTTTTTTTAAATTTTATGTGTTATAATTATGTTGGTACAATTGGCAGATACGAGATAGGTAATTTTTTTTTTAATTGGCAACACGATAATAACTGTTAAAGTGTCACCATGTGTGATGTGGACAAGGACACGAATGTGGATTAAAAATAACAATTATTATATTTTTGCCAAGTGCTTTTCATTATCTGATATTAATTAAGTTGTTAATAAATTTGTGCAAATAAAATATTTGTTTTTTTACTGAAAACGATGTACAATGTATGTCTTGTAAATATATTTATTAACGTAAGGTGTGTAATAATAATAATGGAAAAAATACATTCCAATCCAATTCCATTCAAAAATAGTAAGTATTTATTTGAATAGGAAAATCCTAATATACAAATTCACTTTTCTAATGTAATTACAAAGAATCATAATTTATACATAAATAAATAATACACGCACTGACACACTCAGACTAATACATATACAAATAAATTAAAAAATAACGAGGAAAAAATACCTTTATAAAACAAGTGGAGTTAATCAATCGACTTTGCCTCTGGCAACTTGTTATATTGATCGAGGCCTTTACATAACATAATTTTCCTAGTTTGACTTAGATGTTGCTTTGGTATATAAAATTTGTTGTTATTTCTTGTGTGGTGTTGATGTATTTGGTTTGCATAAAATATAAACTTATTTAAATACTAGGGTATTAAGTTATTTAAAATTTTGAAAATAAATACCATAGCCATGGAAAGCAATCTATCTTTTACAGACAGCCACTGAAGAGAAGAAAGCATATGTTGGATTGAGGTATATCGGCTGCATTTCAAAATCACTCTCATTCCTCTATTCTGTAGTTTTTGAAGGGAAGTTATTTTATTTAATTAAAAGGAATATAATAGACTGGCACAGTAATCGAAATGAGGTTGGATAATGGTGTTGTAAACTGTTATTTTTGTCGTCACTGATAACTTTTGAGATATTCTAGAAAAGAAATACAGTTTTTTTGCTATTTTTTTTTTGTATATATATTCAGTTCAATTTATTGTACACAAACAATGTCTTATGCCGTTTATACCGAAATTGTCCGTTCCCCATCGACACAATATTTATTAAATTTGGAGTTTTTAATCGGCAAATTCATTTAATTTGCTCAGTGCATTACTAGCTGAACTATGGGGCAATCTGTGTTTTAAAGACAAGTTGTAACTTTCGTGCAGTACACAGTATCACTAATATCACTGCAGACTGTTATAGTTTTCGATTACTTTTCTCCTTGTGTTGATGGGAACACTTGCACTTGTTGCCAAAGATGATGGTTTTGCTGTGGCGAAATAATCTTTCATGTTTGCATCATATTCTGAAGAATTACTATTTCTACTACTGTTAACTGTTTCTTCAGTTTTCTATAAAACGTGGATGAGTGCCGATAAACTTTATTTCGCTTTTACTGAGCATTTCAGATGCCGCCATTTTATTCAATGCCAATAATTATATAAATTGTCTTAAAAGTTAATATTACTTTAGTAGATTTTCAAGATATATGTAACTTTTAAGTCATTTTCAATTAGTAGGGAGTAGTAAAAATAACTTCAAAGCCTCTATGTTCGTAGAAATAACCTCATTTTTACTCGAGATATCACTAATAAGTTAGACAACTTTGAAAATTTCCCAACAACGTACCGGGGACTTAAAATTGCACACTTGAAGTTATCGTTACTTTGAAGTGGTTCTTTGGTAAAGCTGTGCAGTCGGCATTACTACCAATTTTCACTTTGCAGTTGAGGATGCTTCAAAGTAATGCAGAGTGGTATCCGCGACGTTGCAGATTCTCCAGCAGTTACTTGAAAGTGTTATAACTATACAATGCCCAAATTCAGTAGAATCTACATAATTGTCACTACAAATGCATACCACAAAGTGAATATTACCCTGAAGTCGCAAAATTAGTAACAGTTATGTCATTCCTACTATATTAAAGTTCCGATGCCTCAGATGCCAGTTCCCATCACTTTGAATGCTGCTTGGGTAGTCAATAATAATATAGGAATGAATAGAGTCTAGAAAGAAGCTTCAAAAAATGTAATAAAATGCATAGCATTCCATTTAAAAAAATGCACTTGATCCTGTAATTTCGTCTTGGCTCACCCTGTATATTAGAAAATAATTTCCGGTTATAGGCTTTTTTATCTAGTGAGATATCGAAGTCCGACGCACTATTGTCCCACCCTGTATATTTACCAATTTAATTCTTATTTTTAATTTAAGAAATTTAAAGATTGAATTAAGGTTTTGTTTATTTCAATAGAGAGTATTCTCTGAAAGATTGAATAAGTGCTACAAATAGCGATATTTAGTGCATAGTTTTGGTTTCACGAATTATTTACGTGTTACTTTGTGATGGATTGCTAGTTGCTATCGTAAGTAACTTTGAATTTCTCATCTTAAAAAACCTCTGCTCATAACAATATTTGAAACATTTATAAAAGTTATATGAAAAAATTAAAAATATAATATTGACTTTAACGCCCCGTATCTCTGTCTATTAATATCATTTTGGGCTAAGGTAAGTTTAGCTAAACCAAAATATTTTAATATCAGATATCCACTGTTGCTGTTGCTGTTGACCATTAGTTACGAACCACCCTGCATTTAGAGCAACATCGTCATGAGCAAACAAAAGCTTCTATCCACAATAATAATCAGTTTCTAGAGATGGGCAAAGGGAACTTTTCAATAAACGTTTCCAGAGAATTCTCGGGAGTTTCCGGAACGAAGTTTTGATAAAAATCAGAGATGGGTAAGGAAAGCTTTCATAAAATATTTGAATATTCCGAAAGTTCCCAAGGAAACTTTCATGGAATTTTGGAAACTTTCAAATATTCAAATAGTCCAATAGTTTATGAAAAATTTTCATTTTTATCCAAGTTTCGTTCCGGGAGCTATCAAATGGAAAGTTTTCTTTACACATCTCTGGTTTCTCGTATACCTATTAGTCTATCAGAGAAGAAGCCATGTCCTGCCATCAAGTAAAAGTATGTCACAAAACTCGCACAAGTTTGAATTAGCCCGATCTGTGCGTAAGTCAGAAAAATCAATCGCTTGTTGATCAGCTTGTCTTTCTTTGGATTTCGAGGTTTTCTTTTCATGATGTCCGATTCGGCCTTCTCGTATGCCAGACTTATAGCGGGCCACAGATCAGTACCTACAAGGGACCATTGTTAGAAATCTAAAATTACGTAATGTATGTGATACTGTTGGTGAATAGTAATATGCACTAGTTGTGCTTACTATATTATATTATTGGTTTGTAATATAAGTATGCTATTGTCAGATTTAATTAATAATTCGTATGTCAATGTAATATAATAAAACATTATTATATATCCAATCAAGACTATTTCCTTATACAAATTGACCAAAGCTCCCTCAACATCCCATCAGGTTATGGGCCCAGTTTCCTTTTCTGCAAAGACTCTGAACTCTTTAAAATACTTTAATACATCAGATTTGGTCGTCAGGAAGTATCCAAATAATTTTCTAGAGTAGTCATCCACTATCAACAAAAGAAATCTTGCACCCCCAAAAGATTTATGTTCCACTGGGATGTGGTCACTGCTTTCCTGCATGGTAGATTAAAGGAGGAAATATACATGGTTCAGCCTGAGGCAATGGAGGTGTCTGACCAGGAAAACAAAGTCTGTAAGCTTAATAATGCTCTTTATGGATTAAAACAAGCATCTACAGTTCATCTCAAACTTATAGCAACATGAGGCCCAGTGTTTCAATGCAAAGTTAAGCACTTTATCCTACAAATAAATTAGCTAGAAGTTTAGAATATGCAGTTGCAATATTAAAGTGTTTAATAAAAGCATATTCTAAACTTCTATCTAATTTATTTGTAGGATAAAGTGCTTAACTTTGCATTAAAACACTGGGCCTCATGTTGCTATAAGTTTGAGATGAACTGTAGAACATGGTATATGGAGCTAGACTCTGAATTGAGAGGTATGAAATATGAGCAATGTGACAGTGAACCATGTGTTTATGTGAAGAGAAATCAGGATAAGAAGTATATACTAATTGTAGCAATATTTGTTGATGATATCTTTGTATTTGGCAACGATTGTCATGAAAAGACGCTGTTACTAAGAAAATTGTCATGCAGATTTCCTGTAAAAGATCTAGGAGAAGTCAGATCTTTATTGGGAATAAGGGTAACAAGAGAAAAAGACAGAATAACGTTGGATCAAAGTAACTATATTCAACAGGTAATAAGAAAATATGGCATGAGTGATTGTAAAGGAGCTGTAACTCCTATGATAGTAGGACTAGACTTGTCACAAGGAGATTGTGATGTCAATTTTCCGTATAGAGCCCTAGTTGGATGCCTAATGTATATTGCGATAACCACTCGTCCAGATATAAGTCATGCAGTGAGTATACTGTCAAGTTTTAACAACTACTATGGAACAGATCATGTTAAGGCTGAAAAACGAGTGTTGAGTTATCTGAAGAGAACCGCTGATTATTATTTAGAGTTCACTAGGCCAAGTGATGTTCCAAAATTGACTGGTTATGTAGATGCCGGATATTCAAGAGACCCCCTAGAATGTATGTCCTATAGTGGTACTGTTTTCACTCATGGTAATAACGTAATATCGTGGGAAAGCAGAAAACAAGGTAGCGTATCTATATCGAGCACAGGCAGAATATAAAGCGTTAACTAATGGGGCACAGGAAAGTATTTATTTATCTAATTTCTTGAGAGAACTATTGAATAAGAAACAGATGACTCCTATTATGTACAATGATAGTCAACCAGCCCAGAAACTGGCAAAGAACCGAAAATTTAGCAAGCGCTCAAGGCATGTAAAAACTAAGCATCATTTTATAAGGAAAGCAATACAGAATGGTCAAGTTCAGCTTGAATATATGCCTACTGAGGTGTTAGCAGCGGACCTATTAACCAAACCTTTAGGAGGGACCAAGACAGCTCAATTTAGAGAGACATAATGTGTTAAACTTAAATGAAACTTTATTTTAGCCAACTGCTCGTATTAAAAGGTTGGTGTTGGTGAATAGTAATATGCACTAGTTGTGCTTACTATATTATATTATTGCTTTGTAATATAAGTATGCTATTGTCAGATTTAATTAATAATTCGTATGTCAATGTAATATAATAAAACATTATTATATATCCAATCAAGACCATTTCCTTTTACAAATTGACCAAAGGTCCCTCAACATTCCATCAGGTTATGGGCCCAGTTTCCTTTTCTGCAAAGACTCTGAATTCTTTAAAATACTTTAATACATCAGCTTTGGTCGTCAGGAAGTATCCAAACAAGTTTCTAGAGTAGTCGTCCATTATCAACAAAAGAAATCTTGCACCCCCAAAAGATTTATGTTCCATTGGGATGTGGTCACTGCTTTCCTGCATTGTAGATTAAAGGAGGAAATATACATGGTTGAGCCTGAGGCAATGGAGGTGTCTGGCCAGGAAAACAAAGTCTGTAAGCTTAATGCCCTTTATTGATTAAAACAAGCATCTAGAACATGGTATATGGAGCTAGACTCTGAATTGAGAGGTATGAAATATGAGCAATGTGACAGTGAACCATGTGTTTATGTGAAAAGAAATCAGAATAAGAACTATATACTAATTGTAGCAATATTTGTTGATGATATCTTTGTATTTGGTAACGATTGTCAGATTTAATTAATAATTCGTATATCAATATAATATAATAAAACATTATTATATATCCAATCAAGACTATTTCCTTATACAAATTGACCAAAGGTCCCTCAACATCCCATCAGATACATTGAATCATAATCACATGCTTCAAAAATGGGGGTAATCTGAGGTCCAGGAACCAGTCTTCAATGGTTCTTATTTACGAAATAGTTAGCAGACTAGTATATTAGCGTGCCCAGATTAGGGCAACAATATACAGAAAATAGGTATTTTCATAATAAATAAAAAAGTGTGTAAGTTTTGATTTGCATATGACCTAAATAATATTCTCTAATCATGATAAAAGCAAATAAATAAAAATAATTAATGGCAAAAAATTTAAGCTGTCATTTAAAAAAAAAGAACACTGAAATCTGACAATAACTTAGAGAGATACGGTCGTTTTTTTAAACGTCTAGATCAGTCATCTTTGATTGGCCATCATTTTTATTAGCTAGGTACCACTTTCAGATGTCATCGTAGTTTTTTGCTATCTCTGTACACCCATATAACTGCGGTATGAAGGAAAATTAGTACCCCCAAATTATACCAATATCTTGGCTGGCCCATATACTAGAAAGGGATTCACATCGCGACACTATTCTCATAAAAATATTCAAATTAAATATTACTTACCAACGTCTATAACTATAATGGCCATGATGCTTAGAGCTTCTGGTATATTAAGAGCCATCAATAACATAAATGGAACAATTTCAGGGACATTGGAAGTCAGTACATAAGCTATACTTTTCTTCAGATTGTCGAAGATAAGTCGGCCTTCTTCTATGCCGGTGACTATGGAATTGAAATTGTCGTCTAGAAGAATCATGTCCGCGGCTTCTTTGGACACATCTGAACCAGTTATTCCCATGGCGATGCCTATGTCCGCTTTCTTTAATGCCGGCGAGTCGTTCACTCCATCACCTTAAATTCAGTTATCGCAATTAATTTACACCGGCATGTCATTTTAATTAATTTTTGTTCACTAGTTTTCTTTTCTTATACAGGGTGGACTGTTAGTAATGGTCCATAGAGCAACAGTGGGTTTCTGATATTAAAATATTACGATTTAACTAAACTTACCTTAGTACAAAGGTCGATATTAACAGAGATACAGGGTGTTAAAGTCAATATTATATTTTTATTTTTCTCATATAACTTTTGAAGTTTTTCAAGTATTGTTATGAAAATTGGTGAATGGTGAAAAATGATGAAAAGGAATGATGAAAAATTCAAATCTGCTCCCATTTTTTGTGTAGATCCTAGAGGGCGCCACATAAGCATTGTTTAAGGTGTAAATGTACTCTTAACTTTTTTTACACGTAACGTTATGCCTTTTTTTATTAAAAAATCCTAAACCTATCTCATTTTAGCGAAAAAAAAGTATACTTGTCATTAGTCTTAGAAATTGACCGTTTTCGAGAAAATCGCATTTTACCATTCACCCTCATAAATCATTATAAGAAATATTAACGTAGTAGGCGCCGATGCCAACAATACTTTTGACATTTAAAAATTGTCGTGACATTCATTTTTTGCAATTTTATTTATCTATTTTTCTTAATATCAGTTAATTAACGAAAATCAGAACATGCCGAGACATAATAATTATTCAAACGCAAATGTGGGAGATATGGTTAATATTTATTGTCAACTGAATTACAATGGACGTGCTGCGCAACGTGAGTATTTGCGAAAATTTCCAAACAGATTACAACCTGATCGTAGACTATTTCAAAATCTGTTCAGAAATTTAGGCGAAAGTGGTTCATTTCGTCCTAAACGTGATAATTTAGGTCAACCGAAAATTATTATACCTGACCAAGAAGAAGAAATATTAGTTCGCATTGCAGATGATCCACAAGTTAGTACAAGATGATTATGTGCAGGTACAGGAATCAGTAAAACTTCCGTTCGAAAAATATTGCATGCAGGAAAATACCATCCATTCCAATTTAGGCCTGTTCAAAATTTATTGCCTGCCGATCTTCCACTAAGATATCAGTTTGCAAGTGATATTCGGAACAGACAAAATATTGACCACTCATTCGTCAACAGAATATTATTAATTAAGATTATTATCAATTTAAGAAATAACCATTTTTGGGAAGTTGAAAATCCTCAGATAAAGCGAGAACGACATTTTCAACATGAGTTCAAAATCAATGTTTGGTGTGGGATCATTGGGGACCGTTTTCTAGGACTACATGAATTGCCAAGAAATTTAAATGGTAACAATTATTTACATTTTTTACAAGATGATTTTATTGATATGTTGGATGCACTACCACTAAATTTGAGACAAAAAATATGTTGTTCATGCAGAATGGTGCTCCGCCACATTTTTCCAATCAAGTACGAATTTATTTAAACACCATTTTTCATGAGCGCTGGATTGGTCGTGGTAGTCCGTTTCCTTGGCCAGCACGTAGTCGAGATTTTAACCCATTGGATTTCGGTATATGGGGCGCAATGAACGATCTTGTTTACAAAAATCCTATAAATACCCACGCACAACTTTGGCAAGAAATCAATGCAGCAGCAGCCTTTTTTGATCTAGTGGTATTATTTAATATGAGGCGATCATTTATGAATCGTATGGATAAGTGTATCGAGGAGAATGGTGGACATATTGAACATTTACTCTGAAAACGGTCAATTTCTAAGACTAATGACAAGTATACTTTTTTTTTCGCTAAAATGAGATAGGTTTAGGATTTTTTAATAAAAAAAAAGGGGATAACGTTACGGGTAAAAAAGTTAAGAGTACATTTACACCTTGAATAATGCTTATGGGGCGCCCTCTAGGATCTACACAAAAAATGGAAGCAGATTTGAATTTTTCATCTAAAAAAAAACCCATTCACCAATTTTCACAACAATACTTGAAAAACTTCAAAAGTTATATGAGAAAGTTAAAAATATAATATTGACTTTAACACACCCTGTCTGTATTTCTGTTAATATCAACTTTTGTACTAAGGTAAGTTTAGTTAAATCGTACCTAATATTTTAATGTTAGAAACCCAGTGTTGCTCTATGGACCATTACTTACGGACCACCCTGTATATAAAATGTCGAAATAAATATTTGAAGCGAACATATTGTTTGGTTTATGTAATAGTGGGACCAAAATAAAATCGAATGAAATTCTTTTGCTGCAGCAATTTTATTTCAATTCGTTTTTGACGTGACAAGTACAGTGAGATGTTTTGGATTAAATAACTATTGGTTCATACATAATTTAAACAATTTATGTTGCAAAATTAAAATTTTTTACGATCTTCCGGTATCGCAAAAATAAAAAATCAAATTGTTTCCAATAAAATTTCGAATAAACCTGGATCTAGAAAAAATCTTTTTGATAGTTTTTAAAAATGGATAAAATAAAAAAAAAAATTGAGGCCTTTGGATCTTGTACACACACTAAATGACAATTTTATTTTTTCACCCCCTTTAATAATGGGGTGGGGGTGGGGGTCTTAAAATACCAATTTTATGATTTGCCTATTTACTCCCATTTGCCCCAATTTACCCCCCAACTCTTCAACGGAATAAGATCAAAATATAACCTACTTCCAGATGTCGTTACAATACATATGTGTACCAAATTTCAATATCTTAAATGGTTCGAGAGTAATCGTGCGCACAAAAGCAGTTACATACCGACAGACATCTTTTTTTTTGCTCAAACTTATGACATTCTAAGCCTATTTGAACAATAAAAATTTTCTAAATTTTTTTTGTCGTTACTATAATTCCACTGGATGTGGAAGTAATTCCGATTTCAACGATATTCACACTTGCACAATTTCGATTTGGTTTTCGTGAAAAAAATTAAAAAAACAAAATAACAATCTATAAAGTCACGCTTTTTGTGTAAGATATATTTTATAGTCTAACCTAACGTTCCGTAGACTGGTATGTTATTTTATTATTTTTTAAATTTGTTTATGCTTTTTTTAATTAGTTTTAGGTCTCTGCGTAGACAGCAATTTTTAATATTATTATTAGTTTTTAAGTTTGTTTATAACAAACAGAAGAGTTAATCCCCCCGTTAATTGTTAAGCCGAACCGGACCTGCCCCTTACATTCACCACGGCACTACGTGCCATGGTTCCGGCAAGGCACATAGTTGTACAACACTCAAAGAAAATGATAGGTAAATTCAACCAAAAAGAGCATATGAAATCGCGCCTATCTAGTTTCATAGTTAAATCAATCAGAAAAGAATAGTCATACAACTTTATTTGTTTTCGTAAACAAATAGTAGTTTAATAATCATATCTTCTTGTAACAAATTAAATAGTACAATGACATATTTTATGTTCACTAACCATTTTCAATTTGGTCTACAATTAAATAGTACAACGACTTGTTTTTTGTTCACCAACTAATTTTTATGTTGATCTACACTTTATTGTATGATGAAGTTTTTTTTTGGTTAGCCAAAATCTCAGTATTGAGACATCAAACCATCCAAACCAAAGATTAGAGATCGTTTATAAGATCCATCCAAATATATCGATGATCCCTGAGAGAATTTGAACATGGTAATCATGTTATTAATTTTCTATAAATTCATTAGAGTCTAAGATAATGCATGATTGATTATTGTCAGTGATTTGTATGTGGCGTCATCTGAGAATAATTTCTGTAATAGACTACGTGGTAAGCAAGCAAATTTTATGGTAATTCTTTTAGAACTTCTAGAAGACGACAATAATATTGGTTTGTCTACCAAGTACAATAATACAGCGAACTAATACTGGGTTAGAATTACAATTCGATAATAGTTAAAAATAAAATATACTATTATCTAGTTTAATTTGACAGAATTCAACAATATAATAGTCAGACGAACAAAATAATAGTCTTATTCATCTATTTTTTAAGTTAATGTTTGTTTTGTTGTACGACAACTTTTTATTAATTAAAATAACAATCACCTCTTGTTTAAAAATACCATCAATATAGTTTGGTTTAACAAAATTAACGATATTGCTAGTTAACCATTTTTTTTGTTGAATTTACCCATACTATTTCTTTGAGTGTAAAATTAAGAATAAAATCTGTTTTGTTTTTTGTTTGTTGTGCAGACTATAAATTTAACACTCAAGTTCGTAGGTTCAAATCCCACCGATCGCAAGACTTTTTTTTAAATTTTAATATGAAAAAAATATTTCAACTTAATAAATATAATTAAATGGGATCGTTCATATTTTTTAGTGCTCTTTTCGGCTTCAAAGACCTACTGGGTGGGGAAGTTCCAGCCGCTTCCTGACTGATAAAATATTCCTGGATTGAACTACACCACTTCGTGTTTTTTTTTGCTCTAAAATACTACCGAAAAAAATAAAAGGGGGAGAATGTCGTTGTTAATCGATTCCGATCGAGAATCAGTATTGAACAGAAACCCCTTAAAACCTTTTACAAGCTAATAACTCAGGCACCCAAAAAAAAATTAATTATATAACTGAAAGACATCTATCTTTATGTTTTTTGAGCCGTTGATTTCAAATATGTCATGTCAAAAATATATGTTTCACTGCTAAATTTTTCGCAAATTCACATTTCATCCCTAAATTCGGGGATAAATGGCTAGCAAATCTAATAGGACACGCGTTGAAATAAAACGTCTGAATAGTTTAAAATGGCTCTAATTTCATACTCCCGTACCTCGAAAATTATGGTGGTGTAATTCCCCCCCCCCCTCCAGAAAACTACTACTACTACTACTCCTTGTTCGGATTTTTCCATAATACGCTTGTGATCGGGGTTATTACAGGAAACATTGATAAGTCGAGTATCTTTTGACCAGGAGACGCCAAAACAACCCCCGGGGGTTGGAACCACCCCCCTTCCTGAATGACAAAACATTCCGAAAATACTGCGAAAGGACTGAAGAACAATTTCCGCCAGTTTTCGAGGGCGGGTAACACGATAATTTCAATACTTTCCCCCACTCTTTTGGAACTACCCCTTAATGAAAAAAAACTACCTCTTGTTCTGATTTTTCCGTACTATGCTTATGAGATCGGGGTTATTACAGTGAATATTGATAAATCGAACATTTTTAACCAGCAGGCGCCAAGACAACCGGGGGTTGTAACCACTCCTTCCCTGAATGACGAAACATTCGAAAAATACTGCGACGAATGTTTTGTCTTCAAGGAGGGGGTGGTGCCAACCCCCGAGGGTTGTTTTGGCATCTTCTGGTCAAAAGACACTCGACTTATCAATATTCCCTGTAATAACCCCGATCTGTCAAGCCCTCACAAGCGCATTATGGAAAAATCAGAACAAGAGTAGTAGTAGTTTTTTGGGGGAAAAAGTACACCACTATCATTTCCGTGATACGATATAACGTTGTAGGCGAGCGGTGCACCCCTAAAAAGATGAATAAAAAAGTGACATAACCTCCCAAACAAAGTTGCCAGATTGAAACCAATTGGAATCTATTAGTTACGTTTTAGGGAACAAAAACCTAAATAAAATTTTTTTGTCCGAGTGGCAGGTAATTTGTTACTACCAATGAAATTGCAGAGGAAAAGAAATGAAAAAAATCCATTTAAAAACATTTTGTAAGTTAATTGGGCAAAAATAAACACTTTTTGTCTCTTGTAATGTTTTAGAAAAATGCACTGTTTTTGAGTTATAGGCGATTTAAGGTCCGAAAATGGCCAAAAGTCGACAACTTCAAAAATTCTTATCTCGGCTTCTACTGGACTTTTTTTAATGTTTTGGGACGTAAAATGATCGTTAGTACTTATACTTAAACATACTATTTTTTGTAATAAAGCAACTTTTCATTTTCATTCCACTCGGATGCAGACCATAAAAAAAGTGAATTTTTTTTTTTATTTTATCAATTTTTTCAAAATTTTTAAATTAAGTCAGGCTAGAAAAAAAAAACAAAAAATAAAAGTGGGTAGACCACATGTTTTTGAACAAAAAATGTTCTAATAAAATGTATCGCTAAAGCCACGGTTTTCTCGGAAAAAAATAGTAAAATAACGTTGTCACTCTGCTCGGACAAGCGCACGGTTAAATGCATACTACGGAACCTCTAAAAATTCTTAGCAGTTCTAACAAGTAAAATAAAGAAAGATAATTTCTCTTTCTGATTACACATTTTTAAATTTTTTCTTAGTGACTAAGAGGATAAATAGTGAGTCTGGAGGGAAAATATTGGAAATGTAAATGTAATGTTTGTTTGTTTGTTCGTTTTCTTAACCGCTTCTCAAGTCACCGAAGTAACTCCTTGAAAATTCAGAATTTATATTCAAAACAATCAAAGATATCTTCATAGTTATACGGATAAGATCTTGACAATCGCAATTTCTTGTCATGGTTACAGCCTCCAATATATTTATCAAGAAAATCATCAAGCAATTAAATTAAAATGATTTGAGATGTACTTTTTTTGAATCCACGTTACTACAACTTAATAAACCACAATAATCATAAAGTGTACATTCTTTTTAACAGTTTTCAATGAAGAAAGAATTTTTTTGAAGGGGTTTTTATTTTCTTCTATATTGTTTATTGTGACGATTGAGTTCGGGCATGATAATTTATATAAGTATAATTTTCCATCCATCCTTAGCTCCTTTTTTTCCGGGAAAACCGTGGCTTTAGCGATACATTTTATTAAAACATTTTTTGTTCAGAAACACGCGGTCTACCCACTTTTATTTTTCGTTTTTTTCTAGCCTGACTTAATTGAAAAAATTGATAAAATAAAAAATTTTTTTCACTTTTTTTATGTTCTGCATCCGAGTGGAATGAAAATGAAAAGTTGCTTTATTACAAAAAATAGTATGTTTAAGTATAAGTATTAACGATCATTTTACGACCCAAAACATTAAAAAAAAGTTCAGTAGAAGCCGAGATAAGAATTTTTGAAGTTGTCGACTTTTGGCCATTTTCGGACCTTAAATCGCCTATATCTCAAAAACAGTGCATTTTTCGAAAACATTACAAGAGACAAAAAGTGTTTATTTTTGCCCAATTAACTTAAAAAATGTATTTTCAAATGGATTTTTTTACACATTTTTTACTCTGCTATTTCATTGGTTGTAACAAATTACCTGCTACTCGGACAAAAAAATGTTATTTAGGTTTTTTGTTCCCTAAAACGTAACTAATCGATTCCAATTAGTTTCAATCTGGCAACTTTGTTCGGGAGGTTATGTCACTTTTTTATTCATCTTTTTAGGGGTGCACCGCTCGCCTATTGAGAGTATGTGACTAGAGCCATTTTAAACGATTCAGAAGTTTAATTTCAACGGGTGTTGTTCTATTAGATTTAATAGCCATTTAACCCCGAATTTGGGGATGAAATGTCAATTTGCGAACAATTGAGCAGTGAAATATATATGACATGACATATTTGAAATCAATGGCTCAAAAAACATAAGTATAGCTGTCTTTCACTTTTGGAAAATATTTTTTTTTTGTGTGCGTGTAATCATGTACCTGTAACAGCAACCACCAAGTTCAAGCGTTGCAGAGCCTCAACGATCTTCAGCTTCTGTTGAGGGCTCGTCCTCGCAAACACGATTTCCTTGTATATCCTCAGAACCCCCTCGAGCTGACGGTCCTGCATTTCCCTTAAATCCGCCCCTGTTACGACCGCCGCCGTGCATTCCATCTTTTCTTTCGCGGTGACGGTTGAGAGGGAGACTTCATTTTGTAGCGCTATGTCGTAAACCGATAATGCATTGATGGATAGGATTCCGACTTTCTTTGCTATTGCTGCGGCGGTCACGGGATGGTCTCCCGTGACCATTATCACCCTTATGCCGGCACTCCGGCACTTAGATACTGCCTCGGGGACTAGGGGTCGCGGCGGGTCTATCATAGATACCATACCTACGAATCTCAATCCTGCAACAAAAACGTAAATGTTTATGACTATTTGTACAGGGTGGGTCAAATTAGATGGGATTTGAAGTTTTCTTTAAAACTATGGCAGATGAGCTCGATTTTCGAGAAACAAATAATGGTGCAAGCCGCGATCGTTATCTTTTTCGACTATCTAGCTACAGAGCGTTTTTGGAAAATTGGCATCTTTGGATGACCTCTATATCTCAATTACCAAATGTCGAATCGGAAATCGAGTAACACATTTTTAAGGCACTTTTTTAGTAGAATCCGTTGCTGATAAGAAGAGAATTATGCATGCCTCAGTTTTCGAGATATAGACAGAACATGTGTTTTTTAAATGGAACAACCTGTAAATTATTTAATTATTCGATCACAACTTAAATTAGCTATACAACGATATATCATATGTCATATTTATCTCTAGAAAAAATGGTTAATTTTCGATAAATTTTATATATTTGTGAGGAGGCCATGGAAAATTATTAACAACAACACTTCTTATAATATAAAATAATTTTGTCAAAATAGGAAAGACTAAACTACAATAAATGTTCGAATTGTCTTCCATTGATACCTATGCATATTTATCACATTTCTAATATTTATTGAGAAGGCCATGGTAAAAAAAGAGAAAATCGAAATAATCGTAAATGTCAAAAATTAATTTGTGAGTTAATTATGAGTGAGCCTTGTTACTACATTTTTGAAAAAAATGTAGTATAGGTTTTGCATTTTTCTAATGCACCATCGAAACCCGAAAAAAACGTCAGATCGAAATGAAAGTTATATCTATCGACTCGAGAGCGAATTTAGAAAATTCCGTCCGTCGGTCAGTCGGTCGGTCTGTCAGTCTGTCACGCTCAGCCCCCCTAATCGTTGATGTCGGAAAGTTCAGCGAATTTAGTTTGTAGAGTTAATCCCGAAATCCACACGGTGTCGAAGGCTTTCTCAATATCGAGGAGCACCATGACTGTGCTCTTCCCGAGGTTGCATTGTACCTTGACGTCATTTACGATCCTGACGACCTGATGCACAGTGCCCCTGCCCCGCCTGAAGCCGAACTGGCACTTGTCATCGATGTGGAGTTCATCCTGAGCAGCGTCTACTCTGATCAGGATAACCTTCTCTATCAATTTGGAGATCGCCGACAGCAACGAGATCGGTCGATAGCTGCCGACGAGCTTCGCGTTCTTATTCGGCTTCGGGATTGGCACGACCACGGCGCACTTCCACTGGGCGGGCCAGTGTTGCAGCTGCAGGATCGCGTTGACAATGTACGTCAACTGTACAATGCCTTTTCTCGGGAGATATTTGAGTAGTCTATACTGGACACCGTCCGAACCCGGGGCCTTGTCTAGGAGGCCTTTATAGGCCGGGAGCCCGCGTATAAAATGACTGACTATCCGGCGAACTTTGAAAATATGAAAAATGGATTGTTCTCATATAAGTTAGCAATGAATGGACCGTCAGCTGGTTGGGTAGCGGTGGGGGTGGCTGTCAAAGGGTTGAAAACACGTAAAAAAATTGAGAAAAAAACTATCCGGCGAACGCTGAAACTTATATGAGGGGAAGATTATGTTGTATAATGAAAGTAGAATATAGTCAGCTGGACGGGGGGTGGTGGATTTACCGTCAGCTGATCGATCAAACAAGCCCAAAAACACGAAAAATTTAAATTATTCGGCGAACTTTAAAATTTGAGTATAAGATAATATTTACACTGAGATTCACAAAAAACATAGTCAGCTGCAAGTATGTGTGTGGAAAAGTCGTCAGCTGGTACAAAACAGTGCTGAGTGTTGATCACCTGCGAGGCAGCGCCCATCACCTTTCTTGCATCAGCTGACGACTTTTCCACCCACGTACTTGCAGCTGACTGTGTTTATCGTTAATCTTAGTATGAATATTATCATATACCAGAATTTCAAAGTTCGCTATAAAGATTTAATTAGTAATATCAATATTAATAACTTAATGTTAGAAAACGTGCGTGCGGCACTCTCCAGTTTCTTTTTTAAATTTGAATAAGTATTCGCTTTATTATTAATATACATTATTTTATGAGAATACAAATTAATACATTCGTACATTTCAAAATTATATAGGATGATCTGCTTAGAAAATTTATTTAGTATAGTGAAAATAAAAATAAATTTATTCGGCTTCCGATAACAGATTTTCCTCACTCTCATTTTCATCAAACTCATCACTCTCTTGGTGCTCAGTGGGTGAAAGATCATTTTTCTCTTTGTCACTCGCATAAAAAAAAATAATTATTTATAAAAAATTCATTAAGATTATAATAGGATGAAAAGTGAAAAGCACAAAAAATGATATAATACCTTCAGTATTTTCGACATCTCGGATAATCATTTCCATTTATGGAGGTAATTGATCTCCATCAAACCACTTGCAAGTTAAATTTGTTTTCCTCAAGCTGTCACCCACAACCAAGGGATCTAATGTAGATGGCATTTGTTTGTGTGCGTTGTTCCAAATCGTATACATACATACACAGTTCTTAAAACGTGCTGTACAAGTTTCGATTTCGACGAAGGCGAGAGAGATGCATCAAAATTTTTGTGTGGTAACCGAAATTCGTTATCATTTTCGCTAAATTTATACACCTTAGTGAAGGTAGCTACACGAGCATCATTGACGTTTTTTATAGCTTTAAACCCATACATGAATAATTTACCAAAGGAGAACCTAAATAATGTCGTTAATATAACAGAGAAGTTTGTTTGCACGATGTATGGGTTTAAAGCTATAAAAAAACGTCAATGATTCTCGTGTAGCTACTTTCACTAAGGTGTATAAATTTAGCGAAAATGATAACGAATTTCGGTCACCAGACAAAAACTTTGATGCATCTCTGTCGCCTCCGTCGAAGTCGGAATTTGTACAGCACGCTTTAAGAACTGTTGTATGTATGTATACGATTTGGAACAACGCACACAAACAAGTGCCATCTACATTAGATCCCTTGGTTATGGGTGACAGCTTGAGGAAAACAAATTTAACTTGCAAGTGGTTTGATGGAGATCAATTACCTTCATAAGTGGAAATAATTATCCAAGATGCCGAAAATACTGAAGGTATTATATCATTTGTGCTTTTCACTTTTCATCCTATTATAATCTTAATTAATTTTTCATAAATAATTATTTTTTTTAGATGCAAGTGACAAAGAGAAAAATGATCTTTCACCCACTGAGCATCAAGAGAGTGATGAGTCGGATGAAAATGAGAATGAGGAAGATCTGTTATCGGAAGCCGAATAAATTTATTTTTATTTTCACTAAACTGAATAAATTTTCTGAGCAGATCATCCTGTATAATTTTGAAATGTACGAATGTATTAATTTGCATGCTCATAAAATAATGTATATTAATAATAAATTGAATATTTAATCAAATTAAAAAAAGAAACTCGGGAATGCCGCACGCACGTTTTCTAACATTAAGTTATCGATATCGATATTACTAATTAAATCTTTATGGCGAACTTTGAAATTCGGGTATATGATAATATTCATACTAAGATTAACGATAAACACAGTCAGCTGCAAGTATGTGGGTGGAAAAGTCGTCAGCTGATGCAAGAAAAGTGATGGGCGCTGCCTCGCAGGTGATCAACACTCAGCACTGTTCTGTACCAGCTGACGACTTTTCCACCCACATACTTGCAGCTGACTATGTTTTTCGTGAATCTCAGTGTAAATATTATATTTTACCCAAATTTTAAAGTTCGCCGAATAATTTAAATTTTTCGTGTTTTTGGACCTGTTTGATCGATCAGCTGACGGTAAATCCACCGCCCCCCATCCAGCTGACTATATTCTACTTTCATTATACAACATAATCTTCCCCTCATATAAGTTTCAGCGTTCGCCGGATAGATTTTTTTCTCAATTTTTTTTACATGTTTTCAACCCTTTGACAGCCACTCCCACCGCTGACGGTCCATTCATTGCTAACTTATATAAGAACAATCCATTTTTCATATTTTCAAAGTTCGCCAAATAGTCAGCCATTTTATACGCGGGCTCCCGGCCTATTAGAAAACCTTAACGCTGGAAGCTCGGCTCCGTTCGGAAACCGAAAGTACCCGATATAGACGTTTCAAGTTTTGCGGGAAAAATTGAATAACTCGGTAATGGGCAGTCGGATCGAGATATTTCAAAAAAGAGATGGTGCCGTTGGCAACGATCTACAGATAAGTATGCCAGAGACTATGTCGAAAAACAAATGGAAATTGATTTTTTTTGCAAAAAACTGGTTTTCTCGAAATCGGGCTAGAAAGCACGATAACTGAACCGAAGGTCCGATTTTGATTTTCAAAAATGGCGATTGTAGGGCTCGATTAAGTCTAGTTTGTGAGAAATTTGACAAAAGCGAAGTTACAAATCCTGGAAAACTTGATTTTTTTGATAAATTCTATAAATACCGAACAGTTCCCTAATAAAAATCGAAAGTTAAGTATTCCGTCGATCAATCTCTATAACCAGTATAAGGCACGGACTTTTTCGGACAAATAATCTGAAATAGAGTTTTTTCGAAAAATTAAAAATAAACGAGTTATTTACAAAGATGCATGACGACGACCGGTATATCAGAGTGGCAGTCTGATCGAAAATAAAATCGTAAGTCTGAAATCACTCCGCTGATGTTTCTGCATTTTATAATTTTCTATTTAGTGGAGCGAAAAAGAGGTAAAGTTGTGTCGTTTTTTTTTATGAGCTTAGAACAAGATCAGACACAGTGGGTATTACCAACAACATCATTTTACACATAAAAACACAAAATACGACATTTTTTAGTGGTCACAGATATTCTTATTTAAAAAAAAGTGTAAAATTTAATTTTTTTTTAAATCATGTTTTTTTGTACATCCATTGCCATATCTCAAAAATGAATTGAGCTATCGATGTGAACTTTTTTTTGTTATAAAACACACACTTAAGCGCTTCTCTCTATTCATAGGATTGCTAATAAAAAAAAATGTAAACCTGCCAAAAACGTAGATGACCCTGAAAGTTTAGAGAATACGCCATCAAATTTTCACTAAGCGAGGAACTTTTTTGTTTTTGAAAATTTTGTGTAACATGCTGTGAAGAAAATGAAGTCAATAGACTAAAAAAGTTTTTAGAAAAAAAATATTTTCATTATTAGCAATAGTTTGCTAGTTACGAATTTTTTAGTATGGAGGAACTGTCGAAGCAATGATTATGTATTGTGTGTAACGGAACTTTTCATTATTATTTTTTTATGTTTAGGACTGTTTTATCACGTTTTAGGATCTGAAAGGATAACTTATTTTTTCCAGTGACACATTAAGGACTAAGGTTGAAGGCAAAAAGGAATTAAAAATCTTAAATGGAGTATGCATTGCATTGGGATCTCGGAAACGGTGAAAAATAATATTATAGTAAAATGGAAAAAACGTTGCGCAACTAGTGGGTTAATAAAATCCGATAAACAGAAGTTTAGGAAAAGTAACAATTTTGGAGTGTTTTGATAAAAAGTAAACTATCGAGTTTTCCTTTTTTTGCGTTATTATTGGAGCTAAATAAAAAAGACGTGGCAATCTTAATATTTGTATCCGACATTTCCTTTGTCAGAGTCCCTATCCGAAACTCCCATGCATTGCTTTTTTACCCTAGATCAACACAATAACACAGGTCGACAAAAAAAAAATCTGCTCCAAGGACTAAACCTATCATGCCTTAAGTATTTTTGTATGCTGAATCCGAATTTTCCATTTAGATGTCGAGCAAACGTCAAACATTGTCAAAAAGTCGTATTTTGACGATAAAAACCGGGATTTACTCGAAGTCTACACGGTAAAAAAAATTTTAAATTGAAAATTCGGATTCAGCACACAAAAATACATAAGGAATGATAAGTTTAGTCCTTGGAACAGAACTTTTTTCTTGTAGATCTGTGGCACAGGTGCACTTTGTACACAAGTCTACAAAAAAAGAAATTCTGTTCCAATGACTAAATCTATCATTCCTGATGTATTTTTGTATGCTGAATCCGAATTTTAAATTAAAAAAAATTTTTACCGCGTAGATATCGAGTAAATCCCGGTTTTTATCGTCAAAATACGGTTTTTTTGACAATAAAAACCGGAATTTACTCGAAATCTACGCGGTAGAAAATTTTTTTAATTGGAAATTCGGATTCAGCACACAAAAATACTTTAGGCATGATGGGTTTAGTCCTTGGAGAAGAATTTTTTTTTTGTAGACCTGTGAATTGAGTAAACGTGTTATTTTCGCCTAAATTAGGTAACAAAAAATAAAAAAACATCCTAAATTAAGTCTTTTTTAATTTCCTAATTATAGTCTCTAAACGCTGTTTCCATGGCTTGTGCACAAGTTTATCGTTTTCCTCTATTACTACGCCACATAAAATTCACTCCATTTTACAATGAAACTTAGATTGCTTATTTATCTTAAATATTTTTTAAGTAGATAATCCACGCACAATTCGCACAATGACCACACGTTCTACAATATAATACAAGTGGTAATAAGAGAAAGAATATCGTTACACATTTTACTTCCACATTCAGTGGAAATATAGTATGGACAAAAATATTTTTGAAAATTTTTATTGTCCAAATAGGCTTAGAATGTCATGAAACGTCGAGATTTTAAGTTTGAGCAAAAAAATTCTGTCTGTCGGTCTGTCTGTAACTTTTTTGTGCGCACAATTACTCTGGAACCGTTTAAGATATTGACTTGAAATTTGGTACACGTACCATGTATTTTAACGAGATCTGGAACTAGATTATTCCGTTAAAGGGTTGGGGGTAAATGGAGGTAAATAGGCAAATCAAGCAAGTAAGAGTCCATAAAACTGGTATTTAGTATATATAAGAGAAGCTAAGCTCTCAAATTTTTTTTTGGCATTAACCACCCACATTACCAACTCCCACCCCGTTATTCAAGGGGCGCAAAAAATAAAATTGTCATTTAGTGTGTGTACAAGAACCAAAGGCCTCAATATTTTTTTTTACTTTATCCACCACTACTACCACCCCCCTTCCACCACCTTCAGCCTCACTATCGATGTGGCATACGTTTTATAGGTTTTTGGGGTAGACGATTTCAAATATTATATTATTAAAGTTCCATAAAAAATGATTTCCACATTCAATTTTTTTTCGTTCTGAGAGACTTGGATAGAAGATCTGGATGTGGAAGTAGTGATTCCTTGGGCAGCGGTTTTATAATTTGACCTTCGACGAAAACGAATAACGTTGATAGTACACCGCCCTGAGACTAGTTAGTTTTAGTGGACGCGGGCGTATTAATACTCAATTTCTGGAATTCGCGCGCTCTAAAAAAAATCACTGTACCTAAACTGTAAAAGACAATAAAATTTATGCTATCAAAAACTTTTTTGGTCTTTTGGCTTTATTTTCTTCGCAGCATGTTATACAAAATTTCCAAAAACAAAAAAGTTTGTAGCTTAGTGAAAATTTGACTGCGTATTTTCTGAACTTTCAAGGTTATCTAAGTTTTTAACAAACTTAAAAATGTTTTAGTTAACAATACTATACACAGATATAAGCGCTTAAGTGTGTCTTTTATAACAAAAAAAAGTTCATGTGGATAGCTCCATTCGTTTTTGAGTTATGGCATTAGATGTTCAAAAAAACATGATTAAAAAAAAAACAAAATTTCACACCTTCTTAAAAATAACAATGTCCGTGACCACTAAAAAATGTCGTATTTCATGATTTCTAATGAACATCGACCTACTTAACGAAATGGTATATACCTAGGTTTGTTCTAAGATTAAAAAAAAAACTCGAGAAGGAAGCGACTTTTCCCCTGTTTTTTACTCCACTAATAATTGCTATATTTTTCTATTTTGGTATTACACGAAATTATTTATAGGATTTTCAATTACTAAATAACAATATAACCGATACCTTTTCTGTATTTTAAAATGTAGTTTGCCTTTACTTTAGTCAATGCAAAAAGAAAAAAAGAAAAGAAAAAAAAACATGTCAAAATGTACTGAGTCATCCTACGACCCTCTGCTGAAAAGGTACTGAATCATCCCAACAGGAATAAAAAGCATATCAAAATGTAGTTTTTAGCTTCTTAAAAATGTTTCAATTTAGTAATGGTGACCAATATAATATTATTTAAACATCAAGAATTGAGGTCACTTCCGTTAAAGCCGGAAATCGTAAAAACTTGATAGATGGAAAAAGAATGTCGTTTTGGTAACATGTGACACGTGCCTAGTTCATCTCGATCCGGAAAAAATAAAGAAACGAATGTTTTTTACTTTTAGCAAATGAAAGAAGATCTTTGAATATACATATGTGCAAATTTTAATTTCTGTGCATTAGATTATGGCCCAAGACTCTGAATTGATCTAAGTCGACTAGGTTATTTTATGGTACTTTTAATATAAATTTTGTTATACCTTTCAGCGGAAAATTGGGTCTATCAACATCAAATTCAAAGTCGGCATGGAAACTGGCAGGTAATAGCAAGTCGGCAAATGCCAGCAATCGCTCGCCCTTGCGGCCCAGATTCACGATAGCCTTCTTTATGGACTTTTGATGCCCCACATTGTTTTCAATAACTTCTCCATCCCTGAGAATGGTGTCGCAACGGTCCAAAACTCTTTCGGGAGCTCCCTTCATGACCAACAAGAATCTGTCTATTTCCAAACGGTGAATTGACACCTGGTATTTATTCTTGGAATTGAATGGTATTTCGCACACCTGAAGCCAATTAAGGTTATGAAGGACAATACTTACGCACTGAAAAAACAAAACAAAATATTGAATAGTCCCAAGGAACATCGAAAAACATACTCTTGGCTATGCGTAAACACTCGAACCAACCAGACAGAATGTCCCAGATAGTCTAGATTTATTTCTTCAAATTCGAATGTTTAGAAGCAAATCATATTTCTTTTTGCCAACCTATGTGTTTAGAGTAACTCAACCCCGCTGATTCCGAAAATTTCGATTGTCATCTCGAATTCGGGGTTGAACCACCCCAAGACCACTCCTAAAGGTACATTTTTTCAATTTATCGTGAATATCTTCGTAAGAAGTGAATTGAAAGAAAAATGTCAAGAGAGTTGAAATGTAGTTTATAAAATTTTCTTTAAAATGATGTATATGAAGTTATAACTCCACTAGCTTATTAGAAAATGAGATATTTCAAAAAAAAAACAACAAAATAGTTCACCATAGTTGTTCAAAAGGATATTACTTTGCGTTACTGTAAAATATATTATGTGCAAGATATATTTAGATTTTCATTACCAAATATCTGTTCCATACATCGCTTAATTGGAATATCTACAAAAAATAATATGAAATTGTAATATTACCTAATTTCACCACAATCTACTTACGTGTCCTTTATTTGGAGCAGCAGTAAGTTCGAAACCAATCTGAACGAAAGCAGCGTTGCGTGTCATTTCTGAAGGCAAACATTCATGTTCTTCGCATTTTGCTGATCTTTCAGAAAACAGCTGCTGTGGTAGCGAGCCTCAGAAGCTATTAGATCTAACATACCTGCAATATGGAGGCGAAGTTCGTAGTTGACTTTCGCGAGTTGCTTTATTTTTTCTCCATATAAACGACATAATTTGTTTAGATCGCTCCTTTGTTTCACTCGGGCAAAAAATACATAATTTGCAATCAGGCACATTGCTTCCTTGTTGCCTCAAACATTTTCTTGATTCTCGATCTACAGTTTCCATATTTCCTGAATCAGCAGCGACATGAGTTGATTTCTTTCGAAGACGCTCATCATAGTTTTGTTAGTGTAATCCGAATAAATGATTTATGATATTTAAGATTTTTCGCACCGTCACTTTGTAAACTATTCTCCAGTTTCATTTTTTATCATATAGTATTTTCCGAAAATGTGTTACCTCAGATAAACGGGACAGTCTTTTATCTTCAACCGCGCATAAACGATCAGATTTAGTTTTCTGACACAACATACGTGCGCTAAAGTCAATAACTTCTGAGCTAAAACTAACAAGTGAATCCCTTCTAATGTCTATTCTGAAACAAAAGGAAATATTAAAACTCACGCATGACAGTTGCTTACCCCATTTGGATGCCCATGGAATTTCAAACTTTACAAAATGACGAAACTCTGAATATATTTTACACACAGTGTGAAGAAATATCCTCCTGAACAACTATGACTATTTTGTTGTTTTTTTTTTAAGTATGTCTCATTTTTGACCCCCATTGCACGCCAATGAGCCAGTGAAATTATAGCTTTATATACATCACTTTAAAGAAAATTTTATAAGCTACATTTCGACTCTCTTGACATTTTCCTCTCAATTCACTTCTTATGAAGATGTTCTCGATAAATTGGGTGGTAGGGGTGGTTTTTGGGATGGTTCAACCCCGAATTCGAGATGAAAGCCGAAATTTTCGGAATCAGCGTGATCGAGTTATTCTAAAAACATAGGTTGGCAAACCGTAATATGATTTGGTTCTAAGGCTTTTAGAAAATTGAGCCTAGACAATAGCGAAGGTGTCAAGATTAAACCAACTATCTCCCGTGCACAATTCCATTCTGCGAAACACTCTTTATCTTCAATTAATCGTAAACACGATGGAAATGTATATGAATTGTGGGATATTCCACCTCGAGAGAAGGAACAATGTGGATTGGCTCAATTTGTAGAAATATGCCAAAACAGTTCATCGAATCCAGTCCATTTAAAACTATAACAAATTAATTCAAGTCTGGAACGTCCTGGACTGGGAAACCAAACAAACCTATTGTGTCCAAATATATCTTTGGGCTCATGATCCTTTCTAAGAAAGACGCAAATAACTTATGAGGTTTTAACCTTGAATTAATTGATATGGTTTGATGTACCAGTATATGGTAGGCATTGCTGCATTTGGACCATGCTTGTTGTCATCAGCGAGAATCACATAGCTCATGGTACGGGAATATAGAATGGGAAGTGTGGGGGGTTGTGAGAAACTGCGTCAATTATACACATTTTTTTATTGTCTATATTCATATTATATTTTTCTCTTACCTCTGAACACTCTAAGTAATTTTAAATTAGCAATGGACAATATAGTTTGATGATTTCACAAACAGGAGTACGATTTCGTTCATTGTGGGCGTGTCCCCGGTGTAATAGTTTCCCCTGATCTAAACCCAATTGATCTATGTTCATTTTATTGTCAATTGTAATTACAGTTGCTTTCAATTCCAAATAATTGTAATATATTTTTTACCGCTACTGTTTGATCTACGTTCATTGCACATTGTACCTTGGGAAACCGTTTTCTTTTCTCCTCAACATTTCCTTCGAGACGTTCCATGATTTTTAAAATGGCAGATTCGCTGGCGTCTCCACTGGCCCGTCGTCTCTCGATCGGTACATCGGGTCCATCTACAAATGATGCCCTGCTGCATAAAATGGCTATGTTGCAAAGGGCCACGTATGAATCGTTATCCCTGTCCACGCTCTCGAAGTTTGTCAAAACACTGCGCTCAGTCGCGTCGTAAAACAAATGCGAGACTGTCATTTGATTTTGAGTCAGAGTACCTTAAAAGGTTATAGTCTGAATTAATATTAGATCTATTACTAAATTTGTAAAAATGGGAAGGGGGAGGCGTCAGCAGCCCACGGTTTTATTTTGCATCTTAGTTTTTATTTCTATAAGCACAAGCGTACACATACATAATATACCTTTTCTATGGAAAATAAGGATAGTCGTAGTAAAAATATTGTATGAAGTCCATCCACAAAGATTTTTTTCTTTATGCACTTTTGCATAATAGTAATTTCAAGTCATTTACAAATAGGAAGAAAATTAATGGCCCCAGCGCCGAACCTTGCGGAATGCCAACATTAATTGATCGATAAGATATGGCATGGTAAAGTTTAGGAAGACCAATAACAAGCTTGCTATCCATTTTGTTGAGATTATATTGCACCGGTTCGTGGTTGACATTTTGTACTAAAAAAAAAACGTTGACGCAAATTTCCAGGACTCAATCTTTTTACTAGAACTTAGTCCAGGCCAACCCTCACGGCCCTAACTATTTTACAGTCTACCACTCTTACTTTAACAAAAAAACCAGTGATTCAAATAAAACATTTTTTAATTAACATCTTTTCGGATTCACCGATAATTTGGAATTTAAATGGGGATTCTGATTGCTTATCTGCATGAAGTTGGTACATCGCAAGGAACCTGCAAGGCATACATATCTAAATCCTTTAGGATATCTGTTATACAGAAAACTTTTTCTTGTTTGACTTGTTCTATGTCGGCAAAGCAAAAGAGTGCAAGTGCATTTTTTCCGATAATGAGTTAGTTACAGATGTGGAAATCCAAAAGTCCAAATTGTTTGGTAGGAAAATGGTACAAGTGGTTTTCTATACATTAACGCCATTTATGAGGTGGTGAAATTACTATGTTATTGAAAGGTATTAAATGGAGCAGGTAGTTTTTTCTGTTTTTCAATTTGGCGGCAAAACGATACAAGTGCATTAAAAAAAAACTATAGACTTTCAAAATTTCACTATTTTACCCCAAATTCGTACGTTTTTGCTATCAACTGTTGAAGAAATATATAATCAAGCATGCTTCCAGAGTTTTTGAAAATATAAAAATTTTAAAGCTAGTTTTTTCCACATTTATTTTTTTGTACTTATATCCTTTTGCTTCTAACCCCTCGAGTTATGCTTGTGCCTTATTAGTTGGGAAAATACACATAGCAGAACGAAGGAGCGGGGAGAGTAGCGGTAGCCTTTGTCGGTCGTGTTTATTCCCTTTGGCTGTTTTGTCGGCAAGATTTTCGATGACCCGCCTTACCCCTCTGACCCTTCCACAATATCTCTTGCCACTACTATACCTGTTTTATCTGAACATATTACATTACATGCGCCCAAAGTCTCAATGCACTCCAGCTTTTTTACCAAACAATTCTTCTGTGCCATCCTCTTAGCGGCAAGGCTCATGCAAGCCGTCAAACAGACAGGAAGCCCTTCTGGTACGTTCGCTATCACGATGGCTATGAAGAACGTGAAACTCTTGAAGAATCCATAGCCCATTATTAGCGATACTATAAAGAATGCTACTCCGATAGCTACGGCAAGATAGGTAATGACCTTGACAAAGTGGTTCAGTTCCTTATGAATGAGTGTTTCAGTTTTTTCTATCGACGAAGTTAGACCCGCTATTCTACCTAAAATACACAGAGGGGGGTATAAATATTAAGGCTCAATAAAATAAGAAGTAAGCAAGGTTACAAAATATGGAGAAAAATGTGGAACCTATTTCTATAGAGAGAAATAGAGAGAGATAAATCTTTTGACAAATTTTGTACAATGTTGTGGAACAAGGTCTTGTTACATTTTTAAAGTAATTGTAAAGTTAAAAAGCAAACGTTACACAATTTTATATATTTTAATTGTGGACAATTCCTGTAAAGAGTGGCCCTAAAAATAGTCCGTTTGGGAGTCCGCAAATTTTCGGTTGATTTGTGGTCCAAATGATACCTTATGATAAGTTATTAATCAAAAAAATGAGGTTGAGCATAAGAAAGGTTTCAGAGATATAGAAGGTCAATAGATTAGATTTGGTTGTATTATTATTATCGTAACACATAATAAGGATAATAATAACAATGATAATAATATATAATAATAATAAAAATAATACTTCCTTTACCACGTCACGGCACTAATATACAAAAATGTTTTTATTTTTTATGGTTTTTTGTTTTTTTTTGTATTGTTTTTCGATTTTCTGCTTTTTTTGTTTTAGATTAGTTTTTAATTTATATTTCATGAGTTATTGTTTCTTTATGGCCAATGATATATTACATATATCTAGAAGAATTAATATATGGTAATGCTTACTGCTGCGAAAACGAGATTTCATATAAGCTTTAATTAATATGGGCTTTTTGATTGTGATACCATATTTAGCATAATCTAAAGCTGCAGTTGGATGCTTAGGTGATGAATTGAATTTTTGCACAAGAAAAATTAAATTAATCAGTTTGATGCCATTATTTTAAAAGTTTGCACAATTGTCTTACATAAAGATGATCATTTTAATTGAGGTTGTCAAAAATATTTGAAGCCAAAAATGCTAGATGGAGCTAGCGACTTGATTTTCAAGTTGTTGCTTTAGGACTAGCCTGATAGGGTGGACAGAGGTCGCGGCCGCGCCGTAGCGATGAACAATATCGGGTTACCACCAAACAGCCTTTCCGGTTCGGTGAAATCATCCCCACCAACATGAGTCGCGGTCAAATAACCGAGATTTGTCTTTCTTGACTTCGAAAGAGCCTTCGACAAATTCTGGCACTCTGAACTGCTATACAAACTCCTTGTATCGTCAAAATGATACAGTCATACATATCCTTGCCGTGACAGTTAACCAGGCGTACTCTCTTGTTAACCCAATTTCTCTGGAGTCCCTCGGGGCTCAGCACTAGGACCAGTACTATTTAACCTATATATAAACGATATCCCGACACCGACAGACTGCAAAAACACCCTGTGTTTATATGCAGACGGTAATAATACCGACCGGCATATTTTACACGATAATGTAAAAAACCAGATAATAATATAAAAATTACCAACCAGGAAGTAGACAGGAATGATAAAATTGATTACTTGGGGCTTATCCTGGACAAGAAGTTACACTTTGTGGATTACGGTTAACAACCTGGGCAGAAAATACGTTGTCCGTATTAGGGCGATGTACAGCGTTCTAAAAAATTCCCCTCCGCATTTAGCCACTCTCTTTATAAAACATGCCAATTCTAAATTACTCTTCTCCCATCTTTTATCCTGTCCTACCATGTACACAACAACAACGTATACAAGTATTACAAGATAATTCGTAAATTATCGAGACTTGTTCTTAACTGACAAGAAGGCATAACATATCTAGAAGTTACGCTAAATCTTAAATTAAATACAACTAATATATTAGCTCAAAAATTGGAAAGTGGACCTATCCTAACCTATCCATCCCCAATCTGCTATATAACACAAAAAACAAGAAATTAATTGTAAGCAAATCTTTCAAAAAAGAGTGTCACTGGCTTCTGTACTAATATAATACAAAGGAACCAACAACTATTCTAGAGCACAACAACCAAAAATATAACAACCACTTAATTAACTTATCCAATTATATTAATACTAACAATTAACCTACAACTAACATAAACAAAAACACCGATAGCCTCAGAGCAAGACCTTCTACGATAATCGACAATCCAGGGCAAGCATCAAGTTTGTATGGAAACTCCCATGCATCGACACTTACCATCATCACTTTGATCAGTCTACTGCACGTAGACGAGAGCCAAAAAATTATATTGTGTAAAATAATTTATAAAATTGACAAAGAAGATATATATACAACTTGTGGATTTCACATTCAAGATCCATTTTCAAATTTCACACAAATTGTAGAAACTAACTTAATCTTCAAAGAAACCATTCGTTCCTATCATATACCATTGATCTAAATCTGACCAAGCTAGAATATCAATAGGAAGTTCAGACATTTGTTCCATAAGTGAATTAAGAATATTGTACTTGCATGCAATCATAATCCTTTGAAAAAAATCAATTTGTGTGGTCTGTAAAGGCAAAGCGTTGTCTCATTATAGAAAGCTATTTCCCTGCCGTTAGAAATTTTATTTTTAATGCTTTTCTTTGGCAGGTATTGGTCGTTAAGTATACAGTAATATTATTAAATTACATTTAAGTGACAACATGAATATAATAAAAATTTTAATAAAAAAATCTGCAATTTAATCAGAGTTAAAAATTGTGCACTGGTTTGTAATCTATACACGGAGTTCCATAAGTAATGACATATTCTTCAACGGTATATTCCAGTAATCAAAATATGAAGATTGACTTTAGTAAAATATTACTAGTTAACAAACGTATACAAGACGTTAACGATAAAATATCAAAATAATAAAATAAAAACTATTTGATTAGATGACACAATTTATGTATTAATGGACATTGTAATATATTCATAGTATATTTATTTATTTTTATTTTTCATTTTATTTATTTATTTATATTAATATTTTAATATATTTTATTGTTTACCTACGATCACTACTGTAAATAGTAAAAAACACTACCTGCCATCTATGTAAGTTGAATTTTATATATTGTAAACAAAACGCCCTGTAAACTAATCGCACGGTAAACAAAACGCACGGGACACGCAAATATAGGTGGCTTAGTTTGCTGACGCGGGGTTTAAAAAAACAAATTCGCCTACGTAATTTTCAAACGCTGTCAAAACTGACATAATATTTGTTGAATAATATTGTTGACAAGTAAACTAAATCCAGATTTTATTAAATTAATAAATAAATATGATCGTAGGTAAAGTATAGTACATAGTTGTAAAGCAATTACGCACTCATGGAAATACGCACTCGCCGCTACGCGGCATCCTGCGTAACTTTTCCATTCGTACGTAATATGCGTCTTACAACACTCATTACGTAATATACTATTATTTTACACTACCTTCAAGCAGTGGTACAGGTCTTGAACATATAACATCCCAAAACATCATTTAAATTTTATGTATACGATAATTAGTAGGCAACTTTCTGCAACTATTACAAAATGAAATTTTAAAAACAAAGAAAATGTGCCTTTTTCGGCCCACTCTATTAAACAATGTGTCCCACTTTTCATGGAGCCCCTCATATCTCGCTCATCTGATATTCGAATATTTTGAAGAATATATACCTATAAAGTGAGTCTTTAGACGTTTGACATTTGATTTTAGCAAGAGGCGTTCGATTCTAGGATGGAAAAAAAATTCAAAAAAAAACTAGTAAAATATTCTTAATAAGCACCTTTAGAAACCCCTTTGTACAAGATTACATCGTAATGGGTTCAAAGGTGTTTGAGATAGGGGCCGTGAAAGAAGCAATTTTTTGAACTAAAAATAATTTTTTTCTGTAAAATGGATTCTGAAATGAAAAAAAATATTCTTCATTTTTTGTTCAGAAAAATGCATTGTAATAATTTGAATCGATTTTACAACAAAATAATTATTTTTTGAATAAAGCAAAAATTCTCTTTTTTTTAAATCGCTCTCTCTGTATGCATGTTTAAAGGCTTTGAAAATGTCTACAATTTGATGTACCCATCATGGTCATCGCTTCAAAAATAAAAAAGTTACAAGTCTGGGGAGTTTTAAGTGGCGCACCCTGTACATTCACCACCAAAATTTCAAAATATTCGGATATCACATGAGTGAGATATGATGATAGCTCCATGAAAAGTGCATATTGACTGGAGTATATATTTATGTAGTCCGCAATTTTTAACAGAAAAAAAAAATACATCCTACATTAAAACTTATCTGTAACCTATAACGGTGTCGTCTCCACATTTAATCACAATTCCTGTGCCAAACCCTTGCAGGACACTAGTGCTGTAAAAGGCCAGGTTCATAGTTTCAAGTGGATCGATATCGGTGCACTCGGAGCTCCGACTTAGCGGATGTGATTCACCAGTTATAGCACTATTATCTACTTTCAAATTTTGAGCCTCGACCAACCTTATATCTGCCGGGACTATGTCGCCCGATCTGACTTCCACCAGGTCACCTTGAAAAAATAAAATTCTGTATTATAGTTAGTGTTAATTTAAGATTACGGTGGTAAACTTCATAATCTTAAAAATAGTCAAATGTTCTTGCGGAGTGGGTTTCAAAATGCTCCTAACGGAGCTACGGGGTTGCAAATGTGCTCTGGACACAATTAATTGTTGAAATCGTAGAAATTAATTTTTTTGAAAAATTGACGTCATTATTTCAGTACTTTGTGTTACGTAAGTACAATTGTATTCTTGAAAACAATTGTAGGAAATATTTCTTTTGATATTAATGGGAAAAATTCTTGATGGTTTTGACGGGAATTTGAAAATTTTCTTAGAAATTTTATTTCTAGGTTATGTATACAGTTCTTGATGTTAATTTTGGTTAAATTAAGAGATATAATTTAGATAATAATATATTGTTTGTTTATTACCGCCTTCCATATTGCCTAAAAATTGTTTCTTTATTAAAACAATACAAAAATAAGTTAGGAATTATTTTATATCTTTTAATAAAATTAAAAATTACCAGTATAAAAAGACAAAGAAAATTTACAAAGAAATATTAATCTGCAAAATATAAACACCAACAAAATAATGTCATCCAAGATGCCATCGGTGCTTCCGCTAAGAGATATACAAAAAATATTAAAAGCAGTGGCGGCTGGTGAAATTTCAAATTTTTTTTTCTCGTCTGTGGCGCATGGAACCCATACGAAATATGGGAAATAACATCTAGAGAAGCACTTCTCTAACGACCTCTCAAAAATTTTGAAAAAGCAGTTTGCGAAAATTTTTAAAATTCGGTTGCCACCTCTGTCTAGGGACTTCTGTTTATTTATTTTTTTTTAGTCAGATACTGTGACGTGCTTACACCCTTTTGTAAACACCCTGTATCGTGGGTTCGGAAATTATAACAACCAGGGTAACACTAAACACTAATTTATTAACTTACTTAATTAAAACAATAACTACTTGGCTAATAACACACTGTGTACTACTTGATCACTTTACTCTCTTCTGATCTTATTGCTCTTGCTATCTAAACTGAACTTTTCACTGTGTTTACTCTCTGACCATTTCAACTGACAATTAGTACTGCACTAACTTCTCCCCTTTTGGTTTACTCCATGCCTTATATACCTAAAGATGATAGATCTAGAAGCTTCTCTGATGACATCACCATACTCTAGACAGTTCCAGAACAGATATGTCATCACTCTAGACCTTCTAGTAAGTTCTTTCCACATTCAGACATCCGAACTACTGAATTCTGTGCCTACTTTTCAGTGCAACTAACATAACCTTAAATCTTAAGGGGTTGCAACATATTACAATACATTTGACTTTTCATAGAAATACAATAGGTTTTGGAGTTTATGGAAATATTTTCATTATTAACTGAAATACAATGAACTGAAATTTTGTAATTTACAATTTAACAAATTACAACATTTTCACTGATTAAAAGTCCAATCTTCTCCTTAACAGTTGCAAATACTAGTACAGACTTCGCTTCAGAAGAAGACCACGATAAGATCGTTGAAACGTCAAGCATTCAAAATATTCAACGCAGAAAAAAACTCGAAAACCAATCTACAAGTTACTAGTGCAAATACATAAATAAGTTGACATACGTTCCATTGCCATTTTCACCGGAACTTGATTCCTACAAAGTTCAAGAATGGAAATTCTGTTGACTTGTCGATTCGTATGAGAATTCTAGCAAGAAATTTTATCAAGATAATTAATTTCTACGATTTCAAGAATTGGACCTCTGTTGGGGGGACCCTTACATTTCTGAATAACTTCAAAATGGTTTCTCTGAGCTTAAACATGTTTATTAGTCCAGTCAACGAAAGAGTTGTAGAGAACATGGAGGAGGGGAGAATTTTCCTCTTCAGTAATGTGTTGGGGGTAGTTAGGAGGTAAACATATCAAAAGTGGGGGGAAAAGGGGGAAAGGTTCCTTTTTTCGATTCTTCGCTTATAACTCGGAAACGATGCGTCGTACGGAAAAAGGTAATCTATGCAACATAATTAAATTTCCTACAAGAATGTCTATATTCATTTTTTCCTATGTGTTATAGTTTACGAGATATTCACCAGCCGAAACAGATAATTAATAAATAAATTAGTTAGGTACCTTGAATATTTCTATCAAAGCGCCTGCTAATAAATCGCAATCACAAAATAATCTTCATTTTACAACACTCGACGTATTTACTAACGTAATATTTTGTCAAAATCTATACATTTCCTTAAATATACAGTGTGACTCACTTAAAATGACTATAACTTTTATTTTTTTCCGATTTGAATCAAATATTACTCAAATATAGGAAAAATTAGGATCTTCTTATCACCAGAAAAACATTCGCCTGCTACAAAAACAAAGCTACCTGCGGTACCAAAATATACTGAAAAAAAAATAAAAATCATATTAGTGGGTTTTGAATTTAACGTATCTCACGTAACTGAGGATCCCCTTTGTCAGATGAGCTTATGTATGAGAAATCCCCTATCAATAACCTAATCAAATTTTGGTGTATGTACTTTTGTGTGATCCGATGCATTTTTTAGAATTTTTAACATTCAAAATGTTTTTGGTTTTTCCCGCATATTTCGATACGGCAGGTGGCGTTGCCTTTGTAGCATGCAAATGTTTTTTAGTCTTAAGTAGATACTAATTTGCTCTATACTTGAGTAAAATTTGATTCAAATTGGAAACAAAATAAAAAAGTTTAAGAGTGTCTTCATTTTAAGTGAATCACACTGTATATTTAAGGAAATATATATATTTCGACAAAATATTACGTTAGTAAATACGTCGAGTGTTGTAAAATAAAGATTGTTTTGTGACTGTGATTTATTAACAGACCATGGTAAACCGCTTTCATATAAATATTCAAGGTACCTAATTAATTAATTTATTAATTATCTATTTTGGCTGGTGAATATCTCGTAAACTATAACACATAGGAAGAAAAGGAATACTCACATTCTTGTTTATGTTTAATTTTGCATAGATTACCTTTTTCCGTACGACGCATCGTTTCCGAGTTATACGCGAAGAATCAAAAATAGGAGCCTTTCCGCCCCCTCACCCCCTGAATCGGCGGGGCTGGGAGCGGGGACTTTTAGTATGTTTACCTCCTGACTACCCCCAACACATTCCTGAAGGGGAAAATTCTCCCCTTCTCCGTGTTCTCTACAATCCCCTTTTGGACATTTATTCATTAGACTATATTGGCTGTACAGATATAAAGAGCCTAGCACCTAAGGGACGGTATTTTCGTTTTTTAATTTTATGATCTATTTTTTTATATATATATATATATATATATATATATATATATATATATATATATATATATATATATATATAAAAATACTGTTGAAGTTTCATACAGCATAGTCAATTTTACGTAACAGGGATACAATTTTTAAATGTTGATAAACCGCCCTGTTTTCGAGAAAACCTCAACGTAAAAAAATTGCATTAAGCAGTTATTAAGGATAGCCATTGTACAATGGAGGCCAATAAAGGTCCCGTGGGTCCATTGGAAACTGCTAACCCTGACCCTTTTCTAGAGCGTATCAAGTGACACATCGTTTGAGAGCTCTGTTCGTGGGGAATACAATATCTTTTTAATTTTCTAAATGTTCCAAGAGAAGTGATAAAACAATAAAAACTCACATTTTAAGTCTGTTTAATGTTTAACCCATCCCTTACAACTTGTAACATTTACGGTCGGATTTGCCTAATCTCATGGCTAATACGTTGCTACAAGTCTTCCTATTTAGGAAAGTTTCTTCTAAAGAATGACGACTGGTCACAGTATAGTGCAGTGGACCTCCTATTTGAGAATGGTCTCCTGCTACCAGCCACCCCACATCATGCTGCGAGACGCAGACCTGGACTTGGTCCTGCCCCCAGGGACCCAGACGGTTGCCATCGGCGATTTCAACGCCAAATCCCCGGAATGGCACAGTAGGATTACAAACACTCGAGGACGAGAACTACTGCGATTCCTGGGACGACAGGGTGGCAACCTGCTGATCCTTGGGCCGGAGGGACCGATCCATGACAATGGTGTAACCAGGCCGGATGTCCTGGACATTGCGATGCTGAAGGAGATGCTCCTCGAAGCAGAAATCACCGCCATGATGGAAGGTTCCACCGAACACAACCCCATTCCCCTAGAACTAGGAGAAAAGGACGGTGAGAACACGACAACTTTCATCAAAAGGAGGACGGACTGGGAAGTGTTCCGTGCAGCACTGCAAAGGGACATTGCACAAATTCCCAGACTAGAAACCGAGGCGGACGTAGAGAGGGCCATCACCTCCCTGGAAAACCAGATCCAGGCGGCACTGAGGGAAAGTACCACCGAGACGGAAACGAGACGAGCATCAGCGCCGATGGCAAACCTCCCAGAGGATACCAAGCAGCTGATACGGAATAGACGAAGTGCGAAGAGACGGGCCCAGAGGACCAGACTCCCGGAAGACAGGAGACACTACAACACCCTGAGCCGGAGAGTCAAGGCTGCCCTTCAGGAACACAGACAAGAAGGGTGGCAACGCCACCTGGAATCCCTGGACACACAGGACAGGAGCATCTGGGCCACCCAACGGGCAGTGCGAAACCGACGGACTCCCATGCCCCTGATCCACGGAGAGAATGGTGTTGTCTACACTCGCCAGGAAAAAGCCGAGGCTTTTGCTGACAGCTTGGAACTGCAATGTAAGGAAAACCAACTCGATGATGAGGGCGAAGACTGGGAGGACGACGTGAGACGCAGGGTACGTAGGATGAACCGTCTGCCAGATGAAGACCACATCCCTCCGACCACCCTAGAGGAGGTCAAGGAGATCCTAAGGAGCCTAAAACCCAGGAAAGCTCCAGGATGTGATGGCATTGGGAACATCGCCCTCAAGAAGCTGCCCAGGAAAGGAGTAGCGGCGATGGTCAACATCATCAACGCAATGTTGAGATTGAGACACTTCCCCTCCGGGTGGAAAAAGGCCGACGTCATAGTCATCCCGAAGCCAGGTAAGAACCTAACGTTTCCCTCCTCTTACAGGCCAATCAGTCTACTCCCAGCGATGAGTAAGGTAGCCGAACGAGTCATACTCAAGAGGATAGCCGAGAAGACAGAAGAACTGGACGTCCTCCCAGATGAGCAGTTCGCCTTCAGGACAGGGCACTCCACCGAACTCCAAGTGCTCCGCCTCACCGAGGAGGTCACAAAAGGGTTCAATCAACGACAGGTCACGGCAGCGCTGTTCCTGGACGTTGCTATAGCCTTCGACAGGGTCTGGCACGATGGTCTCCTAGCCAAAATGATGAGTATGGGTTACCCCATTGCACTCGTCAAGCTAGTGAGATCATACCTCCACAGGAGACAGATGAGGGTGAGGATCGTGGACAAGGTGTCCACGTACAGAACAATGGAGGCAGGAGTCCCCCAAGGCTCAGTGCTCTCCCCGCACTTGTTCTCCATCTTCACATCCGATCTACCTCGGACGGAGAGGACCTCCATGTCCCTCTACGCCGATGACACAGCCCTGACAGCCAGATCCTGGAACGCCAGGCTAACCACCAGAAACCTCCAGGAGGCGGCCACCCTCCTAGAGGACTGGTGCAACAGATGGAAGGTAGCCGTCAACGCCGAGAAGAGCAAGGCGGTCCTCTTCAAGAAGGTAAGAAAACAAAACCCCACAAGTCACGTCTCCATGTTTGGTGAAGACATCCAATGGCACGATACCGCCAACTACCTTGGCGTGATCATGGACAAAGGCCTGACATGGAGAAAGAACACGGAGGCCATCGTCAAGAAGGCCAGGAGGACGAGAGCCCTAATCTACCCGATGACGGGTAGACAGAGCAGACTCAACCTGAGGAACAAGCTCACGCTTATCAGGTCCCTCATCCGGCCTCAACTGACGTATGCTTCGGTAGCTTGGGGCTACCTCCAACAGATCCAGAGAGTGGAGAACGTCGCCCTCCGAACAGCAGTCGACGCACCCTGGTTCGTCCGCAACGAGGACATCTTCAGGGACCTGGACTACACCCCAGTCACTGAAATCATCAAGCAGAGAGCCAGAAAGATGTACGCCATTGCCGAGGAGCATGGGAACCCACTAGTCAGGGAGGCTACTGACTGTGACCCAGCAGATGCTCCGAGGCACAAGCGGTCGAAGGTGCAGCTTCTGGATAACGGGTGAGTATGAGAGACATACCACCACCCGATGTTCCACCCCCACGGAAGAGACATGACGATCACCCAACCACCCACCCAAGACCCTGCGGGTACCGGACAAAAGACCGTCCAGTACTCGTAGTCACCCTGGCTCCGGGCAGACCAAAAATGCTACCAAAGCAGTTAGGTCTGCCCTTCCTCGAGCTACACAGCTCATCCTTACCCTACCGATGATCCGGATGACAGGATGCCTCTTGGCACCTTGTGTACCGGCAGTCACTCCCGCCACAAAACCCAAAACACCCAACTGACCGATGACTACCCCCCCCCCCCGGGGGGGGCAAACAAGCTGGCGAAGAGCAGAAGACGAAGACAGAAGAACGCCAGAAGAGGCCTTAGCCAGCAAGGTCCAACGAGCCAGGACCCAGGGAGGTGGACCGAAATCGTCTGCACCGCTCACATTTGTAAGTGGGTACGACGTAAAGTAAGTTCGCCCGCCCTGCACGAGGCTGGTCCCCGGTCTACACCGATGCATTGGGGTAAAGGGCAATAGTCCTGCCCGGCCCCAGTCATCCGAGACCGACATCTTTAGCCAAGAATATTGGCGTAGTGTCTTGATACCGAAAACTTTCGTTGAGTAAGTTAGGATTTAAATGATTTGGAAAGCCGCTAAACGTGGAACGAGATGTTCTTGAAGAAAAGTAAGATATGCTGGTCCATTAGGATTTTTGTTGAAGAATATTGACCCTATTACTGGATCACTGATTATCCCAATCCGCACAATTACTTTTTGAGGGCACTGAGCAGTGGCGGATCCAGGGGCACAGGGGTATGTGCCCCTCCCCCTGTCGTATATTTTGGTATTCGTTTTTTATTAAATAATAGTGGTTCGTGAACAACAATATTAATTGTTACTGCACTATATATACATACTGCACGTGCCCCCTCCAGTCGTTTATTTTGGCAAAAGGCCAGAGCACGAAATGTGATTTTTCATTTGTGAGTGGAAAATATTCTTGTGATTTCCTGCCCCCCGCGCTCACTGAAAATACCAAATTTTCGCTTGCGGCGCATTTTTAATGGTTGTGCCCCCCTGTTAATTTATTCTGGATCCGCCGCTGGCACTGAGTTTGATTTTTTCATATTCAATGAGTGTCATCGTCAGCCCAATAACGATAGGTCTGCCGATTAACTTCACCATTTAAAGTGAACATAATTTCGACAGGAAAAAGTAGTTCCAGAGATATATGTTTAGGCTTAAGAGTCCATTTGTTCGAGATGTTCAATTCTGTGATACATCTGCATTTTTTGAAAATTCATTTTTGTGTTTTAATGGATTTTCTGGACAGTGGTATGGTCCTTTTGTGACGGGCTAATTGCAGAGATGAAGTTATTGGATTCTCTTGAACAATACGTTCAACTTCGTGGTCTCCAACAATTTCGTTGTCTAGGCACATTCCACATGTGACCTAACTCCCAGTATCCTGACTCAATCTTATTAAATTTGGTTAATACGTGGCAATTCTGGATGCTTTTGTCTAAATAGTTGGAAAACTTCAATTTGAGTTCACCGTACTCCATCATCATTATCATCTCGATATGAAGAGCTCCGTTATAAGCTATTTTTTTAAAACTAATTTTACAGAACTTGTAAACTCATAAATGACACGTGAAAACTATTGCAGTTTCTTTAGGCAGAATATAAAGAAGTTTCTGAAAAAAAAGTTGCGATAAAAAGACGCGACAAGATAAGAAATGTCCATTATTAACATTTTTTTTTATAACAAAGAGCATTTAAAAGAATATGCACATTTTGAACATCTCATACATTAAACGGAGTTTAACATAAAATGTAAGTTTTTATTTAAAAAAGAAATGAAGATAAAAAATAATAGTATTGAAATTACCTAGCACTATTTCTTCACTTGGTATAACGTATTTGTCTCCACTTCTGATGACAGTGGCAAATTTCGGAATCAATTTTTTGAAGCTCTCCATTATGGCGTTACTTGTCGACTCTTGATAAAATCCAAAGAATCCAGTGAATAAAATTACTGATACTAAAACTATCGCTAAGAAATAAAAGAGAATTAATTATCGGTCTTATTAATACTTGACAAAAGTAATACTGTGGAAACTTTCAATGCCTGAAACCACCTGAAACGTCTGAAAGCATCATGCACATTAGGAGGATGTGCCGTTTTACAGAAAATTTCACATTTTTGTCTTATTTATTTATTTATTTATTGCATGCACTGTACAACAGGTGTTGATTACAGGGGTCTACAGACGATCTAACAATCCAGTAGACCTTCTCGGTACACTTTGAAAATTGCCACGCGAACTCGCTGGTCTGCCAACATTGTCGGTACGCTTTAAGGACGCTGGAATTCCAGCAGATCAGCTCACTTTTACGAGTTGTTATGACAATTTTCAAAGTGTACCGAGAAGGTTGGTTGGTTGGGTGGTTGGATCGTCAAACTTACACTTGTTAAGCCTGTAAAAAATATCGGCATCTTTGGCGGTGCGGTATGGTACGGCGTGTTTGATGGTCAAAGGCGCTAACATTTTTTGAGTCATTAGTAGACCTGAAGACAACTTAAGTTAGTATCTATCCAATTACAAAATAGGAACAAAATAATACAATACATCATTTAGATATAATACAAAATATACAATAAAATAGAAACAAAGCGAAAAGAAAACAATAAAAATAACAGTATAATAAAATTGCTACTACTGTGGTTTATAGGCATTCTAATATTTTCCTAGAAAAATTGTCGTCTCTACAACTGTTGTTTGTCATTGAAAGCCAATTTCAAACGCAATGTTTCAGTGTTTGATTTGGTCTACTTCACGACTATAGGTATTTGTAACTCGGAAGAGTAAATACAAAAGTCATATTCGAACTACAAAAGTCACTATAATAAACAATATTCTTCGATCTATCTATGCGATAGATCAATGTGCCCAGGAACCCAGGAATGCCTAAATAGAGGCACCCGAAGGGCAAAGATCTATATACTTTCAGTTACCCAGGCAGCACTAAAGGCTCTCAGGTCCTATACCTTCGAGTCTAAAATTGCCTGGGAATGCAGACAATTAATCTCTGAAGCAACTGGCAAAAAACAACAAGGTTACCTTGATGTGGGTGCCAGAGCATGAGGGAATAGAAGGCAACGAATTGGCCTCGCAAGAAAAAAGGCTGAAGCCCCATTTTTTGGGCCGGAACCGTTCTGTGGCTTATTTAAGGGACACATAACGGAGGAGGTTCTAAAATGGGAAAAAGAACGAAAGAAGTCCTATTGGAGGAATACTCCAGGCCAAAGAAAAGCGAAAAGATTTATAACCTATTCAACAAGGAATGCCACAAGGCTTTTCGAACTTGAAAAGTCCCACCTAAGGCTGATCATAGGCCTTCTAACTGGCCATTGCTTGAGATATCATCTCAAGAACATGGGGATGGCAGAAGATGACAACTGCAGATACTGTGAAGCTGCAACTGAGACTGCGGGGTACTAATCCGCATTAGGCTAAAGTACCTAGAAGAGGTGGAATTAACGCCTGAAGACATAGGGAAATTAGCTCCCAGGAAAATCACAAGCTTTGCAAAAAGTCTTGGAATCCTGGGCAACAATTAGTTGTAGGGTAAATCACAAAAGATCTTTTAGGTCGAGGTGAAGAAAGGCCAACTCGGGGCCAAGCGACCTCTTAAACAATCTACAATCTACAAGCAATATTCTTATAAACTTTTTACGACATATTTGAAATATTTCATATTTTAATGTTAACAATTGTGCTTAAAATTGTACAAGCTAATGAATTTATATATTTTTTGCTTGTCGAATTGTACAAAAAGAGTTAAGAACGCAAAACTAATGACTCGCGTGCAAGTGCTTCGAAGAGCTGATACGTCGAAACATGCATCAAATATATGCAACAGCATTATGTAAAACTGGGGTGGTATTAGCCAATCACAGGTGCTGGTTTTAACGCGAAAAATTTGAATGGTATATTGTGTATTTAGGTGTGAAAGCAATACATTCCCGGACGAAGATGCAAATTGTTGCAACAAGCATCAAAGTCCGGGAATGTGCTTTCACTCCGAAGTACATACAGATTCGGAAAGTGTTGGTTTTGGTATTGCACTAGTTTCAACGACTTAACCGACTGCAGAGGGGCAAAGCGTGACACGCCCCATCATGTACATCATTCCGCAAATTCCGCAGACAGAGCTGCCCGCGCACATGTGGTGGGGCAAACAGGCGGCACGATGTACGATGTGTTATATGATAAAAAAGAATAGGCTAGTTGCTTCGCTCTCGCTTGCTCTTATTGCCATAACTAAATGAATACATTCCGAACCTGTATACTATTTTTTCTGAAATCACAATCAATATTATTATAAATTAAGGAATTTGTATTAATGAATAACATTCCTTCATTACAATCTAACTGCTTACTAATAAATGCAATTTTAATGTCAGTTGGCTTTTCTGCGTGTATTTATTTACTGTCTAAAATATACATAAAAAACCGTACGGGAATGTTACTTTCCCGGCCTAGGCCGTGAATAGTATATTGTGTATTTAGGTGTGAAAGCAATACATTCCCGGACGACGAAGCATTGAAGTCCGGGAATGTGCTTTCACTCCGAAGTACACATACTATTTTTTCTGAAATCACAATCAATATTGTTATAAATTAAGGACTTTGTATTAATGCATAACATTTCTTCATTGCAATCTAACTTCTTACTAATAAATGCAATTTTAATGTGAGTTGGTTTGCCTGCGTGTATTTATTTACTGTCTAAAATATACATAAAAAACGTACGGGAATGTTGATCGTTGCTTGGCAACGGACCTTTTCCGGTCTGTTTTCTGATAGTTTCTTAGCAACTGACTAAAATACTGGAATTGTGCATTTTTCGATTTGAAATCGCACCGAAAATGTAGACATTGCCGGTCGATTTCAGAAAAACGCTTTTTTTAATTAAAAACCAGACAATAGTGATTAATATCAGATTTTTGACAACTAGTAAAAGACCAATCAAAAAACGACGGGACATGAAAGGAAAAATCAAGGGGAATGACTGCATGTTTGGGAAAATAAAAAAATATGCATCCTTTGTACTTTTATGAGGTACTGAATAAGTTATTGCACAACAGAACGTGTCTCCTGTTGATGAGTCTTTTATTTTACTTTTACCGTTTTACAGGGCAATTCAAAATGATTCATTCGATTTCACATTATCATATTTATTAGGTTTCCAAACAGTAACAAGACAAATACAATAAACAAAAATATAACTGTCCAAGTCTGATTTCACTCATTATAAGACTACATGCGCTTGGGTTACGGGCCACGCACGATGTCGAGGCGATAATCGAACTCCTCCGGTTTAGCATGCCTTTGTCACCGTCTCCAAGGCAGTACAAATGCGTTGTTTGGGCTCATTTAACGTTGTGACCAAAAAAGCATTGTACACTTTGTCCTTGATGTCAAGAAGTCGCAAGGTGAATCAGGTGACCGAGGCGGTCAGCCGTAGAGCATCATGTCTTCGGGGCTATTGCGACCACTCCAACGATGAGGAAGCATACTGTTAAGTAAATCGCGAATCTCTATTTTTCAATGACGCGGCTCCCCTTCTTGTTGAAAAATGTACCTGTCAGAATCTTCGTTCATTTGGTGAATTAGCCAAATCTGTAGCATATCTAGGTAAGTGTGTTACCAAAACGCTTTGTTGTCGCGTCGCCATTTGAGAAATGACGTGTTCCGCGCATACATGGATGGTGTGACGACATCTAACTGTGACAACCGTAAACTCGGAGAGTTGTTCTTCTGTTTTGTGTATAGAAGTCATTATTAGGTTGACAGGTTTCGAATTAGGCTAATGTGAAATCAGATGAATCTATTTCAATTACTCTGTATAAGATATAACAAAATGATTTCCTCCCAAGTGTATTACTCAAGTGTTTTTATCATTATGACTACTTCAGTGTATGTTTAATATTGGTCGAACATCATTTCATGAAATATTTACCTAAATATAGTGAGTCTTTAGGTGTTTCCGTTGGTGCCTGACTGTAATTCATTCCATATCCAATGAATGTTAATATCGTCCCTGCCCAGAGTAACATATTAAATCCTCCGAATAAAAACTCCGCCAGAATTATCCACCTGGATTTCGTCGCAGAAGCCACTAAGCAATTTGGTCCGTTCGTTTTGAGAAGCTCGTCAGCTTTTGCTTTATTTAAGCCTGAATAGATGTCCGTGCAATATCTGAAACGTACGAAGGCAAATAACTAAAAGGGAATCAAATATTTCTACCAATAAGGTACTAGTAAACATTTCGACATTTTCAAAGGACGGGAAAAATAACACAGGTCTGTGAATAAAGGCACATAAAATAACACAGGTCTGCGAATGTTGTTGGGCAGCTGAGGGTCATATCCGAAGTAATTTTTCGAATTTTTCGAGCTGAATGCGAATCTGGCCCATCACGTCAGGATTTTAAAATATTTGAGGTTAAATACTTTAAAAATTGCTTTTTTGGCAACTTTTGGGGTTATGTACAGAAGTCAAAAAATGTTTCAACTTATTTTTAATAAATATATCATTTAGTACATTCTTCATCTTTAAAATGAGCTTTCAAATTGCCATCTATGATGTTTACTCTCAAAGTTATAGCCATTTTAAGGTGATATGAATTTAAAACTATGATCCCCTACAACCCAACAATCTTAACCAAACGACTCTAAACGAATCCAGATTTAACACAACATAAGGAATAACCCAACAATCTTGAACAAACGACTCTAAACGAATCAAATTTAACACAACAGAAGGCAAAATGCAACAATCTTAACCAATGAGTCAAAGGATAAATTGTCATATTTTCGATAACAAAATATACAGGGTGGACCATTTTAATCTATTATTGCAAATATCTCGTCGTGTAAGCCACCAATTAAGAAATGACCTCTACAAAAGTTGTTGGGTTCTAAGGGGGCCATCAATGCAATCCACAATCCATGCTAAGAAGCAGAATAATTACCACAGATATGGGGGGTGAGTCGGCCACCGTGACTGCAGTTAGGGGCTGTCCACAAGGTGGAGTCTTATCGCCCTTGCTGTGGTCAATGGTGGTTGACGATCTCCTCCATAAGCTGAGCAATTATGGCTTCAACGTTCAGGGCTACGCTGATGACCTGGTCGTTACTGTCAGGGGCAGGCATGAGGTTATGATCTCAAACCACATGCAAATTGCCCTAAACATAATATCCAAATGGTGCTCGTCAGAGGGTCTTAGTGTCAATCCGAGCAAAACAGTTATTGTTCCATTCACCAAAAGGAGAAAACTCAACTTGAGAGCCCCTATGTTGAATGGAACAGTACTGACCTTTTCCAGTGAGGTCAAGTATCTAGGAGTAATTCTGGACCAAAAACTCACCTGGAACTCACATTTAGAAAGGACACTTACCAAAGCAACAACGGCCATTTGGACGTGCCGTAGGCTGTTTGGTAAGACTTGGGGTCTAAAGCCGAAAATGATACATTGGTCATACCTATCGGTTGTGAGACCTATGGTTACCTACGCATCATGCATATGGTGGCCAAAAACAGAAGAAAAAGTAGCACAAGGAAAGTTGCAGAAATTGCAACGCCTTGCCTGTCTAGGGACTACAGGAGCAATGCGCTCGTGTCCCACAGCAGCTATGGAGGCAATGCTGGACTTACTTCCTCTGCATTTGCATGTGAGGAAGGAGGCAGCACTTAGTGCCTTAAGGCTGCATCAGGCACTTAAATTCAGACCAGGCGACCTGGTTGGTCACTTAAGGATTCTGGAGTTAATCCAATTCGAATCCATGACCAAACCCACTGACTCAATGCCAATCAAATATGACTTTGACTGCCCGTTTGATGTGTTGATTGAAAGCCGTCAGGCGGGCAGGGCCGGAGCATTGCGGTTGGAGAAAGAGTCACACGTCTGGTACACAGACGGATCCAAGATGGATGAAGGGGTTGGTGTGGGCGTAGCAGGGCCTAAATGCAGGCTATCTAAAGCCCTTGGTAACACCCCAACCATCTTCCAAGCAGAAATTTATGCTATAGATCTATGCGCCCAGGAATGCCTAAATCGAGGCACTCGAAGGGCAAAGATCTATATACTTTCAGACAGTCAGGCAGCATTAAAGGCTCTCAGGTCATATACCTTTGAGTCAAAAATTGCCTGGGAATGCAGACAATCCCTGAAGCAACTGGCAAAAAACAACAAGGTTACCTTGATGTGGGTGCCAGGGCATGAGGGGATAGAAGGCAACGAATTAGCTGATAGCCTTGCAAGAAAAGGGGCTGAAGCCCCGTTTTTTGGACCCGAACCGTTCTGTGGCCTATCCAGGGGACACATAACGGAGGAGGTCCTAAAATGGGAAAAGGAACAAAAAGAGTCCTACTGGAGGAACACTCCAGGACAAAGACAAGCAAAAAGGTTTATAACCTATTCTACAAAGAATGCCACAAGGCTTCTCGAACTGGAAAAGTCCGATTTAAGGCTGATCACAGGCCTTCTAACTGGCCATTGCCCCTTGAGATACCATCTCAAGAACATGGGCATGGCAGAAGATGACAAATGCAGATACTGTGAAGCTGCAACTGAAACTGCGGAACATATACTTTGTGAATGCAAGGTGTTAATCCGCATTAGGCTAAAGTACCTAGAACAGGCGGAATTAACGCCTGAAGACATAGGGAAACTAGCCCCCAGGAAAATCGCAAGCTTTGCAAAAAGTCTTGGAATTCTGGGTAACAACTAGATGCAGGGTAACTCACAAAAGACCTTTTAGGTCGAGGTGAAGAAAGGCCAACCCAGGGCCAAGCGACCCCTTAAACAGTCTACAGTCTAAACAGTCTACAAGGGGGCCATTTGATTCCATAGTCGGGCACCGGGTCCGTCACCTTGTTGAGGCCCTGTGATACCCAACTTTGTTTTTTTTAAAAGCAGAATCAAATTCTATGGAAAAAAGTACGTTTAAATATAATTTTCAAAATTTTTTTGAAGTGGGCCTTACTCGGGCCCAATACCAACAATTGAAATCACAAGAACCCAATTATCTCGCCGGTTAAGCTAACAATTGAAAAATGACTTAAATAAAACTTGTAGGATTCGATGGAGATCATCTAATGCTATAGTTCAGTACCCGGTCCGGGCCCTTGATACGGCCCTGGGGGCCCTAACTTATTTTCCTTAATACAAATATCAATTTTTTTATTGCAGATTTGCATTCTACGAAAAAATACGTTCAAATATGATTTTCAAAAATGTTTTCCAGTGAGCCTTACTCGGGCCCAATTAGTAAGGCAAACTGGAAAAAATTTTTGAAAATCATATTTGAACGTATTTTTTCCGTAGAATGCAAATCTGCAATAAAAAAAAGTTGGAGCCCCAGGGCCGTATCAAGGGGCCGGACCGGATACTGAACTATAGCATTAAATCCTACAACTTTCATTTAAGTCATTTTTCAATTGTTAACATAACCGACAAGTTAATTAACTTAACCGACAAATTGTACGGAAAAAGATACATTTAAATATAATTTTCAAAAATTTTTTGCAGTGGGCCTTACTCGGGCCCAATCGAGGGCCCAATACCAACAATTGAAATCACAAGAACCCAATTATCTCGCCGGTTAAGCTAACAATTGAAAAATGACTTAAATAAAACTTGTAGGATTCGATGGAGGTCATCTAATGCTATGGTTCAGTACCCGGTCCGGGCCCTTGATACGGCCCTGGGGGCCCAAACTTGTTTTCCTTAATGGAAATATCAATTTTTTATTGCAGATTTGCATTCTACGGAAAAAATACGTTAAAATATGATTTTCAAAAATGTTTTCCAGTGGGCCTTACTCGGGCCCAATTAGTAAGGCCCACTGGAAAAAATTTTTGAAAATCATATTTGAACGTATTTTTTTCATAGAATGCAAATCTGCAATGAAAAATTGATATTTCCATAAAAAAAAAGTAGGGGCCCCAGGGCCGTATCAAGTTTCCCGGACCGGATACTGAACTATAGCATTAAATGACCCCCATCGAATCCTACAACTTTCATTTAAGTCATTTTTCAATTGTTAACTTAACCGACAAGATAATTGGGTTCTTGTGATTTCAATTGTTGATATTGGGCCACTGGAAAAAATGTTTGAAAATCATATCTGAAAGTATTTTTTTCCATCAAATTAGATTCTGCAATAAAAAATGGGGGTTCCCATTTAAAAAAACAACGTTGGATATTACAGGGCCTCACCAAGATCACGGACCCGGTACCCAACCACAGAATCAGATGGCCCCCTTAGAACCCAACAACTTTTGTAAAGGTGGTTTCTTAATTGGTGGCTTCCACGACGAGATATTTTCAATGATAGATTAAAATGGTCCACCCTGTATATCTTTGGGGCAACAACCAACGCATCTCCAAATTGTGTCGAGACCAAACCCTTATAGTATAGGAAACGAAGACCGAAAAATCCCCCAATTCGGAAATAAATAGTGCTCAACGGATTATTGTTTTAAGTTTTGGGGTTGACCCTTAGGAATAACATACCAAAAGTTCCCAGCCGTGGGCCTCATGCGTTAGGCGGGAGGGGGGTGGAAACGGTAGGTTAGTAGGTTTTTCGTTATTATCTCGAAAACTAAGCATCCTAGCGAAAAGGTCATCCTATACAAAATGAAAGAAAATTAAATTGTCTACAGAAAAGATCCTATTCATTTTTTCGCTAGGGGCAGTAGTTAAAGGTGTACGTGAGTTTGAAAATGCGAATAGCTGGAAAAACTGTATTGTGGGTGGTAATGCTTAACAATTAGAAAATTTTATAATATTACAAGTATTTACAAGGCCATATTAAGTAATTGGTCGAATTCATCGTCAAGATCATCATCGTCGTCGTCGCCGTTGATGCTGACGATTGGAGGGCCGTTGGTACACGAAGCGCGGCAACTGCTGCACACAAGCGAGCAGGGTATGCCTGCTTTGCGGCACCTGCAACGGCCTCCGCAACCATTTGTGCACCCGCAAAATATGTTATTTAGGACGGATTCTGGCGCAACTGGGTCCGTGTTTGTGACAGAGGTAAGGAAGCCATCTCCAAGCAGTTGACTCCTGCTGCTGATCTCCATATAACCACTGCTGAATCTGCAAACAATAATTCATCCTTTGTAGTTTAAAAAAATGTGACACAATCTTGTCTAAGCACAATACAAAACATAAGTTAATGTAAACAAGCATATATTGATACAAACCTGCAAATGGGAGTGTTGGCGAGCAGCCCCTCTGGTGGATGGAAGTGCCGCAAAATCAGGCTTTGGCTTTGTCGAGGCTTTAACAAAGGCCTGGTGTCGTACCCGGCTCAGGTCTGCTCCTTGTGGGGCCTGGTACAATGCCAAAAAAGCTGCTCTCCTGCATCAGCTACCATGTCCTGTATTGCTGAGGGATCACAGGAGACTTTGTAGATGTCTGTGACCTGCTTCTCGGCCTTCAAAAATACTTTCACCACACCTCCCTTGCTCTTGTTGTAAATAGTGGAGATAGTATCATAACCGCTGAACAAATGGAGCAACAGAATGGTCTTCGCGAATGGCTTCATTCGTTTAGCGGTTGTGATACTACCCCCGCTATTTACAACAAGAGCAAGGGAGGTGTGGTGAAAGTATTTTTGAAGGCCGAGGAGCAGGTCACAGACATCTACAAAGTCTTCTGTGATTCCTCAGCAACACAGGACATGGTAGCTGATGCAGGAGAGCAGCTTTTTTTGGCATTGTACCAGGCCCCACAAGGAGCAGACTTGAACCGGGTACGACATCAGGCCTTCGACAAAGCCAAAGCCTGATTTTGTGGCACTTCCACCAGAGGGGCTGCTCGCTAACACTCCCTTGGAGTTCATTTGTAGGTTTGTATTAATATATATGCTTCTTTACATTAACTTATGTTTTGTATTGTGCTTAGACAAAAGATTGTGTTACATTTTTTTAAACTATAAATGACGAATTATTATTTACAGATTCGGCAATGGCTATATGGAGATCAGCAGCAGGAGCCAACTGCTTGGGGATAGATGAGGGGGTCGGATTACCCCCGTCACAAGCACGGACCCAGTTGCGCCAGAATCCGTCCCAAAATAACATATTTTGCGGGTGCACAACTGGTTGCGTGGGCCGTTGCGGGTGCCGCAAAGCAGGCATACTGTGCTCGCTTGTGTGCAGCAGTTGCCGCGCTTCGTGTACCAACGGCCCTCCAATCGTCAGCATCAACGGCGACGACGATGATGATGATCTTGGCGATGAACTCGACCAATTACTTAATATGGCCATGTAAATACTCGTATTATTATAAAATTTTCGACTTGTTAAGCATTACCTCCCACAATACACAGTTTTTCCAGCTATTCGCATTTTCAAACTCAAGTACATCCTTAACTACTGCCACTAGTAAAGAAATGAATAAGATCTTTTTTTGTAGACAATTTAATTTACTTTCATTTTGTATAGAATGAGCTTTTCGCTAGGATGTTTAGTTTTCGAGATAATAACGAAAAACCTACAAACCGACCCTTTCCACCCCCCTCCCGGCTAACGCATGAGGCCCACGGCTGGGGAATTTTGGTATGTTACTCCTAAAGGTCAACCCTACAACTTAAAACAATAATCCGTTGAGCACTATTTATTTCCGAATTAATGTCTTCGTTTCCTGGCCTACTAGGAGGGTGAAAACTATGCGTATACAATACCAAACTACCTAGTATTCACCCCAAAGGGAACCGAAGAAAAATTTATCCAGAACTCTTAAACGCCAAGATTCTAACATCAGAACACTTAAAAAGCCTTTAACACTAAGCCCTAAACATGAAAAAACACAAAACCCTAAACCATAAACCCAAAATCATGAACCATACTTGCAAAATTCAAAATCCTAAAACCTGAACCCGGGATCTTATGAATTTTTATGAAATCTCTTTTTCTTGTTTGGTTAAGGGCTCGGTATGTTTTCCTTTCTGTTATGTTAATTCTTGATTCGTTTGAAGTCGTTTGGTTAAGATTGTTGAGTTGTAGGGGATCATGGTTTCAAATTCATGTCACCTTAAAATGGCTATAACTTTGCGAGGAAACATTGCTTAGATAACCAATCGAAAGTTTATTTTAAAGGGGAGGGATGGTACTAAATGATGTATTTATTAGAAATAAGCTGAAAAAATTTTTGAATCCTATAATACATAACCTCAAAAGTAGACAAAAAGCCATTTTTAAGTACTTAACGTCAAATATTTCAAAATCCTGACGTGGTGGGCCAATTCTGAGGCCAGATTCGGATTCAGCGAGAAAAATTACTTCGGAAATGGCCTCCATCTGCCCCACAACAAAACCTCGCAGACTTGTGATAATTGGCCAAAAATAAATAAATTTGCCACGCACCTAACAGACAACCGCGAGAGATTATATTAATGCTGTCAGACGTGTCATACAGCAAAGAGAGGCCAACTAAAATATTGCATGGACCACAAAACATCTCTGAAACCGTTGTTGTAAACTGTATGGCGGTGTAGTTTCTTCAAGCTATGTCTAATGTAAAAGAGAAAACATTAACTAAGGATATAGTTAAGAGCAATGAATAGCCTGTAAGTTTAGTTGAAAGCCTAACTAGAAAATGTAGAGTTAAGGTAGGTTACGGTAACCCCTCCACACTTGACGTTTTAACGAGTAGCTGCAGTAGAAAAAACTGCCCACTGCACGGTACTTTAGGATCAGTATGAACACGATACGAAACTTTTACAGCTGCAACCTTAAAACTGCGCAGCAAAAGTAGCTGTGTCTGATCGTACCTCAAAGTAGGCAGATTTTTGTCCCAAAAAGGTCCAAAAAAATAACACTGAGCGGCGCGGCGCCTCGAATTACCGTAGCTAGGTAGTAACAAGAACATTGATGATATACCCAAAACGCCCATAAACAGCTAAAAAACTCGAAATAATTTTCCGATCGTGATCGTTTTAGTAACCCACTACATCGCATCAATGGATAAAAGATAACACGATGAACATTTGTATTGTTCTGATATATTGCATATCATTTCAGGACTAAAATATACCCAGACCATTTAAAATAATGAAAGTGATACATATTTCTGATGTGTGCACTTCGAATGCATAAATAATATTGTGGAGAGAGCAATTTCTCATACAGAAAGTAATCTGAGTGATGGAAGATAACACACCCTACATTATCTAGAGGTTAACGAAAATAACGCAATTTCGTAAAAATAATTATCCTGTACGCGAGGGGGAAACATCTATTAATTCTTGTTGTTGGGGTGTTCTATTATTGCAGAAATTTCTTTTCAGAACTATCTCAATGTACACTTTATCCGACGTAATCCTCAATGGTATCGACACGAACAGAAATGGGGGAGGCGAATACAATACCTACATAATTAATTAGATACTTTTCGTTAATAAGTTAAATTATCGATTTTAGTCGAATTCGTTTTGAGGGTCCCTTCGTGCCGTTATGTTCGAAAATAGGAAATTTAATATTTATTGGGGTTTTAGGTAAGTTTGTTAAGGAAGTAATGAATAAAATATAAAGCGTTGATAAGATTTGGCGTGAAAGTATTGCTAGGAAAATCATTAAACAAAAGTTCTCAGTAGTATTCGGTTCTTCAGCCTCCAATAAGTCTACGACTTGTAATTTATTAAACAAAAGCTTACAAGATTTTTTTTTCTAAGAAATTGAACAGCTGCCAAAAAGGTAACTGCAAACTGTGGCAACAGGTTAATAACTGTGTGGTTTTCATTTCATTTTGTTCTATGATAGCAACATCTCTTGTAGGTGGTAACGAAACAAGGTTGAACTTACCTTTAGGAAATGTTTTTCTAAAACGATCAGATGAAGGGCTGAGGGATGCGAGGAATTCGTAGTCCTTTGTACCTCCACATAAAGGTTCTGTTGATTAAAACATATAATCCACAGTACAGCGCCCTTTTTTTAAATGATTAGTAACAGGCTGAATTTTCGTGAGTAGCTTCATTTTGACAAGACGCCCAACTTTTCTCTCTGCGAAAATTCTCGGTAGTGGTAGCTAATAACTGCGCTTGGGTGTATACACTGTGTCCCCGGATGGAGTTGACAAGAGGAAAAACATCTCTATTATTGATTTTACGACGAAAAGTCATTCTTTATAAAAAAAAGTCTGCTTGTCGAAAAAAATTAATTTACCATATAAAAATCTTAGATCAGATGTACCGGGTGTTAATAAATTAAGAAAACATCAAAATGCCCTTATTATTTTGGACAAAATGTTTATAAAATAAAGTTATTTATAATCCAAAATAAAGCCTAAATACAAATCATGAAGTCTAAATTTTGACTTTTACATTTGTCAACTTACATTTTTTTTCAAACATTAACATAACATAATAACATTAACTTCAACGATTGTGGAAAAACAATTTATTCTACACAGCCTCCTCTAACCCCAACACATTTCCCCATCCTTTTAATAAATTCACCATAGACCTTACGAATGGTTGAGGGTACATTCACTTCATTCACCGCGTCTTGTATTCGTGCTTTTAGTGTTTCTCGATCATGCGGCAGGTCATCTGCATAAACTTTCTGTTTTAAAATACCCGACAGAAAAAAATCCATTGGTCTAGTGATCTTGTAGAAAAATTAATTGGAGCATATATTCCCATCCATCTGTCAACCACTGCCGTACCAAAACTGAGGAATGAGCTGGTCAACCGTCTTGCTGCCAAAAAATGTTACGCCTTACTTCCGGTTGCAGAGTGTTTATAAATGGCAATACAAAGTTTTCCAAAAGGTCCAAATAAACATGCTGATTTAAATTTTCTTCTAAGAAATATGGACCAAGGATTCGATCATAAAAATCCCACACCATACATTCACTTTTTTATAACGTTGACTTCGTTTGTGAATGACATTGTTTGGATTTTCAGAAGCCCAATAACGACTGTTTTGTGATGAAACGTGGCCATTGGTACAAAATGTTGCTTCGTCAGTAAAAAAAAACATTCTGTGAAAACTTCTATCTACGAGGTAATTCTCACCGACCCATAAACAAAAATCCAATCGCTTCTCTTCATCTCCATTTTCAAGTGTATGTCTGAACCTTGGCTTAAACGGTCGAACTTTGTTTTCCATATAAATTCTCTGTAAATGACTTACTTACTTCCAGTCTTTGTGAGCGTTTAAGTGAAGATAATTTCGGGTTTTCTATTACTGAATTTATTGCCAAAAGTGTTGCCGAATCGTCTTCATTGTACTTTTTCTTGGGTTTTTTGACATCCAATACAGATCTAGTTTCATTGATTTTTTTTTACAAGTTTGCGCAATGATTGGCGCGATACCGCTGTGTTAGGGAACTTTTGGTGGAAAAGGTTAATTGCATATCGATAAGAGGCGTCTCCAATCCCAGAACATTTGATCAAATAAATTCTTTCTTGTTTGGTAAACATTTTTTAAATAATCAACAGAACACTAATAAATGCAGATGTAAGATAGTAATATTCTACACAATGTCACAATGACGTTTGTCAGTTCAATATTATCGACAGCACGCTGTTTCTTAATTTGAATTCTTATTCATATTAATAAATTCAACGTAAAAAGATATACACAATAAAAACATAAAAGTCAAAATTTAGACTTCATAATTTGTATTTAGGCTTTATTTTGGATTATAAATAACTTTGTTTTATAAACATTTTGTCCAAAATAATAAATAAAGGTACTTCTCTCTTGAGGCATTTTGATGTTTTCTTAATTTATTAACACTCGGTACATCTGATCTAAGATTTTTATATGGTAAATTCATTTTTTCGACAAGCAGAATTTTTTATAAAGAATGACTTTACGTCGTAAAATCAATAATAGAGATGTTTTTTTTCTTATCAACTCCATCCGGGGACACACTGTATATATCGATTGGGTGATTGTTCAAATTTTATTAGTAACAGTTAGTTTTTTAGTTAAATCTTGAGATAATTTGATAAAAAAACACGAAAAAACGTTTGTCCTAAATCGATGGTTTGACCGAAGCGTCCCCCACCCTCAACATATCCAAATAACGAGGTCAAAAAAATGATTAGTAACCAGCTGATTTTTTTTAAATATTGCTTAATAAATGTTTTTAAAATGAAATGGCCACATTGTCCTACAAATTGAATGGTATGTTTTTCCAGTTCTACGCTCAGAAATTGTCAGTTCCACGGTAACACTTTTCTCATTAGTAACTGTAGGACAAAGATAACACATGATAGGTTAGTGTATACTCTGCCCAAATAAAATAGTGTCCTACAAAAAAATTGGTATGTATCGCTAGTCCCACAAAAAATATTTTAAGTAACGAATTATTTTTTAATTGCGGTTTTGGTAAATTAATATACGTTTATTACTTAAGCGGAATTCTGATATCTACCAAATTTAGCAGATTCAGATTATCAAAAAACAACATTTCCCTTGATTTTAGAGTTTGCAAATTTACATTCGTTGCGAATATTTGAATTTTTCATGCACTTTTATGTTTTATTAAATGTTCGACTACAAGACCGAAAAATTTTCTTTATAATTCTAATGTAATATTATTTTTAATGTTTAAGTGTTTGTTTAATTAGGTCTTCCACACAGCAAATTGCATAAAAAATACTCCATATTCACTCTTTATTTCGCACGAATTAGACAATCCGACAACCTGTCAAATTATTTTGGCAATATGTTGTTGTGGACAAACACGGGGTTTATTTTAATTAACTCGCGGAAACGTAGCCAAGGCAACCGAAAAACAAACTCTTTAACAAACGTTTAACGAATGAAAAATGAAAAATAATATAAAACTACCTATGGAATGAAATTTCAAAATAAGTGTTTTTAATTTTTTATCAATATACCCTATACCACTTTTTTTGTTGGACATTAGTAAAATTGTGTTCCACACTTTATTCCAAAGAGAAAAAAACGAAAATTATTAATGAGAAAAGTGTTACCGTGGAACTGACAATTTCTGAGCGTAGGACTGGAAAAACATTTGTAGGACAATGTGGCCATTTCATTTTAAAAACATTTATTAAGCAATAGTAAAAAAATCAGCTGGTTACTAATCATTTTTTTGACCTCGTTATGTGGACATGTTGGGGTGGAGGACGCTTCGGTCAAACCACCGATTTTGTAGGACAAAAGTTTTTTCGTGTTTTTTATAAAATTATCTCAAGATTTAACTAAAAAACTAACTGTTCCTAATAAAATTTGAACAATCACCCAATCGACGCATATACACCCAAGCGCAGTTATTAGCTACCACTACCGCAGAGAGAAAAGTTAGGCGTCTCGTCAAAACGAAGCTACTCACGAAAATTCAGCCTGTTACTAATCATTAAAAAAAAAGGGCGCTGTACTGTGGACTAATACTTTGCTTCCCTTAATTACTACATTCAAACAATTGACTTAAGAAAAACAAGTGGACGTTTTTGTAGGAAACTTAATACCCTTCAATATTTGTAAGAAGTATTTCCCAGCATAGGGTGCGCCAAAAACGAATTATTTGGGAAAAATTAGGTCTTGTACATCATTTTATTGATTTTGCGGTATGATATTTAAGACTGTGAAATTTCAAAATCCAAGACTTTTTACGCCGTACTGAGCTAAGAGATCCACATAATGAAAATTATAAAAAATGGTATAAGATATCTTCTGCTGTGTGGTCTGGCATAATTACAATGGAAAGCTGCTCGAAATAGCCACTATTATTGGCACCAATTTTAAATTCATTTGTAGAGAAATTCAATGATTTTACATTATTTCACAGTATGGCGCAGTCGTGGGCGAAATTATGACCACGAACTGAAACATACTAGTACTATGATTAATACCTTATTACTAATTCATCCAAGTTAATCATATGTTCATCTAGAGTAAGATCCCTCTTAAATTCTTCTATTTCCTTCACAGATCTAACTTTGACTATTGGTTTCAGGTACGTGGCACCAGTGGAGCTCTTGGACTTCACCAGGGTTACACTTCCGGCGCTCTTGCTTGGTTTGTTTCTGTCGTTCCTCATTTTAATGCTTTTTAGTAATTATTATTGACACACTGACAAGAAGTAGAATGACATGTCTTAAAATCACGGAGCAAGGAATCGGAAGGTAATAACACTTATATACAGTTAGCGCTATCTTGCGGCCTCTAGGGTCTACTAAATTCTAACAGACAGTTATAATTTCAGTTGTTGATATTAGAATGGTCTACAATAGTCGAGTAGGCACCAGCAAAAATGACGAAAATAATAATGTGACATTATGATATGACCTTCCAATATTAATGCAGTAACTAGAGGTTTTAACTTCGGAGTAATATCATATGAATTTTAGACTAGTTCACAAGTTCAATGTCATGTCTTAATGCTTGATAAAGCTCATAAAAATATGAGTGAGTGCTCATTAGATTCTGAGTAACGTCTAGAAAAATGTGCAAAAGTTTCAAACCTGCGCACAAACAATTGCAAAAGTTATAAACAAATGAAGATTGAAAAAATAACGAGTTTCGTTTTTTGTAAGTGACTCGAAAACTATTAATATCTAAGAAATTTTAAAAAGCGAGTTTCTTAAAGAGGAAGAAATTTCCAATAAATAAGTCCGAACTCCCGAAACTCTATCTCTAATAATAATAATTGTAATTTAATGTTGAAAATAGAAGCGGCGAAGCTGTTACGATGCTCTGAAACCGGCCGTAATAAGTAAAAATATTTTTTTATATTATTAAATATTAATTTAAACATTTAAAAAAATTAAGGTATTATTTAGACACTTAAAGGAACAATATCCCGTTGGAAAAAAAATGTTTCACTGATTTTTCATAAAATGAGCCTATTTTTAATTAACAAATTTTATTAGAGTTTGCGTTTATATTTCAAGTCAGATAATTGTTAAAAAAAAAGCCACTAAAATTATTTCGCTTCGTGGAGACCTTATACTTTTAGGATTATGACATTGCAATGTTTTTAATTGTCATAGTCTATTAGTTATTAATTATTTAACTTAAAAAAATTAAAAATGAAAAAGAGAGGTTGAAAAATGTTTTGTATTAATTTTAATTATTACTGTTTTTATATTGAAAAATACCATAAAATTACATAAACTTTAAATTTTGATTGCTATTTGTTTAAACAAATTTTATAAACAAATATATAAATTACGTATTTTTGAAATAAAAATTTTTGGCATTATATTTGTTATAAAATATGATTAAGAAAAAAAATTTTTAAATTGTTTATAATCATTTTTCTCCTTTCTTCATTATTTAAACAAATTATTAAGAACATATTTTATTCTTAAAATTTATTATTTGCAATAATGCAATTCTCTACAAGGAGGAAAAAAAATTGTTGTTAATTTATTTGTTTATTTAATATGTAAACAATTTGTTATTAACAATCGCCGAATGTGTTTATATTTTTTTTAGATAGAAAAAAAAATAACAAAAACAACCTTATACATAAACATGTCAAAAAAAAAAAAAATTAATTTAAAATTTTATAAAAAAAATTAAAAAACTTTTTTGACATGTTTACGTATACGGTTGTTTTTATTATTTTCTTTTTTTATCTAAACACATTCGGCGATTATTAATAACAAATTATTTATTAAATAAACAAATAAATTAACATTTTTTTTCTTTTTTCCACCTTTAAGAAAACAAAAATTTTAATATTTTATAACAAATATAATGGCAAAAATTCTTTTTTCAAAAATACGTAATTTATCTTGTTTATAAAATTTGTTTAAACAAATAGCAATAAAAATTTAAAATTTATGTAATCTTATAGTATTTTTGAATATAAAAACAGTAATAATAATTAAAATTAATAAAAAAAATATTTCAACCTCTCTTTTTCATTTTTTAGTTTTTGTTAGGTGTAATAATTAATGACTAATAGACTATAACAATTAAAAACGTCGCAATGTCATAATCCCATAATAGTCCAGGAAGTTTAGCATTTCACTTCGGAAAAATTTATAGTGAGATATAAATTGGTGTACACGTACCTTTCAGCTCCCCAAACAATCTGTAAAAATTCCCCAAGATTCCGGTGTATGCATAACTTTTGACAGCGGAAAAACGGTCCAAAAAAGAACCTTTTTTCGGTTTTTTGCCAATATCTTCGTTTCCATCGATCCTACGGCTAAGAAGTGTACTTATAAAAAAAAATAACGGAAAACTCTGTACAAAAAAGGTGATATAAAGTTTATTGATAACACTAATAATTTTTACGTAATCGGGCATTGAAACTCCGGTAATAATTTTGTATGGATATTTTAGTGCATGTAATGATCAAAATCCAGTTTTCTGTGCGTTATCTTCTAATTTTTACATTTTTTATATGAAAAATGGTATATTTCAGTGAACAAAATTTATTTATTTATTTAGATTATTGATTATTAACTTAATATTAATAATAACTACAAAAATTATGTTTGCTAATTTAATTCAGTTTTGACTTATTTTTTGACATTTTCTTCTTATCCATCCTCGATTTATTCTCCATTTTACCACGGACTGGTGGAGAATACCAGGATTCGGAATCATCAATAGAGGTTGTTTCTGGATCGTCGATGTCAATTCTTTTTTCGAGATTATGGTCTTCGATTGGGGCAGCATTCAGGCAAGATGTCCCATGACAGTTGCCACAAACTGCTGAACATTGCACTCCCAACTTTCGACACAAAGCGCCACAGCCTTTCGAACAATTACAAAAAATCATATTCAAAAATAATCCGGGGCAGGAGGTTGCGAGGTTTTTATTGGCTCCAATAAGCAATAAATACCCATTTCAGATCTTTTCCTAACCACTTCCGCACCTGGTAGTAGAGCTCTTAGCCGACTGTGCGGGGTAACATTCTCAACTGGACCGACTTGCTTCTACCTACAGTTTTCATAAAGCACTGGTAACGGTATTCTTCCAGGTCATCTTGGTTAATCGGAGCGCCATGTACACAGCTAGAAAGATGCGTATTCCATCCGAAGAAACTGACTCTCGAGAAGCATCACAGTGGTTGAAAATTTGAGCTGCAGCTCGCAAGTCTTGACGTTTTGTGAAAAGTTTCAAAGCTGCAGTTTTCCCTTTATGAAAAAGAGCAGATGTCGTGTCACATCCAGTGAAAGCGTGTAGGAAGAGAAGATTATCTCTGATGTCTTCGTAATTATTGAAGCTCCGAGAAGAATATAGCTTTCGCTGAACTTTTCCTTTGCCTAGCTTGAGAAAGAAGATCTCTTCTTCAATCGGAGCGCGATGAACCAAAATTACCAAAAGGTCTACAACTGTTCTATTTGTGCGTGAACATTCCAGAGCTGTTTCAATGATTAAAACGTCAGCATCATCTTGCGCCTGTTTAACGACAAAATTGTTTGCTTCGAACTTGACAGACAACATTGAAATTAATCTGCTCTTGTTATTACTGTTGGAAAGGAATTTTTCCTGGCTTACTGTGACATTCATCGTATCGTCGAAGTAAGTATCAACAGATGAACATTTTGCTGCACGACGACGTTGTTCCATGGCTCCCACACAGTTGGTGCTATTGTTATATCCATCGAAGACTACGACAGCGTTTGAACCGTAGTATCTTTGTACATAACCAACATACTTTGCAAAAATCGAATCAAAAGATTCATTCTAATTCCACACAACTGGATGCAAGACTCGGATTCAAAGTGATAACCTGCCTCTATACTCTAGTCATCAGCAGACCCCCACCAGAAAAAACAGTAAAGCAGGTATAAATCCATCACCGACGTCAGAGGGAAAGGCGCAGCTGCTATTTGCACCGCCACACAGAACGCACCACGCAGCGGCGTCAAACCACAAAACTTAATCTGATGTTTCACGCCTTTTTCCGTGGAAATGACTAGTTCTATCGATAAACTTTATATTACTTTTTTTGTAGAGAACTTTCCGTTCTTTCTTTTATATAAGTACACTTCGTAGCCATAGGATCGATGGGAACGAAGATATTGGCAAAAAACCGAGAAATGGTACTTTTTTGAGCCGTTTTTTCTCTGTCAAAAGTTAAGCATATACCAGAATCTTTGGGACTTTCACAGATTGTTTGGGAAGCTGAAAGGTACGTGTACACCAATTTATAGCTCTCTATAAATTATTCGTCTAAAGTTCCTGGATTATAAAGTATTCAATTTTATACATAGTATAGATTTTATTTCCTGTATACGTAATTTTATCTGGTCTCGCTTGCATATTTGACTATTAGCATAAACACGTATGTGAAAAGAAGAATAATCTTTTTTGAATTGGAATTCTTCTGCTGTCTGTCTATTACTCTCACAGGATACGTAAAACAAGTAATTTGTGTTTAAATTTTACACACGTATGCGTATCTTTTTGAATATCAATGAGACGTCTAGCTTCTTTTATATAACAAAAAAACATCTTCCATATGCAATAATTTACTCAATGACTGAATAAGTATTAAACCTGCATTTTAATTAAGTTGTGAGAAATCGTTAGCAGCATCATCGTGTTTTTTACCAAGTGGCTCCCAAATTCCTGGTAGAACCGTTAACAACAGATTCTTTGTAAAAATAAAGAGAGATAAGTGAACGCCTCCACGATGTCGTTGCAGCACCGGTAAAACTTAGGCGGTGACTTCGAACCCAAATATTTATCTTTTTCTACAAACACCATACTTTAATAGCAGGAAAATAAAACTCTTCGAAAGTTTTTGAAATAACGTAATTTTGTAGTAATAATCGTTTTTGTTTTTGTAGAATTTTGCTAAAAGTTGCTTTGCAACTCTGTTGGGATGCATTTTTTTAAATTAAAATGTTTAATAACTTTTGTATTTACTCATCGACTTCTTTCAAAAACTATACGGTTCTTTCTCCAGCTGATACTAACTCCAAATTTAAATACGATCGAGTTTTCCGCACTCTAGTTATCTTGCTTACAAAAAATGTGACGGATGGACGAACACGTGAACTTTTTGAAAGTTATTCAGTATTCGATGATTAACACAAAAAAATCTAAGAGCGATAATTAATTGCAGTATCATGAGCAATAAATGTTTCGTATTCATATTTGCAAATAGTACTTCCAAATAATATTCAAGTGAAGAATTGTCTGTGAGTTTGTTTGTTATCAGAAACATAACTCATTTCATCGTCATCTTGACGTATTCATTTGAAGGAGGTCTTGAGAGTGTTAATTCTAAGTATAAGGAAAATAATAATGGGGATTCTTCGGGGTTCATTTTTTGGACCGATACTGTTTTTAAATTATACCAACAAACTTGATGCTTTAATTCTTATGGCTTTTTGATAATGGATGTAGATGACTAATCTCTATATCAAATAGAAATCTGATATATCTGATGAGGCATTGGACATAAATGTAACAGCTTGTTATAGTTATTTATGTACCAAGGGTCGTAAGTGCCATTTTTTGGTCGAGAATACTGTTTGCAATCCGAGGGTCGTAGGATCGAGGTTTGCAAGTATTCGAGACCAAAAAATCGCACTGTACGACCCTTGGTGCATATTATATTTTTTGTCATACCCATGAATCATTAAACTGGAAAAAAACTTGAGAAAAACTAATGGAAAACTATAATTATTTGAGTAAGATTTCATATTTGTTAATAGTAAAGGTAGCGATGTTTGGAATATCCATGGCAACCGTCAATAAAATAAATTGAGGATTCGACCAGAGAACTCATACCATGGTATAAGTTCTCTGACTCGGCTCTATTAAAATGACAACTACTGTCAAGATGAATTAAATCATATTAAGGTATTTCTACCGAGAAAGTCGTTAACGTCAGATTGTTTTCGGCAGGATGTAGATAATGGTTTGGTGAAACCACTGGCAAATTTTGAGAACGATCTTATGTCTACTTTTCCAGTTATGATACATAAAAATTCACGTTATTAGCAAGGAAATGATAGGGTGAATTTATCGCCATAATTTTTATCTCAAACGTCAGATTCTATTAAATTTTTGACTGTGAGTTTTAATGGTTATTACAAAAGTGTACCCCCAGTTTGAGAATCTTCTTGTGTCTGGTTTTTAAGTAATTCGTGATACAATGTCTGAAAACGATGGGAATTTCACGCATACATGAAAACTGGCAACACCCCATTAACCAGTCTCGCCCGATCTTCAAACAGACGAACAGGAGTTCAATTTTTTATCCTTCGCTAAATAACGGTATCTTTAGAATCGTTCGTATCTTGCGCTAGAGACATAAATCAATTTTTTATCACACGTTAGATAACGTATGCAAGTTAACAGCCATCGTTTCAAAGTAAGCGTGCGCTCGCTCATACAAATATCAATACAATATCAGCAATAACTTCAGGCGTGTAGCTAGAAAATGCTTTAAGGGTGGGCAAACAATTTTTCAGAGGGGGCTCGTTGGCCAAAAATTCGTTTTTCCATTTAAAAATAGCTACCTCATTATTTTTTGCGGTCGCCGTAGGTCGGGCGAAAATTATTCCAGGACGGGCTACGCCCGTCCTGGCCCACCCCTAGCTACAGGCCTGAATAACTTTTTATTAATATTAGTATACTTTATGCTAATACTATTTATGACAATAAATACGTAATAGTTATTAAGGTATCAAGGGTGTTATAAGGATAATAACGCACCGAGGTCGGCAGTGTCGACCAAGGGCGTCATTATCCTATAACATCCATGGTGCCTTCAACGTTTAATGTCCTGCAAGTCTGTTATTTAATTCGAATTTTTTTTTTTGACATTTACGATTTATTAATTTGACATCTATTATGTTCAGAACGATTTGATTTAAAAGAGAGTAAAAATCAAAATTGTTTGTAAACGCCGCCGTTGCAGAGCAACGCATTTTGTTTGTCAATAACGCTATCATAATTTGTTTGTTTTGGGTTGTATTATAATTTTATAATGCCCTAGGGCGTTATAGATATTCATAACGCCCTAGGGCGTTATTTTTCATTTAATGTATCTCAAAATAGGGTGGTTATTGTAAAATAACAGACTTGTAGGACATTAAAATATAAATAAATATATATAAAATAAATATCAAACCCAAAAAAATATAATATGAATGAACAATATTTTATTAGAACAATGCATGATTTTTTGAGCGATAATCGTCAGTACGTTCATTTGGACAAGTTTTATTTTCATTAATTTGTTAATGTCACTTAAGATTTTTAATTTTAACTTTCCCATAAAATTGTTGGAGGTTACTAGAATTGGTCCAAAGTCGGAAATTGAGACAACATCAAATCTTTACGTTTTGAGGTCCCAGGAACCCAAAAAATTGTTTTTTGAAAAATATCTATCTCTGTGTGTGTGTACTAAACGGATTTAGATGAAACTTTGCATGAGGGTTTCTTTAGTGTTCCAGAAGGTCTGCAAAGGTATTGGTTGAGATCGGATTACGTTTAGTGCCGCTTTGGCCCAACAAGTTGTTTATTTTATAATTACTTACAATTTCTATTCGAACAAAAACAGTAAATTGTTTCCCTGTTTATGATCTTTACCTGGGAGATTTCTATTTTTTGCTAGGAGTGATACTTTTCGATTTGTTTGACAAAAGCCGTGTTGAGGCACAGAATAAGGAACTACCAGAAGCGGCACTCAGCACCACCTTTGATGTTTTTTTGTGACGTTCGCCATTTTGTTGGTAATTTTGGCGGGAAATTTAAACAGCATGTTTATATACAAACTTTACACAGGCTGAATACAATTACTTACGTTATTCGCAGAATTTTATTTATAATGGGTATTAAAACTATTAAAGTAAACTGGATAAAATTGTCTCTACGAACAATTGAATTCTTAATATAAAGTCACAAAATGTATTGAAATCAATACAATATCTCGCCTGAGAAAATCTGTAATAATAGGTAGTGCTGTTGGTAGCAATCTATTTTGCGCACAACTTAAATTTGTCATAAATTTCAGCTGAACTTTTACTTGCCAAATCCCCACGATCTAATGCTTCCAACCACAATACGGACCTTAAAAGAAGAAAGTTCACAATTACTTGGAAATATCTTATAATTTACATCAATAATAAAATACCTTTGGGGATCCTTACATAAACTAATATCATTTCCTATTGTACTACTTGTACATTCCTTAACAGCGCAAACGGTTCCATCTCCTTTTCTCATATCGCTAATAAAAATTACTATTAACACAGCACAGTAACACTAAAACCTGTTAAGAATTTATTTCGGTATTATGTCACAAACTGTCATTTACCGCACTTTATTGTTTTAACCTAAAACAATAAATGAACTGAGGATGTACCAACAACAAAATGGCGGCAATGGAATTTTGGCGGGAAGCCCATGTGTCGTTTCTGGTAGTTCTATTTTCTGTGGTTGAGGCGTCCGACTATGACTATGTCATTACGGAAAGAATTGCATGTGATGGACATCGTAAATCACACCGACGAAATAGATAATTCGCGCCTACAAACGTACGAAAAGTGACATTTTTTGACATTCTCATGTCATTGTTTACGTGCGAGATGAAAGTTGCGATGTTTCCACGTTTCGTCGCCACGCGCTATCTCGTTCCCACCGTGTATCACTCTCTCTCTCTCGCTCCAATAGAAATACCTTAAGTATTATAATAGCTCTGAACATTTTTGAAAATAATGTCGGATACAGAAGATATAGCAAGTAAGGCTTGTCTGAATTTACTTCCAAAAAAGTTAAAACACTTGTTATATGAAAGAGAAAATTCTCCCACATTTACTTTAGTTCCCTAGGGACGTTATGAAAAATAACAACCCGTTGCCAATCGCAACAAGTATTTGGCACATAAAGCGTCACTTACGATCGACAAAACAATGGAATTATAGTATACTTACGAGGGAGGTATGACGAAATAGTTATTTATGTACCAAGGGTCGTAAGTGCACTTTTTTTTCGAGAGTATTCGAGACCAAAAATTCGTACTGTACGACCCGCGGTGCATATTATATTTTTCGTCATACCCATGAATCATTAAACTAGAAAAAAAAAGAAGAACTAGTGGAAAACTAAAATTATTTGAGTAAGATTTCATATATCGTAAGCAAATAGTAAAGGCAGCGATGCTTGGAATATCCATGGCAACCGTCATTAAAATAAATTTAGGACTCGGCTTCTATTCAAATGACAACTACTGTCAAGATAAATTAAATCATATTATTATAACATTTTTGAAAATAATGTCGGATATAAAAGATATAGCAAGTAAGGCTTGTCTGGATTTACTTCCAAAAAGTCATAACATTTACCCAGCTAACATAGTGACGTCATTATTACGTCAATAATTGGACACTATTTGGTCAGTACTTACGTCAAATGTTACGTATTATTGACGTGAAAATGACGAAAATCTGTCACATCCCAGAGACGTCATTCGATGACGTTTTATCCACTTATTACATGACGTCTTAAGTATGTCTGGGGTGACGTAACTCGTCGTTTATTGTATGTAAAAATGACGTCATAATTGTTGTTACGTCATTAGTATGTCTGTTACTAACGCACGTTAAAGGATTCCAGGTCTAGGAGGTCTCCATTTTCCAATATATGATAGGTTACAGGATGTAGATGAATGGACGATTCATAGATTAAGCACCCGCTGGTTTCATCATAAAACCAGTGAGTTCTTAAACCTATTAAACAGATAGCATAAAACCTGTATGCTAGCTTCAGTCTAGCTAGAAAATAAATGATCCTTAACACCTGATTGTTATAAGATTCATCCAAATAAATCGATGTTCCCTGAAAGAATTTGAACATTGCAATCTATTTCATTTATTTTCTATAACTTTATAAGAGTATAAGATAAAGTATGACTAATTATTGTCAGTGGTGTATATGTGGCGCCAGCTAGAAATAATTTCTGCTACATACTACATGGTAAGCAAGCATTTTACACAATACACCAATAGTCTGCGTCATATAGACGTTACCATAATGACGTCATAAATTCATATATTCAAGCACCAACAATGTATGTCATAGAGACGTTTATTTTATCATAGACTCGTCATATTTTATGACGCAACTATCACGTCATATTATTGGTCACTTACGTCGCTGACCGGTAAATGACTTTAAAAATACGTTAATATGACGTTAGCATGTTACCTGGGTAATTTAATACTTGTTATATAAAAGAGAAAATTTTCCAAAATTTACTTTATTTCCCTAGGGACGTTATGAAAAATAACGACCCGTTGCCAATGGCAACAAGTATTTGGTACATAAAGCATCACTTACGATCGACAAAACAATAGGATTAGTATACTTACGAGGGAGGTATGACGAAAAAGAATTTAAGTGAATGGTAGTTTCTACAAATAATATTTTAATGCTGATAAACCGCATTGGATTTCATGATTGGCTTAAAAGTTGTTCAAGCTTGAACATTAAAATCAATAATAGAGGACTTTTAATTAGTGAAAATGTTAAATTTCTACGAATAATGTTGTCTCAGATGGAAAACATATTCCATACTGTGAGAAACAGGTTTCGGAGTTTCGGATGTTTTTTCTTTTCCTTTTGATAACTGACATTTATTTAATTTACTTGCCCAGTTTGAGTAACACTGACGACGTTGTTCATTTCCGGAAAACTTCTTTGGCCGGCCCCGGACCCAACTCCAGCCCCGGCCCATTTTCCACAGTAGCATGATCCAAAAGATATTTATTTTGCAGAGTTCATAGCAATTTTTCAAACTTAAATTCCCTGATTTTTCCAGGAACGAAACTTTTGATAGTTCTTGCAAGTCTAATAATTGATGAGCAAGGGATGGGGTAGTTTTATATATGAGAGTTAAAAATGTTATGTTAATTTAATTGCTTTTTGCGGGTCCTCGATGGCCCCTGCCTATCCTGTCCGAGCCTGCTGTGGTCTAGACGTCTTGGTTGATCCTGATGCTGTCTATATTTTTGACCATCCGATCTAAATTGCTGACGTTAAGGTCATCCTTTCCTTAAGCCTCCCTGACGTTATTTGTACAACTTTCTAGAGCTTATAATACAAATGTTGTTCGAGTATTGGACAATTTTAAGAATTTGCACGACATTGACTCGATTATACTATTCGTTTAGAAGAGTACAATTGCTGTGCCTCTATTTTGACAAATGTCTTATAATATAGGTCTACCTTCATCTGTAAAATAAGCTTCCTTGTTGACATAAGTTATAAGCTGATTACGCATGCTTAAGAATAATTTGATTTTTACATTTTGTTAAGTGTAATTTTAACAATTGACTTGCAAAAACTATTATAAGAACCCATCTAGCAATTTGGTATTTTATAAAAGCTGCAGATACGTTTCCGAAACACAAATTTTATAAAACAACATTACTCTCAGAAACACTTTAAAAACGTTATTACGACAGCTATAAATGTAAAATTGGCACCAACTTGTAAAATAATTCAGTCACTGTTGATATTTTGTAAAGCCTATTGCAACCATTATAAAATAACTGTATAAACATTTCCGCAGGCTCTAAGAAAATTTGGTACCGCCACTATCAAACAGTTTTATTGAAGCTTCATTAAATTGCGCTATAAAGCACATATTTCACTGTTTGTTATAATTGCAATAAAGCACCAATAAAATAAAACGATTTCTTAAATATATTCAAAAAGTCACATAACACTACAAACAAACGCTATTTACAAATATATAATATGCTGATCTCTATATACAGTGTGTCCCAGGATAGATGTAACAAGAGGTGTAATGGACCAAAAATTTTGGAATTTTGGAATGGTATTTGGGGAGTCCTGCTTGTTGTTAAAACTAAAGTATACCAAAAATGACTTGATTTGGTGTTCTACAGGGTGTTTTATAAGCAAAGTTGTAAAAATCACCACTAATAAAGTACCTTTATTTTTCAAAATATGAAAAAATTCCACTAAGAAAAGTTATTTAGAATGCAATTTTATACCTCTGTACCAAATTTCAGGAATATAAAATTATTTTTTTGAAACTTCCCATTTTTTCAATAAATTAGTATTTTATTTTGAACCATCCAATTAAAACTGCATAGAAATTATTTTTTGTAAATTAATATTTAAAGTTATGTAGAAGCTAAAAGTAGGTTATGAGAAAAGCAGTGGATACACATTTATCATTTATTATTGACATATCTGTCAAACGTAGTCAATATTATCCTTAATTTCTGTTTCAAATTAACGAATCAAGCATAAAAAATTAAGTGAAAATGGTACTCACAGTGCGTGAAAAAATTTATATTGTGCAATGCTACGGAATTGGCGGTGAAAACTCGCTAAGAGAAGTGGTAAGCCAATTTAATTTGAAATTCCCAAACACTGCTTTGTCACGTACTCAGGCTATGAGAATAATTAAAAAGTTTCTGGCTACTGGTGGTGTTCTTAACATGAAAATAAAAATAAAAGCATATGATGAAGACAATGTTGGGGCTATGATAGCTCATGCCTGTGTTATAGAAAATCCTAGGATGCCACTAAGAGAGAGATCAGCTCTTATTAATATTAGCAAGTCTGAACTCCAAAGAATTTACAAGGCAAAGAAAATTAGGGCATATAGAGCAAATTATAAACATACGCTTGAAGAGGGAGATAAGGGCCGTAGGTTGGATTTTTGTTTGACCATTGGAGAAAAAATCATGGAAGAGAGATTTTTTCATCATTTCATAATTTTCTCAGATAAATCCACATTCACAACCAATGGTGTTGTTTCATCTCAGAATTGTCGGTTTTGGGCTTCTGAAAATCCAAATCTTAGAATTCATTGTAGAAGACAATATTATAAAAAAGTGAATGTGTGGTGTGCCGTTTCTTATCACGTTGGAGTTATTGGACCTTATTTCATTGAGGGAAGGTTAAACCAGCACACTTATTTACAGCTTCTTGAAAGATTTTCTGAAGAACATTTAAATATTTTAAGAGATATGCCTTTAGTTCATTTTCAACATGATGGTTGCCCTGGCCACTCCACAGAAATGGTTAATCGGTGGTTGAATTTAAATTTTGGAGAAAATGGGATTACCAGGAATGGACTGATCAAGGGGTCGGCGAGATCCCCAGACCTATCAATATTGGATTTCTTTTTATGGAGTCGCCTCAAGCAGTTGGTTTACGCTGAACCACTTCCTAACGATGTAGCAGTATTGAAGCAGAGAATTACAAATGCCGTAAACTCCATACCGTTAGATCATATTCGAAACAGTTTTAAGGACTTCAGCCGAAGGATCGAAATGTGTGAGGATATGGATGGTAGCTACGTCGAATAATAAAAAAATTGTAAACATTGTTTTGTATTGGTCAATAATAATTAATTTGTTTGTGAATCTGTTATGTTTTTGACATTTATTACTTGTTATAATTTTTAAACCTCATTAATCTTCTGTTAGTAATTGTTTCTTGTTTTACAATTAGTTCGATTAACATTATACCTTCTTGCATCTCGTATATTCAGTTTTTTATTTACCAATTAGCCTACTTTTTGAGATGATTAACATTTGCTCCTACACAACTTTAAATATGAATTCAACTCTTAATTCGCAAAAAATGAGAAGTTTCAAAAAAATAATTTTATATTCCTGAAATTTGGTATAGAGGTATAAAATTGCATTCTAAATAACTTTTCTTAGTGGAATTTTTTCATATTTTGAAAAATAAAGGTACTTTATTAGTGATGGTTTTTACAACTTTGCTTATAGAACACCAAATCAAGTCATTTTTAGTATACTTTAGTTTTACAACAAGCAGGACTCAATCCCCAAATGCCATTCCAAAATTCCAAAAATTTTGGTCCATTACACCTCTTATTACATCTATCCTGGGACACACTGTTATACCAAGCTTTCAGTGATTTTACTGGACAGTGGAGAAGAACTTACCTAAGTGGAGAAGAACTTACCTAATAATTATTTTAGAGACATGTTAACCATGCAGCAGTTTTTGATGCGAAGGAAATTTAACTGTGAATTATGCCATGGGTTTTTGATGATTTTTTTGTGCCCCTCATGTTTACTGTAGGTTTCTAATAATTTTTGGAATTTCATAAAAATTGATTTCACATTTTAAAAATTTTTTGTATGAGATTTAACGCCAATTTGTTTTAATCATCATAACTTTATAATTAGCACATATTAACTGCCATAAATATTAATAAAAATGTGATTTTTAAACTGTTTGCCTTGTCACATTTACGACATCGAATTGGCCGTTGGCATATTGCAGTAGATTGCAACGCTATATAATAATTACGTAGCAGACTCTGGAACAACAATTTACTTTCAATAGCAAAATTGTCCCAAATAGTGCTTTAATATAACTGTTTTATAAGATAATAAGAAACACTTATAAAATAATTTTAACATATATTTATAACGGTGCTGAAAATACTGTCGAGTTACTAAAAAATCACTATAAAATTATTTAGTTTTATATGCTGAAATGTTTTATAGTTTATTCACGGAAACATTTCTAAAATAATATCTTAACTGCTTTATAAGATATTTTATAATTTTGCTGTAAAAACGTTTTGATGTTAAATTTATAAAATAGTTCAGTTGCAGGCAACCGGATAGTGTTTCCTGCAACTATAATATAACCAATTAGCATTTTAGAAGCATTAATAAAATAACAATAAAACAAAATAATCGTATAACATTTAAGTTATAAAACAAATTTGCTAGTTGGGAAGAAATCAAATGATATCTTATTAGTCATAAATTTTAACATTCAGACAAATTTGACTACTATCACATGTATCAGAGCTACTTATTGCTGAGAAAATGCCAGGCTCTTTATTATTTCATTTATGAAACCTGTAGATAATTTGAATAGTTGCAGATGCTATAAATAACCTGAAAAAAACAGCAGTAAAGATATTATTAAAGATAATTTAAATTATATCGTAAGCAACATAATAAATAAATATATTGAACACGTTTTTCCAGATGCGCTTATAGTAGCTAAGGCCACATCAGTGTATCAAACAAGAGAAACGACAAGGATGGTAGAATCCACGCTAATTATAGCAATAAAAATATGGTTTAAGATTAATTTATTATAAAATTTAAAATGTTGATTTATTCAACAGAATTAATTATACATTACATTCTTCGCAAATACGAAATAAACTAAACCTGTAATATCCTCGTATATATTGTATGTGATCCAATAATTCTATCAATTATTCTCGCCTAGACGTTGATTTGTTGTGGGCATGGGTATAATGTTCTGCCGGATATCGAGTCTTGTTGATCACCATCAGTTTTTTAAATAAAATACTTCATGAGAGGATATATTTTTTATTTTCACCCGTATATTGTTTGTTTATTATACCTTGGATACGGTTACCATAAAGACGCTCATAATGACCACGGGCATAATGAGCGGGCGTTATGGCTATAACGTCCTGTTATATGAGAAACAAAGAAACAAATGAGAAAAAGGGAGCAAATGTTATAGAACGAAATCATTTATTTGTAACAATTTTTAAAGAAGTAAATGTTATACCACTAAATATTTTTTAACAATTTTTAAGAAAATTAAAAGTACAAAAACATCCATCACCAGAACTACTTTATGTAAAAGATAAATCTCATCCGGAGTTTTATTGATAAAATTTAGAACCTGATCTGCTTCCAAAACTTTGGATTTCTTAGGAACGTATCCTTTAGATTTCATTTTTAAAAACGATATTAGACGAGAAAAATGAGAAATATCAACATTTTTGTTAACTATTAATGTGAATTTCAGAATGAAATATTTAGTGCACAAAGAATTTGAAGAATATTTTTCGGACTAAAATAAAAAATTCTATCAAAATCTTGAACTAAAATAAAAAACCAAATAACATACCAATTCCTGAAAGTAAGCCAATAATACGATCTCATTTATGCTAGTTATTTCATTTTTTAATTTCTATTGTATAAATGTTTCATATTCCTTACCGTATAATGGTTTGGATTTGACCGGCAATACATTTTCTGTGACTTTTGCCGCATTGTTTCGGATTACCATATTATTTTTCCTTTTATTTTGTTAAACGTATTATTTACGTACGAAGCAAAGCAACGAAATAATCAACAAAACAACTGTCACAGATTACTTGAAAAAAGGTAAAATGAAAAAGCTAGCAGCATTGAACTGGGTTACTTTTGATAGAACACGGCATACTGACAGAGACAATTATTAAACGTCAAAGTATCAACAAAAGTTATAGACTACTAAATAGCTATTTGTATGACAAGGGAGAAAAGTGCATAATTTCCTCCCGCGGATAGTTTGATGCCCGACACGAAGCGGAGGGCATCAATATCCAAGGGAGGAAATGGCACTTTGCTCCTGTGTAATACATATGATTTTTTCTACGACCATTTACAGTGTTTTTTACATTGGTTTTACATATATTTTATTATATTTTATTATGCATGACAATCGAAAAACCAAACATGTCAAAATGTCATAATAGGTATTTAAATAAGTAAATATTTTTAAAAATCAAAGTACATGGAACGTTGCCAAGGTTGCTTCTTGTTTTCAAAATAAACAAACTTCCAAAAAGTTTATAATAATGTATTCCGAATGTGAAGATGAAGTTCCTCAAGATATTCTGGAAGAAGCAAACGTGGTTTCGTTAAATCTATTACCGTTAAAGTCTCGTGAAAAATATGAAAAAGAGTACCAGCTATTTAAATGTTGGATGGAGACTAGGCAAATAAGAAAAATATGTGAAAAAGTGGTCTTATTTTACTTTTCCAAAAAATGCGCCGGTTTGAAGCCTTCAACATTATGGAGCAAATACAGCAAGTTGCGATCTACACTCCAAATTAAAGACAACATCGACATTAAGTTTCCTAAATTAGTAGCTTTTTAAAAAAGGAAATCTGCTGAATATAAAGCCAAGAAAGCCAATACTTTTTCAAGGGAGGATATCAACAAGTTTATTGCAGAAGCTCCAGATGAAACTTACTTACATATGAAGGTAAGATTGATCGTTATTGTTGAATAATAAATAAAAACGTAACGCAGTATTTGTTATATAAAATGACAATTAAGTGACATTTTAGGCAGTTGTCATAAATGCATTTTCCTTTTTCAGGTCGTGCTTATATTTGGAATTGCTGGAGCATGCCGTAGCGACGAATTAGTTAATATGGTACTTGAGGATATCAGTGATAAAGGCGATATTTTGGTGGTGAAAATACCTGACTCAAAAACTAATATCAATAGGACATTTACAACAACAAATGAGATTTTAAACGGAGTATCTATCTTGGATATGTATAGAAAATATCTGGACTGTAGGTCCCCTAAAACATGTCATTCTAGATTTTTTGTAACTTATGCTAAAGGGAAATGTACAAATCAGGTAATTGGCAAAAACACAATTGCCAAAATTCCATACAGAATAGCAATATTTTTAAATTTGGATGATTCGAAAGGCTATACTGGACACAGTTTCCGCCGTACTTCAGCTACGTTATTGGTCAATGCTGGAAGTGACATTCTCACTCTAAAAAGACATGGGGGATGGCGAACAAACGTAGTAGCAGAAGGGTACTTAGATGATTGTATTTCTAAAAAATGTGAGGTAGCCAGCCAAATAATTACGGGAGAAAGTACTACTTCAAGTACCAAAAAACGTTGTCTTGTTTTTGAACATTTTGTTTCTACAAGTACTTCATCAGCGACCAAGACTTTGGAAAACAACAAACAGGAACTGATCTCCACCAGCAGAGCCAATATTTCTTCAGGGAGAATCTCCATTAGTAATTTAACTAATTGTACCATAAATTTTAACAATATTTAGTTACTGATGTTAATTTAAACCTTGATTTAAACTGTTTTCAATTTTTGTAAATAAAAATAAGTAATAAAAAATCTGTTTCAAAGAAAAGCATAATTATACATTTTCAGGAAGTTTATGTATCAATAAAAGAAGTCTATACACCACTATTACAGCCATTTGAAGTTTTTTCTTGTTTGCTTCCAGGGGGAGCCAAAGTATTTTCCTCCCGAGGGAGGAAAAGTACTACTTTGCTCCTTGAAATGAGGGAGCAAAATAGTATTTTCTGTGTAGGGAGTAGAAAAAAAATATTTATTTAAAAAAAAATCAATTTTTCATTAAAAAGAAATATTTTTTGTGAAAAATAAAATGTTGTATGCACCACGAGCATTATTAGATTATAACGCCCATCGGGCAACATGCATCCCTCGAGCCAAAGGCCGTCGGGCTGCATCATGTTACCCTCCGGGCGTTATAATCTATATAACGCACTTGGTGCCTAAATAACTATTTTCAGCAGTTTTGATCTTTAGTCGTTAAATTCTCACAAAACTCGAGCCCTTGGTCGAAATCACCCTCTGTAAGTTCATGCACTAAGAGCTCTTGATAAGGATGGTAATTCACTTTCTTTTTGGACATAGTTGAATTCACTTGCACTTCTCCACTAATATGTGTTCTTCCAAATCGAGCTTTATCACGAACCATTTTCTCAAAACTTTAGGTCATTTCTCGTGACACCGGATGTTGGAAACTGTACATTTTCTGAAAAAAGGTTCTATTTTTTTCGTGTGTTCCATTGTTTTTGATTAAATAATAATTTTCTCTTGCGATTTTTTTATTATATCTTTTTTATATGTAAAATTTAAATCTACATCATTTTTAATTTCTAGTATATCTATATCTATTATAATCTATTATATCTATAAACTGCTGAGTAAGTATCCGATAGGAATTGTTTAGTTTCAGGTTAGGTTACTTAAAGAATTACTTTAAGAATCAACCAATCAGAAGTTGTAACAACAGTCGCATAGAAATATAAAAAGTTTAGAAAAGTGTCAAAGATTTATCTCCAATGCTTACAAAAAAAAATCACTGGAGCGAGTCAACTATACGGGGTTGTATGTAGGGGGAAGGGTCACGAGAGGGAGAGAGTACGCGCCCATGTTGGTCTATGTGTATGGCTTGTGTGTATTGATGTATATTATACATACAGATGCGGCTTTTATATATCCTGAGATAAACAAGTGCAAGAGAGAAAACAGGGAAATTAGGAAAAGAATGACGGATACACTGCCCCCAGCACACTCCACACTCCACTCCACTCGTGAAATCTTATTTATATCACCTTATCATGTGTCAACGCAGGACTCGGTACCTATCGCATCTAACTATGGGCGCATTGTACTGGGATAATATCCGTCTTTCTTTTTTTTAATTTCTCTGTTTTCTTTCTTGCACTCGTTAAACTCAGGATGCACACAGGGTGATTCTTTTAAGGCGGCCATTAGAATATTTCCCACTTGCAGATGAGATAGCCATTTGAAATTTAGTACCCTACCATAGTCGACCATTGCGAGTCCGAAAATAATTATTTCAAAATGGCGGCATTTCCGGAGATACCGGAAGTCGATACCAACTTGCTTTATTTTAAACGGAACACCCTATATATTTTCGACTTTTCGAAATGATCATAAAATTCTGAGTCAAAACATGAAGCACACCCTATATCTAAACCGAGCAGTTTCGGAGATATTTGACATTTTATAAGAAATTTGACAGGTGCAACGGTTTGCAAGAACCGTTATAACTTTCTTCCTGTAGGATATCCTTATTTGCTCTTTGGTACGTAGGAAGAACACAAGATGAGCTACTCTCTACAAAAAAAATAGATTCCAAAATAGTACACCAAGTGTTTTATTTTTCACGTTACATTTTGTCAAATTCAAACCTCAAATACTTTTTTATTTCAAATGGAACACCCTGTATTTTTTACATCAAATTATGTTAAATTAAATTCCCCTTTTTTTAGTATAAGCATTGTAGGGGTTAAAGTTACAACTTTTCGAAATATTGGCGATTTTCTTAAATGTCCAAGAATTTTTAGTAAAAATTGCTATTAACTTACCCATGATTAGAAACAATCATTAATGTCAGTCATTCTCTTTTGTTAAAAAATGCCAGCACGTTTAAATTACGCCCACGAAGACTTTTAGATTTGTTTATTATTTATGGAGAATATGATAAAGTAATAATACCAAGAACATGTAACACATTTGCTACTCGATACCCACTTTATTGTTTCAGTTGTTTCTACGTTTTTTTGGATAAATTATAATTTTCAACAAAAACTTGCGAATAATTCAAAAAGTACATGTGTTAGATATAGGACATGCTGATATAGGTCCACCTCAAATTTAATTCTACATCGATTGCCATAATAAAATTTGACACGTGCCATTTGACAGAGCCAAATATTCTGAAATTATCCAATATGCGTTTTACAGTGTATGGTGGATGGTTTCTGTTCTTCTGGGTATCGAGTAGCAAATGTGTTACATGTTCTTGGTATTACTTTATCCCATTCTCCATAAATAATAAACAAACCTAAAAGTCTTCGTGGGGCTAATTTAAACGTGCTGGCGTTTTTTAACAAAAGAGAATGACTGACATTAATGATTGTTTCTAATCATTGGTGAGTTGATGGCAATTTTTACTAAAAATTCTTGGACATTTAAGAAAATCGCCAATATTTTGAAAAGTTGTAACTTTAACCCCTATAATGCTGATACCAGAAAAAAGGGAATTTAATTTAGCATAATTTGATGTAAAAAAATACAGGGTGTTCCATTTGAAACAAAAAAGTTTTTGAGGTTTGAATTTGACAAAATGTAACGTGAAAAATAAAACACTTGGTATACTATTTTGGAATCTATTTTTTTTTTGTAAAAGAGTAGCTCCATCTTGTGTTCTTTCTACGTATCATAGAGCAAATAAGGATCTCCTACACGAAGAAAGTTATAACGGTTCTTGCAAACCGTTGCACCTGTAAAATTTCTTATAAAATGTCAAATATCTCCGAAACTGCTCGGTTTAGATATAGGGTGTACTACATGTTTTGACTCAGAATTTTATGACCATTTCTAAAAGTCGAAAGTATATAGGGTGTTCCATTTAAAATAAGCAAGTTGGTATTGATTTCCGGAAGTACCGCCATTTTGAAATTATTATTTTCGTACTCAAAATGGTCGGCTATGGTAGGGTACCAAATCTCAAATGTCTATCTCATCTGCAAGTGGGAAATATTCTAATGGCCGCCTTAAAAAAATCACCCTGTATATAAAATTAGATTTGCCGAATCTGTATATAAAACCGAAATAATAAGAAAACATAAGCGCCAATATATTCAGATTTTCCACGAGAAATGCGCAAATATACTAATTAAGGTAGCTGATGTAGAGTCTAAAAGTAGATGAGAACTGACTAAGTACCTGTATCCATTTTATTACAATCATGTATTACAAATAATTATTTTATTCTAGTTTTACAAGATTAAAGTACTACTTGATTTTTGATGGATCTATGAAGGTGTGGTGGTCTCTAGTAGACGAAATATTCAATATGGAGGATTCTGTCCATGAAGACTTTCGTTTAGGATGTCAAGAGCTGCAACATATAAAAAATCTAGACAATTTCGCTGAAATACAATTTCCATAAGATTATGGCGGGTTTTTTTCGGCTGGAAAGATCTTTTCTAAAATCAATTAAGAGTATTTAAAAAAATATATCTTATTTGATCAAAAATTGCTATCGGAAAGGTGAAATATCCAAAGAAAGTCCATTTGGCACTACTGTACGATGCGACGTCGCGCGTCGGGCACCAAAGGCAAAAAAGTCGAAAGTACGCCGAAATTTTAAAATCCGGAAGTATACCGAATTTAGACTTAACTGTCGATATATAAAGGAAAATATCATTTTTGCTCTTCATAGAGTATAAAAGGGTTGATAGACTGAAACTGACATGATAGAAATTTTTTTTTGTAGCCAAAATTGGCTTCAGCGCGTCAAAATACCTCAGAAAAGTTATATCAGAGACTTAGGAACAAGATCTTTTTTTTGTAGACCTGGTACTTGGCGCCTTGGATACATTCAGTAGTGTAAGATACTCTGCCCTGGCCAACATGAATGCATTAGTTCATTAAACCTCAATTCACGCATGTTTTCATTCGGATGTATTATCGTTAATTAATTTGACTCAACTTATGCTAATACACAAACAAAACAGACTCCGTGGTAATCTAAAACGAATCCATCAATTTCGGCTCTCTTATTGCTAATTAACTTGTCTCATCACTATTAAATAGACGTATAAGATTATTAATTTACGATATATTTTTTCCCACATATCTAATTTGATATTGGAAATTACTGTTTATGAACATCCAACGCATTAATCATTACCTGCCCGGAATATATTAGGCATTTAATAAATCTTCTCGAGAAACCCGTTGGAAAAAATGCAGAAAAATGTTCGAGACTATAGTAATAAAATTTGAAGGCGCATGAGGTGCAGCATCGAGTCAGAGTGGGCTCTGGAAGAATTGGTACAGCTTAAAGTGGGCCGAGAAATATTAAAATTTGAATTCGCTATTGGTCTAGTTTCAAATTTGTAACTATGCATCTAAAACTAATTCGGGTACGTTTTTAGCCAATTCGATGAATATGCCCCTTAGTAGAGTGCTCGGTGCCCAGATATACGCATAAAAATAAGTTCTGTGGGGGTTTCGTTGTTACAAGCTGAATTTGATATAAAATTAATGATGATATACAGATGTTTCAAAATCTCAAAGCCGTCAAAAAATGTCCTACTCAAAAGGTCATTATAATCAAAAAAACGAGTTATTTCTTAGTGAATTAGGTGTTTTGATATTTCTACTTTTGACCATGAATAAAACTAGTCAAAATAAGTAGATTTTCGAACAGACTCACCTCAAGAAATCATGCCTGCTCCCCCTGCCCCCCCCCCGTGTCTGCCTATACATATTTTTTTTTTCTCAAAAACGGTAGGAGCTAGAGGAATGATCTTGGGGCCATTCGATAGAGTATAAAATTTTGCATAAGACCCTCCATTTGCTTTTTGCTATTTTCTTTTTCTAAGGCCCCACAGCAAAAAAAAAAAAAAAAAGGTGAGGAGCCTTCCAACAACGACACATGTTTGGCTCTAAAACGGCCCAATAAATCAAAATTCTACAAGATATAAAAAATAAAGACCATTATTTTTTCTATCGATTGGTATATTATTTGTTTATATAAAGCCGTCAGTGGCGTACAAATAGAAAGATGCACATGTGCATAATGAATTTATTTAAAATAATTTATTATTGTTGTTATAAACTGAAAATATTGATTGTACCTGTTCAAAATTATTACATTATTATTGTTTTTAACAACAATAAAAGGGGCGAGCGTAGAGGCGACTTCAATGTGAATATCAGTCGATTCCGTTGAAGCAACGTCGAGCGCGGTTAGTACTTGGATGGGCTCCCATCTTGGGAAATACAGCGTTCTCGTCCCACCTTCTAGAGGCTTGTATATCAGTGTATACTCGGAAGTTACGTAATTTCAGACGAGGATTACGTAGTGGATATACCATCCTTCGGAGGGGATGTAAAGCAGGCGGTCCCTTGTCTATTAAATGTTAGGCAAGTAAAAGATCCCTACTCTTCTTAAGGGAAGAGGTTCGGCAAAATTTCCAGGTTGGGGGTAGCTCGTCTCCTGGCGTCGGTGATAGGCCCTGGTAGCGAAAATAGGCCGACGTTAAACAGTTAAAAAAAAAAAGACAACAATAAAAAATTATTTTAAATAAATTCATTATAGACATGTGCATCTTTCTCTTTGTACGCCACTGACGACTTTATACAGGGTATTTCATTAAGAATTGGACATACGCTAACTGGATAATCCTTAGTCCAAAATATGAATATTTAACCTAAAACACTTAGATAAAATGTGCGTCCTTACTGAGATACAAGGTGTCAAATTTGTAGTTTTTTTCTTTTTCTTTTTTGTATCTCAACTACCTCTTGACCGATCTTCTCCCAATTTGGTAAAGAAACATTTTTTAAGCTGAGAAACAATAATCTATGTATCACATCACGCTAGCCCGTGGAGACAATCAATATTTTCAGTTTGTAACAACAATAATAAATTATTTTAAATAAATTCATTATGCACATGTGCATCTTTCTCTCTGTACGCCACTGACGGCTTTATATAAACAAATAACATATACACATAATATACCAATCGATAGAAAAAATAACGGTCTTTATTTTTTATATCTCGTAGAATTTTAATTTATTGGGCCGTTTTAGAGCTTAGCCGAACATGTGTCGTTGGAAGGCTCCTAACCCCTTTTTTTTGCTGTGGGGCCTTAAAAAAAAGAAAATAGCAAAAAGCAAATGGAGGGTCTTATGCAAAATTTTATACTCTATCGAATGGCGCCAAAATCATTCCTCTAGCTCCTACCGTTTTTGAGAAAAAAATATATATATAGGCAGATACAGGTAGCCCAGCCCCCCTGTTTCTCACGTTTTTGTGAGCACGATAAGAGGAAAAATTCCGATTTTATTAAATTTTCGACAGTAAATTAGTATTAGCTAGAGGAAGAATCGTATTGATTTCGAAAAAAAATTATCAGTAATGTAAATATAAAGGTTACGGAAAAAATGCATGTGAAGAGTGTTTAACACCTTTGATAAGATTCTATAAGCACAAAGATACGGCATGGTATACTAACCACCGACCATACTTTACAATTTGAGAAAGCGTTTATACAGGTAGCCCAGCCCCTTTGAGGGGGGGCAGGGGGAGCAAGTATGATTTCTCAAGGTGGGTCTGTTCGAAAATCTACTTATTTTGAATAGTTCTATTCATGGTTAAAAGGATTTGCTATTACTCAAAAGTAGAAATATCAAAACACCTAATTCACTAGGAACTTAAGGAAGCATTATACTCTTCGCCGATTTACTGAGCTTTTTATATAATTGTTACACATTCTATAGGATACTCTTAGCATTTTTCTTGTAAATAATGTTAGTTTTTGGACATTCTAAATTTTGTGATACCAACTTTGTTATGAAAAAAAAAATATATGAAAAAAAAATCACGATGTGAGGGATCGAACCCGGGACCCTTGGATTGCGAGATCAAACCAAATCAAATCAAAGATATTTATTAAAGTTCAAAGACATGAATGCGCCTCAGCTGGGTCCAGTCTAGAGCCGATCACCCCACCGCGGCATGCAACGTCGCGGTAAGTAGGTGATCGGGTGGAGGAGTTTAGCTTCGACTGTAACGACAGATGCAATTGGGGCGTTAGGGCTCCTGTTTAACATATATAAAAAACTTAAACCTAACAATTTCGTTGAACAATAATCCGGGAAGATATTAAAATACTTAGAAATAGCTAGAACTACGAAGAAACAATTGCATTTTTAACACACGCGCACTGTCGCACGCGCGCATTAAATTTATGAAGAAAATCTTGTTGTCCATACGGGAAAACTTAGTGAAAAAACCCGTTCGAGAGTCACGGATTTATCCAGTGGTCTACCTGCCTCTGGAAGGATGGGGTGAGGGGGATTGCGAGACGAAACTCTTGCCGCTACACCACCATTTCTTTTTACTAAAATTGTTAATGAGTGTAATATATACCATTAGAAAATTTATTGTGATTATTAGGAAACACACATTAGTAAAATGTATTAAAAAAAATAGTGATAGGAAATAACATTTCGCAAGGTTTCTATTTATTACAAACCATAAAAAAATGTAAAAAATATTTTTTTAAATTTTAAATTACTAATAACTTTTTTATTTACCAATCTATTTTGTTAAAAAACAATAGGGTTCTTCCTCTAGCTAACACTAAGTTACTCTCCACATTTCAATACAATCGGATTTTTCTTTCTTGAGTTATCGTGCTTACAAGAAACGTGACGGACGGACAGACAGACGGACATTTTGAAAGTTCACTAACAAAACGATATAAAATTTTTTTCTCTACGAGCAATATTTACTGATTTAGAAATGTGCCGATCAAATACAATATACTCTTCGTTTTTGCGAAGAGTATAATAACTCGTTTTTTGATTATAATGACCTTTTGAGTAGGACATTTTTTGACGGCTTTGAGATTTCGAAACCCCCACGGAAGTCACAATAAGCGTATTAATGCACTCTACTACCTATGCTTTAAGCTGAAAGAAACGGAGAATTTCAATTAAACATTTTTCAAATCGACATTTGAATTTTTTTTGACCCTTTACCAATGTCAAAACGTATTTGAAAAAGTTTGCTGAATAAAATATTTTTCAGGTCTATAAGCACAAAGATACGGCATGGTATACTAACCACTGACCATACTTTACAATTTGAGAAAGCGTTTATACCACATATTCCAGTCAAATTAAAACAAATTTCGACGTTTGACGGAAAAAACTGATAAAGTTTTAAAACTTGGCAAAGATGTTCTTAATGAACATTTACTATTAAACATACAGAAAGTCCTGAACTCAATCTGTTGCGCTCGAGCCGCCATATTGAAAAGATAGCGCTCTGATTCAGTTTTTTGCTCATATCTCTCTGACCATTGGCGATATCGAAATTATGTTTGTATAAAAAATGAAGCTTATACAATTTTTTACAAAAAATGTGCATTATCATTGCAATGCATTTTTTTCTATTATCTATTATACTCTTTGGAAATATGAAAGCATTTCGACACATTTCGAAAATTGTAAATATCGTTCGTAGAGGACAAATATATCATCTCATTGTGTCGTCATAGAATTCGCAACAACTTTTTAAATGTCCGTCTGCCTCTCCATCCGTCATGTCTCTTTTAATGCAAATAACTTAAAAGAGAAAAGTCAGACTTTATTAGAATAAATTAGTGTTAGCTAGAGGAAGAACCCCAGCGTTTTTTAAAAAAATCGATTAGTAAATAAAAAGGTTATGAAACATTTTATGAATAAAATTGACGTGAAGAGTGCTGTAATCTTTGATAAGATTGTAGAATGCCATGCTTGCAATTTTAATGATCTCCCGATGATACCATCTTGACTGTCGAAACGTTGGTCAGTATACTGTGCAGTTTATTTGTGTTTATAGAATCATATAAAAGGTGTTACAACACTCTTCACGTGTATATTTTTCATAAAGTGTTTCATAACCTTTTTATTTACTGATCGATTGTTTTCAAAAACACTGGGGTTCTTCCTCTAGCTAACACTAATTTATTCTCCAAATTTCATAAAATCGAACTTTTCTCTCTTAAGTTATTTAATTTAAAAGAGTCGTGATAGACGAAGGGCCAGACGGACCGATGAACAGGCTGACAGAAAGATCGACCCATGGCGAACATTTTGAAAATTGTTCTATGACTAACACAGTGATATATTTTTTTCTCTACGAGCGATGTTCACAATTTTTGAAATGTGTTGATGAAATGCAATATACCCTTTGCTTTCGTATTTCCAAAGAGAATAATAACAGATACGAAAAAAATGCATATAACATTTTTTGCAGAGAATTTTATAAGCTTCATTTTTTATATACACATAATTTCGATATCGCTAATGGTTAGAGAGATTATAAACAAAGAAACTTAATCAAAGCGCCATCTTTCCAAGATGGAGACTCGACCGCAACAGTTTGAGCTGGGATATGTTTAATAGTAAACCTTAATGAACATCTTGCCAAGTTACAAAACTTCATCAGTTTTTCCCTCTAATTTTTCCTATTTGACTGGAGTATCACTGAAATCGCTAAATCCAATCGAGAGTAATGTTTTTACACATAAAAAAACATACATACGGGTCAAATTTAGAACCTCCTCCTTTTTTTAAATTTCATGGAGTCGGTTAAAAATGATGAGGTTTACTACAATGTGATGTAAGCTTCCTTAAAAATGTGTCAATATAATATTAGAAACATTCGAAAACTTTAGTAAAAGTACAATTGAAATTATGAAAGAACAATATATTTTTTCTACTACCTACATAGAAAATACTATTTTGCTCCCTCATTTCAGGGAGCAAAGTAGTACTTTTCCTCCCTCGGGAGGAAAATACGTTGCCTCCCTAGGGAGGAAAATACTTTGGCTCCCTCTGGAAGCAAACAAGTAAAAACTTCAAATAGCTGTAATAGTAGTGTATAGACTTCTTTTATTGATACACAAACTTCCTGAAAATGTATAATTATGCTTTTCTTTGAAACAGATTTTTTATTACTTATTTTTATTTATAAAAATTGAAAACAGTTTAAATCAAGGTTTAAATTAACATCAGTAACTAAATATTGTTAAAATTTATGGTACAATTAGGTAAATTACTAATGGAGATTCCCCCTGAAGAAATATTGGCTCTGCTGGTGGAGATCAGTTCCTGTTTGTTGTTTTCCAAAGTCTTGGCCGCTGATGAAGTACTTGTAGAAACAAAATTTTCAAAAACAAAACAAGACAACGTTTTTTGGTACATGAAGTAGTACTTTCTCCCGTAATTATTTGGCTGGCTACCTCACATTTTTTAGAAATACAATCATCTAAGTACCCTTCTGCTACTACGTTTGTTCGCCATCCCCCATGTCTTTTTAGAGTGAGAATGTCACTTCCAGCATTGACTAATAACGTAGCTGAAGTACGGCGGAAACTGTGTCCAGTATAGCCTTTCGAATCATCCAAATTTAAAAATATTGCTATTCTGTATGGAATTTTGGCAATTGTGTTTTTGCCAATTACCTGGTTTGTACATTTCCCTTTAGCATAAGTTACAAAAAATCTAGAATTACATGTTTTAGGGGACCTACAGTCCAGATATTTTCTATACATATCCAAGACAGATACTCCGTTTAAAATCTCATTTGTTATTGTAAATGTCCTTTTGATATTAGTTTTTGAGTCAGGTATTTTCACCACCAAAATATCGCCTTTATCACTGATATCCTCAAGTATGATATTAACTAATTCATCGCTACGGCATGCCCCAGCAATTCCAAATATAAGCACGACCTGAAAAAGGAAAATGCACTTATGACAACTGCCTAAAATGTCACTTAATTGTCATTTTATATATACTTTCTAATAACAAATACTGCGTTACGTTTCTATTTATTATTCAACAATAACGATCTTACCTTCATATGTAAGTAAGTTTCATCTGGAGCTTCCGCAATAAACCTGTTGATATCCTCCCTTGAAGAAGTATTGGCTTTCTTGGCTTTATATCCAGCAGATTTCCTTTTTAAAAAAGCTACTAATTTAGGAAACTTAATGTCGATATTGTCTTTAATTTGGAGTGTAGATCGCAACATGCTGTATTTGCTCCATAATGTTGAAGGCTTCAAACCGGCGCGTTTTTTGGAAAAGTAAAATAGGACTACCTCTTCACATATTTTTCTTATTTGCCTAGTCTCCATCCAACATTTAAATAGCTGGTACTCTTTTTCATATTTTTCACGAGACTTTAACGGTAATAGATTTAACGAAACCACGTTTGCTTCTTCCAGAATATCTTGAGGAACTTCATCTTCACATTCGGAATTCGTTATTATAAACTTTTCGGAAGTTTGTTTATTTTGAAAACAAGAAGCAACGTTTCATGTACTTTGATTTTTAAAAATATTTACTTATCTAAATACCTATTATGGCATTTTGACATATTTGGTTTTTTGATTGTCATGCATAAGAAAATATAATAAAATATATGTAAAACCAATGTAAAAAACACTGTAAATGGTCGTAGAAAAAATCATATGTATTACACAGGAGCAAAGTGCCATTTCCTCCCTTGGATATTGATGCCCTCCGCTTCGCGTCGGGCATCAAACTATCCGCGGGAGGAAATTATGCACTTTTCTCCCTTGTCATACAAATAGCTATTATATAAAACTAGATACGCATTATACTTTTCGCCGGATCATTGAATTTTATATATTGTTGAACAGTGTATATATATACTATTCGAAGTTTTTGAAAATAAGTTCATTTTTAATCGTTATTTGTTATATTTGTGATTTTAATAATCTGCCGATGATGCCATCTTGATTGGCGAAATGCTCTTGTGACGACAAAAATTACTTTAAAAAATCAAGGGTAATCAAACAATATAAAGTATTTTTCCAAATATTTCTTATTTTATTAAACAGGTGAATGTTCAGAAAGGCCTCGTCCGACCCTGCTACTGAATTCCCAAGTGGTTGGGCACAATCTGGGCGGTTCCAGGAATAGCTGCAATGCACGGAATGTTTTTCTTATGACGATACCATTTACGGAATCATTAAGGACTAGTGGTCTTGTTTTCTTTGCTGAATATTTCAATAGGTTAATGGGACGAGCATGGCAAAACTGTATAATTCAGTACCATTTTAGTTTCCTGCAAAGCAAAGCTGTGTTAGAGAACTGTAGAGAAGTCTGAATTAAATTCAATAAAATTTATGACAATTTTTTTCGTAGAAAATATCTCAGCCACTTATAGCAAGCAATCTATATGAACACACTTCTACGAACATTAAAAGATGGAGTATATTTTTTATCGACTTCAGTGCGACAATTGTAACTTTTTTCAGGGTTCTACATTTTTGATCGACTTTGCAAACAATTTTTTTTTCTATAGCACAGGACCCCGCACTTTTTATATGTAATTTGGGTTTTACTCCCGGGAGCTGAAATTTTATGTTTATGATATGTCGATCAAAAGTCGCCTCCACGGGCACAAAAAACTTTAACGGTAGGGTTTCGAAGAAGGTCATAATTTAACAATTTTTTCAACTAAAAATAATTTTTATCTGTAAAATGGTTTCTCAAGTGAAAAAATGCATTTTCATTTTTTGTTCAGAATAATGCATTGTACTAGTCTGCATTTAACTTAAAAAATGTTATCATTTCACATTTCAAATTAATAATGGTAGTTGAATTTATTATAGTAAATTATTTTAAAACATTTTGACTTTTAAAATAAGGTGAACATTTACATATACAAATAAAAGACTGAATAATACAAGAAGAATATACAAAAAGATATAAACAAATTAATTTAAAATATAAAAAGTTTCTCCCAAGTTGGCAGAAGGTGGTATGGTGCCCAGGATTGATGCGGCATTCCCTCTTTGAATCGCCAAACTGATTCTCTGTATCAGGTAGCAAGTGCTCTTCTTTTCATTTGAGATGCCGCGTATTTTCTTACCTATACAATTGATACATTTTTTAGCCTCATCGCCCCATGGACCCAATGTTTCAACAGAAAAAGGCAAAAAAAAAGAAACGCGATTCTAGTTCTTTATATTTACATCTCTTATTATCTTCTCCGATGCGGGCAGCTTCTCCAGGTTTTTGGGATGTATATTTAATATAAGACGGTGCTAGTGTATCACGACATGTAGCGTCCCATAGAAGGACCTTTCCCCCTTTCCATGGTACAAGGGACATTCCATCCGCTCTTTTTCCGTCGCTTCTGCAACACCCTACTGGTTCAAGTACTGAAGGAATTTCTGCCGAAACCAGAGCTCTCTTGATGATGTCGTTTATATTTCCATGACGAGACCACCTCCCTGTACTTTTGCGGCATGATACGCCATGATGACCAAAAATGTCTACGGGTTCACCGCAAGTGCAGTTGTGGGGTTCGCAAAGGGGTTGACCAGTTCGTAAGGCAACGGCGATACGAAAAGATGAGTCGTCTAAGAGAGTTCCTATTGAAGGCGATGGTAATGTATTCAGCCAGGCGCCAGATTCTTTTCGTTGAACTGCGAGCAAACGCGCTTTTCCTTTTAGGTCTTGATTTTCAGTCAGTAGGTTGCTGAGTGTACGTAAACATACTTGTTTATCCCAATCTCTCTGATAAATGCTGGTAATTGGATCCATGCAACTTAGAGTAGACCAATTAGCTAAAGCTTCATCAAAGGCTTTGTCAGGACATTGAGAGATGTAGAAGGGGAAAATCGAAAGTAGTAATTGTGAAACCCCATTAATGGAACCCAAAAAGGCGGAGTAGCATAATGTAGTTACGTCTCGAATTCCTAGACCACCCAAAGCTACAGGTAATGTAGATTGAGGCCATGAATTTTCCTTGAAAGTACAATTACAAATTTCTTCCATTTTTCTTTTGAGACAATCATCGTAATCAATAAGATCTTCATGGGATCTCCAACAAGGGGAACATCGTAATAAGTAGGTTAAGCGTGGAATTGCCAAAGAATTTTTTAAAAGAAAATAAGATGAATGAGAGTTTAAATCTTTTAAGCCACTGCAAAACCTTTTGAATGTTTCAATTTTCGACTTTATAGCTCCACTGATACCTCCATTAGAGTGAAATTTCTTCAAAATTCTTGATTGAAATTCCGGGCGCTATACTCTCAAAATCTTTTAGAATTTCATATCTTACGTTTGGGTTATCAGAAAGAATTAAAAGTTCACATTTTTCAGTGTTGAGTGATAAGCCAATTTTTGAAGACTCTTCTATAATTTTTTGAAAGTCTTATAAAACAATATGATGATTATCAGCCAAAGTTCCATCGTCCAGATACCAAATATTAAGTTCAGATTTTAGAGATGTTATCAAAGGCTGAAGTGCAAGACAAAAAAGAACAGGCCCCAGTGGGTCCCCCTGTTGAACACCTATTTCCGAAGATGTTGTTTGATTCCCGTATGATAATATTGTAGGCCCACCATAGCACTGCTTCAGAAAGGGAAGAAAGTCAGGCATTATTTCCTTTGCTCTACTGAGAACAGCGGCCCTTGAAACCATATTAAAAGCGTTGAAGTAATCTATCTTCAAAAAGACTTTATCTGAATTGTGGCAAAATGATAAGTATTTTCTGGCTGAATGCGCTCCTGCCTCTGCTCCAAATTTAGTCCCAAAGCCTAGCTGTAAAGGTCGCAAGAAATTTCCGACGAGTCCTGATATCCGGTTGCAAGCAATTTTAGCGGATAGTCTTCGTAAGCAACAGCCAACAGCGATAGGGCGTATCCCTCCATCTTTTTTACTTGGAGCACAGAGTGATGCTCCATAGATGATTTGACTAATTTCAAGTGGGACTAAGCCTTGAAACAATAAGTCGATAATTCCAGCCAAAGAAGAAAGGAGTTTAGAAGAAACTAGTCCAAGTTCTTCCGAAATTAGGTCTTTTAAGTGTTGTGGTTTCAGGGAGTCAAGTCCACCAGCTGAACCCGGAGAAAAAGACATTATTGCACTGTGAACTTCATTTGTGGTTACTACAGACACATGACCGGAAGAATTTACATCATCTATATTAGGAAATGTAGCGTCGCTTGAGGCTTTTGGGTGTTTCTCCTGGAGTTTCGAAAAGGTCGAATTGTCGTTTGGGGCTAGAGAGTCCTGGGAACATAAAAGGCGAATAGCTCCTCTTACATCACCATCTGATAATTTCGACTCAATTTTCTTATGAAGATTATCATTTCCTACATTGTTTTTACGTTTTCTTGTTTTTGGTTCTGGCAAATAAATATTGAACAATGAGTGAGGGGGTGATTCTTTATTGTTCTTCCAATTTTCGAGGTTCGTTTTCACCGCGGATGATTTGCTCCCTCAAACGATTCAATTAATCAAATTGTATTAGAAAATACACCCAAAAACATAATTAAAAGTAAAAAGTATACGGGGAAAAGTTTTTAGAATTTTGTTTGATCAGAAAATATGAATTGAATTGAGAGTGAAAAATTATTTTACCGAATACACCTCGAACATTGATAAATACTCAAAATTTTGTCGTAGAGAATGTTTCAAGCATATTGCTTAAAGGTAAAGGTAATACCAAGGAACACGCTTTCAGCAGTCTCTGTGACAAAATTATCTCGGTATTAACAATGCTCTAGGTGATTAAAGGTGATAAGTAGTTTGGAAAACGATATTAATATTTCACGATGAAATTTAGCATACGTAAATCTCAAAGTATTGGTCACTTGTATTTATATTTACAATGAATATATTCTGGCATTATTACTTTGTTTGTAGCCCTTCACGCAGATGTGATTTGTCGAAAAAACAGCAATATATATATATTACCATCCTATTTTCATATTTGTATGCTACATATTACAGTTGAGTTACGAAAACGTTCGGAATTAATTTTAATTATTTTCTTTCTTGTATTATAAATATACTTTATTAAATGCGACTCCGATTACAACAAAAAAATATGTTTCATTATTTAGAGAAAAAACATATACAGGTTCAAATTATTATTATTTGTAGATCCATAAATGTTCCTGGTATGTACTGCAAGGTATTCAGAATATTCTACTGAATACGTTTCAGAATATTTCAATGGAATATTCTTAGAGGATTTCTTACGGTTGAATTCAGGAATATTCATTATAGATATATATTCCCAGAATATTCAGGATTAATTTGGATATATACACTCTTCTGAGAAAATTTAGAGAATATTCCTGGCATATTGGTGCTATCTGGGTATGGTTTTTTTTTTCACCCCCTTCTTCAATACCAAAATCTGCTACTGGAGTAAAAGATTGTTAGGCATTACCAACACTTATATTGATTATACATTGAGCTTTATGAAAACACTTTGTTTACATTGCGAAGTATATGCTAAATGACACATCACATCAGCATACATAACGCCGCGCAGTTATGCAGATAGATGCCCGGTAAAATTCTAAGGAATCCACTTTTATTACCAACATATCTTTCTAAACCGTATTTACTGCTATTACAGTTTTGCGCATATTTACCATTCATTTGCAAGAATTTCTTCCTAATATCTTCTAATAATATTTACTTGAATAGTTAATTTTTTTACCGTTCAGTCATTTATAAACAAACATCTACCTGTAGATGGTAATTTGACTACATTGTATAGTGTTATTTAAATTTGATTAGCGCATATAAGTTATTAACATAATCTAAAAGCCAGTGCCCTACTATAAATCTATAAATAGTTTATGAGTTTATTTTAATATAAGGTGGCTACGAAAATACGAAAGATTCTGTCCGCGTGGTGCATAATACTTGCAGTTGGTTATTTCACGCTGTTTTATAATCCAATACTTCAATGCTGTTAATGATATTGCGAGAAGTTGCATTTCCTGTGACGATTATTATAAAAACTCATTTTTCGATAAAATGATTACGAATATCAGTTTTTATTTTTAATAGAAAGTTTTAGTAATATTAAAAAAACCTGCCTACTTAAATATTGTGGCATAATTAACAGAATTAGTTCTAACTCGACGAAAGTAGTCAAGCCAATATCAATTTATACAGACTTCTCAAAAGCCTGTGATAAAGTAATTGCAGATAATGAACGGTTTGGTTTTTCGATCACTATAAGTACTTACTTTTATTTCATCTTATTATACCTTTTTGATGTAATCAAATACCTAGTAGGTATTTTATAACCTGACAAACATTTTCAATAATCACCGTAGAAGAAGAAAGTTTACACAGGCATCGAATAAAAATGTGTATTAATGTGTATAGAGACCATTTCTTGTGAACAAAATAAATTATGTTTGACATAAAATTTTTAGTTTAAATTTGGTACATACTTAAAATAGTATGAAAGAATACTCCCTATTGAAATTGGGCCGTAGCCCCAATATAGAGTGATCATCAGAGGCGTGTAAACTGTGATGTTTTATAAAAAAACTCTATTTTATTATAAATTTGGGACAAAACGTGCCACTGAAGTTTTTGATTAAGCATACAAAAGTGCGAACGTGTACAGAATATCGAAACTGTGTCCAAAGTCTAAAAAAAGTTTTCCACTAAAATAAAAATAAATTCAGCGGGGGGGAAGAAAATCTAAAAAAAAAATGTTCCACCGAAATAAAAATCCTTGCCTTGCCAACTTTATGTCTCAAATTTTCAACTTTTGCCCAACTGCAAATGAATTTCTGCGGGTAAAATGTATGATAAAATTTTGTAACAATGTTACTTTCGTTTTGTATGTGCAAGTCAGGAGATTGGAATTAAGTTTTTAACCGATGAAATCGCTGTATCATCTGCATACAAAACCACATTGCTCGCATCAAGGCGCGTTCTTACTTCATTAATGTATGCTAGGAACAGAATAGTGCCTAAAACAGTACCTTGTGGAACACTTGTCACAGTTATTAGACTACTACTTATAGTGTTCTTAATTTTTACCCTTTGAGTTCTGACTATCGAGTAGTTGGGAAATAATTGTAACGGGCCCATTATTCCGAAATTGTTGAGTTTTTCTAATAAGATTTCATGGCTTCATGGTGTCAGAGGCCTTGGCCAAGTCATATTCTTAGTGCTGGGAGTACACAGATAAATTTATTTCAATACACTGAATGTGCATGTCCACAAAATTTTAATTTCAACTGGAAATGATAGATTTATCGATATTATAAACTCATATAACAATAAAAAAACGGTAGAGGCTAGTAACACATAACGTCGCCTCCTTGCAGGAATATTTTGAACCGGCAGCCCTGTAAATAATTCGCGCATTATAGTCGAGTCAATAGAGATTTTCACTTCGGAAAAATTCCGGGAAGCGGTAACTTTTGAGAATACATCTCTGAATATGCCAGAAACAACATACCAAAAGTTACCAACAATTAATAGTTCTTGAGCGTAATTTTTTATTAAACAAATTAGTTGCAAAGTACCAGTTTTTGCCAAATATATCTTAAAATAATTTTGCATTTCAAAAACTAATTGCGCCATTCGAAAGTATGGGAAATTTCACATCAAAAACGTATATGAAGTTTTTTGTACGAAAAATGTAGGCTCCAGATTTTTTTGTTTAACTCACGAAAATGGAACGCGCGCGCGGCCTCGGGCGCGCTACCCTAAATTTGTTGTAACTTTTGAACTAATTAATGAAATTGACCTCACAAAAGCTTAAATGAAAGACGAAACATGTAGCTATTGGATTATTCCATTTTCAAATATAAAAATGAATGTACGTAGGAATAGTACATATTATGAAGTCGGAACTTAGCAAGTATTTATTGATGCATTATACAAGAATGTATTTACATAAGTCGTTAACACAAGATTAAAATAAAGATATTTGCGATGAAATCGGTAAAAGCTCTACCATTTCCAAAATTTTTAAGGTAAAAACCTAGGTCTTTCGCATTTTACTCTTGAAATAATGTATAAAAAGATCCGATGAGTGAAAAAAATTTCAAATTTTTTTTTTTCAAATGTACACTTCCAAAATTTCCAAATTTTGAGCAAGTGATAAAATTTGATATACAGTGTGTCCCCGGATGGAGTTGACAAGAGGAAAAACATCTCTATTATTGATTTTGCGACGAGAAGTCATTCTTTATAAAAAATTCTGCTTGTCGAAAAAATGCATTTACCATATAAAAATCTTAGATCCGATGTACGGGGTATTGTTTATAATTTATTATTTGTGGCATATTCATGATTTCTTAGATTGTACCGGGTGTTAATGAATTAAGAAAACATCAAAATGCCTCAAGAGAGAAGTACCTTTATTTATTATTTTGGACAAAATGTTTATAAAACAAAGTTGTTTATAATCCAAAATAAAGCCTAAATACAAATTATGAAGTCCAAATTTTGACTTTTACATTTATGTCAACTTACATTTTTTTTTCAAACATTAATAACATTAACTTAAACGATTGTGGAAAAACAATTTATTCTACATAGCCTCCTCCAACCTCAACACATTTCTCCATCCTTTTAATAAATTCACCATAGACCTTACGAATGGTTGAGGGTACATTCACTTCATTCACTGCGTCTTGTATTCGTGCTTTTAGTGTTTCTCGATCATGCGGCAGGTCATCTGCATAAACTTTCTCTTTTAAAACACCCCACAGAAAAAAATCCATTGGTGTAAGGTCTGGTGATCTTGCAGAATAACTAATTGGAGCATATCTTCCCATCCATCTGGCTCCGAAGTGATCTGTCAACTACTGCCGTACCAAAACTGAGGAATGAGCTGGGCAACCATCTTGCTGCCAAAAAATGTTTTCCAAAAGGTCCAAATAAACATGCTGATTTAAATTTTCTTCTAAGAAATATGGACCAACGATTCGATCATAAAAAATCCCACACCATACATTCACTTTTTTATAACGTTGACTTCGTTTGTGAATGACATTGTTTGGATTTTCAAAAGCCCAATAACGACTGTTTTGTGATGAAACGTGGCCATTGGTACAAAATGTTGCTTCGTCAGTAAAAAAAAACATTCTCCGAAAACTTCTATCTACGAGGTAATTCTCACCGACCCATAAACAAAAATCCAATCGCTTCTCTTCATCTCCATTTTCAAGTGTAGGTATGTCTGAACCTTGGATTAAACGGTCGAACTTTGTTTTCCATATAAATTCTCTGTAAATGACTTTTACTTACTTCCAGTCTTTGTGAGCGTTTCCGTAAAGATAATTTCGGGTTTTCTATTACTGAATTTATTGCCAAAAGTGTTGCCGCATCGTCTTCATTGTACTTTTTCTTGGGTTTTCTGACATCCAGTACAGATCCAGTTTAATTGATTTTTTTTACAAGTTTGCGCAATGATTGGCGCGATACCGCTGTGTTAGGGAACTTTTGGTGGAAAAGGTTAATTGCATATCGATAAGAGACATCTCCAATCCCATAACATTTGATCAAATAAATTCTTTCTTGTTTGGTAAACATTTTTTAAATGATCAACAGAACACTAATAAATGCAGATATAAGATAGTAATATTCTACACAATGTCACAATGACGTTTGTCAGTTCCATATTATCGACAGCACACTCTGTTCCTTAATTTGAATTCTTATTCATATTAATAAATGTGAGGTGGAAAGCAAAAAGGGACCTCTTGTCGGCAATTTCCGGTTTTTAGTTATTGATATTAAATGAATTAAGCTCTAATTCTGAACAATTTGGTGCAAAAATCATGTGTCTATGATTTTTTTTGTTTAAGTTACTAGTGCGTTTATGAAAAGGGACCTCTTGTCGGTCCCATGTTATTTCTCCATATTTCTCCATAAGCGACAATAGATACCTTTCCAGGGCTGAACATTGACTACTTTATCGATTATTTTAAGTGTTTCATCCAATTATATCGGTTTTGTAATCGATTACAACCTGTAAAGGACAAAATCCGAAAATCGATAATTTTGACCCAAACCACTAATTTCAACTATACTGAAAAATTGACATCGCCGACAAGAGGTCCCTTTCTGCTTTCCGCCTCACAAATTCAAAGTAAAAAGATAAACACAATAAAAACATAAAAGTCAAAATACAGACTTCATAATTTGTATTTAGGCTTTGTTTTGGATTATAATGATAATTCGTACAGCGTCCTTCTGGCAGTACGGGGTGTACTACTCGTCCTACCGACTTTAGCTCGATTTTCGAGCACTTCATGTTATTTTAGTAGGACTAAGGCCCCCACCATTCGATAGATAATTTCTCAACGATTAAGCGCAAAAAAAGACGAAGTTTCTAGCTCTTTTAGTACCAAAATGGCGTGCAAGATAGTGATGAGGTGTGAGGTATAAGTTTTGGCTACGTATTTTGATGCGCCACACAGTGAAAATGCCTGGAGTAAAGCAACATTTGGTGAAAATTATAAAAATGTAATATGTAAGGGCATTGTTAAATCAATTTTTTCTTGTTCTGCGAGTGTCCAGTGGTATGTTGGAAGATTTACGTCTTGTGCAGCCAACAAATTACGCAAACTACGCTCTGTGTACAAAAGTACTTCTGGAAGCGCTTCCGGCAGGACTTTCTCTTGTACGAATTATCAATAAACAACTTTGTATTATAAACATTTTGTCCAAAATAATAAATGAAGGTACTTCTCTCTTGAGGCATTTTGATGTTTTCTTAATTTATTAACACCCGGTACATTCTGATCGAAGATTTTTATGTGGTAAATTCATTTTTTCGACAAGCAGAATTTTTTATAAAGAATAACTTTTCGTCGTAAAATCAATAATAGGGATAGATGTTTTTCCTCTTGTCAACTCCATCCGGGCACACTGTATATAACTAATTTTAGCCACCTATTATTCTGGTTTAAATCGCGTTATTAGATCTCTGTAGGTGCGATTTGTAAAGCTTGAAATGTGTACTTTAAGGTACTCCAAGGGTATTTATCTTGAAAATTAAATTAACCCTCCCTTTTTACGAGAATAAAAAAAAATGTTTGCTCGAAAATTCTTAAAATTATAGGTAAAATAAATGTTAATGACTTCAATAAAAAAATTATTTTGCCTATCTAGCCAGCATACGTTTATAGTAATAAGACCTCAAAATAAGTAAATCTGATGTAAAAAATTTTTGGAATATATATAAACCCTATGAAATATTGAAAAAATCAAGTTTTTTGGGTAAATCGACTCAATGCTGATTGTTTCTAAAATTTTTATCCTGTTTAAAATATCGAAAACATATTAAAAATATGTACGTGGTACAGGGCTATTTGTGCCGGATCTGATTGCACAAACCGTCAGATATTTTTGGAACAAGAGCAGGAACAAGAAGAGCAGGCAGGGCCGGATTATCCATAAGGCTAAATAGGCTATAGCCTAGGGGCGCCGAAGCGCGAGGGGGCGCTAAGGCAATTCAAAACTAACTAAATTTATCTCCCGAAGGCCGACGTGACATGTACTGCTTATCATTGACTTTTGGAAAATAAATGCATTGTAACGTCGTATAATGAGGATAAGGGGCTGGCGAAAAAAATAGCCATAAAATCGAGTTGAGATAATGAGCGTAAAAAAATTGTTTGTTTAAGGAAAGACAAGCATAAAAAGCTTTTGTACCCACCGTCTTATCTGGGCCGAATTTAATAAATTTGTGTAAGCCATGTAAACCCATTCTATGTAACTATTTTGGTTACATTTTATAATTATATCCCTATTAAGAATTATAAATACCAAAATACCTAAATATTCGTTTACTTATATTTATTTTTAAGAGATATCAGGATCTGAGAGAGAAGTAAATAATATGAAATAGAAAATGCGATATAATTTAAAGTAGAGTCCTGTTCACACGTTTAACCGAGGGGCCCTAGAGATTTTGGCAACTTTTTTTTCAAATGTCTCCCCCCCCCGCGCTTATCAATAATTATCAAGCGTGAGGGGCCCGCCAGATTTTGGCAAATTTTTTTTTTCAAATTTCTCCCTCCGCTCATCAATTATTAAGCGTGAGGGCCCGTTGGTTCTCGAGGGGCCCACCAGAGATTGTGGCAAAAATTTTTTTTTGCAAATTTCTCCCCCACCGCTCATCAATTATTAAGCACGGGGGCCCGTTGTGTTTGGAAGGGCCCGTAGCGGGGGCCCGCCAGAGATTTTCACAAATTTTTTTTTCAAATTTCTTCCCTTCGCTCATCAATTATTAAGCGCGAGGGCCCGTTGGCTTTGAAGGGCCCGTAGTGGCAAATTTTTTTTTTCAAATATCTCGCCCCCGCTCATCAATTATTAAGCGCGGGGGCCCGTAGCAAAGGCTTGCCAGAAATTTTGACAAAAAAAAATCCCGCTCATCAATTATTAGGCGCTGGGGCCCATCAGTGAATTTAGTACCGGGGCCCATGATTTGATGCGGGGGACCTGATCCTTCCGGGTATAGCCGAAGGCCTTCCTTATATCTACGTCGGTACTTTTTTATACAAGAAAATTATTTGTTATTTGATTATTCTATTTTGATAAAATTGTCGAATTAATTACCTCTGTATTGCATAGTTCAGCGAAGAGATATTTAGCTAAACCCTCGGATAGTACAAAAAAACACCCGACCTGCTCTGCACTTTATATAGAGGACGATCCAACCAACCAACCGACCTTCTCGGTACACTTTGGATATTGCCATGCAAACTCGTAAAAGTAAGCTGGTGTCTGTATGCTTTGAAGACGCTGGAATTCCAGCAGACCAGCTCACTTTTACGAGTTGTCACGGAAATTTTCAAAGTGTACCGAAAAGGTTGGTTGGTTGGGTGGTTGGATCGTCTGTACACCTCTCTGTATACCTTCCGCGCCGGTCTCATTGTTCGTCCTAAAGCGCTAAAGCTAAAAACGCTGCAATTTGACCGGCATGCGCCAGTTCAACTTTTTGTGCCAATTAAGGAAATGTATACGTCTCCTATATGTTTATTTTCAATATATCAACATTTTACAGGATTATTTATAGGAAAATAGGAACGGAAAGAGATAGATATTATATCTCCTATAGTAATGCCGCTGCCTTTATTGTAGCCGCTGGCCACTCTCCCTGGTCATCAATGTTGATTACATTTTTTTTTAGATTTCTTCCCCCCGCTCATCAATTTTGAAAGTGGGACAAACATTTTTTTTTCATATATCTCGCCCCCCCCCCCCCCCCCCCGTCAATTTTGAATCTGGATAAAAAATGTTTTTTTCAGATTTCACCTCCCCGCTCATTAATGTTCTTATTATGAATAAGAGGGCGCAAATACATGATTAGCCTAGGGGCGCGCCAATCCTTAATACGGCCCTGAGAGCAGGTCGACCTTCCATTAAGGATAGGATTTTGCAGAGTGAGAGGGAAATATGTTTATTACAAATATTTAAAAAATCATAAATGGTATATATTATAATCTTTAATACAGTTTCAGATACTTCCCATTACTCGAAGGAATACAACCTTACACAGTTTTTATCATAAATTTTGTATATAGTTAAATGCCATACTCTAATAATGAAATTAGGAACTATTTTCATTGAAGAACTACGATGTAATATAATTTGAATATTTATTACGTTTAATAAAAATCTTTTATTTTGCGTAAACCATTTTTACTTTTTATATCGGGATATATTATTTTTTTGAGACCTCACCAATGCCATATTGAATATGTTAATCTGAGCGAAATTTGTTTGAAATTCATTTTTAATGAAATTTTTACCAAAAAGTCGGCCATATTGGATCAGCAATTTTGTATTATTACTTTTTAACATCATAATCTATTCCAGCGACCTAAAAAACCCCCACAGTATCAGTCCAAGTGATATTATGTTTGAAATTTATTCAGCTACGTAATTTTTAATGAAATTTTTATCGAAAAGTCGGCCATACCGGATCAGTCATTTTGAATTTTTTTTTTTTTGATAATAATCTGTTTCGGCGACCTCGAAAACCCCCTATATGTCAATTTGAATTAAATTGCTTTAAAATGTCTTAACTTATATATAATTCTGTTAAAAAAAGTTTCTTTTTGTTTAAATAATTAATAAACCATTTCCTCACGATTATATGTTTATAACTTTTTATTTTAAGCTATGTAAAAGTGATATCAAAAGGTTTTAGGAAAATTCGAAGCTTCCCGTAATTATTCCGAAATAATGCATATTTTCAACCTCTATTGATAGACTCCACTATTAAGGATTGCCGAATTTGAAAGAATGGATGACAGTGTGTGATAGAAAAAGTGATTTTAAATAGAAAATGACTTTTTTCAAAAAAAAAAAACGAAAAAGTTGTAAATTATTTGATAATTAATAATTTTGATCATTTGGTCATATCGTTAAAATTGAACGTAGTTTACTCTTACATAATTTTCAGATTTTTCAATTTTTTAACAAAAGCAAAACTTTTTATGAACAATAAATTTTCCGCGTAAAATGAGAAACTAAAAAGTTTACCCTCTTATCCACTTTAACTGTGGACATACTGTATATAGCATCATAGTAATTACATAATTGAACTGATATACCTACTCTTGTTTTTGTCATCTTTATATTTATCCTTATAATATTTCTCATAAATTATGTCTATTCTAACAGAAATTGCTCTACGCTTAATAAACTGGGATGTAGATTTTTGCCAGTCATGATATTTAAAAAAAAAAACATGTAAATTCTAAGAATTTCAACCTATTTAATAGTGTAAATAAATAAATAAATAAACAAACAATTACCGAATACATATTCTAACAGTTTAAAATTATTTAAAGAACTAACGGGTTTTTTCTAGGATCATTTACATAATATTAATGATACGTTGGTGCTAGTAACCTGTTAAGACAATTTAACGGTTCTCAAGAACAATGTGGATACAATTTATCTCTATTTACGTACGGTGTGATTGATTTCATATATCTCAGTCTGTAACACTTTTAGACCGGGAGCTAGTGCACCTTTTTTTTACATCATTGGACTTACGGCTAAACTATATTTTATGAATTAATGATGGCGTTAGTGTAAATGAAAACCGAGTTCTTAAATTCCGAATCCGGGGATAACATATAGGGGTTGTGCGATGAAAGTTGTACTTTTTTAAAGCAAAATGGACTCATTTAGCACTTTTTTAAATTTGATTATCGTAAAGATCTTACAATTCTAAGACCCTGTGCAAAAAATTAGAATTTTTTGAGACCTGTAAATCGTCTAAAAAAATTATAAACATAGACCGCACGCCTTGTCGAATCTCGGCCACGACGTCACTTAATAGCAACCCGCCATTCGCACAGAGAAAGACTCGACGATCTCAACGCACCGACAGAATTTTTTTTTTCGCTCAAATTTAAAATCTCGACGTTTCATGGCATTCTAAACCTATTTGAACAATAAAAATTTTCAAAAATGTTTTTCTAGTTATTATACTTCCACTGGATGTGAAAGTAATTCATTAAATGAACCCATACAGAGAGCAAAAAAATATTTTTCTTAAAAGAGGTGAGGTACGGTACCGGTTTCAGTGAGTGGACATCAATCGGCGAAGTCAAGCACGCCGATGCGAGTCCATCACTTGGATGGGTGACCGTAACTCATCTCGCCGTCCTGCTTAAGTGGTAGAGTAGCATTAGCTAAACTTCGCCAGGACGTTAATCTAAAATAAGACATAAAAAAAAAAATTCTAAATCCTTCTGCAAAGGGCTTAAATATGAGGGATTCAAGTTGTGAAAAATATTAAGAGGTAAATGTAGTAAATTTTGCATGAAGTAACGCGAACATGAATCATTACAAAAATGAGTTTCTGCAAAATAAATTTGGGGGAAATGATCTGCAAGCTTCTCGAAAGCGACTTATCACTTGCCGCCAAACGATCTTGCGGTCGCGCCTAGTCAATTTAATGTTAGTATATTCAACAGATTAATGCGATTTTTTCAACAATAATTTTTTACACTAATTTTGCGTGAATTTTTTAATTTATTTAATTCTTTTTAACGACATTTTAAGATCGTAAAAATTATGTATATGTCACTTTTTCACCATTCCATCGAAACAATTTTTTATCATTGAAAATTGATAGCAAACTGGATTAGACTATATGTCATAAAGGTTGATTTACTGACAAATTATAAATGTATATTTCAATTACTTTTTTATGTAGGACATAATTTTGCTCGATCGAAAAAATTATTTTCAATTGAAACTGTATTATTGAAATTTAAAATATGAAAAATATTCGCTGTAAAAACGACAGTGGAAAAAAAGAATAACACTGATTAGTATATCAAAGTATAAAATAATGTTTATTTCTGCTCTAATCCTTATCATCCGAACTTTCACAATTTTCATCTGAGCGTTCACTTCCCTCGTCCGTTTGAGATGCTCAGTCTTCATCGTCAGTGTCTCCATTCCCTCATTGCTCGACTCCTACTTACATTATGCACACTTAAACTAAATTACCAGAAGGCTTTCGACTCTGTGGAGATTGGGCAGTTCTGCATGCGATGGATGCTGCGAGGATTGACTCGAGATACTCGATGAGTGTCAATATCGATGAAAAGTTCCTGAGTCACCTACGCTTCGCTGACGACATCATCCTGATGAGCGGCGATGCCGACGAGCTTGGACTCATGCTAAAAGAGCTGAAGGAAGCTTCGGAGTCCGTGGGCCTCAAGATGAACCTCCTAAAGACCAAGGTCATGAGTCAAGATAATATCCAGGTCACACTCGACTACCACACGCTTGTAGTTGTTGAAGAGTGTGTGTACCTCGGCCACAACATCAAGCTTAACAAGGAGAACCAGACCGCAGAAATCACCAGGCGAACTGGCGTGATGTGGGCGTCTTTTGGGAAACTCGATCACATCCTCAAAAAACCGGACATGCCTATCAACCTGAAGCGGAAAGTATTCGACGCCTGCATCTTACCTGTCATGACCTACGGCTTCGAAACTATAACTCTAACATAAAACTGGGCGAACCGACTCAGGGTGTGTCAACAGTGCGATGTTGGGGATCAGCTTGAGGGACCGAGTCAGGAACGAGATCATCAGAGAGAGACCAAGAGTCGTTGACGTCGTAGACCGTATTGCCGCCAATAAATGGCGCTGGGCAGGGCACGTCAAGTGGACGAAGACCATGATGCAGTGGCGGCCCAAAGAAACCACGCGGAGTGTAGGGCGACCCCAAACAAGATGGAGGGATGATGTCCAAAGGAAAGCCGGCAAGAACTGGATTTTGAGTGCTCAGGTCAGACAGCGGTGGAAAATCATGGAAGGGGCCTATGTCCAGGAGTGGACGAGAACAGGCTAAAGAAGAAATTAAATTATCACTTAATAATTTACTCTCACAATATCAACTCATATACATTCCAAAACAGCTTTGCTACAACTAAAGCTCCGGTACAAGTTTCTTAGAAGTATGCAACTATCTACAATTGTTTTAAAAATGCCTCGACGCTGACAGTTTCTCTGAAATTTTCCGGTACGCTTTATTTAAACAATTTTGTAGCGTTTGTTAACAACAATTTCGAGCTCCTGAATCTAGACAGAATAAGCTTTCATTTGGTTTGAAAACCAGTAAGGGATGTTAAAAAGTAATCCTGTAAGTCTGGTGGGAACATAAAATTTTCAGTAATACAAAAATTACAAAAAATTTCGTGAAAATTTTTTTACATCTTTTTGCAATCGCGGCCAGAATGGCATGGCGTCTTCCAAATTTAGATCCGCAAGGTTATTCCAGATAATGTACGTATTTTTTAAAACTATATCTTTGAGTGCGCACTAGGGTGGCCCATCTTTTTCGAAATCGAAATTTTTTATTTCTCACCCCTGCAAATGGTTCTATTTGAAGAAAAAACAGTCCCCTCAAAATATTATTGAGGCAAATTGAAGGCAGAATGCATTATTATGCAATAATAAAAGTAAATGGAATTATTTACATTCTTTGGTTGATGCATTGTTTTTTTTTAATCAGCAACATTTATCTTTAGAATGACTAATCAAGTCATACAAATATCAAAGACATTATCTGTTGTGACTATGACATGTGTCATACTACTGTAAATTCGTAGTCTAAGAAAACTAGACTAGAAGTTTTTGTTTATCTTTGTGTATTTTATTATGAAACGTTTTTTTCATACATAGTACCAAATATTATCCTAAATCTACAAGACATATAGTAATAAAAACAATATTTTTTGCCCTAGGCCAAAGCATGCGACAGGGTTTCTTTTTTTACATTTGGAAACTGTGATTTATAATCATTTACAACTTGGAGTAAAAACTGTTTTTGGTCTTCATTTTTTGTTAAAATGTCATTATAGTCAGTAATAAGTTTGATTCCTCTCTCAGCGGCATCATTTACAACTTTAATTTTGTTTACAATATTGAAACATCGGGTATAACTTTCATTATCCCTCCATGTTGTTGGATCATTTTCCAAAAATTCCATAGACAAACCTAATTTTTGAAAAAACTGTTTAGTGTTCTCGCATATGAAGTCCTGAATTTCCTTGTTTTCAACGTCAGTAATGTTACTAATCATAAGTGGTTTAATACCCTCTTGATTTGGTGCTTTCCTATTCAAAGCTTTAACCATTTCTCTTTTAGTGGTAACTGAAATATCGTCATCAAAGAAAGATAAGCTAACATTTACTGAATTAAGGTACCACAAATGGTTCACTATTTTCCTACTTGCGGCTTGAGATATTTCTTTGTCAATATTTTGATAATTAATGAGTTCTTTACAAAAGTCTAAGTCATGAAGCGGTGCTTTACTAGCAAATGACGCTGTAAACCAGGCCTTTACATAAACCTTTACAATAAAGAGACATATATCTTCAATACCTATTTTTTCTTTTTTAGTTAGTTGGAACTGATCTTGGAAAAAAAATATTTTTAGACAGTAAATGGCTTTGGCCATCCAACGTGCATGATGAAATGCCCCTGGTTGATAGAATGTCGTGTGAGGGGGCTCTTCTTCAACAAAAAGTTTAGAAAGCATTAAAAATTCTTTATAATCATCACGAGGCTGTTGCAAAGTTAAAGCTGCATTTAGAAACTTTACAATTTCGGCTTTAACTGGTTGTAAATTGTGTTTAATTTTTCATACCTGAAATCCAGTTTTTAGTTTATTTTGATCTATTTTAGGCCAAAATTCCCTAAAACGTTTAAATAGTGGCACATTTGGACCAGATAAGGAAGGCATTTTTGTGTCAAACACACTTCTCAAAACCACTTCAAAAATATGATGTCTACAAGGAAAATATAGAATATCTCTTTCTAATTTTTGTTGCAATAGTGTGGCTGCCCCATTTATATAACCCATATTTGATGCTGTTGTATCACAACACAAAGCTATTACCTTTTCGTCCAAATTCCATTCACAAAGCACATCATAAACTGCTTCAGTCTGTTCTCTTCCAGTTGAATTGGGCAAAGCTGGTACTCCAAGTAGTTGTTCAATATCTCCACTAGTAACTAAGATAGCAAGTCTATCGATATTTCCCATTCCAGTGAGAGAAGGTAAAAGTTTTCCATCCCAATGGATGACTGGGGCCGGCAATTCAGAATTACCGAAGGCAGTTTTTAATATTTCAGCTCTTTCTTCGCGGATGCGTTGTCTAGAGCGCTGAAGTGTGATGCTGATGGACAAAGATGTGGTGTCATGTCCTAGTGCTTCTGCTACTGCCGTCAAAATATGGACTCCATACCTGTCGCTTATTTTGCAAGCATCAAATGTAGCGGCTATTTTTGGTGTGATGATGTTACATGTTCTATACAATCTCCTCTTTTTTGGCTGTGACGGGCCAGGCTGGTCTTGTAACAACTCTTCTTGGGCTTCGATTATTTCATCTTCATTTTCGTTGGAGTCGGCTGAATTACTACTTGATGATGGACAGGTGACTGTTTCCTCTAATCTAGCTTTTTCTTGTTGACTTCGTTGCATTCGTTCGGATAATTTCTGTAATTTCTCCTCAGCTGATTTTTCTTGAGAAGCAAGTTGGTAATCAATACCATGCATAAATCCAGGACGTCCCTTTTTTCTTTGGTTAATTAAAAACTGCTTATCTTCATCTATTTTCATCAACTCCAATGCATTTGCATGAGAAATGTCAAAAAGATCGTCCAATTTTTCAACGAAATTTTTTTCTTTAGCTCCCGCACTGGCCCTTTTAGCCGATTTTTGTAAGTTCCTCCACTCTGTATAAAGTTTATCTAGTTGTTTAACACAATGAAAATCCTGACGTGTCGGAATGCGAGCTTTATCCCAAAAAACTGACACCTCTTTTATTGTTAATTTAGCACTTTCATGTACACTTAGCTTCACTTCATGAATGTTATAAAAGAGCACTTGTAATACTTGTCTATTAGACGGCAATTTATTGCCAATGATTTGTGACGAATAGTGTCCAACTAAGTAAATGAAAGTATCCTTTCGTAAGGATCTAACATCAGCCATCGTTAAATGTTTTTTCAAAAAGGAACGTATGCTAGAACTTATAATGTCACCACTGTAAAAAACAATTGCAAACTGACATAAAAACCTACCGTAGGTGCATTATATTTCCAAACTTCTAAAACAAATAATTTCTAGGAAATAATTACACCAATAAAACATTATGAGAAAAGAGGTAGATATTTGTATTTTAAGTAAAATTTAAGTGTATTACCGTAATAAAATCTTATCTACAAATTTCTACCTGAATGCGGCACGGGTTACCGTAATAAAATCTTATCTACAAATTTCTACCTGAATGCGGCACGGGTTACCGTTCACCGAATTATTTGAAACTTTGACATAAATGATTCCTAGTATAATAGTATATTTTCGTGGGGTGAGACTTAAAAAATACGCCAAAAAAATTCACCCCCTATAGAGATGGGCCACCCTAGTGCACACCCTGACATTTTAAGAGAGTCTCGATAATTCCTGATAGTAAGTATAGGAGGATCCCCACATTTTCTTTTATTTTAATAAAAATGTACTACATTATAAAATTTAATATATTCACCAATTAGATGCCAATTGAATATATTACGACAAGAAAATTGCAAATTAATGTAATTACGTCGCTTAATTGATTCGTAGTATGCTAAACTTTAAAATTGCTCTCCTGAACCTGAGAAAATGTATTATTTTTCATTTCGTTATTCCGCGTATCCTAAAAATATACATAGTATATTACTTTAGAGATTCAATAAACTGAATGGAATAAAAAATACCGTACAAAGGAGATAAAATCATAAGTGCCTTGCACCTCTCCAAGTAACGTTATACTTAAGTATAGAGTTCAGTAGATCAGTGAATTCATATGCCTGTATTAAGCACTTAGCCATTTCACTATTATATTATTACACATTAAACGAATACGTGGTATTTATGCTCAATGCACCCGTGAAGTGTCTGAAAGAAAACGCATTTACCGATAGCCACTGATTATTGGGTGGATGCTCTTTGAATACTGTTATAAGCAGGAACGGAACTACTCGTAGGGTCACCACAACCAACCGCAGGAAAATAAAAGACGGTTAATTTCTTCGCGATTCGACGAAGTGTAATTTCGACAAATATACAGGAACTGATAAACTAAAATTGTTTCCTGCATTTTTGATTTTAGAGCAAACAGAAAAAACCGTTAAATTCAATTTTTATCCTTTCTGGGATAACTAATGATTCTTATTAATTTTGGGGCTTTCTCTCGATCTATCATTGAAGAAAAAACCAATAAATATCCTTGAAAATGTTCCGAAGTTATGAAATAATCTAAAAGTGACCACTTTAGACTAACAAGAATGAAAATATCACTTCGACTTATTAAGCATAGGATTCTAAGTACAACAGATTTTTCTGATTTAAAAAATTCCAAAAAATATGTGAGATATGAACATGAGGTATTGTGTCGAGGAACAGTATATAAAGAGTTGTTTCTAGTTGGGCGGTCATGTATGGCATTTATTTTCAAAACTATATAACATAAAAATAATAGAAATTATTGAAGGATATAGGTATGACCTATAGCACTCAGTGAATAATAATAATTTACCGAATTATGAATTAAAATCCATAAAATACACTCTGGCAAATAGAATTTCAAGATAAAATATTGTAATAATAGGTCTCTGTATTTTCACGCAGTCTGTCCACCTGTGTTCGGCCAGATATCGTATCATATCTTTCGTTTAAAAGTGTAATAAAAGTTTCAAATAATTATCTTAAAGTACAATATTTACTTACTTATTTCCATCCACAATTAGTTGCTAGTTGGTTTTAAAATTATTAATATTAACTAAGTAGGCACATTATTTGTTGTCATTTTCAAATTCAGTTTCATCAGGTTATTTATTGTCATTTGACAATACTTTCATGTGATTTACATTTTCTCTCCAAGCTGATTTCAGTGTTCAATTCTTGAGCCAAATTAATATTTAATTTTGTACGTTTCTCATTCATTTTTTTAGCTTCCTTTGTCATTCTGAAAGTGTAAAAAATCGTATTAAATTTTCGTGGTTTCGAACACGACATTAATAACTAATTAAATATTCAATCGTAATCACATAAGTTTGTCATAACATGAAGTTTAATAGGTTATGTTATATTTTTATACATTTGTAGTCATTTTTTATAGTCTGGAATGAAGTCACTCAAATAAAGCTGAACTAAATAGATAAAACACAAAGATACAACTTTAAAATATTTCATACAGCCACTAACAATAATTGTTATTTAAATATTTGAGCAAATAAAAACTAATAAAGCATGTGTGTGTGTTTGGGGTATTGCGTGTGTGTTTGGGGTATTTTCTATTTGCTTTGGCCTGGCCAGTTTGGCCGGCCGGAAATCAAAATGGCGCTTTATTTAAATGTATTAGAGAGCTAATATTGGAGTACATTTTAAGGAGATTTAGGGCTCTTCATCGGATGTCCGTTCTTAATCCCGATGTTAGTCGACATAGTTAATGCCAAAATGGAACTTATTCAGGATAGCCCATTGACATCCATAAAAGGATATCCTGGGACGTACTAAAATGCGCTGTGTTGAGGACGTCCTAAAATAGGATATCCGAAAAGGTATATCCGCTTCTCTATTTATTTTACGTACTGGGATATCCAGGTACGTTAATTTGTCACCCCATATCCCGATTGTGCTGTGTGGGTGGGCTTTTGATATATGACAGATGGTGGCTAAGTCCTCGTTAATTTTATTTGAAACAGTCTCATTTAATGAAAAATTAAAAAATATCTGAAAATCATCAGCGTATTGATGTGAGCTACAGTGCTTAAAAAATTTAGAAAAATCAGCTGAGTAAATCGAGAAAAGTAGTGGACCTAACACACTACCCTGCGGAACGCCCTTTTTGACATCAATTTTATCAGACTGCACACCGTCTATAACCACTCTTTGGCTTCTGTTACCTAGGTAGTTAGAAAAAAATTTTACAACTTCACCGAGGCCAAAGTATTTCAACTTAGTACACAAAACTGAATGGTCTAAGGTATCGAAGGCTTTATTGTAATCTAATAGAACTAGACAAGAATTTTTCTGATTATTATCAATAGCTCTGTATAATTCATCGGTAACATGTAGCAGTGTAGTGGTTGTACTGTGTCCTCTAAGGAATCTCTTCTGGGTGACTGGTAATACATTATTATTTTCTAGATAGGCAGCCAGTTGTCCACATACAATTTTTTCTAGTATTTTAGAAATAGTGGGAAGGATACTAATAGGACGAAAATCGGAAGTACTTGAAGGATTGCTAGTTTTAGGCACAGGAATAACATAAGCTTCTTTCCAACTATTGGGAAATGTTCCAGTTGATAAACATTTATTAATTAAAAATGTTAAGTGTTCACTTAAATAAGGTATAACTAACGATAACATTTTTAAGTTGACGTTATCAGAGCCCCTAGCATTAGACTTAATACTTTTAAATATTTCTTCCATTTTTTTTATCGACATAGGCTGAAAATTAAATTCTCTATCAACACCAGGGAATTTTTTCTTCTCAAACGTGTTGGCAATACATGCTGCATCTATATTACCTTGAGGATCTTGTTTACAAAATAATCAATAAACTCATTAGAATTAGCTAAACCTCTACCAAAGTCATGGCTGCTAGAATGTATATTTAAATATTTTAAAACTTTTCAAAAACTTTTTGGGTCTTTCTTAAATTGATTCTGCAAGTATGCTCTTTGTTCAGACTTAACGGCCATATTGACAAAATTCCTCAACTCTTTGTAATATTGCCAATCCGCATTGCTCTTTGATTTCTCGTGTTCCAATTTTCCTTTATCTCTTAATTTCAACTTTTATATTTTCTGTGAGCCAGGTGGTTTAGTTATTCTTACTGTTTTGAAGGGCGCGTGAATGTTAAAAATCCCAGTGATATTAGTATTCCAAAAGCTTATTACATCATCGATATTTTCTAGCTGATACATGTGATCAAAATCAATTAATCGAAGGTCACTTTTGAATAAATCATAATCAAAACACGAAAAGTCGCGATAGGTATGCAAAATTGCGGGCAGTTTGGGATTTTTGATATTTAAATGACAGGCAACTAAGCAATGGTCCGATATGTCATAAGTTCTGACTACCTCGCTGCTAGCTATAATATTTTTGTTACTTGGGACTATAACATCTATTAGAGTTCTCGAGGTGTCAGTGATTCGAGTCGGTTCAGAGATCAGTTGGCATAAACCATATTTGTTTAAAAAACTGGTAAATTGAAAATAGGTAGGAGTATTTGTATTTAACAAATCAACATTCAAATCTCCCCCAAATAAAACATAATCATATTCAGGTAAAAAAATATCTACAATACTTTCAAGAATATCAATACATTCTAAAAAATTCGCGTTGGGTGGCCTTATACAGTGTGCCGAGACACAACTTCTTACCTTCAATTTTGAAACTAATCCACAGCTGTTCGACTGGACTATTATTAGGAACTTCTAAGATTTTACATTGTCGAGATGTTTTCTCTGGCAACGAAATCGTTTAAAAGATCCCTTGTGTTTCTCAAGAAAAAACAATAAACTCTTCACAAGTGCTCCCTAGCATAGCCCCGGATCTGTCGATAAATCTGAGGATAACCTGTTCTACGTCCGCGTTTACGGCATAACTCAATTTAATCCCGTCAAAGCTGTTATATACTTATTTGGATTTGGAGTGCCAATTTGGCGAAACTGCCTGTAGAAACGGTGCATCTTCAGATCCACTATATTTTATGGGCTGTTTACACAAGAAAACTCATTTCCTTTATATGGAACGTATAAAATCAGGAAGCAATATATTACATTTTTCTCTTATTTGGCTGGGACTCTGGAAATGCTTGTCTTCGAGCCGTGTCGCTGTCCGTGGATAAATATTATCCTGTTAGAATATCGTAATCCTGCTATGGGTTTTTTATTTTTCTTGCTAGATTTGGTATTTTATATACGTTTTGTAGCCCAGACGACAGAGAACATTTTATACTGAAGTGAAACCTACAAAAACTTGCAAAATGAATAATTTTTTTTTTAATGAGTTCGTGAAAGTGTATAGCTGAAAAGTTTACATTCCGCTCGGATGTAGAAAAAAAAAGTGAAAAAAATTTTTTTTCCGCAATTTTATCAAATTAAGTCAAGGTAGGAAAAAACAAAAAATACAGGTGGATAGACCACGTGCTTCTGAACCAAAAATGTCCTAATAAAATTTATCGCTAAAGCCACGGTATTCCTGGAAAAAAATAGTGAAGTAACGTTGTCACTCTACGCGGCCTAACGCACGGTTAAATGCATAGGTACTACGGAACCTCTATTTTTTTTTTATCTATTTATTTAACGTCGGCCTATTTCCGCTACCAGGGCCTATCACCGACGCCAGGAGACGAGCTACCCCCAACCTGTAAATTCGAACCAACTGAAAAGGAGAGAAACAGTAAAGGAGAGAATAAAAACAGCATACAGAGTCACAAGAGCAATTATACCGTTCATTGAGGAAAAGAAACTATCATGGGGCCTGACCAAACGGCTGTACAGGGGCAGCTGGTGAAATTTCAATAATTTTTTTCTCGTTTGTGGTGCATGGGACCCATACGAAATATGGGAAATAACATCTAGAGAAGCACTCCTCTAACGACCCCTAAGAAATTTTGAAAAAGCAGTTTGCGAAAATTTTTTTCAAAATTCGATTGACCCCCCTAGGGACTGTTTAAAATTATTTTTTTTTTGTCATATACATTTTACTTTTGATAAAAATACAACAACAGGTTTTGAAGTTTATGAAAATATTTCCATTACTAACTGAGATACAACGAATTGATATTTTATCATTTGTTAAATTGTAAATTACAAAATTACAGTTCATTGTGTTTCAGTTAATAATGAAAATATTTTCATAAACTTCAAAACCTGTTGTTGTATTTTTATGAAAAGTAAAATGTATATGACAAAAAAAAATTAATTTTAAACAGGAGTCCCTAGACCTAGGAGGTCAATCGAATTTTGAAAAAAATTTTCGCAAACTGCTTTTTCAAAATTTTTTAGGGGTCGTTAGAGGAGTGCTTCTCTAGATGTTATTTCCCATATTTCGTATGGGTCCCATGCGCCACAGACGAGAAAAAAAAATGTTGAAATTTCACCAGCCGCCCCTGCGGCTGTACATAGCCATCATACTGCCAACGATGAGTTAAAAACGCGGCAACGTCAAAAGTCAACAGAAGAAGTTTGAGAATAACTGAAAGAGACATCATCCTATTACTCAGAAAAACAACAGGACAAAAACAGCGACATAAAGAAGAAGGGAAGACAATCACAAAAAGGATAGTGGAAGTAGCAGCAATGCCTACCGCACGCTGGTAAATCAATCAATCAAAAATCAATCAACATTCGAAAAGTATACATTTTTTCCTAAATAGTGATATTTATTTTTTCCAAAGGGTCAAGTTGTTGGCAAATTACAGCTTCCAATATATGCATATATATTTATCAAGAAAATCATCAAACAAGAAAATTAAAATGATTTGAGATGTACTTTTTTGTGAATCCACGTTACTACAACTTAATAAACCATAATAATCATGGAGTGTACATACTTTGTAACAGTTCTCAATGAATAAAGAATTTTTTTGAAGGGCTTTTATTTTAACCTCCCAAAATTGTGGGAGGTTACTACAATTAGTCCCAAATCGAAAATTGAGATAACACCAAATCTTTACGTTTTGAGGTCCCAGGAACCCAAAAAAGTTGTTTTTGAAAAATGTCTGTGTGTGTGTGTGTATGTATGTTAGCACGATAGCGGCGAAGCTACTAAACGGATTTGGATGAAACTTTGCATGAGGGTTTCTTTAGTACTCCAGAAGATCTTAAAAGGTTTTGGTTGAGATCGGATTACGTTTGGTGCAGTTTTAGCACAACAAGTTTTTTATTTTATGATTACACACAATTTGTAATCGAACCACTGAAAAGCAGTAAAAATTCCGATTTCAACGATATATCACACTTGCACAAAAATTAAAAAACAAATAACACGCTTCTTGTGTAAGATATATTTTATAGTCTAACCACAGAGTACAGTAACTATATAGAGGCGAAGGCTTTGGCGGTTCCTTTCAGTTTTGATGGCTCGTTTTCTGTGACCTTGCGTACCAGTTGCGTCTACACTGAGAGAAATATGTTAATTTATTTCTTTTAATAGGTTAGATTTCTAACCTGCAAAATGCGTTTTATTTTATTGTGACCTACCAGTTAAAACTTTATAAACATTACATTGAACTAGATTTTGGCCGAAAGTATGGGAACCAGGCAGCAATTTTAATAATAGCTACGTAATACTTATCCTATGACGTCACGTGCAGATCCCCATTTAAGGATACACTGAAGAAACAGTGTATTTCAAGTTGGATTGAAAAATATTACCATTTGAATTGCTTATACTCGGCGCCTATTTTCAATTGAGTTGTACACTAGGTTTTATTTATGAGAATTTTAATTCTCGGTTAATGTTTTCAATCTCCCAAAATGAGTGGAAATAAAATTCACAAATCCAAACTTAACACGATATACGTCAACAGTGTCAACATAAAAGTGAGGTTGATTGTTAAACAATAAAAAAATTGCGATGAGTATACAAATTTGATTTTGGCGGGAAGGCTTGCCTTCGCCTCTGTAGAGTTACTGTACTCTGTGGTCTAACCTAACGTCCAATAGACTAGTGTGTTAAAGCGTGCAGACTGTATGCTGAGTAATTTTGAGTGTCAAGTGCATCGAGAGATTACAAGTTTTTTCAACGTTCATAAAGCCCACGGAAGGTGTGAGAGGCCTTCGTGAACCGCTCACAAGCCCTACAAGTATAAGCAATCTCACCGGAACGCTTTCGGTGAGTTTTTTCCAATAAAAGTTTAAAAGTGACAGTGACATTATATTTTAAAGACTATTTCCGCTACTTCCGGCATCCCGCTGGAAATTCTTCCGGCAACATAACTTAAAAATAGTGCTACATAACATAAAAACAATTTAAGACATTGGTACCAACCTAAAATATTTTTTCGAAAACTGTCAAAAACCAAATTCCCCCAGAAAAACATTGGAACAAAAAATTTGACAGCTTACTTCCCCGACCGACCCATTACCAACGAACGGATTTTTTCGTTTAGTTGTGTTTCCCGTATCAATAATCAAAATTATTAAGTGCTCTTGCCAAACCGGACCTACCCCGTCCAGTCTCACACCCGCCTCGGCGGTGTTCACCGCGGTTGTCTGGCTGGCTCCGGGCTAGGATCCGATGATGCATATAATTGTATTAAAGCATTGAAGAAAATATTAATCTTGTGCAGACTATAAGTTTAACACTCAAGTTCCTAGGTCCAAATCCCACCGAACGTAAGACTTTTTTTCTGTTTTAATATGAAACAAATATTTCAACTTAACAAATATATTAAAAGAGATCGTTCATATTTTTTAGTGTTCTTTTCGGCTTCAAAGATTCACCGGGTGGGGAGGTTCTAGCCGCTTCCAGTAGCTGCCGATTTTTTTTTTCTATATTTTTTATTGCGACGATTGAGTTCAGGCGAGATAATATATATAAGTATATTTTTCCCATCCATCCTTTGCTTGTATCGTTTAAAACAGAAAAGCACCAGAAAGCTACAATTTCCATCTTTTAAATGAACCAACACTCATATAGATTGAACAAATTCTGATTTAGTGACATGTAATTCAGTGCGTCGGCGTCGGTGTCACAGTCATGCGTATTCAAGCGCGCGCACGCACGGATCTGGCTCCAAGTTATAACGTTACACTTGACTATTTTTTTCCGAGAAAACCGTAGCTTTAGCGATAAATTTTAGGATATTTTTTGTTCATAAATACGTGAAATATCCATCTGTAGTTTTTAATTTTTCCTAGCTTGACTTAATTTCAAAATTTTGAAAAAATGGATGAAAAAGATTTTTCTTTCACTTTTTTTTTTATGTTCTGCATCCGAGCGAAATGTAAACTTTTCAGGATATTATTTTATACACTTTCATGAATTCATAAAAAAAAATTATTCATTTTGCAAGTTTTTGTAGATAAATACCTTCATCTACTGGGTTAAATAGATACATAGTGGACACGATTATTCATTTTTTCCGTTCCTCTGTTTTTGAAATATTCGCAGTTAAACAGTGGGCTCAATACATTCGAATCGTATATTAGTTCGATGTTAAGCAAAACCAGTCATTCTCAAAATATCAGCGTAAAATCAGGTGTTGATTTTTTGTATGTGACAACTATGACTTTGACATTCTGTCCGTGTTGAAAATAATTAAAATTAGCTGTATTTTTTTTATTAATTTTATACAGAGAACAGCTGACAATATAATTAAAAACTGTTTAGCATAGCCCACTTAAATTAAAGAATTCGGTGTTGCAAATAAATTACTTCTAGATTGCTTGTCATTATAAGATTTACATCTAATAAAAAAACGTAAATATTATTAGTCGACAATGAGATGATAATGAAAGAAGAGGTGAAAATTTTGGTGACTGGACATTCCCTCCATGTTTGACAACCGTTATTTTAATTATCGCAATTTTAATATCCTTTTAAATGAATCAACTAGCCCAGATATCAGTTAATTTGCTGATTATGCAAAGGTGACATGCAAAACAAGGCACGAAAATACTATCGGGCTTATTGATAACATACGTTTATATAGGCTAATAAGAAATGCCGATTTTGCGATAACTAAAATCAAATCTTCATACAGGTTCCCCATAAATATTATTTTTTAAATGTATAATAAAAACGAGATGAAGTTACCGGGCGATAATTGGGAGGCTAACCTGTTCTTACAGGCGGTAAAAAAAAATAAAAGGTTATATTTCTTTTAATAAAGTGAATAAAAATTGCTGAAAGTAAAATAGAATTGTATTCAACAAAAAAATATTATTTCAGACGAATAGAAACTGCTTCGAGTATTATTACATAAACGAAGAACACTTCTATTGAGTGTTCCCAAGTAACATAGTAACAATTTACGTCTTACCAACATTGCTATTGGCAACCCGACGCAACGTCGGTATTTGACGATGTCTCTACTATATTCCAACCAATATGTGTACTAATTTGGTCAATAATGTTGGTAAGATGTTGGACTCCACCCTATTTTAGTTTGAATTGGAGTACTTAATATTATACTAATAATTACGTTAGACATAGATAGTAATTAGTAGTAAATTCGAAAGGGTAACCAGATGAAACAAGTCGTATTCGTGGAATGAAGACAAGGGTTCTCTTTGCAAATCCAGTAAAAATTGTTATTTCTATAACGTTTTGGTAAAGATTCATGAGCAAGAAGCTTTACATCATTCGAAGTTTTGGAGGTTTTAAGTTTATGAAACTTATATGAGCATCAACCTTCCCTTCAATCGAAGACGACGAGCAGGTACTCCAGGATAATTTTAGTGAATTCAAAAATCCGACAGTATAGTTAATGTTAGTTAATAATGAAGCCGACAGATTTCCAATTTGTTTATAGATCATCTTAATGTAGTTGATAAGCCTTACTATGGTTTTTACTTCCCTCGCTCCGAGATATCTCCGGATTTTCACGTTTCAGAGTACGTACATTATGAAAATTAAAGCCGTTTAATTTCGTCGGTCTGTCTGTCGGTCTGGCGACTGTCTGTTGGCGCTATAACTACAAAACCACTTGAAGAAGAAGGATAATATTTGGTAGGTCGTTGACGCTATTGCTAACAAAGAGCTGGAATACAGTTTCGTTGAAAAATATACAGGGTGGACCCCATGAAAAATATAATTAAGGAAAATATTGTGGCGGAAAACAGTAATTTTTGGCATGTAGATAACACAACTGTCAAGGAAGACAAATATGAAAAAAAATATATAGGGTGGTCATCATAAAAAAACTAAAGAATGTGGCAGAGTACGATAATATTTCGCATACAGTTAACAGAACTGTCAAAGAAAAATATGGAAAAAGTATATACAGGGTGGTCACCAAAAATTTTTTTAAATGTGAAGGAGGATGATAATATTTCGCATGCTGTTAATACAACTGTTAAAAAACAAAAATATGAAAAAAAAATATAATGAAAAATAAAAATGAAAAAATAATGAAAAAATGTAACGAAGGGCGATAATATTTGAAGAGCTAAGTGGATAAAGATGTTATGTCACAAAAACACGTTATTGAGTAATTTAACTCGAAAGTTTTTAGGCGGGAACTTTTTTGTTATAACGACTATATAGCTTGCATTTTGCGATGATATTGACATTTGATGTACTTTTCAGAGACAAATAACTTAAGTTGTCAGTTGTCATTATTTTCGAAAATTTTAAAAAATGAATGTACATAACACCTTTATCCGTTCATAAGTTTCTCTGAAATAAATAAGGAATTAGTGAATAAAAGTGTTAAGAAATTAAACATATTTTATTATTATTAAAACATTGTACAATTTTTAGGTAGTCGGACAGTTCTACGGTTTTGAGCCACAGTTTGGTCATTTCCAAGTATGTTGTGATAATACGCCCTTACCATTCATTTATGAATGGTAATTGTTCTTTAAGATTGGCCAGTTTTTCTACACTTAGGCTGCCCTTGTTTTCATTAAACACCGTTAGAGCAATACCGTCGGAATTTATCTTATGCATATTCCTTTTCTTTAAAATATCGACTTTGTAAAATGGAATCATTTCATCTAGTGATGTAATAGTAGCACCCATAGGTGCCATTTTATACCGTCGCGAAAATAAACCTTTTCATTGTTCAAGTTTTTCTTCCTGTTGTACAAATTGAGTTTTGAGGCAATTCCATCAATATCCTTGAAATTATTCTTCATATCTATGACAACGGCGTCTTTGGGAGTTCTTAAAATTTCTCGATACTGGTCCGGAACGTAGATGTTTTGATGTTTCCTTAAAATTTTCTCGACTCTGCCAAAGTCTCTGTCTGAATCTAAATATGAATCCCACCTCCGAAAATTTATGGTCGATAACTTTAAATTCTCTCTTTAAAATCAACAACTGGTAAAGTGTAATGATATTGAAGTTTTTACTTTGTCCACCACAGGAGTCGGGCCATATTATAATGTGATCGATCTTTTCTTGGAAATATTCATTGTAAATTTGTGAAAAGGTATGTAAGCAATTAGCAATTTCTAGGCTTTCACGGCTGGCCATATCTTCAGTCCATGTGAAAAAGAACGTTTTTTTTTCAGTATTCCCCAATGTATGTATGCCAAGGATGTAAAACCACATTTGAGGAAGGTAAAATGCTTTCGATGTACTACTTTTGGCAGCGGCATGGTTTGTTGAAGATCTAAAGTAAGAAAGCAAATCGTTCTGTCTACTGTAACTTTTGCTCCGTCACGCTTTTGTTGTTCGAAAGCTAGTTTGTAATTTTCTCCGTATTCTTTAGTATTATTTCCAGCATCACATTTGGGAAAAAATGTGAGTCATTTCATGATAACCCAATAGATGTAAGCATAGCCTAATTCTTAAATGATAACCTTACAAACCCAAATGACCTTTGACTTGATTGGCGTAATTATCATACCTATTATTTTTTCCGCAAGAATTTCGGAATTCGCCAGATTTGCCTTAAACAATTTAATACTCTTTCAAAATATTAGGTGGGCAGAAGCCATACCAGATATCAGTTTTGCTCTTGTCATTAAAATTTCTACGGTCCAGCCCTCTTCTACTTGTCAGCATAAAAATGTTTGTACAAAAATCAACACCGCAAAGCGTCACTTTCCAATATTTCTGATCTACTGACTAATTTGCTAGAATACTTTGGTAAATTCGTATTTTATTATTGCATTTTATATTGATAATGTTTTGTTTTTAAAACATTATTAAAACTTGCCTGGGAAGAAATTGCCACTATGTGACTGATTTCTGCTGAATTGCCAAAAGGTATAAATGTGTTTACAGCAATTAGATACTCAAGTACCATCTCGACTCTTGTACCATCTCATACCATTTCGAAATTGAACGAAATATATGGATTAAAACACTATAGGCACTATTTCCAAATATCAGCCAATTTATAAACATCTTACACGATTCATGAAATCGTTTATTAATTGCCATTTGTAATATCAGTTTACTACGACTGGCCATTTTGACTATAATAGTAAGAAACACTTAACACAGCTTGTCACATTAATGTCAATATAACATAACTTTAAAAGCAAAGTGTTTTGAATTAAAACAATTTAATATCGCACAGTAATGGATAAAGGTGGTATGTGATCATGGCACCTTTATCCATTAAATTATATAAAAACCATATGTACATAACACCTTTATCAAACATTTAGGAAAGGTTTATTATCCCAGAAACTTATTGAAATGATAGATTATAAGTTAAAATATTTGTCTGTGTAGAAATCTCAAAATTTTCAAAAATGTCACATAACACCTTTATCCACTTAGCTCTTCATTTGGCATGTGGTTAACACAATTGTCAAGAAAAAGAACATGAAAAATATAAAGGGTGGTCATCACCCTAAAGAAATAATGAAAAAAATGTGACGGTTAGCAATAATAGTTCGCATGTAGTTAACACAACTGCCAAAGAAAGATAGAAAAAAATTATACAGGGTGGTGATCTTAAAAAATTGTTTGAAATATGTAAGAAATAATATTTCTCGTACATTTAACACAACTGTCAAAGAAGAAAAATATGAACAGTAAAATATAAAGGGTCACCCAAAAAAAAAAACCTTTAAATGTGGTTGAGGACGATAATATTTCGCATGCAGTTAACAAAACTCTCAAAGAAGAAAGATATGAAAACAATATCCAGCGTGATCACCCTAAAAAAATGAAAAAATGTGACAAAGAACGATTTGGCATGAGTTAACACAATTGTCAAGGAGAAAAAATATGAAAATTTCACAGGGTTTCACATTTAAAAAAGTGTATGAAGAATGTGACGGATAATATATCGTATGTAGTTAACACAACTGTCAGGGAAGAAAAATATGAAAAATATACAAGGTGGTCACTATGAAACAAAATTATGGTGGATATAATATTTGGACTGTACAGATTACACAATTGCCGAAGAAGAAATCTGACATACTTTTAGTGAAATGTAAATGGTTGGTCACTTTAAAAAATAACATAGGGTCATTTAGTGATATGGCAGTTTCCTACTTTTTCTTCCTCATTTTAAAGTATAACAAACCAATAGCCTCAGAAAAAAATTTCAGCTCAATTGAATCAATAGCCACAGAGATATTCGCATTTGAATAGAAACACGCTCGGCCGGCCAACAGTCCGTAGAGTGACGTCACTTGGCGTGCGCCGATACCTATATTAGAGCAGCGATTTCGTAAGTCTATCGTGTCGTTTTTTTTTTTGGCGTAGAACCAGGTCAAACATGTTAGGTTCCTTTGCGTATGTCACCGGGCCTATAAAATCATATTTTACGACATTTTTTTGTGGTCTCGAACTTTTTAAATCATTAAAAAGTGAAAAAAATGTATTTTTAAATAAAATTGTTTTTATAAAATATTATTTTGGGTATTCAGCAGATAACTTTCAAAGAAATCATTCGTTCCTTTCATATATTATTGATCTAAATCTGATCAAGCTAGAATATCAACGAGTAGTCCTCTTACAAACAAACTTGTCAATTTCTTTATACATTTACTATGTCTAACATTCAATATGAAAAACAAGAAAATAACCATTCTTTCTATATATTGAAGATCTAAGTCTGATCATGCCAATATATTGTCAGAAATCCACCCTTAAGAGGAAATCTTTCAAGCATCTCTAGCCCTACCTAGAGGATACTCCATTCAATACGATAAACAAGAAAATAACCATTCTTTCTATATATTGAAGATCTAAGTCTGATCATGCCAATATATTATCAGAAATCCACCCTTGCGAGGAAATCTTTCAAGCATCTCTAGCCCTACCTAGAGAATACTACATCACAAACAAACATTAGTTACATTTCAAAGCCAAGAACTACTGAAAAGCACAATGAAATATAGGAATAAAATTTCACTTACATGTCATAACAAATAAAATATTTCAATCAATGTTTGATTGACCAAACCTCTGTAAAAATTGCGCAACCTTTTTCATTCTCTTTAGAACTCATCAGCAGAGATATATGTTCAATTCAAAAACATAATTACTATAAAAAAATAGGAAAACATTTTCTTGTAAAAAATGACAGGAAATATTTATTTAGTTGACACATATCAAAAATAAAAAAGAATCACTCTTTTTTAGAGCCCCATAGCTCGTGTAGTTTTTAAAAAATAAATATCATGTATTTCTGCTTACATCATTGTTATAAAATATTATTTTGGGTATTCAGCAGAAATACATGATATTTATTTTTTTAAATTGTTTTTTTTGCTATTAAAGGTACCGAAATTTGTTTTGTGTCAAATTAAAGCACACGCTGTAGCGCGTTTACCAATTTAAAACGGTTTGGGCACAATTTGCACTTTTATTTCTCTAAAAATCAGATAAACTAAAAATATATATTTTATTTATTGAAATCTTCACCAATCGATAAACTTTTTTTTTTTTTAATATTCACATACACCCCGACCGGGACCGTCAGATCGTTGCAGTCGGCAGGCTTGCTACAGCCGAGCGCGCAAGAATATGACTTTGGCCCGTTAAAAAAAATCGCTGACTCAATACTATGAACGGAACATGACAAATTTTTATCCTAAAAACTTTTTTCAACTATTGGCTTCAATTTGTACGCAGCATGTATATATAAATTTTCATAAATAAATTTTTTTCTCGATTGTCTAAAATTACGCTACTGAAAATAAGTTTGAGTTTCCTATTATTTTTCCAACTTAAAAAAAAATAAATCGAGTTCACGTGGGACGTTGTTCGAAGCGCTATTGTGTCTACTTTAATCTAAAAAAAAATAGCTTGATAGCACAAATATTTTCAGAGATATAGCGATGGAGATGTTAAAAAACATATTTCATTAAAAATCCATTTTTTTTGAGTTTTTCCGAAATAAAAAAGTTCTCGACCACCAAAAAATGTCGTAAAAAATGATTTCGCGTACACGATTATCTTACTAAAGAATCCCACTAAGTCTGGTTCTACGTCGGTTTTTCTCGAAAACTAAGCGACTTTACTTCCAGATTTTACTCTACTAACTTGCATTCACAGCCGTGTTCACTGGGCGGTTCAGCCATCTGACGTCACAACTCGACTACATGGTTATCCCGAGCGTTTTTAAGCGCGCCGACTTTAATAATTTTTTTATACATGAAGGCGGCGTCAGTGAATTCTATTTTTTGGCATACTTACTATACTCACCAAGCTCTTTCAGAATATGTAATAATAAAAAATTGTTAAATGAGCCTATTAAGAACTGGCAGAGGAAAGTAATATTTGGAATGTAGTTGTCACTTGTCACTAGGGAGAAAACCTGACATACTTTTAATTAAAAAAGGTACACAGGATAGTCATCCTACAGAAAAGAATGAATAATGACTAAGGGATGCAAATTGTTGATTTTTAATGTGGCTGTGCGCTAAAGAGGAAAGTTTTGAGTAAATACCTTTTCGGATTATTTATATCTTCGAAACCAACAAAATTATGCAAAATTACAAGGATACCAATGTACATTCTGTACACAACCTTTTCTATCGTAACAATTGGAAGATTTATTTTCCAAAAAACTGTGTAGATGTAGATGTAGATACCGCTTCTTGTCTTACAGGCCCTAAAAAAACTACTCATCATGTACAATTATTTCAAGCTGTTGCATACTGAGATCAAATACCTCATTAAAATAACTTTCAAAGAATCTCTGGCCTAAACTTGTAGATATGGTTTTTAATTTATAATCTCCGGGTCCTCTAAATGCTTTATAATGACCGTCCTGTGAATATTAAATAAATCTCTTAACTTAATCAGTTTTTTTACAAGAACCCATTCAAGCCACTGTAAATAAACGACTACTTCACATAACGTAAAATCAACAGGCCCTTTTGACCAATCATCTAGCGCCCTTTCAGACAGTGACTTGCATTTTGTGCTTATCTTTGGTGTTATAATAATGCGTGTCTATACGGAGATTGTGGGAAATACCGACTTCTCAAAAGTGGTTCAATTAAAGGCTTATATCAAGAAGCAGGACTGTATTCAACTTTTTTAAATCTAATACTGAGACCGATCAATTTTAGATTGTATTATAATAATTATCAGTATTTTTAATTGCCTCAGTTCATGACGGTGTTCTATTTATCCTGTAATTGGCCTTTAGCCCGCAAAATGTTGGTTATTGATATAACTAAATTTGTAAAAGTAGGTATTTTTATATTTTCCTAGAATTTTTGATATTTTTGGGTTTGTTTGTCTGTCCAAATGTTTGTTCCACCACGGTTCAAAATTTAGAATACGTGTACATTTTTCCAACTCAGACATTACAATACTTTATATTGGAGGTGGTAGGAAGGTGGTGGGGGAAGCTGAGGGAAGATCGTGAGATGGGTGGTGGAGGTGGTGAGGGGAATTAGAGGATGGTGGGAATTGACGCGAGCGTAGCGGCGGATATAAGCTAGTAATAAATAAAGTAAGAAAATTCATGTACAAAATTATCAAATATCATAATTGTCGTTATAAAAATTATGATTTGCGTAAAACGCAAAATAATACCTACTGCGGATTGATATAAATTTGTAGCGTACTTTCCAACATTTAATCATTTACATGCATAATTTCTAATATTGGCACGTTCAAGCCTGAAAGCCAACAGTTCAATGTTCGGTATTAAACGACCGTAATATTCAGCCCAAACTAAAGTAAGAAAATCCCTCTCATTACTCACCCCTTGTACCTGTGTATACTGATAACCAGAGACAGTCAATCATATTTCAACCCTCAAAGGCTTCACCTCACGCACACGAATTTAGTTCAATTTTAAACTCTACATGGTTAAATTTTTGTTAAATAAATACATACTTCTGATTACACGCTTTTATTGGTTACACACGCAACAAATTCTTCGGAACGTTTGCAGATTTATATCTCGATTATTTTTATATTAAAACCTGCTGCCGTTTTTCTCGCAAATTACTGTTTTCTATATATCAACGGGCACTGACCATTACTCGCATTCTTACACGGCTTAAGTACCATGTATTTATAATTAATATAAATAAACATAATCTGTTTTTGATTACATATCCTTTTCACTTCATTGCAGTGCTACTCCAGGAAGCAATATCGCTAATACCTAATTTACATGCATCTAAGCCATATTAGTGCATGCATTTATACACCTCCGTTTTATAGGTTTCTCTTTGTATATTCACTGGAATAGAGTATGCGTATCGACAACTATACGTTACGTACGCGTACGGTGTGTGTAACAAAAGTATGGAATACATTTATTTTCTTTCCTGAGCCGAAAATACCTTCGGGCTTTTAATTTCATTACACATCTTTTGGTATATAATATTTTACGAGTCACGCAAGCTGTGACCACGCTATCGGTGTACAGGGTGTTGTTTAATGACGTAGTATTATTTCAGGGTGTGATTCCTTAGGTAATTTTATGAAGAAAAGTTCATATGAACATATGAAAAGTTATTTTATCCCTTCACCAGTGGCATCCCTCCAAACATGCCCTCTGATATTTTTTACCAAAAAAAGTGGTAAATTATAGATTGTTAAAAGGGTCGCTCGGCTCTTTCAGCCATACTTCACATCGATCTGAAAAAATCTTTTGTGAATAACCCTACAATTAGTTGTTGCCCAGGATTGTAATTTTCCTGAGGGCTAATTTTCAGGCATTAGTTCCACCTTTTCTAGGAACTTTAGCCTAGCGCGGATTAGCATCTTGCATTCGCAAAGAATATCTTCCGCAGTTTCTATTGCAGTACCGCAGTATCTGCACGAATCGTTGTCTGCCTTGCTCATGTTCTTAATATGGTGTCTTAAGGTGCAATGGCCTGTTAAAAGGCCTATCATCAGCTTTAAGTCGGACTTTTCGAGTTCTAGAAGCCTTGTGGCATTCTTTGACGAATAAGTGATGAACTTTTTCGCTTGTCTTTGACCCGGAGTATTCCTCCAGTAGGACTCTTTCTGTTCCTTTTCCCATTTTAGGACCTCCTCCGTTATGTGTCCCTTAGATAAGCCACAAAACGGTTCGGGCTCAAAGAATGGGGCTTCAGCACCTTTTTTTTTTTTTTTTTGCGAGGTCGTCAGCGAATTTGTTTTCTTCTATTCCCTCATGTCCTGGCACCCACATCAAGGTAACCTTGTTGTTTTTTGCCAGTTGCTTTAGGGATTGTCTGCATTCCCAGGCAATTTTAGACTCGAAGGTGTAGGACCTGAGAGCTTTTAATGCTGCCTGGCTGTCTCAGAGTATATAGATCCTTGCCCTTCGAATGCCTTTATTTTTGCATTCCTGGGAACATCCATCTTCCAAGCATAGATTTCTGCTTGGAAGATGGTTGGGGTTTTGCCTAGAGCTCTGGGTAGCCTGCAGTTAGGCCCCGATACGCCCGCGCCAATACCTTCAGCCATCTTCGATCGATTATATCTATATCTATGCACACATGAATGCACACATAGCCACTTCCTTTGCGGCAAATGTTTTTTTAATGCCTTTGACCAGGTCATGTAGAGCATTTACTATCGATTTCCTAGATTGGTGGGCAAATTGTTTTGGATGAAGCTGGGCCTGTGTGAGAGTTTCGCTTCTGACATGTTCGTCTAGTATTTTCTCCATTGTTTTCAGGAGAAAAGAGGTTAGGCTAATGGGGCGATATAATTTTGGTTCCTCCGATGGACGTCTGCCATCTTTGGAATAAGCGCCACCTTAACTTCCGTTCATGCTTGCGGAATATATGCAAGAGCTTAGCTGGCTTTAAATATGCTTCTTAGGCAGGGGATGAGTTCCTCAATGCCGTATTGAAGCAGGACAGGGAAAATGCCGTCCCTGCCAGGTGATATGAAGGGCTTAAAGCTCGACACAGCCCATTTAATTCTATTAGAGGTGAAGATTTTATCCCCTAGCCTTTTTCCTTCTCTGGTGAGACGATGTGCATCCTTTTCCAAATAGGTTTGTGCTAGTTCACCTTCAATAACGCGGGAGTCAGGAAAGTGAGTACCTAAAAGTACTCTTATATTTTCCTGCTGACTCTCTACGTAATTGCTGTCCGGCTTTTTAAGTAGTCATCCGTTTGAGTGGTCTTTTGCAAGCACTTTTTGTAGACGGACTGCTGGGGCTAATTCATCTATCCCTTCGCAGAACCGTCTCCATGATCTTCTTTTAGACCTCAATTATCTGTTGTTTTCCGTAAGGGCTCTTTTGTCCCAATCTCCAGAGCTCTTAGCCCTACTAAAGGTTTTTCTAGTCTCAGCTCTGAGGTGGCTGAGTTCCCTATTCCACCAAGGACGGCTTTTTGGATTGCCTTTTTTTTATAGGGCAACTTTTCTCATAACAGGAGATCATGAGATGTTGTAATTGGTAAGAGACAATATCTAATTCCTCAATTGTGTCGACGGAATGATTGCTGCCTTCGACTTCTGATCTCAAGTGCTATTTATAAGAACTCCAGTCCGTCAGTCTAGGCACTCTGAATTCCTCGAGGTTTGTTAGGGTTGCCTCCAAGTCGAAGCGAATATGTCTATGATCCGAAAGTGAAACTAATTATTATTAACATTGATAGTGATACATTTTGTTTTATAAAAATTGTTGAAAATGGCCATTTTCACTTAATAGGCATGCATGCATGATGCGTGTGAATAACTTGGAATGAAGTGACAGTAATTGAAAAAAAAATATTCCATGGACCACTTGACAGTTTTTTAAGGCACAGTTAATTGAGTTATCTCTAGGTTTTTTTGACTAATTTTATAGTGTCTACTTTAAAAAAACCTTCTGGTGGGTACAATTTTATATTAAAAACTTCGACCTATTTCAGAGTTTTTCCTCCTATACTACGGGAGCCCACCCCAAGTGTCCGTGCACCCCCCCCCCCCCCGATCCTTTAGGTCAATGTTTTCCATAAAGATTAAAGCCCAAGGAACAATTTAAGACATGTCCTAAAAAAATTTGCAAATATTGTTTTTGTCATTTAACACAAAAACTAAAAAAGAGGGAGAAAAAATTTCTGCACAAAAATAAAGTGCATAAAATTTTCTACAATTTTGTTCCTATACAATATTTGCATAGGAGTTACCATTTTCCAGATAAATGATTCATCTCTTAAAATAAAATATAAAACGTAACACTACGGAAGCCCACCGATCCTTGTGGACAATGTTTTTCATAAAGATTAAAGCCTAAGGAACAATTTAAGACATGTCCTAAAAAAAAAAGCTGTACTTTCAAAATGGCGTCCGTTTAAAAAAAATGCAAATATTGTTTTTGTCATTTAACACAAAAACTAAAAAAGATGGAGAAAAACTTTCTGCACAAAAATAAAGTGCATAAAATTTTCTACAATTTTGTTCCTATACAATATTTGCATAGGAGTTACCATTTTCCAGATAAATGATTCATCTCTTAAAATAAAATATAAAACGTAACACTTCTGAAGCCCACCGATCCTTGGGGACAATGTTTTTCATAAAGATTAAAGCCTAAGGAACAATTTAAGACACTTCCTAAAAAAAAACTGGTTGTACTTTCAAAATGGCGTCCGTTTAAAAAAAAATACAAATATTGTTTTTGTCATTTAACGCAAAAACTAAAAAAGATGGAGAAAAACTTTCTGTACAAAAAACAAAGTGTATAAAATTTTCTACAATTTTGTTCCTATACAATATTTGGATAGGAGTTACCGTTTTCCAGATACCACTGTTACCGTTTTCGAGATAAATGTCTGCAAATTATAATATTATTATTATTATTATTAATTTTTTTTAGCTTATTTTATTCTATTTTTATGTTAATAATATAAAGTTATATTATACGCCTTACAATAATTGTCACAGTTAATTCCTCTAAGTGATTTATCGATATATGAATTTCCATGTTTTCTTAATTTATGACTCATTTATCTGGATAATGGTAACTCCTATCAAAATATTGTATAGGTACAAAATTGTAGAAAATTTTATGGACGTTGTTCTTTGTGAAAAAAGTTTTTGTCCATCTTTTTTAGTTTTTGTGTTAAATGACAAAAACAACATTGGCAACAGTTTTTTTTAACATATGGCCGCCATTTTGAAAGTACAGCCAGTTTTTTTTTTCTAGAACATGTCTTAAATTGTTCCTTAGGCTTTAATCTTTATGAAAAACATTGTCCCCAAGGATCGGGCGGGGGGTGCACGTACAGCTAGGGAGGGCTCCCCGACTACTACTTTTAAAATTTTTTTGAAGAAAAAAAATCGAGATGTCCACATGTCCAGATTTTCTTCGATATGTAACCTCGTGTTAAGGTATTACATTATTCTGTTGTACACCGTATATCCCCATGACCTATGCATATGCAAAACCATACGTATGTTTATTTTTTTCCAAAGATTAATTTCACTCTGAGGCCATTAAATATATATTAAACTTAAATTAAATCTATTTTGTAGCTGAACTATTACCACAGCGGTAAAATAAACCAAACATTATCGTATTCTTACCAAACGCCTATAAATCAATCCTAGATAAAGCGCTAGGAATAATTTAATACCGCTATTTGCCTGGGGAGTGTCAAGAAAGTATTGGAAACCATAAAGGAGTCCGCAAATTATTTCCATAAATATTGCCTAATAGTAACAATAACTCTAGAAACCGTTTATCTTTTTCTCAGAGCCGTTTTATCTTTGAGTTAGAGCAAGACACGCATATAAAATGTAAGGTGTTGGGTCAGGTGCTGGGAACGAAAGAGGCAAGTTGCAAGGTGTAATTGATCTAGACGAGTCATGGTGAATTACCACACTAGACAATATAATGACGTGTAAGAAATATGAGCAAAATATGCTACGGATGGTTGATAAAACCAAAAGTTCCCACCCCACAAGTTGTTAACTAATAATCGTAAAAATGCATAGCATCACAGTTTGTAATGCAAAATTATTAGCGCTTTTCATTTCTGTCAGAGAAATATCTTATAATGATGATAAAGTATAATATGTATAATAGAAGATGAACATAAACTATTAGTATTAATAAAAACAAAATATCAACCCCATTCTGTATGTTATTTCTTTAATAATATAATTAATGTAAATTAATAGAGATCAACATGGAATATAATAGAAATTAAAAAAGTGATAATATGAAACTACACTACAATACCCAATACTTCAGTAAAATTGAATTAAATTTGGACCAAACTCGGAACAAATTTATAACAAGCTAATTTCTTCGGGATTGTATTCTATGACTATCCAGGAGTCTCTGTATGAAAATCCCAAAAAATTCGCCGTGCAGAAATGAAGAAAAATGCGCCGCCATGTTGAAATTAGTCACTTTTTTCCTTTAATCGGTAATAGCTCACAGAGATGACACTTTATGAAAAAAGTAAAGAGGAAAATTTTGAGAAAGAGTCTAAGCTTCAGTATGGCATAAATTGGTTAAATATTAACAAAGGTATGGTTGTCAAAATGATTCTAATAAAAAAGGGTATTTTTTTGTATTTTAACACCATAAAAATGTAACAATAATCAACAAAAACTTTTGTTGGTAATACTAATTAAACATGGTTAGAGGTATCTCAAAACGAATTTTTAGCATCAGCGTCAAATAAAGATCAGTTAATTAAACTTCTAACATCAAATTTTTCCCAAAACAATATCACAGTCAAATGTACGAATTCAGATGCTGATTATTTAATTGAAAAAACTGCTATTAATTGCTCAGCTGATATGTATAACCCTGTTATAGTTGTTGGTCAAGATACAGACTTAATAACGTTACTCATTGAACATTGCAAAACAAAAAATGTATACATGATGAGACCCGGTGATGGAGGTAAATCTGATAAAATAACGAATATCTGTAAGTTACGTTCAGAACTAAGTGAAAATGTAGTAAAAAATATTCTATTTACGCATGCCATCTCCGGATGCGATACCACCTTTGCATTTTATAAAAAGGGCAAAAAACAGTATTTTCAGTTTTAGAAAATAATATTAAACTAATAAGTAACAGCCTATTAATTTTCAAAAGTAAATTTGCTTGCAGTAACTGGGGAAGAATTTATTTTAAGATGGTATGGCAGTAAAAAAACGAATGGTTTAAATGATTACAGGTTCGTTAGGTATAATCAGATTTCTGCTAGGCAAAATATTTCCCAACACTTCGATCTAGCAGTTCTTCCGCCAATATCCGATGCCACTAAATATCATATTTATAGAGTGTATTGGCAAATTCAAGTCTGGTTAGGCAGAGATATTAGAATACAAAAAGTAATCTTTTTTTTATATAAATCTGTCATTTTGACAACCGTAACTTTGCTAATATTTAATTAAACGATTGCAAAAAACTTTATACCACATTAAAACTTGCTCTTTCTGTTAATATTTTGCCTCTTTAGTCTTTTTCTTACAGTGTCATAGGGGGGCGGGGGTTATTACCGATTAAAGGAAAAAAGTGCCTAATTTCAACATGGCGACGCATTTTTTCTTCATTTCTGCACGGCGGATTTTTTGGGATTTTCAGTCAGAGAGTCCTGAATAGCCATAGAATACAATCCCTAAGAAATCAGCTTGTTACGAATTTGTTCTGGGTCAACTATTAATTTTACTGTACTAGTTTTATAATGTAAATGTTATATGATTATTTTATTTTATTGTTATTCTATTAATGCTTCTAAAATGCTAATTGATTATATTAGAGTTGCAGAAAATACTATCTAGTTGCCTGTAACTGAACTGTTTTATAACTTTATCATCAAAACGTTTTTACAGGAAAATTATAAAATATCTTATTATTTCGTTTCCGTGACTAAACTATAAAAGATTTCAGCTTATAAAACTAAATAATTTTATAGCGCTTTTTTAATAACGTTCGGTAGTATTTTCAGCACCGTTATAAATATAGGTTAAAATTATTTTATAATTGTTTCCTTTTACCTTATAAAACAGTTATATTAAATCACTATTTGGGACAGATTTGCTACTGAAAGTAAATTGTTGTTCCAAATTCTGCTACATAATTATTATAAAGGGTTGCAATCTACTGCAATATGGCATCGGCAATAAAGTAGTTACACAATAAAATTTTATTAAAGCGTTTTTTGATCGTAGATACAAATTTTACGTAAAAAAAGTTTTAGCCAGTTTGACCAAATATTTTTTCACTTGTTATTTTCAGTTCCGTTATTTCCGCGTTCTCCAGAATTTCTCAAACTTTATTTCTTTTCTACGCCAGTTTTATTAAAACAAGACATCTTTTTAGTGCAAAATGTTCTAAAAGACTATTAAAAAGCATCACAATATAAAACGTATGAAAAAAAATTATGAATTCGGAAATTTTTTAACTTGACCGCTTGTACATTTTTTGAGCCGTATCTCGGAAACTAAACGTGGGATCGAGTTGGGCCCATGAGAACTCTTAATCACAATGTCAAAATCTACAACAATTACCAATTTTAGTAGACACTTTATTTCGCTTTTTATAAATTGGCACATTTTGGAAATTTTTGAAGGGTGGCCAAAAATTGTGTAAGGGATGAAATTGTCTGTCGATTATTTTTCACCACTGTTTATGGGTCCAATTAGCAGGAAAAATGGTTGACAGACATTTTCCCCCATAATTCCGAAAATTAGGTGGAAAAACATCAAATTTTGGAATTTTCAATTTTCAAAATCGCCCAATAAAAATTCTGGTGAATAGTTTTGTCTGTCGATTGGATTTTGGTACTTTTTCCATCTGGGAAAACAGGTTGGAAAAGGTTTTGAAGGGTCTTCACATCTCGGACAGAAAAATTTAAAAAAAAATTCGGTTATTTGCCCATAGTTTTGAACCTCGTGGAGCGAATGCAAAAAACAATTAGCACTGGGTTTCTGATGAGCCCTAGAATGTAATTTTTTGTCGACGGACAGGTTTCACATTTCGGCCATTCGGAGTGACCTTCTCGGGGTCATAAATTCTACAGATCACGACCGATAGCTAAACTAAGTGGGTGGTTCAGGGGGACCTTCCGCACTATCTATCAAGCCGACGGACGTCCACGGCATCTCGTAGTTTTTACCATTACAGCTCCCTAGCTATAATATTTATGGCAGTTAATATGTGCTAACTATAAATGTTATGATGATAAAAAAAACTTGGCGTTAAATTTCATTACAAAAAAATTTGAAAATGTGAAATCAATTTTTATAAAATGCCAAAAATTACTAGAAACCTTCAGTAAACGTGAGGGGCACTTAAAATTCATCAAAAACACATGGCTTAATTCACAGTAAAATTTCCTTCGCATCAAAAATTGCAGTGTGTATGGGTTTACATGTCTCTAAAATAATTATTAAGTAAGTTCTTATCCACTATCCAGTAAAATCACTGAAATCTTGGCATATATAGAGATCAGCATATTATATATTTGTAAGTATATGTATGCGACTTTTTGAATACACTTAAGAAATCCTTTTATTTTATTGATGTATTTTATAGCATTAATAACAAACAGTGAAGTATGTGCTTTATAACGCAATTAAATGAAGCTTCAATAAAACTGTTTTATAGTGACGGTACCGAATTTTCTTAGAGCCTATGGAAATGTCTATATAGTTATTTTGTAATGGTTGCAATAGGCTTTACAAAATATCAACAGTGGCTGAATTATTTTATAAGATGGTGCCAATTTTACATTTATAGCTGTCGTAATAACGTTTTTAAAGTGATTCTGAGAGTAACGTTGTTTTATAAAAGTGTTGGAAACATCTCTGCAGCTTTTATAAAATACCACATTGCTAGTTGGGTAGCTATTTGTGTATTAAGAGTGCCTCATTGTCGCTCGACAGTGTAAGTTGACAAAACAAACACTCGAGAGTGACAATGACACTTTAAGCTTGACTTACATACATTATTTTATCTACAATCCTTTGAAAATATCTGAATAAAAGCAATAATTAAGTTGAATTTTGGCTGAAAATCAGTACTTATCAACATTTTATGAGTATGCATTGCATATGTGATCAAAATAAACAGACGAACAAAACACAATTTCTGTCATTTTATTTCAGTTTTATTAACTATCATAATGTTCGTATTTTTCTTATAAATAAATTAGGTAATCAACTATTACTCTTACATCAACTTTCATTATATTAACAACAGTTTTAGTGCATTATTATTTCAGAAGAATACATTGTCAAATATCTGATCAAACTTGTGTAAGGACAGATGTACTCAAGCGAGCGTAAAAGTACTTTGCCGCTTGTTGCCATGGAAGACGACTGTAAAAGTGACATTAACTATAGCTCCTCGACAAACGTCAAATTTGCTATTATCAAATGTGAGCAAGGAATTCTACTTTTGATGATAGTAGATAAAATATTTCGTCTAATTGGAAAGAGAGTATAGACCTTAAACGAACTTTTAGGACCATAGATCGTGAACTGTCAATATAAAAACCAAAATATTATGGACTAGATGGTGTAGTGTTGGAATGGTCAGATTGTATTTAAGTAACAGATAGCAGAAGAAAAAATATGGGTCAGTAATTTCACCTATAGAAGAAACCGTGTGTGAAGTTGCACAGGGTTCAGTTTTGGGGCCACTCCTCTTTATACTATATATTAATGACGTAAAATGTTCTCTTAATAATTTCTATATAATCTCTTTGCTGATGATGCTATGTTGTACGTGTACCATCAAATTGTAAATATAATTGAAAATTATTTAAATGACGATATTGCAGCTCTGCAGACGTTCAATGTCATTTAATAATTTAAAAATAAACTCAAGTAAATGTAAATGGCAAAATTCGACAAGATTACGTAGTTTCTTGTGCTAAATTTGTGTTTTCTTTTCGTTTACGATATTTAGAGTCAATAATTAAAAATCGTTTTTTGTCAAGCCCTTTTAAGGGAGATTGGCTGAAGATGGGAGGCTTATTTTGAAACATTTTATATGGAATGACAAGGAATCGACAGTTTAAGTTTTTGCACATCATTCATTGTGTAGTAGTCCAGTGAAATAAACATTTCCGAATTAGTACAGTCAATCCGGTGTTGAAAAATATGCAACCGTGTATTTTGGCAATTATTTGGGGAGGGAGGGGTGGCTAGAAATGAGTGCAAAATGGAATTGTTTTTTATCTCCGTGTGCCTGAGAAACTGTTTTTAAATAAAGAGCATTTTCTGTAAATAATGTGATTCTCTACAACTTCTATTAGTTACTTTTCAGCGGCGTAACATAACTAATGAAAATATTAGAAGCAGAAAAAATGAAAAATTATGGGTGAAAAACTTTGGGGTGGGATAAGTCTTTTATTTTCAGTCGTGCAATAAAAATTCGCTTAGGGGTAGAAAAAACATCATGTCTGTTAATACCAGTACAGTGCATCAAGAAGCCCGCGGTTCTATTCAAATATATGCGTGTGACAACTAGCGTTTTTAGTACAGTTCATTATATTTTTTCTAATTTAAATATACACTCTTGGTGGAAAAGAATGTATGAAATTCAGTTGCTCGGCATCAAAGTGCATAAAAATATAATAATAATAGAACTTTTTGGGCCTACCAACAAGTTTGATTTGAATATCTTAAACATTTTACGAGATATTACATTTTTTTAGCTAATAATAATAATAATTTCATTACATGTAATAAAATTGCCCCTTATCCAGACAGGATTTTTTTCCATAGTAAATTTACCCCCAATAGTAATGGAATTTTACCCGCAAAGAGAGTGGACAATTTTTATTTACCTTATATTTTGGTAATCCTCTATGGTAAATGAAAATTTTCCTGTCTCTTTGCGGGTAAAATTACATGGGAATTTTACACGCGACGATGGTAAATTTACCTCATTTTTTACAGTGTAATTTATATAAGGTATAAACTATACTAATTTTCCCACCTAACTGTTTATATGCGAACACAGTCACCTTTGACCTAGTTTTATTTTAAGTTATTTAAACACATTAGCAAATTTTAGGTATATTTTCTCCTATATGCTATGCGCCAAATCTGTGGGATATGATAACAAATTTCTTAAAATGACTACTGGAGTTTCAACTGTGCAATATTTTCAAATGGGCTACCGTTCATAACACAGTTTTCAGGTCAGGCAATGCTTGCACTTTTCTAATAAAGCACCTGTGCTATTGTAGGGACGGCGGTACCATGTGTGACCTGGAGTGACCTTATGGTAATAATGTAGAACCCCTACGGCTACCATGAGCAACTCTTCTGCAAGACCTGGACACATGTTAAATGCGATAAGAATTCTTCTCAGCTTTTCACGTGACTAATTTAATAGTTAAAAAATGCTTGCATAGTGGACTGTAGACCGAAGGTCTATTGTTTTTTTATTGCGGTGTTATTTTGTCAGGAGGCTGAGTTACTGAAAATTACAGGTTGTGGGTAATGCTATGAAGATTAAAAGGGAAATTGGTAAATTGCTAACATCTTACAGGACTGGTGGGCTAAGGCTGTTATTTTAGATAAATGTAATTTTACTCACAAGCTTGCACAATAAATTATTCCAATTCTTATAATTCTTATGTTGCAGTAAAGAATAATATTCCGAACGAGTTATTAAAGCCTCAAGAAATTAATGATTATTTTTTGAACGTGGCAGGTCCTTCCACGGTAGATGACAATTTACTCTCTTTTTACAACGATAATCACCTAAATCCTAATCTCAGTTTTACTTAATGCATTAAAAACTATAAAGAGCCAGGCTCTAGGTGTTGACAATATCAATATAAAGATGTTACTAATTATTGTAACTTACTGTATGGATATACAGCACATTTTTAATGAATCAATAACACAAGGTGTCTTGTGCAAATTGCAAAATATCTATACCGTTAAGCTATAATGATTTAGGACCCATATAGACTAGGCACGTTTTCAAAAAATAACAATGCAAGAAGCATTTCATGTAACAATTGGGAAAGCAACGTTTTTAGGGTATTTCGACCCTGCTGAATACGAATCTGTCTGTTGCCAAAGCGAAATTTGAACCGGTATCCAAGATGGCGACCAAAACTCTGTTGCCCTATATCTCCCTTGTCCGTTGGCTTAAAATAATGATCTAAACGTCTGCTTGGGGTTTTCTCGGATGCCAAACACACTGCATGCTCAAAATTTACTTACCTTAAGTTTGGAGTGCATGGGTACCAAGATGGCGCCCAAGATGGCCGCCGAAACTTTGTTGCTCGGAAGTAAGCAAGGAAACAAGGAAGATAAGAAAACGGCCGTTACAAAGTTCAAACATTGTTTATTGCAAGATTGCAAAGGAGGTAAAATAATCATTCAAGTGTTTTTAGCTTAAGGCAAGGTTGCAAGGAAGATAAGAAATCAACCATTTAAAGGTTCAAACATTATCGAGAGCGATGACACAACTTGGTGTAAGTCAGTTTATTCTACTTGCACGTGCACATTGTACTCAGGCACTGGGATGAACAATTACAGGCTAAAATATCCGCACATGCTTTGGGGAGGGGCTCGAGGGTCATAAGAATGGGAATGTACTGGTCTTGGTGAAGCCTCCACCCACATGACGCGCCCCTGTATGAAACCGGCTGAAGAAAGCTGCGAATTTCATGTTGGAGAACATAACCTCACTTCCAAATACCTTCGTTTAATACCTAATTGACTTCCAGCACATATATTTTTTTTGTAATCGTAATTATGGACTACGAAGACACGAACTTAACACTTAAATCCATATGTAAAGCATTTTTCAAATGATGCTATTTATATAAATAAATTCACTTACCGGCTTAACGCTGCTTGTATATCATAAATGAAAGGTTAAAGTATGACTTACACCATAAAACAGCTTCTTTGCGCCAAATTTGAAATTCTTATATAGTCTAGGAAATAGCGTGCAAATTCGACGACGAATGGTTATCGTCTGCCAGTCGGTAATCGAAGAGACCATATAAGTTCAAAATTTTTTTCTCTCTGGAATTTTTTGGTATGGTGGGGGGCATTTATTTTTTAATCGAATGATTATCGATATCTGTTTTTAAGACAATTAAGACAATTAATTTTATTTTTTTCATTTCAGTACACCTAAATAATAATAAAAGCTTGTTTTTTAAAAGTTCATCTACATTTAATTTAATTTTTGAATTTTTAGTTACGTCTTAGTTATTTTATTTTATATTCATACTTAACACGCGTCCGTACTTAAAACCGAATCCTTCGCCAATTTCTTATAATAGGGTTGTTTCCTTCAATAAAATTTACAAAATATTGTTATATGATCAAAAAGTATATTAAATATACATTGTATACAGCGTGATCTACCATGATATGCGGAAAATAAAATGGTGTACTAGTCTTCAATGTGGGAAAGCTCCTGCAAAATTTTAGAGTGTTCTGAGGTAATTTAGTATATTAAATTATTAGTAAATTTGCCGAAGATACACTACTGTCATTGACTAGGTCAGGAATAGGTCGACGAACTTACTTGTGAAAGAACGTATTGGAGTTGTTTACGTTTCCTTAATTGGCATAAAAAGTGAAGTCGGCAAGGGCGGTCAAAGCACATATGAAAGTGCCGCGTTTCTTGCTTTGGTCGAATAACCAGAACACCGGCGTGTTATTGACGGGTTTAATTAAATATCTCGTATATCTGCTTATCGTTTCAAAGTTCACCAGCATAGGTCAATGTCTTTTCGATTTATTTTGCTATTTTTGTAGTGTGATTTGATTAAAACCAAAAAGTCACTTCTATCCTCTCCAGCTTTGCTGTCAATAGTGTCAATTCCAAGTCTGATAAAGTGATATGGTTATACCGCGTTACGCCAGATTGGTCAAAGTCATTGGCGTCGCATTTCTAAAAAAAATAAGGTCATATTTTTGTTCATTTCTTTTTAATTTTTCATTTTTTTAACTCCTTTCGGAGGGGACAACCTACTGTTAAATTTTCCGCATGTCGTGGTAGATCACGTTGTATATCATATTAAAAAAAGTTTTAATCATCACATGCAAGAACAAATTGGTTTTGAAAATAGAAAGGCGGTAAATGATGACGTATATAATGAGTATTCAATTCTAGAGAATTTTCATTTATCATGTTGGTGGTAGAACTCTGTTGATTTGTTGTTTACGTTTACATTGTGTGTTTAATATTTGTTTATAATGGAACCTAATTTTGTGAAAGGTACTTCAGGTAATTTACCCATAGTGGATTTTTATATGGTACACGAGCTTTATGTAGACAATTTGAACTATTTAAGTGCCGAATCCCGAAATGTTAAAAATTTGAGGTTAGTATTTCTTTAAAATACAGTGACGCACATCGATACTAACACTAACAGCTACATATAATATTTTCTTTGAAATTGTAGCGTTTTAAAAATATGTAATTTAATAATTTGAAAAAATTCAGACGTATACATTGAGTCCTTCTAATCATTTTTTGTAACTTGCTGATTTTCCGAGTTACAGGCAGTTTTTCACGATAACTAATGTACTACATTTTTTGCACATTAAAAAATACGTGAAAATTTAAAAATTATATTGAACTTTTAAAAATGGTATAACTATATAGGTTTCATATTTTTTTATAATAATGTACATAAATGACGTTCATTTTTCGAATTTCCATGTATTTTTTTGTGCAAAAAATGTAGTACATTATTTATCGTGAAAAAGTGCCTGTAACTCGGAAAATTAGCAAGTTACAAAAAAATTTCAAGATACAAAAAATGTTTAGAAGGCCTCAATGCATACGCCTGAATTTTTTAAAATTTTTAAATTACATATTTTTAAAGCGCTACAATTTCAAACAAATAGGTAGTTTTTTATGTTTTTCCGGAATAACTTTACAAAAAAGTTGCAAATAAAAAAAGCATTTCGATAACACATTCCCCTGAATTGTTTCTGATTTTTTTTTAACTTTTACATCCCCCCCCCACTTTTAGGAATTTTCGAGTGTCCATATCTCCAAAAATATGCATTTTTCGAAAAAATTCATAAGAGTAAAAACACCAAAAAAAAAGGTAAATTTATTGTTTCTCTTTCATTTTTGACCTAATTCTACACGTTACGGAACCCATGATAAAAGGGGTGTTTTCTACCCCTTCCGATCATTTCCTAGGTACTCTGATTTTTTTTTGAGCTCTTTTATTAACGCCATTACAAACACATTGTACAAGTTTTCATCAAAATCCATTCATTAGCACTCAAATTGACTGTTGACTGGACTATATACTAACAGCAAATAAGCAAAGCCAACGACGCCCGTCGATTATTCCTTTATCTAATTGCGCATGCGATCACATCTGACGTTTCGATGAGGCGAATTCAAAATTTCTCGGGTATTAATACACAAGAGGTCGATTTTTTACCGGGTAAATTTTTTTTGGACAAAAACCTGTTTTCCCATGAAAATTACTCGAGAATTAAGGGCATGGAAAAATCGCAACACGAAGTGAAGCGATTTTTCCTATATCCCTTAAATCGAGCGTAATTTTCATGGAAAACAGGTTTGAGTCACTCAAAAAAAATTTACACAAGTAGAAAATCAATTTCGTGTGTATTACAGAAGATTAATATATGATTAAAAAATATTATCTAAAATAATTATTAAAACAACAAAACTGTTTATTTAATGTTTTAAAAATAACGATTTATAATAAGAAATAATAGTATATTACATACCGAGGTGGAAAGTGTTTCATTGTTGTCGAGAGATAAGATAGTTGACCAAGGCACAGATTAATATATTTCCTTGGATTTTTCTAATATTCAGAAATATGTGTTATTAGCAATGTTGGACAATAGAAAAAATATCAAAAAAATTTAATCTTTCTTAATTTTTGAAATTTGATATGGGTCGTTAAGGACCCCTTGGGCTCTAGAAATTATTAAAATATTTTATTTATTATTTAAAAAATCTGAAAAACATGTTTCATTATTGTTTGTGAAAACTCTAACTGAAAGCTTTATTAGTTCTATTTTTGCAAAAGTGACACATGCGCCTTGGCCTATCAGCTACAACAAAATGCCGGCCCGAAGCAATGGTGAGATACAGACTAGCCGCCCGCTTTCTTCCAGATACGGCATATTTTTTCCATGTTTTTTCAACAGACACACAATTTCACGTCGGAATTCAAGACTGTCTTTGGCAATCCCGTATTGACGAGCTAGCAGCCATGTATTTGTTGCACACTTATCGAAGAGCAAGACAATTGGTATATACCATTTTTTCCTCCTAAATCCTATCCAATAATTTGAAATGTGGTTTTCTAGCTAGTTTACTCCACTCTTGTATTTATTGTAATATGTCACGACAAGTGGTTGTGGTATTTCATCTTTCTTTTTGTCCTTAGCTGAATATCGTTGACATTTCTGTTCTGGCTTTATCCCATATTCATTCGAGAATAATGCAACGATGCTGTTGTCTTTCCATCGCACACCAACCACATCTATTAGTTTACTGACAGCACAATCCATTGCACCTCGTGGTAATTTTTTCATAGTTTTTTTTTCTTTCAATGAGCAGTTATCCATTCTCCCATTATCTTTTCTCTAACAGTGGCCTTCTTGTGTTAAAAATAATTCAAAATATTTAGGCGGATGACTTATTGCACTCAGGGTGAGTGGCGGAAGTAAATGCAAGACTCTCTCCTGAGATGTTTTCAGTTCTCCTTTCTTCCACTTGATCTTCTCATATTTACCAGTAGATATATAGTTCTACATCTTTTCGCCAACAAAGGTAGTGGGATATTATATTCCTCATCCTTTTCAGGTTCTATTTGACCAACAGATTCAATATCACCGTTGTTCTCACGCTCTACTTCAGCATCATTCTCAGTATTTTGGATTGGCGCTAGTTCATCTAGAATGTCATTTTTGTCAAAGTAAAATTCTGCCTCGGCAGCTAGTTCTTTTTTCAACATTCAACTTATCGGGATCGTTACACTCTTCGTCCCCTGAATCACAACCTGTAGCATTCCCAAAGTCATCCGGAGGCGTTATTACTATTCGTCAGATGTAATGTCATGTTCATATAACATTTCAATTTCCTCCAATAATTCCGATGTGAAAAAGATATATATGAGGCGGAAAGCAAAAAGGGACCTCTTGTCGGCAATTTCCGGTTTTTAGTTATTGATATTAAATGAATAAAGCTCTAATTCTGAACAATTTGGTGCAAAAATCGTGTCTCTATGATTTTTTTGTTTAAGTTACTAGTGCGTTTATGAAAGGGGACCTCTTGTCGATCCCATGTTATTTCTCCATATTTCTCCATAAGCGACAAGAGGTACCTTTCCAGGGCTGAACATTGACTACTTTATCGATTATTTTAAGTGTTTCATCCAATTAGATCGGTTTTGTAATCGATTACAACTTGTAAAGGACAAAATCCGAAAATCGATAATTTTGACCCAAACCACTAATTTCAACTGTACTGAAAAAATTGACATCGCCGACAAGAGGTCCCTTTCTGCTTTCCGCCTCACATATCTTGAACAATGTAGTAAGCCCAAGGGGTCGTTAACGACCCAGCAATATTTAAGGTTATCTAGCAGTTTTATTTCTCATTATTAGGGCATATAAAATGTAGAGACGATCGAGTACATGCTATTTTTGGATAAGATCTCAATGAAGTTTGAAAAACAGTAATACATTTGTACTTACCAGTAACTAAACTGTGCCATGTCACATAAAAATATTTGTTGAAATATTTTACACCAAATCTCACAACTGAACACTGTCAATTTGTAAGGTTATCATTATAATATAAAGTGAATAACTACACTAAGACGCTGGACACATACATAATGTTAGTTGCATAATCAGTAAGGACAGTAGAAATTAAAATTGTCTACGGGTCGTTATTGACCCCTTGGGCATTAATGGGTTAATGAACAAAAAGCCAAAAAAATCCTTTACTAAATTTTAGCGTAAACACGGGTTGGCAAAAGCTCTTGCCGACCCGAAAATGGGTAAGAAAGTGGTTACTTTCCAACCCGAAATGTTAAAATGTCACTTTCCAATCTGCAAATGTCACATTTCAGTGCAATCGTCGAATGAAGTAGAAATGTCAAACTTTCCAACTTTTGACATGAAAGACAATTTGATTATTTCTGTATGATTGTGAATAAAAACATTTTCTAATGTTTTTTATCACGTTATATATAACCCAGGCACCCTGATATAACCCCAGTCACTCAAAATATTTGCAAGTTCATCATAGTAGTCGTATCTTTTTCGAGGGAATAATGCTCTTTGCAAAACAATTGTTTCCATATAGAATTTTTAGTGTTTCTCGTTTTAACTGGGACACTTCCATTCATAGCTTCGTTAATATTTTCTTGTGAAACATCACCAAATCGCTTTTTCTCATTCATTTTGTGTACAGGAATCAAGATGAAAACGTGAAATGTCAGATTTTAATAATTTCAATGACTTTTTGTTGGTTAATAAAGTAAGAATATATTAATCAATTTAAATAATTAATTTCACTATTAAAATGACTAGATTGTACAATAAAAAAATACGGGTCAAATAAAATTTAATAAAGTACTTGAATATAAAATTTTTAAAAAATGGTCAAATTCTTAAATAAAAGTAAACTGTGTTTTAACTTGTAACATTATGGGACAAATATGAAAGCGAATATATTAATTAATTTATAATTTAATTAAGTTAATGACTTATGGATACCTATTAAATGAAACTCTTATGTTTATAGGGTCTCATAATATGAAGATAACTTAATTTTGTTTTATGCCTTCGAGGAAGAAGTAATAACAAATGGTATAGTTATAATAAATTATGAGTTGTAAATTTTAACTACTTGTGCTTTCAATGAAGAGACATGCTATTTACATGCAGGAATTTTATAGGTATCAATTTCTTTTAAATGTGATAATCTGGAAATTACATAGGGGGAATAACACAGGACAAGTATATTTTGAAAACAGAATTTTAAAATAAAAAATAAAAGCTGAATGATTCTCGAAAGTAATAATCTCGAATATTATCTCTTCAGCTACTTTACCTACTAGAAGTTTTTAAGACCAGAGCTTTAAAATAACTTATAAAACTGCCTCTTGCAAACTTTGAACTCCACTCGGTTTTAATGGTGATATTTATAATTGCAATGGACGATATAGAAAAGACACTTTGTTCATGTTGTTTAGACTGGCAAGGTAGCTGTGGGCAGAAGCGTATCGTTTAATGAACACTCCCATGTACTGGGTTCGTTTCCCAGCTGCGACGCTGGTAATGTCGGTGGATAATGTGTATCTGAGTGTTTTAAAAAATGTAACCTGTTCCGAGCAGAATTCGATTTGCGTTTGAGGGTTATATAATGTATTATGTGGAGTGATGTTTTTATACGTTACAGGTCACATTCCATCTTATGACTACTTGATTGAGAGGCAAGCAAACTTGACTCTCACCTAGGGGTTCCGGGTTCGGTTCCCGGTCGTGGAACTAGGATTTTTTCGGAAGAAGAAATTGATCCAGCACTTGGATATTGGGTGTGTGTGTCCCTTGTCTCCAAATGTGTAGTCCCTCCCGCTCTTCCAGAGCTTTCGGGGATAAAGGGGTTAGTAGCGTGTGTGAGTCGGAAAAAAACCCGAAAATTGTAAATATTTTGAGCCGGAACAAGATTACCTCCTCCCTCCGTTTTCGAGGATGCTGAACACGATGGCGGTGTCAGAATTTCTCTTTGGGGTTGCGCGACCCCTCAAAACGGCCAAAAACCACCCCCGAGAGGGGCAAAACGCGCTTCACTCGATTTCCCTGCAGAAAATAACCTTCCCCCCGTTTTCGAGGATGCTGAGCACGATGGTGGTGCTGGATATCGCCTTCGACCCCAACCAACCCCTCCACCGGCCAATACTCGCCCCCGAAAGGGGTGATTTTTTTTTTTTTTCGTAATATCAGGCAAATTGCATTTCTATCCGCTTTCGAGGATGCTGAGCACGATGGTGGTGCTGGATATCGCGTTCGACCCCGACCCCCCCCCGGCCAATACTCGCCCCCGAAACGGGTGAATTTTTTTTATATATATGTATAATATATATGCTATATATGCTATATATACATGTGTATGGGTGCATATTAATACATCCTCGAGAACGGAAATAAATGTGTTTCCCGCTGATATTACAAAAAAAAAAAATTCACCCCTTTCGGGGGCGAGTATTAGCCGGTGGAGGGGTTGGTCGGGGTCGAACGCGATATCCAGCACCACCATCGTGCTCAGCATCCTCGAAAACGGGGGGAAGGTTTTTTTCTTCAGGGAAATCGAGTGAAGCCAATACTCACTCTAGGGAGTGAGTATTGGCCGGTGGAGGGGTTGGTCGGGGTCGAACGCGATATCCAGCACCACCATCGTGCTCAGCATCCTCGAAAACGGATAGAAATGCAATTTGCCTGATATTACGAAAAAAAAAATTCACTCCTTTCGGGGGCGAGTATTGGCCGGTGGAGGGGTTGGTTGGGGTCGAAGGCGATATTCAGCACCACCATCGTGCTCAGCATCCTCGAAAACGGGGGGAAGGTTATTTTCTGCAGGAAAATCGAGTGAAGCGCGTTTTACCCCTCTCGGGGGTGGTTTTTGGCCGTTTTGAAGGGTTGCGCAACCCCAAAGAGAAATTCTGACACCGCCATCGTATTCAGCAGCCTCGAAAACGGGGGGGGGGGGTAATCTTGTTCCGGCTCAAAATATTTACATGTTCGTCCGACTCACACACGCCACTAGGTCGTATTGCCTGTGATGTGTTATAGTCCTTTGATATAAAGCTTTTACCCCAAAAGTTCTGCGACTGGACCGCAAGACATGTATCCCCATGTTTTCGAGGGCGGGGAACACGATGGTGACAATATTTTCCGACCTACCCTCCAACCACTATACCAAAAAAACCACCCCTTTTTCCGATTTTCCGGTGCTAGGCATATTTTATCGGAAAATTTTATTAACGAAAGTTGTTCAGAATTCATAAATTTTGTCAAATCTGAAAAATTATTTGAAAATTTTTACTTTTAGTTATTTTAGAATACATTAATGAAATGGAATGTTGTTTTTTAGGGGCAAAATTTTCTCATTTAGTTGATAAATAAAACAAATTCAGAACATGTATCATTATTTAAATACACCCAAAATATAAAAAAATATGTCAATGTACAGAAATATTTACACATAAAGATTGGTTTAGATAAAAATAAGAAAATTAAAATACTTGTAAGTGTTTTACTTTTAAACAGTACTTGATGCTTGTTACAACAAGAAAATACTTGAAGTATTTAAATGTACTTGTTAGAATTAAATGACTAATTGAAGTAGTACAAGTAGTGCTTACACCCAAAATTGATACTTGAAAAGTAATTGATACTTGATGTAGTACCCCAACTAACTATTTGGTACTTGATACTCGAAGTAGTTTAAATGAGTACTTTGCCCATCTCTGCCCATGGACTGCAAATATATATCAACAGGCATCTTTTTGGCCTACATCACTAGACCATTCTAAATTCTAGTTCAACAATGTTGTGCGATTTCTGTGATTTCAAGTATTTCAAACAAAGATACAACAAACGCTGACAATTTCCTGGAGTTGCGACTATAAGAACTTTTGATAAGTTTTCCATAACGAATGAGCGGGGTCCTTTATCCCAAAAATGGACAGTATTGGTTGTATCTTCATTTGAAGTACTCGAAATTGTAGAAATCGTGCACTTCATACAAAGATACGACAAAAGCTGTCCATTTTCTGGGGTTGTGCCTACGAGAGCTTTTGATCAGGACGTCAAGCTCTACAACATACCGCAATTCCAGTCAATTTTCCATAAGGAATGTGCGGGGTCCATTACCTATTTTAGGTCTATAGGAAACAGAATCGAAAAAGAATCAATCTTTTTGGATGTCATAGAGACCTAGAAACATATTCGTTTTGGCTATGAAAACAATATAATGAGACGCGCTCGCTTGCAACCTCCTCAATCTTTCGTTGCGTTGTTCATGTCTAATTTCGAAATGGCCAACCTTCTTTTTCATATAGAATAATCATCACAGAACATAAACACACCACATATAGTAGGCAACCCCCAAATCTAAAGCCAATGCTGTCCGGAAGGAGGTTACATATTTGGAAAAACGCAGACATATATCCATACACGTATACAGAATCGGAAAATGTCGGTTTTGGGATGGCAATAAGAGCAAGCGAGAGCGGCAAGTAAGAGTGAAGCAAGCAATCATGTATAAATTCTCTTGATGGGGCGTGTCCGTGGCCTACGTAAATGATTTCATTCGACATTTACGTAGGCCAAGGCGTGTCACTCTTTACCTCTGCTAGAGTACTGGTAGACGTCTTTATTGTGGGCGGTCGGTTAAATCGTTGAAATTAGTGCAATACCAAAACAAACACTTTCTGAATCTGTATTCAGCTTATTCGCTGCACAATACGCCTTAGCCAACTAAGCTACAGTGCCGTCAACCACTAGAATAGATTTATGTGTCTTTTCAATTTTTTACCTTTTGGAGCTCACATTAACTGGTTGACTTGAGCATTTTCCCTATTTCATCAAATTACATAAAAAATCCATATAGCATTCGATTCGGTATGAGTTGTGATATCATATCCGCCAGAAAATATAGACTTTTGTCTTTTAATCAATGAGCGAAATCATTGATGTGAGTGAAAACATTTAAATCATTTCTAGAGTAAATAGTTATTTCATTTCAGGTTATAGCTATAAAATTTAGAAAAGCAATTCCTACAAACCTTATATGCTCTCAACAGCTAGTAAAAAATGGAAACCCACAACGAAACTGCTTACCATCTGAACGAATGTCACCTTAAATGTTATTTGCATCGTAAAATTTTACATTACCGGTCTTTGTTCCAACATCTTAATTAAATTATTAAATATATTGAGTGTTTTTCATACTTGCCGTCTACTTGGACATGGATGGATGGATTAAATGTTCGTCACGCCCAAGTCGTGTATCTTGTTATGCGCGTTTAATGGTGATTTGAAAACTAATTGGCTAAACTTCGTCTTGTACAGGGTGACTAACGACGTCCTAGCCCTGGTTCTCCAACACTGCAACTATTATCTAAGGAAGGAATCTAACAAATTCTTAAAATGAACTCATACAGACCAAGGATCATTTAAAATTTATGATTACAGATTATATATGAACCTGTTTTCTCTTTGCACATATTAAAATGTTCTTCTAACTGTTAAAAGAGCAGATGAACTTCATATAATGGAACAACATTCTGATTTTCATAAAGAGACTGATGGGGTTTGAAGAGACAACAGAAGGGGTAAATGATTGAGGAAGAAGCAGGCTATGTAAGGTCAGGTTTGGCGAGAATTTAGATGTTTATATACACCACTTGCTGGTGCGTATTGAGACTTGAATGAAACAAAGTTGTTTGAACTTGTTAAGTTCAAATTTGGACTCATTTGGTAGCCTTGAATTTAAACTTCGTACTGCTCAAATGGCTTATTATTTAAAAATAATAATGAAGGCGTTTATTAAAGAAAATCTACTATACAGACCGAAGCTTAGACCTACAGAAGACTACTCTTACACTTAACCTACAAAGCACTCAAATTATTATCTACTAGTAAACTTTACTGACACACAAAGAGAAATAAATAAGCGTTGGCCCTGGAGGTACCCATAGGCGTAATTCGGGGGGGGCAAGTGTAGGCAACTAGGGCCCAATAAGCAGCATAGGGCCCAATACCGACCCGTGTGGTACTCCCATGTTTAAAAATCCCATCCCTAATTGACCCTGTCCACTTTAGCAACACTAGAATGATGTATACTAACATTTTGTTGACGGTTTTCAGTAAACGATGTTGTTCAATTTAAAGACTCAATATAATTGATTATTTGATTATAAAACGAATTTACCGCCATTATCGTTGATTTTTCACAACAAAAATCATGTTGATTTTCGGATAATACTATAAATATAAATATAAATGTATTAAAAATAGTAAGAAATTTACAATTTTAAAATTTCTGAGAACATTTCCGATTCAAAAGATATTTTTATTAAATACGTAAGAGGTTTCACCAATCACTTCAACACTCTTTTTATTAAAAAAAAACTGGGTAGGGTACATCATCCGGCCCAGATGATTTTTTGTTTTTGAGTTTATTATTTAACAGCGAAAATAACTCGGTTTCTGTAAAGGGAGTTAAAATAATGTACGTCTACATGATTCGACTGATCTGACAAATTGAAATTATGTATAACTGGTATTTGATTTACAATTGCAATGGATATATATTTATGAAGAAATTATTAAATAATAAAGCAACTCTTTCAAAATTTTCAATAATATGTTCGTCATTGTTTATGGTAAAATTATTATGTTTCTATTTCGATTTCATGCCACTGTATATCTACTGAGTGTTGTCGATGCCTTATTGTAAATTTTTCTTTACTAGGCGATGACACACCAAAATAAATCATGAAATGCGCAAAAGATAGAAGATGTAACTTCGTCCTATTACTTATATTTAACCAACGTCATATTTATGGAGCCCATATATAAGTCTACAGCATGAATTTTGTACCTTTTTTGCTTTTGTCTACTTTGTATCCAAACAAGGTTCATATATCAAACTGCAATAGTTTAAGTGTATAACGCCATTACTTCACGAAGATTTTTACGCATATTGATATTTATGTCTATTAGAATATAAAAGTTTTGAGTTAAGTTTAAGTTAAGTTTTTTGCTGATTTAATTATGGAGAGAATTTCCTCATTTATTTTTGTCTGTATGTTGAAGAAACATATACAAGGTGTTTCGAAAAGATTGGGACAACGCTTAGCCGTAGATACTTGACATCAAAACAAGTCGATTTAACTCAAAAAGTAGTGGTCTAACTCTTTTCGTTTTCAACATACAGGATGGCAAAGTAAAAAAATTGTATTTGTAATTTATCTCTATCTTGGAGACTATTATACGTATCTACTTCAAAGTTGGTAACGATATGTTTTTCAGGTCGCTAATTACAATGGTGATATTGCCGATGCCATATTTTATAGATGGCGCTAGTTACAGGACTTTTACGTGACACTTTAAGCTCTAACTTTTTTGAGGTTAGGTTTTGGACATCGTCTTCTACTATAGTCGAAACATAATTTGGTTTCCTAAAGAAAAGGTGTACTCGTTTAAACGCGATAAAATGCACTTTTTCAGAGAAATACGCGATTTACAACTTTGTCACAGACGAAGAAATTCAACACCCCGGGTGTTTTAAAAAGATTGGGACAACGCTTAGCATAGACTCTTGACATCAAAACAAGTTGATTTAACCCAAAAAGTAGCGATTTAACTCTTTTCGTTTTCAAGATACAGAGTGGTATAGTAAAAAAATTGTTTTCATATTTTGTCTCTATCTTGGAGAATATTATACGTATCTACAACAAGCACTATTGACGACTTCAAGACATCATACTTGACGTACACTTACTAGATAAGAAAACCGCTTTTAGGTATAATTGAATTTCCTCGAACTGATGTGTGATAAAGTTGTAAATCGCGTATTTCTCTGAAAGGGTGCATTTTATCGCGTTTAAACAAGTACACCTTTTCTTTAGGAAACTAAATTGAGTTTCGATTATAGTAGAAGACGATGTCCAAAACCTAACCTCAAAAAAGTTATGGCTTAAAGTGTCACGTAAAAGTCCTGTAACTAGCGCCATATATAAAATATGGCATCGGTAATAGCACCATTGTAATAAGCGACCTGAAAAATATGTCGTTACCAACTTTGAAGTACATACGTATAATAGTCTCTAAGATAGAGACAAATTACGAATACAATTTTTTTACTTTGCCACCCTGTAGCTTGAAAACGAAAAGAGTTAGACCACTACTTTTTGAGTTAAATCGACTTGTTTTGATGTCAAGAATCTACGGCCAAGTGTTGTCCCAATCTTTTCGAAACACCCTGTATATTGTTTCTACATTTTATATTCTCTGCAAAAATAAAGTTGTCTTTTTGAAAATTGAGTTATCATCTGCATATGAATGATATGCCAGCTCAATATTATATACAGTGTTACTTTGCTGGCATGCGATAGTTTTATTGCTACACTATACAAAGACATTTTTCCTGCGAGACAATAAGCTTTCATTAAAACAGACAGTGAAACAATATCGCTATCATCAAAAATTGTCAAGTTTTAAAATATTTACTAGCCTAGTCCCACTCTGTAGTTGAGGGATAATTGGTGTGGTAGAATCTAGAGAAAGTAAGAGTTCTTTTCCATTATAATCTAATTAAGGACTTCTCAACTTGTGCTGTCAAGCTGATATTTACATTCATTGAGAAGGAGCTGAAAAAGTGGTAGTGCTTCGCAGTGCAACTTATAATTATTATTATAACTGTTACAGGAAATGAGACGTTGTGCATCCAGATAATTAACAGCTTTACTAAAGTGATCTGGTTTATATAAAGATGACTTATTTCCAAATCATCCACAAATTATATACTTTCTTGCTACCTGTTTGATTGAAACGATTCATAGATTTTAATAATAAATAAATCACTTCTACCACATTTAGTTCAATACAGAGAATTATAAATATAAATATGAAGCAAATGAAAACTATTTTTTGTAGGACTTCGCAAACAGCAGAAAAAGCGAACTATGAAAAATCAAAAATCTAAAGAAAATATCAATGTTTAATCTTTGTAATTTTCTGAGAAAAAACCAAAACTAGACTTATAACCCCACGATTCCCACCTTACTTATTTTTCATCTTTATATCAATTTTTGTTTTCACTTACTTATTTATTTATTTTTTTAAATTACTGTTCAGTTATTTAAGAATTAAAAAATATATGGTACCATTACTTAATAATTGTAAAATATTCAGCTACTTGGCATAGCCTCTTTTTTTTGCATTTTATTGTCTACAACAGATATTTTCAATGAATTGATCTCCTGCCACAGTATTCCAAATTTTAAATAATGATTTCATTTTCTATAATTACTTTTCACATCCAGTGGAAGTATAGTACCTAACGCAAAAAAATGAAAATTTTTTATTGTTCAAATAAGCTTAAAATTAATTTTTACAATTAATTATTTTTTATTTATTTGCTTTAAAATGCTAGGAATCCTATCATGTAATTCAATACTTCGTCAGTATTAGCTAGAAGAGTAGTTGTTTTCATTGGTTCTCCAATAATAAGTATTTTAAATCATTTACCTGATTAGTATATTAGCGTGCCCAGATAATGGCAACAATATACAGAAAGTAGGTAATTTAATAATAAATAAAAAAAAATGATTTGATTAATACCTAAATAATATTCTCTAGGCTTAGAATGTCATGAAAAGCCGAGATTTTAACTTTGAGCAAAAAAAACCTGTGTGTCGAAAATTTAAAATTTGAAAAATTAAACACAAACACATAAAATAAAATCTTCCAATACGGTTCTGTCCATTTAGCTAGAGCCCACTTCATCTCAGAAAACAGCTGTTTGTTGTTTTTCATACATATGCGCGTTGTGGGCCAATATGCTGCTAGGTAACATTTACGCGATTCTTATACAATAAATTACTTACTTTCGCGATACTTTGGCAACTTTATTATACAAATCTGTTAGAATTGTATTTTAAATGCAGCCACTGAGACAGTATTGGTCCAATTTGCATAGTTAACCTAAAAATTAGTGGTAGAGAATATATAATTTGCAGAGGTGTTTATATCTTTTTTTATTGTAAATGCATAAATTCTATAATGTATGTATAAATGTATATATAAATTCTGCATTTTGACCACATCTAATATGAAATCGCCACCTCATTGCACTCTACTTTTACTAGCCAATTGTCCCTGCCCTCATTTCATCATCTTTTGTTATTTCAGCATCATTTAACTGCTCCGCCGCTGCTTGTGAAAGGGCACTATTATGAGAATTTTTTTTTGTTTTTCCGTTTCCATCAACAACACGTAATTACTTATTGCACTAGTTGAAGCTTAATCAGTATTTTGGCCTATTAATTTTTGACCTGATTACTACATTAGTAGGTAGTGTAGTGAGTGTAATCTATTATAGTTTCATTTAACTGCTGTATTTTATCGTCACTGTTGTTAATACGTATAATATTTCCATAACACATATTCAATTTTCTCCAAAAAGCACCACTTTTCTTAAGTTTTTTTCCATTGTCCTAAATCTGATATTTTTGATTTCTACTTTTGCACATAGATCTACACCAGTCTGCTCAATGGTAGACATACACTTATGATAAAATTTTAACATACAGCTGACATAGGAAATCAATTGTTTCAAATATATTTTATTGCATAGTTATTGCAACAATTTTATTTTGTAACAACTTTATTGCTGTTGCTATATTGTAGTAGATTGCAACGCTATATAATAATTGAAGACCTAAGTGGATAAAGGTGTTATGTCGCATTTTTAAAAAAAATTACTTTATGCAATTTTTGAACACCCCCGATATAGATTTAACACCCAATAAACGGTGAATTCTAAATTTGTAATATTTTATAGAAACTTTTTAATTATAAAAGCGCCATGTCATACATACAACCAGTAATTTTAGTGAATGTACACAGTTTTGGACAGAAAAATCTAGTTTCATAACAGCTTGATATTGTTCTTTAATATTAGTGTAAACAAAAGAACATAACCCAAAATTATCTATTTTATGAGGTATTATTCATTTGAATCGAAGACAAAATAAATAAGTTCCAACTCAAAACTGTTTTGTTTAATTTACTCAAAACTTTAAAAGTGTGACATAACACCTTTATCTACTTAGGTCTTCAATTATGTAGCAACCTCTCGAACAACAATTTACTTTCAATAGCAAAACCGTCCCAAATAGTGCTTTATTAGATAATAGGACACAACTATCAAATAATTTTAATATATATCTATTACGGTGCTGAAAATACTGCCGAACGTGACTAAAAAAGTGCTATAAAATTATATAGTTTTATAAGCTGAAACGTTTCATAACCTTAGCCACGGAAACGTTTCTAAAATAATTTCGTAACTGCTTTATAAGATATTTTATAATTTTGCTGTAAAAACGTTTTAATGATAAATTTATAAAAAGTTCAATTGCAGACAACCAAATAGTGTTTTCTGCAACTCTAATAATAATCAATTAGCATTTTAGAAGCATTCCTAATCCTGACAAATCTTTCTTAAAAACGAGTATGAAATTGCTTCTTAGGTTATTGCTCGTTTATTTGTAGATCAGATCCTCATTTAACATTTTTAATTTACATTTTCTTTTCAACCAATAAGCATACATTGTATACTAATACTTTCTTCTTTTTTCAGGCATCTACTATTGTCCAGTGTGCTGCTCACCGTCCTCTACATCACCCTGTCAGACGGAAAACCGAACGCAAAAAATCACGAGCTTCTTTCAAAAATAGGCATGCAAAGAATTCGAGGACCAAACAGCCACCACAGAAAAAGGTTAGCAGTAGAATCCAGACACCACAGCAGATCAGACGACTCTCACATGTTTATCATCAAGTTGCCCCCAAACCCACATTACTACGTCCACAACAGGCCCAATTCTGTCGAGGACATACACACCAAAAGCAAAAATCTACCAGTTGGGTTCAAGAATAACGGCAAACCGGCGAAGATTTACCATTGGAACATACCAGTGCTAAAGAAAATGGCCTCCAAACACAAATCCAGAGGCAAGGACTACAACGACATAGATATTCAGAATGCTGAGAGTTGGAACGAGGTATTGGACAAGCCTGTAAAGGAGAGGAAAACGCTGAAGCCGTCCTATTATGTCCCAGCCAAGCCTAAAAAGTCCAGTTTCACGAAATACTTCCCTGGTAACGGTAAACCCCATTCGTTTTATGTAATAGAGAAGAGCAAGAAGGCCCATTACCACCGGCTATTACCGTAGTTGTGTTGATCTGAAAGACTTTGTGCAATAAATTGTAAGAAGTTTTATAATTTAGACTGAAATCTAAGCTTATTTTAATTTTATATATTGTATTTAAGTGATTGTTTTTTATAATAAATATTATTAATAAGAAGGTGTCTTGTTTCTTGTCATCAGTTTTGACGATTTTTATACCATGTGAAATTTGTCTGGTTTAGTGAACGGTGGTGGAGATTCTCGAGATTTCGGGAGCATTTTAGCAATCTCCAGAACATATTACATTAAAAAACAAGGGCCTGATACCCCAGTCATCAAGGGTAATTGTTGGCCCTTATCAATGATTGTAATTTCTTATTAATTCAAATAACATTTTATTTTTAACTTAATATATTAGAAAAATACATTTATATTGTGCAGCATATTTTCTTTATGGTCAGTTTCATTTTCATTCTGTAGAAAATTTTGATCAGTTTCATCTGTTTCTTCAACAGCAGACGCTTCAGCGTCATTGACGTCTTCTATAATAATAGTTTAATTCAAACATTTAAACCCCATAGCAGTTCTTGCAAAGTACTATAGAAAACAGTGGCCTTCAAGCTGTAGAAAGTTGGACTAAAATGGATCCACAGAATGTTTTCAGCATATTTGTAGAGTAAAAAAAATGCAAACCGGAAAATCCTAGCTGATATATCTCGCTTCGCGAGATATTCAACTTCTAATTACACAGCCCCACAAAAAAAGTGGTCTGTCCGGTGAACCAGACCAATGTATCCTTATGCTGAATCAGAATTTTCATATTGGCTCATTTTTCATCCCTAACTCCAAAAAACACTCCTAAAACGGAAAAAAAATGGTGTGTCCGGCGTTTCAGACCAATGTATCCTTATGTATTTTGACCCGCTGAATCCGAATCCTAGGTCAGAATTTTCAAATTACTCGCTTTTTATCCTAACTCCAAAGAACACCCATATAAAAAAGTGGTCTGTCCGGCGGATCAGACCAATGCATCCTTATGTATTTTGATCCCCTGAATTCGAAGTCAGAATTGCCAGATTGGCTCGGTTTTTATGTCTAATCTCAAAAAAACACCACCAAAAATCCAGTTTTTCGACTTTCACACTCAAATGAGTAGGTAAAATTTTTTTTAAATATGTTTATTTCATAACCTTAAACGCCATAACCTCATATCACTGTAACCTCATAACCCTATAACTCTATAACAATGTGAAAGGCGAAAACCAGTTTTTACTGGTGTTTCTTGAGGTTAGAAATGAAAACCGAGCCAATCTGACAATTCTGACTTCGGATTCAACAGGTCAAAATACATAGGAATACATTGGTCTGATCCGCCGGACAGAGCACATTTTTTTTTATTTAGGAGTGTCTTTTGGGGTTCGGGATGAAAAACGGGCCAATCTGAAAAGGATACACTGGTCTGGTCCTCCGGACAGACCACTTTTTTTTGTGGGGCCGTGTAATTAGAAATTGAATATCTCGCGAAGAGGATTTTCCGGTTTGCATTCTTTTACCCTACAGATATGCTGAAAACATTCTGTGAAATTCGTTTTTGGATCCATTTTGGTCAAACTTCCTGCAGCTTGAAGACCACTGTGATAATTTAAACCGGCTTTCTGTGCAATGTCCTGAACAACATTTGGAGGTGATTCTTTAGTAGTGGTGATAGGCTGAAGCACTTTGTTAATTTCCTTCCATTCCCAATCTCATTGATTTTTTTGCTGTCAAGCCACGTTTGGATCTGATAATAAACTTTCAAAAAATGAAGTGCACTTCCATCAAATGTTGGTGATAACGGTTCCAGTTTTGACGTTATTTTTACAGAATTTTCACTGTTTGAATCAGTACCCATTGAGAGATCTTTTTGCGCCCTTGCATCCATATTAAAAATAAAAATAATGTTTTTCCAGTCTTTTTATGTCTGTATCTGCAGATTTTTTGTCATTAGACTTGCCAATGACACCTTTTGACTCTGGCTTTTAATCTAGAAGTTTTGTGATTTGCTTTTTCTTTTTCCAAATATTATTATTAAGTACCACATCTTGTAAATGCATGAGCTATTCCTAATAGAATATGTTTTTTGATATTATCAAACTATTTTTGTAAAATACTTGATGTTAATGCGTATTTTCTAAGTAAACCATCTTTCCACCTTACAAGTTGTATCTTGGGCAATTTATATTGTGCACCCAAAAAAATAAAATTCACAAATGAAAGGAAATTTTGTCTACTTTAAAAAGTCTATCGATGTTTTTGACTTAGTGCGTACTTTTCAAATAAATGAAAATCGTATTTCCGTCCATAATGACCTTTTATGTTCCGCCCAACATGCACGTAGTAGTCGGGGAGCCCACCCTAGCTGTACGTGTACCCCCCTTCCCTCCCCATCCTAGGAGACAATGTTTTTCATAAAGATTAAAGCCTAAGGAACATTTTAGACATGTCCCAAAAAAAACTGACTGTACCTTCAAAATGGCGGCCATATGTTAAAAAAAACTGTTGCCAATGTTGTTTCTGTCATTTAACACAAAAATTAAAAAAGATGGACAAAAACTTTTTTCACAAAAAACAACGAGCATAACATTTTGTTCCATTTTCGAGAATAATGTCTGCAAATTATGCGCTATTCAATCCGGGATCAAATCAGGAAACACTTTAACAAATGACGAGAATAAACAACAGCTGATATATCTGCTTTATGATGTTTGGACAAATGAACAAAGTTTTACAAAAAATTTAAGGGGCAGAAAGGGTATTTTAATTAAAGAAGGGGACGATTTTGATATAAGCGGGTCAAAAAAGGAAAGGTCCATGCCGAAACTAAAATCTAATCAAGAAGAAACTGACTCACTCTTTGTCTTGTATTACAAATACGGTGAAACAATGGGTTATGAACAGATAGTGACATTTTTTGAATTCTGCTGGCTCATTCCAATAAAATTAAATGCAAATTACTATTTGATACCGGATTTGGTAATAAAAGAAGGCTTATTAGCATATCCGCATTAGCAGAAGAGTACGGACCTCAAAAATGTTCGGCATTACTGGGCCTTCATTCATTTAATGGATGCTACTCAGTCAGCGCCGTTAAGGGAAAAGGAAAGATAAAATCTCTAAAAATGTTACTTTCTCCCAAATATACCAAATATATCCGAACATTTCAAGATTTGGGGAGCAGCTGGAATATTGATGATAAATTAATTACTCGCATCATTAGAGGAGTTTACATGTGCCATATATGGATCAAAGAAATGCGCTAGCGTGGACGAGCTTCGACTAATTGTCATTAGACAGAAATGTGGTGACAAAAATTTGTCTTTATCAATTGACACTAAAGTTGATCTTTCTTCGATTCCACCATCAAGGTCTTGTCTTATCGAGCATATTAAAAGGAGTGTTTACCAAACGCATATTTGGCGATTAGCGGACGAAGGTATTCACAATATTCCTTGGAATGATTATGAATGACAAGAAAATGAATATTTTTCCCGTGTTTAGCGACTCCAAAAACGGGGGTAAGCGTTTGAACCGAATCATTTGAAAAAAAAAAAGATTTTCCACCCCTCGGGAGGCCTGCTCTCTGGATTCCACTTACTCTATAACCCCCTTCCATGTTATTTTAAGTATAACCCATCGATAAATCACTCCCGAGACCTGTTTATATATGAAAACATAAAGGGGTCCCCATAAAAGAGGTGGTTTTTGGCTGTTTCAGGAGGTTGCGGCGGTCAAAAACTTCTCCCACTACTTCCATCGAAAACGGGGGGAAAGGTAATCTCGTCGTTGCACGAAATATTTACAATGGAAAAGTAATGACGGTAGTTGGCACAGACACAGACTTGATAGCAATGCTTGTTGCGCGCACTCGTCCATATCATTCTACATTTCTTCAGTCCAGAGATATCTGGAAAGGCCGACAAAAGGGCATAGCAGGATAAGCATGTGTTAGGTGCCCCCGCACCAATCGGGTCGAAATTTTTAGCACAAGTTGATAGTAGTGTTAGATGAAATTTCCCAAAATGTTATTTTTGGAAAACCATTTTTACGGGAGTTATGGGGGTAAAAAGAAAAATGGAAAAAAAAATTTTTCTCGAGAACGGATAAACCGATTTTCATGAAAAAAATATATGTTATGGCTTTTGATGGTGCAAATGTGGGAAAAAATTATTGAGTCCATTTGTCGAAAAAAAGTGGTGAAAAAATTTTTTCAAAATAAAAAAAATATTTTTTTTAGGGGATGTTCTAGAGGCACACCCACCATTTTCTTCCAAATAAATGCTTATATGCCCCTTTAAAACATATCCAATTTTCATAGCGATCGGAAATCAAAATTGATAATCATTGGCAGACTGCGGGCGGCGCGTAGTCTATGTAATGAAGCATTATAAGACGACATTTTTGTAAATATTTCGTGCAAAGACGAGATTATCTTCTCCCCCTCGTTTTCGAGAATTTTTTTTTATGGGATGTTCTCGAAGAATGAAGACTAAGAGAAGTCTCATCAATATAGAGTAACCTGATTCGTGAGAGGCAAGAGGAAGAGAGGCACGCAAAAAAGTCAGCCCGAATTGTGAGAGGCAAGGGGACTCATAATAACCAAGCACCTCGACTAATGAGAGGCAAGGGAACTTAAAATAAACAAGCGCCCCGACTAGTTAGAGGCAAGGAGACTCACGATAAATAAACACCCCGACTCGTGAAAGGCAAGGGGACTCACAATAAACAGGCACCTTCACTAGTGAAAGGCACTGTAACCTCCTCGTAGTGGACTTTGAAAACTAGTTCTTTCGTAGGCTGACTGCAGATGTCATCATTACAAAATCTTCAGATTTTCAAACTAGATTTTGTTTGACCCCACAGTTGACGTCAGAGAATTTTTGCGCCACACTTCTTGAAGTTTGATACTGATTTAAATGCTAGGGTTGTAATGGCCGCCAGTGACCGTAGTAGTAAGATGTAGTAATGAACCGCTAGTCTATGTAATAAAGGCAGAAATAGTGTAAATATTTCTTGCAAAGATGAGAATACCTTCCTCCGTCCGTTTTCGAGGGTGTTGAACACGATGCAAGTGGAGGGAGAAGTTTTTGACCGCCGCAACCTCCTAAAACGGCCACCCCTCTTATGGATCCCTTTATGTTTTCTATACGAGTCTGGGGAGTGATTTATCAACGGGTTATACTTAAAATAACATGGAAGATGGTTATAGAGTAAGATGAGTCCTGACAGCAGGCCAGGGGGTTAATTAAACCCTTCCGAGGAGTGGAAAATCATTTTTTATCAAATAATTCGGGTTCAAACGCGTTTCCCCCGTTTTTGCTGATCATGGGAAAAATATTCATTTTTAGCTCCAACCCCTCTTCATTTCTCAAACGGTGAGGGAGGTTTGAGGGGGTTGGAGCTAAAAATTTTCAAGAAAATGAATATTTTTCCCGTGACCGAAAATGGGGTATACGCATTTGAACCGAATCATTTGAAAAAAAAAACGGGTTTAATCAACCCCCTAGGCCTGCTGTCTGGACTCCACTTACTCTATACCCCCTTCCATATTATTTCAAGTATAACCCGTCGATAAATCACTCCCCAAACCCGTTTATATATGAAAACATAAAGGGACCCATAAGAGGGATGGCCATTTCAGGAGGTTGCGGCGGTCAAAAACTTCTCCCACCACTTGCATCGTGTTCAGCACCCTCGAAAACGAAGGGGAAAAGGTAATCTCATCTTTGCACGAAATATTTACAAAAAAGTCGTCTTATAATGCTTCATTACATAGACTACGCGCCGCCCGCAGTCTGCCAATGATTATCAATTTTGAGTATGTTGTACTCTTCCGATCGCTATGAAAATTGGATATGTTTTAAAGGGGCATGTAAGCATTTATTTGGAAGGTGGGTGTGCCTCTAGAACATCCCCTAAAAAAAATTTTTATTTTATTTTGAAAAAATTTTTTGACCACTTTTTTTCGACAAATGGACTCAATAATTATTTCCCACATTTGCACCATCAGAAGCCTTAACATATATTTTTTTCATGAAAATCGGTTTATCCGTTCTCGAGAAAACAAAATTTTTCCATTTTTCTTTTTACCCCCATAATATTTTGGAAATTTCATCTAACACTACTAACAACTTGTGCTAAAAATTTCGACCCGATTGGTGCGGGGGCACCTAACACATGCTTATCATGCCCTTTCAGACGGTGACATGAAAGATGTGGTTCTCTTCCTTACAAGATGCGATACTAACTTCCCACCCAACACAAGGCACGAGGGACGTACTATGGCAAATCCCATTTAGTATTTTGGGCTTGTCTATGGACATCCTAATATCCCAGTTTGTATTAACTAATTAAATATTCAATCATAATCAGATAAGTTTTTCATAACATGAAGTTTAATAGGCATTTTGGGAAATACAGCGTTCTCGTCCCACCTTCTAGCGGCTTGTATATCAGTGTATACGTGGAAGCTACGTAATTTCAGACGAGGATTACGTAGTGGATATACCGTTCTTCAGAGGGGATGTAAAGCAGGCGGTCCCTTGTCTATTAAATGTTAGGTAAGTAAAAGATCCCTACTCTTCTTAAGGGAAGAGGTTCCGCAAAATTTCCAGGTTGTGGGTAGCTCGTCTCCTGGCGTCGGTGATAGGCCCTGGTAGCGGAAATAGGCCGACGTTAAATAAATAGATAAAAAAAAAGTTTAATAGGTTATGTTATATTTCTATACATTTGTACTCACTTTTGGAATGACACTATTGTTTAAATATTTGAGAAAATAAAAACTAATAAAGCGTGGTTGCTGTGTATTTGGGGTATTTTCTATTTGCTTTGGAGTTTGGCCGGCCGGAAATCAAAATGGCGCGTTATTTAAATATATTAGAAACCTAATATTTAGGGTACATTTTAAGGAGATTCAGGGCCATTCATCGCATGTCCGTCCTCAATCCCGATGTTAGTAGACATAGTTAATGCCAAAATGGAACCTATTCAGGATAGCCCATTGACATCCATAAAAGGATATCCTGGGACGTACTAAAATGAGCTGTCTTGAGGACGTCCTAAAATAGGTACATATCCTAAAAGGTACATCCGTTTCTCTATTTATTTTACGTATTGGGATATCCAGGTACGTCAATTTGTCATCCCATATCCCGATTGTGCTGTGTGGGTTGACACTATGCAGGAAAGGAAAACACATTCCAGAAAATGTTTGCAGAAAATGACAGTCTACGGTCTACCATAATGGTTTTCAGTCAAGCATCTTCTAGTTGCGAAAATATCTTCAAGTTCAGCAGTCACTGGGAAATGATTTTCCATTAACAGAATGGGATTGGAAGACATAGAACGAGTATTATTTCTAGTTGCAACATCTCCATTCTGCTCCAGACTGTACTGGTATATATATACAAGCTTACCGCGGGAAATCTCATATTCACCTTGTATGTAGCGTAATGTGGGCAATGAACCTAATGATATTTTAGGTGGCTTCGTTCTTGACATTTTTACCGTCTAGAGGAACCAGAGATGTTCCAAAAAAGACGTATAACTTTTATTATGGACCTAATTATATTTCTAAATATTCATGTGTTCTAAAACAATGGCCAGTAGCAGTTTTTATCTTCCTGTTTACTTTCAATTTCGTGACACATGCATTATATATTAAATTTAATTGTACCTTTATAATGTGTATCTACTTGTGACTTGTTTTTATGGAGATGCCAGAATTAATTGAGGTATTTTAATGAAGGTAGCTGACATTCCTCTTAACTGAGATGCTGGTGTATATAAATTATGGGGAAGGTAAGCATGAGAACAAACAAAATGTAAATGTTAATAAATTTTATTTCATCTAATCATTTCCGAAACGTTTTTTATTTCTCAGTAGTCCTATTTACGATGTTATTTAGCTATTATAAGGAAAGAACAAAAAGAAAGGATTATAAAAATAAGAATTTAAAGGAATCATAACATGCCGGCAGTTCACGCTTGGACGAATAAGAATTTAGAACATTTTAAACAGAAGCTACTCAGAACAGAATTAATGCTTTTGCTATAAACTTCAGTAATGAAGAATTAAAAAAATAGTTTCCATTAATTACTTCCACATCAAGTGGCAGTAACGACAAAAAAATTTTTGAAAATTTTTATTTTACAAATAGACTTAGAATATCATGAAACGTCGAGATTTTAAGTTTGAGCGAAAAAAATTTCTGTCGGTCTGTCGTCTGTAACTTTTTTTTGTGCGCACGATTACTCTGGAACTGTTTAAAATATTGACTTGAAATTTGGTACACATGTGTACTTTAACGAGATCTGGAACTAGATTATATTTTCATCTTATTCCGTCTAAGAGTTGTGGGGTAAATAGGTAAATCAAGCAGGTAAGAGTCCATAAAATTGATATTTAGTATGTACAAGAGAAGCTAAGGTCTCAAAGAAATTTTTGGCATTAGCCACCCCCATTACCACCGCTACCATTATTTAAGGGGATGAAAAAAAAATGTAATTTAGTGTGTTTACAAGAACCAAAAACCTCAAAATATTTGTTTACTTCATCCATTTACTTCATAGTAGTTAGTTTTTATGATATGGAGTTTGGTGAATAGGTATGGAACGCGGATATGGAATAATTACAGTAGGGAAGCTGATCGAGTAGGTGTGATAGAACTAGGTTGACAAGTGGGAATATAACTTGCGTGAGGTATTATTCTGACTTTTGACCTAATGATGCAGATATTCGGATGATTTTGGTACTCGGATTATACGGAATCAGATGACAAGAATATTCTGATTAATCATTTCGATGTCGAATTAATTTTCACTATAGGTATAAATAAACCGCTGCTCAAGGAATCACTACTTCCACATCCAGATTTTCTAAGTCTCTCACAACGAAAAAATTTTGTATGTGGAAATAATTGTTTATGGAACTTTAATAATATAATATTTGAAATCCTCTACCCCCAAAAACCCATAAAACGATACCTCAAATCGGTGGATGAAGTAAAAAAATATTTTGAGGTTTTTGGTTCTTGTATGTACACACACTAAATCACAATTTCTTTTCATCCCCTTTAATAATCAGGTGGGGGTGGCTAATGCCAAAAATTCTCTTGAGACCTTAGCTTCTCTTGTATATACTAAATACCAATTGTATGGACTCTTACCTGCTTGATTTACCTATTTACCCCCCATTTACCGCCCAACCCTTCGACGGAATAAGATGAAAATATAATCTGGTTCCAGATCCCGTTAAAGTACATACGTGTACCAAATTTTAAGTCAATATCTTAAACAGTTTCAGAGTAATCGTGCGCACAAAAAAGTTATAGACAGACAGACAGATAAACCGACAGACAGACAGATAAACCGACAGACAGACAGAATTTTTTTCCCTCAAACTTAAAATCTCGACGTTTCCTGACATTTTAAGCCTATTTGAACAATAAAAGTTTTCAAAAATTTTTTTGTCGTTACTATACTCTCACTGGATGTGGAAGTACCGCTAACGTTAATATAAATATATAAAGGTATTGAAACGCTGGTGAGTGGGGACCGATACGTGTAACCATACGCCATTTAATGATAAAACTATTCTTCCTTTGGACACTTCACAAGCCTTATAGAATGATATTAGAAGGAGAGCCAATAAAACATTTTCAAAATGGCAAACCATTAATATAATCATCTATCAAATGTACATCTGTGGGACCCTTAATGATGCAAGTGTGGTAGTGGTCTCAATCTCTGTGTTTGACATTGGAGAAACATAATTTCGATGTTGGCATTCTTGAAAATGATGCGTTTGATTGCTGTGCGTGAAAAACAAAATGGCCGCCATCGCAAACACTTTTTTCTATTTATCTAAGTAAATATTGCTACATCAATTCTGCTCAGAATAAAATGTTGTTACAAATTTTTATATAGGACTAACCGTTTCCTCGAAAAAATTACTTTTATAGTTTTCAAAAATAAAAATGAATAAGTCTAAGTATGGAGGTTTTGCCAGTACATATTTACACGTTTGATATTATTTCTAGGGTCATTTTTTTTGACGAGGCGTTCATCGAGGAAGTCTTCATACATTCTTTTTAAATTTTACATTAAAATTATGTGTCACATGACCTTCATTGTGTTTAAAATAAAAATTCGAATCCAATATGGTGGATCCAAGATGGCGGTAAAAGCATTCTAACATCATAAAACAAAAAACACTTGGTACAATACAACAGGGATTCGGTCTGAAATCAGTGCAATGAAAATTAAGAGAAAATAGTTGTGGAAGTAATTAGTGACTTTACGTACATCATTTTTTTTTGGCTTCTCTTCAAATATCGTTCTATATGGCTTGTAGAATACCCGTTTAAAGGAATTGTTTTTATCATCAAATGCCGTATAGTTACACGTTTGGGTGTATGCCGTCCACACTAACTCCTCTACGTGGATGTGGAAGTAATAAACATTTTTTTTTCAAATTTTTATTAATCCCCATTTTTTCCCTAATACCCCGTCGTTGAAGGTATTTACCTCCAGAAACTTGCAAAATGAATAATTGTTTTTTTTAATGAGCTACCTCAAAGATGGTGCGGAAACGAATGCAGCACAATGTCCGAGTTTTCTCAATAATCTCAAAAACTATTGGTTCTACGTACATTTTGTATAGGACCTTTTTTATGCAGACTTATCTCACGAACAAGTTTTATAATAACCAAAATTAACGTAAAACCAATGATTTACGAGATATTTGAGAAAAACCGATTTTCTTGACATTTGACCTGCTGTAACTATTGTATCCGTCCAGTTGGTTCTATGAACTTTCGAGAAATTTGTGACGCCAAAATAAAGAGAATCCCGTTGGAAAATCTTAGGTTGTATTTTTTTAAAGTATAAAGTGACAAAGTGACTGGGCTAATACACTTTCACGAACTCGTTAAAAAAAATTATTCATTTTGCAAGTTTTTGGAGATTTCACTATAAAATGTTCTGTCGCCTGGGCTATATTATTATTTAACTGAGTTAAAATATTTTTCTCTTCTACCCTCATTTATTCATAATATAGTTCAGAGAAAGCTTTTTCCAAATGCACGGATCCAAAATAAAAACCAGCAGTATCATAGTAGAGTGCATTAATACGCTTATTGTGACTACCGTGGGGGTTTCGTTGTTACAAGCTGAATTTGATATAAAATTAATGATGATATACTGATGTTTCAAAATCTCAAAGCCTTCAAAAAATGTCCTACTCAAAAGGTCATGATAATCAAAAAACGAGTTATTTCTTAGTGAATTGGGTGCTTTGATATTTCTACTTTTGAGTAATAGCAAATCCTTTTAACCATGAATAGAATAATAGAACTAGCCAAAATAAGTAGATTTTCGAACAGACCCACCTCGAGAAATCATACCTGCGCCCCCTCAAAGGGGCTGCCTGGATCTGCCTATACAGGGTGTCCCAGAATTGAGTTCCCGGACGGGAACCTGTGATTCCTGAGTTCATATTGGGCCTATTTAACCCAACTTACCTTAGTCCAAAAATGCATTCCTGAGGAAGTACATTCTCTTAAAGTGAGACAGAAAAAAAACGTTTTTTCCAATAACTTCCGTTGTATGGAAGATAAAATTTTCAAATTGAGCTGTATCTCTATAAGTACTCTATGTAAACATAACAACCAAATATCTTTTGTTCTCAATTTTTTTTCATAATAATTAATATTTGACTGGTTGTAACTTTTTAATCACCCTGTAAAATTACGGAATACCATTTTTACACAGCATTGAAAGGGCTGCAAAAAAGGTACTCTTAAAAATTTTTGTAATATCAATCAAAATACAAGAAATTATCGTTTTTTCTTCTATTTGTATTTAACATTTATTTACAGTTCTAGAACAGAATTTTGTAATAGCAGAAAAGTACTGTTTATTTTAAAAACTACATTCATAACAAATGCTCCACGTGACGTCCACCTGTTTCAGTACACAAATCAATACCTTTAAAATTTTTTGTAATATCAACCAAAAATCAAGAATTATCGTTTTTTCTTTGTAGGTCATAAGTGCTCGTGAAACAGAAAACCTGTCGCGCTCTCATGACAAAACTTAATTAATTCGTAACGTCAAAAAATAGCAAGTATAAGATTAATTTCGGTAATCTACCAGCAACGATGAAGCAACATTCACAAGACACGGAATATTTGCGATTTTTGTATTTGGTTATTTAAAAACCACTGTATACTCTGTTCCAACTGACACTAGGGGGCAACTTTGGCAACGTGTACAGAACGCGTGCGATGAATTTAGAGAAATTTTGCATATTTTCCAACGAATTCGCTCGTCACTGATGAAGAGAATTGATTTGTGTACCTACTGAAACAGGTGCATGTCATGTGGAGCATTTTTTATGAATGTAATTTTTTTTTAAGTAAACTGCTTTTCCATTATTACAAAATTTTATACTAGAATTGTAAATAAATGTTAAATACAGATAGAGGAAAAAACAATAATTTCTTGTGTTTTGATTGATATTACAAAAATTTTTAAGAGCACCTTTTTTGCAGCCCTTTTAATGCTGTGTAAAAATGTTCAAGTAATACGTAATTTTACAGGGTGATTAAAGAATTACAGCCAGTCAAATATTAATTATTATGAAAAAAAATTGAGAAACAAAAGATATTTGGTTGTTATCAAGTATACATAGAGTACTTATAGAGCTACAGCTCTCATCAAAATTTGAAAATTTTATTTTCCATACAACGGAAGTTATTGGAAAAAACTTTTTTTTTCTGTCTCACTTTAAGAGGATGTACTTCCTCAGGGATGCATTTTTGAACTAAGGTAAGTTGGGTTAAATAGGCCCAATATGAACTCAGGAATCACAGGTTCCCGTCCGGGAACTCAATTCTGGGACACCCTGTATATATATATATTTTTTTTTTCTCAAGAACGGTAGGAGCTAGAGGAATGATCTTGGCGCCATTCGATAGAGTATAAAATTTTGCATTTTGCTATTTTCTTTTTTTTAAGGTCCCACAACAAAAAAAAGGGTGAGGAGCCTTCCAACAACGACACATGTTTGGCTATACCTCTAAAACGGCCCAATAAATCAAAATTCTACAAGATATAAAAAATAAAGACCATTATGTTTTCTATCGATTGGTATATTATTTGTATAATTATGTTATTTCTTTATAAAAAGCCGTCAGTGGCGTACAAAGAGAAAGATGCACATGTGCATAATGAATTTATTTAAAATAATTTATTATTGTTGTTACAAACTGAGAAAATATTGATTGTACCTGTTCAAAATTATTACATTATTATTGTTTTTAACAACAATAATAAATTATTTTAAATAAGTTCATTATGCACATGTTCATCTTTCTCTTTGTACGCCACTGACGGCTTTATATAAACAAACAAGCTAAAAACGTACTCTTCGCCAATTTACTGAGCTTTTTATATATAATTGTTACACATTCTATAGGATACTCTTCGCAGTTTCTTGTAAGTAATGTTAGTTTTTGGACATCCTAAATTTTGTGATACCATCTTTGTTCTGAAAAAAATTATATGGAAAAAAAATTTAAAAAAAAAATGTCCAACCTGTGCGAGATTCGAACACGGGACCAATCAATCAATCAATCAACAAGACTTTATTTATAATTAAAAGTACAGGTGCGCCTAGTCGGAACCACCTTTGAATTGCCAATTTGCCAATTTTTTATTTTATTTAGCTATGGTTAACATTCTATTTCTTTGGATTGCAACGCAAAGCTTTAGCCGCTGCGCCACCAGCTATTGTTAGAAAAACTGATTGTCTGTGATATATATCTTTCGACAATCATACATAGGTATTTCAACTCGTACTTCTATGAAATATAATATATTAGTAAAATTCATAAACAAAAAAAAAATATATTATGGAAATAATATTTCGCAAGATTTCTATTTTAGTACAAGCGACAAAAATTAAGAGAATATATATTTTTTAATTATATAATTAATAACTTTTTTATTTACTGGTCGATTTTCTTCAAAAACAATAGGGTTCTTCCTCTAGCTAACACTAACTTACTTTCAAAATTTCAATACAATCGGATTTTTCTTTCTTAAGTTATCGTGCTTACAAGAAACGTGGCGGACGGACAGACGGACAGATGGACATTTTGAAAGTTGTTCAGAATTCGTTCTCTAACACAATGATATGAACATTTTTTCTCTACGAGCGATATTTACGATTTTAGAAATGTGCCGATCAAATACAATATACTCTTCGTTTTTGCGAAGAGTATAATAACATATACAAACTAGAGGAAGCATTATACTCTTCGCCGATTTACTGAGCTTTTTATATAATTGTTACAAATTCTATAGGATACTCTTCGCATTTTTCTTGTGAATAATGTTAGTTTTTGGACATTCTAAATTTTGTGATACCAACTTTGTTGTGAAAAAAAAATATATGAAAAAAAAATATATGAAAAAAAAAATCACGATGTGAGGGATCGAACCCGGTACCCTTGGATTGCGAGACGAGAGAAAGAGAGAGAGAGAGAAAACAAATTTATTTGACATTTCTTGTTACAAGAATGCACCTCATCGGATCCCGACCCGGAGCCAACCAGACAACCACGGCGCGTAGCGTCGTGGAAAATATGTGGTTGGACGGGATTGCGAGACGAAACTCTTGCCGCTACACCACCATTTCTGATAAATAAAATAGTTAATGAGTGTAATATATACTATTGGAAAATTTATTGTGATTATTAGGAAACACACATTAGTAAAATGTATGAAAAAAAAAAGTGATAGGAAATAACATTTCACAAGATTTCTATTTATTACAAACCATAAAAAAAATGTAAAAAATATTTTTTTAAATTTTAGATTACTAATAACTTTTTATTTACCAATCTATTTTGTTAAAAATGGGGTTCTTCCTCTAGCTAACACTAAGTTACTCTCCAAATTTCAATACAATCGGATTTTTCTTTCTTGAGTTATCGTGCTTACAAGAAACGTGACGGACGGACAGACGGACAGACGGACATTTTGAAAGTTGTTCAGAATTCGTTCACTAACATAATGATATAAAAATTTTTTCTCTACGAGCGATATTTTCTGATTTAGAAATGTGCCGATCAAATATAATATACTCTTCGTTTTTGCGAAGAGTATAATAATATACCAATCGATAGAAAAAATAATGGTCTTTATTTTTTATATCTTGTAGAATTTTGATTTATTGGGCCGTTTTCGAGGTATAGCCAAACATGTATCGTTGTTGGAAGGCTCCTCACCCTTTTTCTTGCTGTGGGGCCTTAAAAAAAAAGAAAATGGCAAAAAGCAAATTGAGGGTCTTATGCAAAATTTTATACTCTATCGAATGGCGCCAAGATCATTCCTCTAGCTCCTACCGTTTTTGAGAAAAAAAAATATTTAGGCAGATACGGGCAGCCCCTTTGAGGGGGGGGGGGGGGGCAGGCATGATTTCTCGAGGTGGGTCTGTTCGAAAATCTACTTATTTTGACTAGTTCTATTCATGGTTAAAAGGATTTGCTATTACTCAAAAGTAGAAATATCAAAACACCTAATTCACTAAGAAATAACTCGTTTTTTGATTATAATGACCTTTTGAGTAGGACATTTTTTGACGGCTTTGAGATTTTGAAACATCAGTATATCATAATTAATTTTATATCAAATTCAGCTTATAACTTATTTTTATGCGTATATCTTGGCACCGAGCACTCTACTATCACGCAAAAGCGCATTATTAACTTGAACGGATTTTCCTTGACAACTAGACAAGCCGGTGCTATTGAACAAACATTAGTTGACAGATACCGTTCAGATACTGGGTGACATACATCATTTTGGTCATACTCTGATGTGTAAATCGAGAAGAAATGAATAGTTACTTGCCACTCTTGCAGCCGAAACTTTTCTTAGGGCTAAAAACTAAGATTTATAATAATGTACACTTTCTATCGGAGGAGGAAGTTGTTTACCCTGTAGGCACGGTTATTGCAGTCCATAATTTTCATGTGAAAAAGCAGAGGTTCATACGGTTGACTGACAGAGGGAGAAACTTGACACACATAGCTATCAGTCCAAACAGGTAAGTTCTCTATAATGCATATTTTCACTTGGCATTTTCGTGTTTAAATCGACTCAAATAAACTTTATTTCAAATCAAATAATAAATAAGAATTTCCTCCCCCAAGCACACGCATTGGGGCCAGCCAGACATCCATGGTGCGAGGCGCAAGATCTTTCACAACAGAGCGAATTAAAATGTGTATAAGACTAATAAGGTATAACGAAAAACAACTTAAAATAACACAGGCACACAAAATAAAAAAAAGTCGAAACCCAGAGGGTAGACTATTGGTTCTACGTATGTATTTTGGGACGCTGAAACCGAATACGACAATAAAAAAAGGCTTTAATTATTCAATTTTCCCCTAGCACCCCCTTACAATCCTCCTGGGGGATTGAAATTCCACTTGTTCTAAACATTTGAAAAGTAGGTTTTTTTTGGTGCACTGAAACAGAATATAATGATAAAAACTTATTTGAACCGCCCTGTCACCCCCTAGCATCCCCTGCGAGCCCCAGGAGGGGGTTGAAATTCCACTTGTTCTAAATATTTAAAAAGTATGTTTATTTTTAGGTTTTTTGGTACGCCTTAACCGAATATGACGATAAAAAATGTAAGGGGGTACTAGAGGCTGACTGGGTGGTTAAAATCATTTTTTATCGTCATATTCAGTTCCACCGCACCAAAATACTTAAGAATATACATTTTCAATTTTCATAAGAAGTGAAATTTTAAGGGGGTTCTGGGGGGGGGGTGGTAGGGGGTGATTGGGTGGTTGAAATCAGTTTTTATGGTAATATTCGGTTTCAGCGCACCAAAAAACCTGCTTTTCAAATGTCTAGAACAAGCGGAATTTTAATCCCCCAGGAGAGGGATTTCTCTTCACCCTTCGTAATAAACAAATTTTAGCGAAAAACTTTCTTCAATAGAAGTGTAGTATTCATTTACTTACACGAATATCTTTTTTTTAGTTTAATAACGCCAGCCGTTTGGTTAAAATCTGCTTTTTCCCAGTCAAGACTTTTAGTACAGTGTTTTTTAATAGATGGTGCCACCTGCAGCAGCATCTGCATCATGGAACCAACATAACCTTAAATTTTAAGTTTTTCAAGTTTATTCTCATTTTTAATGTTTGTATACGTATTTTTAGCTTGGAATCATACTGGCTCCAAGCAAATATTTAAAAATTCACGTAAACAATTTTTCAATATTGTTGATTAATAAAAATTGACTGCTAATTACAGGTTAGATTTCTAACCTACAAAAAGTGTCCTATTCTATTAGGACAAAGTATTTAGAACCTCATAAACATTACACTGAACTAGATTTTAGTTGAAAATACGGGAACCAGACAGAAATTTTAATAACAGCTGCATAATACTCTTAAACCTTAAGAAACACATATTTTGACGTCACGTGCAGATGCCTTATAATAGCCACGCTGCCTATCCTTCGCCCCACTTCAGCTTTCGCTTTGCCGATGAAACTTTGTGATTGGTGTTTTCCACAAAAATATCGTGTCCGCTACGACCGCCATGTTGAAAAAATAACAGTCGAAATAGGTTTTCATTTTTAAAAGCTTTTATTTAACTTGCAATGTTTGTTTGTATGTTTGTTTGTTTGTTAGTTTAGGTCAAATCTTGCAAGCTGAATTTCGATTAGCTCTAATTAAGCTATAGCTTTGAAATTTGGCACACGTGTATAAGTCCGACGACAATGCAATATAGTATAGCCATTATTGGTCTAAATCCAATATGGCGGACGTCCCAAGATGGCGGATCGCCTTTCTCTTCACAACCCCCTTTGTTCTCAAAATTATTAGTTGGAAATATTTTTTTTTAGATGTAAAACTATTTTATTAAAATGGTTACACAAACTTTTTGTTTCTTTTCTAGACACAAAGGATCGAAGACTTAAGGGGGGGCAACTATCTTTTTTACAGATCCTTCTCAACAAAATTTGACTACAACCACTGAATTTATTGACCACAAAAACAAAAATTGATACCAAACAGTCCAACACGAATATGCAGATAAAATGTCAAATTTTTACAACCATATTAAAAAAATAATAATAAAAAAACTCTACATCATGTTTTAGTATACAACACATATTTAAAAGTGGGTTTTATTCAAAAATATGGCGTTTAAGTGGATCAGTATATGCCTAAAACCAGTTTCTCGACCCCTCATTTCATGACGTCATTACCGGTGGTGGGGTGTCCAAAATTTTTGGGGTCTGGGGCGTTTTTTCATCTTTGGTATATATAGTATCTATATCCAAAAGGGCAAGTTCGCCGCCAGCACTGAAATATTTTTACGATTTTTAATGCTATCCAACCGCACTAATTGGAGAATGTTTACCTAAGACTAAAATTATATAGTATTTAGTAGTATAATAGTGAAGCAATTATTTGTTGTAATTAGTACGTAAGTTAATACATTATTGTTCAGTGTTACCCTGGTGTTATAATTTTCGGATCCACGATGCAAGGTGTTTACGACAATATTTATTTTTAGTTGAGATGGCCCCGTCCTGTCCAGTCCTTCAATTGCCACAATGCTGTGCATCGTGGATGTCTGATTGGCTCCGGAGATGGATGCCAGAAAAACCCTATTGTAACGTTTGATTAAATATAAAATCTTTTTGAATTGAATTTAATTGGTCAGTACCTGCTTTTCAGAAAAATAGTGGGGTTCTTTAGATGCTCTACAGTTTTCGACTCATTTGGTTTCAAACGTGATTTCATGATGCAACTTCTTTTGCAGAAAACTGATAGCAGTTGTAGAAAACACCGACAAGCTACCAGTAATCACACTATGGTGCCCAAGTCAGTTCAAGAAGAGGAGAGTGCTGGCGTTACCTGCCGACAAGGACATCATAGCAAATCGATACGTGACTGTTGAATTCACGTTTGATTCCAAGCACATTGTTTGTGTTACTGGTGAACCTGACTGGACTATGTACTGTTTTAAATGTGACAAAGGTCGCCTGGAGAGTTTCGCTAGAGCTAACAACCTTAATGGTACCGGGACAGTCAATCAGGTAACACACTATAGCAGTAGTAGACAAGCGGTACATGACCAGTCAGGTACAACGTTTTTAAAATGCATGCCAATCATATATATGAATGTAACTATCATGAATATGCCAGAAATGCAAATTTTAGACAGTCGGCACGTGCAGAAGGGTGCGCAAGTCAATTTTCCGTTTGCATGGAAAATCGATGTTTGTGAACGATTTTAAAATGGATGCCAATAGTGCCAAACGAAAAGCCGTGAAAAAAAAATCCAGCGGAAACTTATTGGCATGCAGTTTCCGCGCGCACAACAACTTTTGGTACGTACATTAAATCGGAAAATTTTTTGGTTTCTCCGAACAAAGTTAAAATGCATGCCAATATGTTTTATGATAAAGGACCCCGGAACAAAACCCATGAAAATGTTGATTCGGTGGAATCGGCTGAAATTTTGATATTTTGTAGTTCAAGTCATGCTGATCAAAAGTTCTTATCACATCGAGCCAATCCTATGGACAGTTCTTAAGATACAGCTTGTCAAAGTTAGGTAATTTGCGTCATTTTATACATTCAAGAACTTTTTACTCTTAAACTATTAACTTTAGCAAGAAGTTGCAAGGGTCGAAATATTCTTGTTCAACTCCAATGTAGCTCAAGAATTTTTTTCAGAATTTTTTAATCAATTTCTAGGTTAGGTAAAATATATATATGTCATATTCCGGCATGCTTCGGTGGGATTGGCTGAAGCTTTGCTATTTTGTAGTTAAAGTCATTCTGATCAAAAATTCCCATTACATTGAGTATATCCTATGAGTGGTTTTCGCTCCAGGAGTGCCTGAAGGTCTTAACAACGAGGTAACGGGTAATCTATATGTACGTGTTTATGAATGGCTTTCAGCGTGTTTGTGTACTGTGTGTATGCGTTTGTGTGTATGTATGTGCCAGTGTATACAGAGTTCTCCGGAAATATCGATGACAAACTTCTGGTGCAGATTCTACATACAAAAATATGTTCGCAAATACCTTGAGCTACGGCCCTTTGAAAATGGCATCCAAAAATTGATTATTAAATTTATTATTATTATTATATTTCAGAAAACTTTTGATTTACAGGGACGCGACTTTATACACATATTGAACAATAATACAAGCTTATTTTTATAGTATTTTTTAAAAGTATTTTTTACCGTAAGTGGGTGATATTGAGGGGGGGCTGTCGATATTTTACATTCATTTCTTGTCTTTTATTTTTTTTTTTTCACTTTGGTACAAGAATTTCATTCACTAACTAAAAATACACAAAAAATGTCCTCTTTCATTTCAGTCGTAGGACTAGTGTGAGAAAAATCGTTCTAATGAGTTTGATGCGGAACCGCTGAAAACACAAGCGAATTATGGTTTTTGGGGTACGCACGGCATGAAAATCACATAAAATATCCATCAATGATTCTTCTTCGAACGATACACGATGCTGGAAACAGAGCACTTGTTCCTGAAAATCCTATGGATGTTCTCAATATTCAAAAACTACAAAGAAAAAACCGCTGCCCAAGGAATCACTACTTCCACATCCAGATTCTCTATTCAAGTCACTCACAACGAAAAAACTTTGTATGTGAAAATAATTGTTTATGGAACTTTAATAATATATTATTTGAAATCCTCTACCCCAAAAACCCATAAAACGATACCCCACATCGGTAGTGTGGTGGGGGTGGTGGTAGGGGGGTGGTAGTGGGGGGTGGATGAAGTAAAAAAATATTTTGAGGTTTCTGGTTCCTGTACATATACTAAATCACAATTTTTTTTCATCCCCTTTAATAAGAAGGTGGGGGTGGTAATGGGACCTTAGCTTCTCTTGTATATACTAAATACCAATTTCATGAACTCTTACCTGCTTGATTTACCCATTTACCCCAAATTTACCCCAATTTACCCCCCAACTCTTCGACGGAACAAGATGAAAATATAATCTAGTTCTAGATCTCGTTAAAGTACATATGTATACCAAATTTCAGGTCAATATGTTAAACGGTTCCAGAGTAAACGTGCGCACAAAAAAAAAGTTACCGACAGACAGACAGAAATTTTTTTTCGCTCAAACTTAAAATCTCGACGTTTCATGATATTTTAAGCCTATTTGGACAATAACAATTTTTAAAAATTTTTTTGTCGTTACTATACTTCCACTGGACGTGGAAGTAATATTAAAAAACAACAAAAAGTAAAAATAAACAGATAGAAAGTGAAACCAAAAAAATGGGATCACCCTGGTTGGCAATGGGAACGCTCTCATAAGAAACATAGTGCCGGTATGAGCAGGTTCTTTGATAAAAATAATCAAACACACATGCACGCACGTACACAAGCACGCTGGAAAGCATTCATAAACACGTACATATAGACCACTCATAGGATAGATTCAGTGCAATAGGAATTTTTGATCAGCATGACTTTAACTACAAAATAGCAAAGTTTCAGCCAATCCCACCGAAGCATGCCGAAATATGTCATATATATATTTCACCTAACCTAAAAATTGATAAAAAAATTCTGAAAAAAATTCTTGAGCTTTATTGGACTAGAACAAAAATATTTCGACCCTTGCAATTTTTTGCTAAAGTTAATAGTTTAGGAGTAAAAAGTTCTTGAATGTCTAAAATGAAGCAAATTACCTAACTTTGGTATCTCAAAAACTGTCCATAGGATTGGCTTGATATGATAAGAACTTTTGATCAGCATGACTTGAAATACAAAATACTAAAATTTCAGCCGATTCCACCGAATCCACATTTTCATGGGTTTTGTTCCGAGGTCCTTTCAACAACGACGATTTACCGATTGGCATGCAGTTTTATAATGCAGAACATTATTAAAAGTTATTCCTAAAAATGCATAAAATTCAAGTCTCTCTGAACGACTTGTAAAACGTACGTTAATCAGTTTTATGAATGACTTGCACTAGCAAACGACGATTTACCGATTGGCATGCAGTTTTCTAGTGCAGAACGTTATTAAAAGTTATTCCTAAAAATGCAAAAAAATTCAGGTAATCTCCGAACGATTTTAAAATGCATGCCAATAAATTTTATGATAAGTTTGCACTACCAAACGACGATTTACTGATTGGCATACAGTTTTGTAGTGCAGAACGTTATCAAAAGTTACTGTAAACCGTGCAAAAAAATTCAGGTATCTCTGAACGTTTTTAAAATGGCATGCAGTTTCAATGTGTACTAAAGTGTTTTGGATCCTGAAAAATTATTGCGAATTTTGAAATACACCTTTTCAAGCGCACCTTACATGTTCTATACCTATATACAGACCACCTAATACTAATGTCATCGAATGTATTAATGAGTTAGAAAATTCAATATCTTATGTTACTCCCGTAGTTGATGAAATTTTGTTAACTGACGATATTAACATTAATCTACTAAACACAACCAATAATAATAGTATAAAATTTACTGAATTTTTGGAGGCGTATGGTCTCTCGTTAGCTAATCATGAGCCTACTCGAGTTAATGCCCATAGTAACTCTTTAATTGATATAATCAGTATCAGTAACCGTGAGCTTATTCGGACCTGTGACACTCTCGAAACATATGATATATCTGATCATTGTCTAGTGTACTGTGAATTATCCATTGAATCAGTTAAACCAAAACAATTCTTTAGAACATTTAGAGATTTTAGATATTTTAACTTTGACAACTTCAATAGAGACCTTAGATCCCTGCCCTGGCACAACTTGTACTTGTTAAATGATTGTGATGAAATAGTAGATGTGTTCACTGACTATCTCATTAGCTTATTTAATATTCATGTTCCTCTTAAGACTGTCAGAATTAACAAGCCGAAGGCTCCTTGGCTAACAGATGTAGTAAAGCTTATGATTAAGACAAGAAAAAATGCTCTTGCTAAATTTAAAAGAACTCGCCATGCTGGTGATTGGGTACGGTATAAGTATGTACGTAATCAGGGGCGGCTCAAGGTAAATTTTCCACCCGGGCGGGAGCACTTTTTGGCGCCCCTCCCTGAGATAATCACAGAAATTTCACGGACGTACTACGTACTAAAGTGCCTTTCGGACCCCGCGAACACTCTACTTTTACTTTCACATCCAGTGGAAGTATGACAAGAAAAAATTTGAAAATTTTTATTGTTCAAATAGGTTTAGAATGTCATGAAACGTTGAGATTTTAAATTTGAGCGAAAAAAAAATTCTATCTGTCTGTCGGTCTGTCTGTAACTTTTCTTGTGCGCACGATTACTCTGGAACCGTTTAAGATATTGACTTGAAATTTGGTATACATATGTACTTTAACGGGATCTGGAACTAGAAGTAAGAGTCCATAAAATTGATATTTAGTATATACAAGAGAGCTAAGGTTTCAAAAAAAATTTTGCCATTACCCACCCATTACCACCTCCACCCCATTATTAAAGGGATGAACAAAAAATGTGATTTAGTGTATGTACAAGAACCAAAAACCTCAAAATATTTTTTTACTTCTTCCGCCCCCACTATCACCCCCCTATTACCACCTCCCACTCCACTACCGATGTGGGATATCGTTTTATGGGTTTTTAGGGTAGACGATTTCAAATATTATATTATTAAAGTTCCAGAAACAATTATTTCCACATACAAAATTTTTCGTTGTGAGACACTTGGATAGAAAATCTGGATGTGGAAGTGGTAATTCCTTGGGCAGCGGGTTTTTAACTTTAACACATGGAGTAACAAAACCGTGTATACACGGTGGTCCAAAATTGTCTCTGGATATTTATGTGGCTGATAGTGCATCCAAAAATAAAGGTACTCTAAATGGATAATAAGGGGATTATAAATATCAGCTTTTCGGCAATATCTTCCGATCGCTTTAAAATATATGAGTCATATTTTAAATTTAGATATGGGCAACAATTTACATAGTACCAGTCAAACCCTGTCCTCTGCTTAAGGGGTAGTTTTAGGGGGCGGCTATAAATATTTTACCCCCAACTTTTTTATTTTTACATACTATTTATAAAAATTCTTGTAAAAAAAAAATATTTTCATATCACTAGAAATAAATAGATGTTCTTGTTGCATTTCGATAAACCATTCTCAAGTAATTTATGTTTACACATCAATGTGCACTGACAACATATTATTAATAATAATTAATTTTTAATAATTATAAATTTTTTTGTCTACACCATCTGATCTGAATTATAATGAGAGAACTCCCGACACAAGTTCACTTAGAGTTTATTGATTTAATATTTCATACAAAACAGATTGCCATTTATTTATTTATAAATGTAAATTATGTAAGATATGAAATACATAAAACTAATGTTGGTATAATAATTTTCTGAATATTCTGAATCTTCTCTCAATGAAAAGTGCTTGCCTTAAATTATGCAAAATCGTTAATGATCAACTCCGTGCCAGTCAACAATAGGACAGGAAGCTTGAGGTATGAGTAGTGAAGTGTCTCATAGCTAAACAAACATATTTGCGTTACATTTTTGAATTATTTAGATGGTTTTAATGTTATTCGACTGTTCTGCATTATTACAATTTAAACTGACATAGATTCTATTATTTGATATTATTTTCCAACGAAAACTATTATTAAATCAAAAAAGGTATATAAAAAAAAATTAAGAATTTTTGCCCTCAGTTTGGCGCCCCTCCGAGCCGGCGCCCCGGGCGGCCCTTAAGCCGCCCCTGTACGTAATATAGTAACCGTGGCTGTCCGAAATGAAAAAAAAACTTATTTAGAATTTATACAAGTTCAACACGACAACAAAAAATTATGGGACACTCTAAAACTACTTGACATAATAAAAAAGAAGGGGACGGATAACTTGCCAGATCACCTTAATGATCCTAATCAAATCAATGACTACTTTACCACGTCAGTTAGTCAATTAATCACACCCCCTCCGGATTACACCATTGATTTCTACAGTTCACAATTATTAGATCCAAATAATAATTTTACTTTTAATCAAGTCACGGATGTCGAAGTGGAGAACTACATTAAAAATATAAAAACTTATGCAACAGGAACTGACGGAATCACCCTAAAAATGCTGCAAGTCTGTTTACCTTTTCTCATCCCCATTATCACTTTTATGGTGAACAAATGTATCACTGACGGGATTTTTCCAAAGAGTTGGAAAACTTCACTTGTAATACCGCTTAGTAAAATAAGTCAACCCAATGAATTTTCAGACTAAGGCCAATGAATATTTTACCCGTAATTTCAAAAATTTTGGAACGAGTATTATACGACCAGATCTACAGCTACTGTTTAGCTAAATCAATTTTACCTGAAAACCAATCAGGTTTCAGGCAAAATCACAGCACCACCAGTGCACTCCTAAAAATTACTGATGACATAATCAGCAGTCGTGACAAAGGCAGTGTAGCTATATTACTGTCACTAGATTACAGTAAAGCTTTTGACACCATGAGTCACCAGCTCCTATGCGCTAAACTTAAATATTTCGGTTTTCATACCACTGCATGTTCCCTAGTTAGGTCATACTTAACTGATAGAAATCGACAGGTAATCAGTAACAGGTAATCAGTCACTAAAAATATAATCCATGGATCCCCGCAGGGGTCTATTTTGGCACCACTACTCTTTATCATATATACCTCAGATTTTAAAAGAACACTTTTCTTCTCATTTTTATGCCGACGACACAAATTTATATTTTGCTGCTAACATTGAAACATTTCTGCAAATGGAAATTTGTCTTAATGAGGACATTCGCAATTTTGTTACAATATCAAAAAATCATTGTCTTAATATTAACGGCACAAAGTCATCTGACATTTTATTTGGAAGTCCTAAAGACAGACAGAGGGCCGTAAACAATGTGTCCATAGTGGTAGATGGGCAGAGGCTGGACTATCAGGACAAAATAAAATGCTTAGGATTAAATATAGATTTCCAGCTTAGGTTCATAGACCATGTCAACTCACTTGTCAGAAAATCGTATTACTTACTAAAAAATGTATATGCTAACCGTCATTGCCTTACGCGAAATATTAAAATTAGACTCTGTGATACATTAATACTGTCAATCTTTAATTATTGTGATATTGTTTATGGCCCGTGTTTAGACGCTTACACTTCCACGCGAATACAAAAAGTGCAAAATTCATGTATACGTTTTATTTTTGGGCTGCAATGCAGAGAGCATACAACTTCATTTATCAGGGATATTAAATGGCTTAAAATGTTCAATCGTAGAAATCTCCATTTGGTATGTTTTACTCACAAAGTTCTTACAACTCGCATTCCTAATTATTTATCATGTAAATTAACTCCGAGAACATACATACATCATAGAAACTTGAGATTTACAAATCAGCTTACCATCCCCCAACATACTTCTGCCTTATTCCAACGATCTTTCTCTTATCAAGCTGCAACCACTTATAATTCTTTGCCAGAGGAAGTGAAACCATTGGTGATATGAAAAAAAAAGAGATACAAGAGACACAAGCCGGTACGGACCAAGATTCTTTAACTAAACAAGTTGTCTCGAAGAGCCAATGAAGCCGGGTGAAGAGAAGATGCGGACGAGGCGGAAGCAGTGACGTGTTGGGCGACCCTTAGCCGAGTGCATATAGGCAAATTTTATATAGGGAGCCAAAGATTTTGAGTACATTTTTCCTTGCTTATTCGAAAGGGTCTTCGATGAGAACCTTCACTTGAAGTTTTCGCAGTCTCAGAGTCATCCAGTCCCCCTCCATCTTGGATTTTCTTATTTTTTTAAATCGCTCATACCTAGCGTTCTAATTGTCCCACGGCAATAAAACCAACGCCGTTGGTAATTGACTTTATGGTGAAACTCTCCGATGCACTGAAAAAAAGTTATTAGCGACCAAAGTTGAAATAAGCCCCATGCCAATCGGTAAATCGTCGTTTGGTAATGCAAATTTATCATAAAACGTAATTGGCATGCGTTTTAAAATCGTTCAGAGATACCTGAAATTTGATAACGTTCTGCACACAAAACTGCATGCCAATCGATAAATCATCGTTTGGTAGTGCAAATTATTCATAAAACTGATTAACGTACGTTTTAAAGTCGTTCGGAGATAAGTGAAATTTTTTGCATTTTTTGGGAATAACTTTTAATAACGTTCTACCTTACAAAACTGCATGCCAATCGGTAAATCGATATTTGACAGTGCAAATTTATCATAAAACGTAATTGGCATGCATTTTAACTTCGTTCGGAGATACCTGAAATTATTTGTTGTGTATTTGGATGACGGAAAATATTTTAAGAGTCCCAAAACTGCATTCCAATTGTTAATATCATTTTTTTTTTGATCACCAATAAGACAATGGTATGCATTTTAAAATCGTTCGGAGAGACCTGAATTTTTTGCATTTTTAGGAATAACTTTTAATAACGTTCTGCATTATAAAACTGCATGCCAATCGTTAAGTCGTCATTTGGTAATGCAAATTATTCATAAAACATATTGGCATGCATTTTACCTTCGTTCGGAGATACCAGAAAATTTTACGATTTAATGTGCGTACCAAAATTTGTTGTGCGCGCGTAAACTGCAGGCCAGTAAGTTTCCGATGGATTTTTTTTTCACGGATTTTCGTTTGGCACTATTCATTGGCATCCATTTTAAAATCGTTCACAGACATCGATTTTCCATGCAAACGAAAAATCGTCTTGCACAATCTTCTGCACGCAACGACTGCCTAAAATTCGCGTTTGTAGCATATTCATGGTAATTACATTCATATATATGATTGGCATGCATTTTAAAAACATTGCACCTGACTGGTCATGTACCGCCGGTCTATAGAGCAAAATATTTAATATTATATATATATATATTAAAACATGCAAGAACTTTGGCTTTTATAAACGGCATTGTACCAAATTCATGGAAAAAATCGATTATAATACCTGTAAGTAAGTAATTATAGGCACATCTCATTAAATACAGTTTGGAAAATTTTTTTAAAAAATGAAAGAAAGTTTAACAGCTTCTTTTAGATCAAGATAAAATTGTATCCCAAAAATAATTTGCGTTTAGAGAGGCAGTATCAACTGAACATGCTTTGTTTGAGTTTGTGAGTAACAACAAAAAAATACCTTCTATTTTTCTTGATTTACCTAGGACATTTGACAGTGTCTCATAAAATATTATTAGAAAAAATTGAATCGATGACTGTTCGTGGTACTATTTTGCAATTTTTAAAAACTATATTTCAGATAGGAAACAAACTGCCAAAATTAATAAGTCCACAAGTGAACAAGAAACAATTAAAATGGATGTACCTCAAGGCACGGTGCTGGGCTCTATTCTATTCCTCATGTAATGGGTGGTCCCTGGGAACGGGAAGTTTTGAAAACATCATAATTTACTTATTTAAAATAAGATATAACAATGGCTAGGTAATTATATGCATTTTTTATTTATTAAAAATAATTCCTGGTAAATGTCTTCCCCTTATCTCTACGCACTCTTGAATACGACTGGCGAAATTTTCTATTACACGATGCAACATGTTTAATGGAATATTGGCAATTTTATTTGGATTTTATACGAATGAAGATTTCAGATCCTTGTGTAAAATTCTAAACAAAAAAGATTTACCTAAGCGAATGCCTGGGCTCGTTTTCTAACTGAACGTTTTGGACTGTGTTCAACAGATGCTCTGATTCGTTCAATGTTTTCATACACTTCTATTGGGTCCTTTAAGTTTGGATTTATTGGCTGTACCGGTTTCTTCAAATTTACGAATCCACGATTTTATGGCATGAGCGAAAGGAATTCTCCCGTGACGAGGAATCGCAAAGTGTAGTCGAAATTGCTTGTACAGCAACTCCACTGTCGTTATTTTTATAATACGATTTTATTGCAAAAGCACGCTGCTCACCGGACCACTGTTCCATGATTACCAAATGGTATATAATGACAGGCAATACGACAAATAAATCCATGGCCAGCTATACATAGTTATAAAATAACAACATTTTCAAAACTTCCCGTTCCCAGGGACCACCCGGTATATAAATGATATCAGCGAACTAAACATAAGTATCCTATAAAATAATATCCTCTGCATATGATACAATTATTTCAAGAAAATAACTGGGATGAAGTATATCATGACGGAGAATTAGGGCTCCAAACACTGAAAAAATATTTGGACGTAACGTGTTAACCCTTAGTGCCGATAAAACTAAATTTATAACATTCTCCATTTCAAGTGCAAGTGCTCTTAATAAAAATTAAATCACTATACACAATGCGAAAATATAACAACAGTAAACCCTGTAACTGTACTACTACTATAGTGTTATGTGTTGACACCCTTCGGAAATTATAACACCGGGGTAACACTAAACATTAGTTTATTAACCTACGTACTAATTACAATTAATTACTTTACTAATATTACACTGAGTCAATATTTTAGAGACTTTATCACTTTGTTTACTCCTTGATCTGTTCTCATTAACTGAACTGAACTACTCTGCTAACTGAACTCTACTGTCTACACTGGGCTTCCCCATACTTTTATATACCCAAAGATGAGAGTTCCAGAATATTCTCAACTAATCTGTAATTTTCTAGTTTATGACAACGCGCGCCATCTTTGGGATGATTGCCAAACTAACCAACCAACTTAGCTTTCTGTTAATTATACATGGAACTTAGAGGTAATTCCCACAGATGTACCTGGGGGTAGAAACATGTAACAATGCGGTCATTGCTGAAGTATCAAACATTAAATATTTGGGTGTCATTAGTGACCAGCACTTGAAATGGAAAGATGACATTAAGTATTTGGTTCCAAGAATAAGAAAACTGTTCTATATATAAGTACTATAATTTTAGAGATATTTTGTAGAGAGACACACTGACACTCGTGTACAATGCCTTAGTTGAATCAATTCTTCAGAACGATATATTGATCTAGGGAGGAATATGTGATATGCAAGTAAAAATCTTACATGTTTGCCAAAATAAACTCGTAAAAATTACATTTCAACTTAATTTTAGACAACCCATAGAACTACTTTATAAAGACAGAAAATTGAATATTCGAAATTTATACGTCATTACAATGACAATGTCTTAAAAGTGTACATTATTTTCTGCCGTCTCTAAGGAAACTCGGTAATCACCGCGTCGCGCCGACTATTGGCAGCGCTCGTGTGCGAAATCTGTGAAGCACCTATAAAATTTGAGATGCGTACTCTAGAAATAGATACCCGAAAAATTCGCCCCCCAATTTAGGGGAGGAACATCCCTTTTTTTGCAAAAAAACTACCCTAACGGGGACTTAAAGCTGGTTTTTCACTTTTAACTTGTAAACCGTTCGTCGGAAGAGAAAAAAGTATAAGAAATAAAAAAAATTGTCGTTAAATTCTGCATAAAAAATGTCCTATTAGAATTATGGCTTATCCTCACCTATTTCCTGCTAACAGCGTCCGAACAGAGTTTGGAGCGTACAGATAAAAATCAATCCTATTCAAAGTTTTACAGCGAATATCTTATCTCTGTATGATATTTTCAATAAATAAAAAAAAAATTAAAAAAATAAAATAAAAAATAAATAAATAAAACAAATAATAAAAAAATATTCATTCCTGTGCATTTTTATAGTTAGAGTAACCTGTTTTAAGATATTCGCTGTGAAATTTCGAATAGGATCGATTTTTACCTGTGCGCTCCAAACTACCCCTCTGTTCGGACGCTATTAGCACGAAATAGGTGAGGATATGCTGCAAGGTTAATAGGACATTTTTTATGCAGAATTTAATGACAAATTTTTTATTTCCTATACTTTTTTCTTTTCCGACGAACGGTTTACAAGATAAAAGTGAAAAACCAGCTTTAAGTCCTCGTTAAGGGTGGTTTTTTTGCAAAAAGGGACGCCCCACCCCTACATGGGGGGGGGGACTTTTCGGGTATCTATTTTTAACCCCATCCAGAGTACACATTTCAAATATTATTACTTTATAAATTATTTCTTCTAAAATGTCTAATTTGCGTGGACTATAAACTTTATATCTTGATTCCCCCTAATATAAAAAAAATTGTAATATAAAATTTCGTAAATAGTGTACTCCAGCAAACAATTTGGAGGAATTTCATCGTTTGGGAGAATTGTTCCCGAGTGTAAATTTAACGGTTTTAAACGAAGGAAGTGGAGTTTTTTCAACATTTGTCTCACGAGAAGCAAAGTGGCATAAATCATGTGCTCTAAAAATGTTTCAGGATTATTTCGAAAAGGATTTCCAGCCCTATTTGTCAAGAGATATTTCCCGACTTTCCTGTAGCCGAGTTGATCTAGTTTGGGATATGTAGGTAATGGCATACGACGGCAGGTAACACCTAGTGCCAAATTACCACGTAATTGGCCAGACTTTCTTAGAAATGCCAGAAACAAAGAAGAACTTTTTCATCTTCTTGCTAATTACGCTCTAAAGAATTTCGGTAGAGTTCAAGTTCTGACAAACGTCAACAGTAAAATTGTAGGGTCTATGACTGAAGGAACATCTATAGCTGATGCATCATGTGAGGAAATGGAAGAGGCTAATGGTCGTCTGATCTTGCATGTACATGATATGGCGCGCCACGGGGCTAAAAGGGTCCTTTTGTGTACAACAGACACAGACGTAGTTGTGCTAGCCATTTTATTTTTTCATACACTGAAGTCTCGCGGGTTAACCGAACTATGGATCCAATTCGGCGTCGGAAAAAACATGAGACATCTTGCAATACATCGTATTGTCGGGAAACTGGGGGACGAGAAGGCAGTCGCCCTTCGTGGATTTCATGCTTTTACCGGTTGCGACACAGTGTCGGCATTCAATATGAAAGGCAAGCGGTCAGCTTGGAATGCATGGAAAACTTTTCCCGGGGTCACTTCTGCCTTTACTGCAATTTCTAACCCTCTACCAGCATTAGAAGAGAATGTGAGAATACTTTTGGAAAAATTTACTATGATTATGTACGATGCAGATATTCAGCTAGGCACTATAAATGAGGCAAGAAAAGTATTATTTATAACCGGCCATTGCCTTCCCTGCCGCGTACTGCAGATGCACTAAAGCTGCATACACTTCGTGCGGCATACCAAGCCGGCCATATATGTTATTGAAGAATTACCATCTCCAGTTAACTGGGGCTGGACACAGGAAGACAAAGTGGTCACAATGGACTAGTCAACCTGCCATATGGGAAGTCTGTAGGGAACTATTAAAGTGCGGGTGTAAGCAGGGCTGCACTAATAGATGCAGTTGCGCTTCGGTAGGCATTCCTTGCACATTAATGTGCACTACATTCCGTGGACAGGGCATTAATTCTAAGTAAGATAATTAAATACTGTGACATGATATTACAGTTGCAATTTAACTCAACGTAAATAATGAAAAAGTTTTGAGTTTATTTTCAATATTAAAAAAAATGAATAAATCATTTATTTATTATTCCTACAGTTTATGTCCTTCATTTATTTTGACTTCATGTCGTGTTCCACAAGCCGAAAATATTCGAAAATGATACCAAACGCGAAAAAATGCGGTAATGTATAAGATTTATGTGTTTCGGGGTACTATCATTTAAAAGGGCGCCATTTTGAATTCTAAGGGAAATTTTTTGTGGCTTCCCATCGGAAATCATTCTCGTATGTTATAATTATGATTGTGCCAAGCGGCATCGCGTGTTCACAAAATGCAGTATATACCTAATTTTCGTCGTGTACCGCACCCACTAAAAGAAGTCGAAGGCTTCGTACAAACGCTAACATGTTTGAAAGAATGAAAAATCAGTTACACTGGAGTTCTATATATTTTCATTATCTCACTTCAACTGCTTCCAGAAACTATCTTATTTTATATTTACTTCACCACGGTAAAATACATCAATAATATAGACAGTGGTCTTCAAGCTGCAGAAAGTTTGACTAAGCTTAGATCCAATAACGGGTTTCCAGCATTCTGTAGGGTAAAAAAAAGGGAAACCGGAATTTGCTAGGTGGTTTTCCAATTTTTTAAAGCTATTTATCCGCTTATTGCGAAGTTTTTTGTCTTTAGAAGAACTGTGCATTGACACGGCTTCTGAACAATATGAGGCACTGAACAAGATCTTTTACTTTTAGTAGTCATTTCCGAATATTAATTGATATTATGAAGCAACTTTGTACTCTTACATGTATATAGAACATTTATTATTTTTTTAAAAACTTTAACAGGTAAACAATACGAAAAATTATTGTTTTCCTCACTTCACTAGTTACATGTTTAGATAATAGATGTCGCACCCTTTGTGATTTGCGCGAATTTGTAAAATAATTTGTAAAGTAAATAATTTTCAGGTAGCTTGCAATCCCAACGACATCAACCAAGTAGCTCTTGTAGGGGACTCTGTCCTGAGATGTTTGGGATGCCAAGATTTCACATGGCGTTTATTCGGATACAACAAGGTGGATTCAAACGTTTATACAAGCTGCTGTTGGCTGTCGCAGGATAGGCTAATTGTTGGTAGTGACAAAGGAAAACTGTTTATTCTGGAAACGGGCGAGTTGAAAGCCGTATTCCATGCACACGACTTGCCAATCATAAATTTAAAACATGGAGACGAGTAAGTGCTGGGTTATCTTTAAAAGAAATCACCCTATACCGGGTGTAAAAATGTTTTCTTCATTACACCCGTATATTCACCCACTGAATAAATTATTGTAAATGTTGTTTAAAATATTATTAAACAACAAGTTTTGAAAACGAATCTTTTCACAGGAGTGAGACGGTTTGGGGGAACGAGCCGAAGGCGAGTTCCACAAGTCGAATGAGTGTGAAAAGATGTTTTCAAACGAGTTGTTTGCAATATTTTTTCTATGACTGCAAGGAAAACAAACAATTTGATAAGTAAACAGATCAACCATTTTTAATAAACTTCTTTAAAATTGATCTGGTTTGAAGACTTCAAAACTGATGTTTAGTTGTTAAATAAGTCGGTTGCTATGAACCTGAATAGGTTAGCCTACTTCAAAAAATACAAATAACTTCTGTTGTCGAAAGGACTGTGTGAAAAAGATGACAGTACTGTTTTTTGAATATTTGCACACATCGCGTGAAAGAAGACAGTTTCTAGTCATAATTACTGTGCGTTACTTGTCGTTTTTGAAGGCAGTCGTAGAAAAACTATTTTTTTGGTTAGTTTATCCTAACATCAAAATGTGGCAGCAAACTAAAATTATTTAGTCACAAAATAAAGTTTCGAGCAATATATTCGCTATTCTTCCAAAATCTATTTTGTAAAATTAAGTATGAAGGAGCAAAATATCAGACTGGTCAGCGGGATTATAAGATGGGCGGCGAAAAAATGTTGTCAGTGTCCAATTATATTCCAGTCGTTGAAGGTATTTACCTCCAAAAACTTGCAAAATGAATAATTTTTTTTAATGAGTTCGTGAAAGTGTATAGAATAATTTTCTGAAAAATTTACATTCTGCTCGGATGCAGAACATAAAAGAAAAAAGTGAAAAAAAAATGTTTTTCATTTTTTTTTTCAACTATTAAACGTCGGCCTATTTCCGCTACCAGGGCCTATCACCGACGCCAGGAGACGAGCTACCCCCAACCTGGAAATTTTGCCGAACCTCTTCCCTTAAGAAGAGTAGGGATCTTTTACTTGCCTAACATTTAATAGACAAGGGACCGCCTGCTTTACATCCCCTCCGAAGGATGGTATATCCACTACGTAATCCTCGTCTGAAATTACGTAACTTCGGCGTATACACTGATATACAAGCCGCTAGAAGGTGGGACGAGAACGCTGTATTTCCCAAGATGGGTCACCCATCCAAGTACTAACCGCGCTCGACGTTGCTTCAACAGAATATCGACTGACATTCACATTGAAGTCGCCTCTACGCTCGCCCCAATTTTTTTCATTGATTTTTCGAAATTTTGAAATTAAGTCAAGGTAGGAAAAATAAAAAATACACATGGATAAATCACGTGTTTATGAACAAAAAATGTCCCAACAAAGTTTGTCTCTAAAGCCGGAAAAAATAGTCAAATAACGTGATTACTCGGAGTGAGATCCATGTGTGCGCGCGCTTGAATACGCATGACTGTAACACCGACGCGAAGCACTGAATTGCATGTCACTATTCAGAATTTATTTAATCTACATGAATCTTGATTCATTTAAAAGACGGAAATTGTAGCTTTCCGATGCTTTTTTTGTTTTAAACAGTACAAGCAAAGGACAGATGGGAAAAATATACTTATATATATTATCACGGTCCAACTCAATCGTCAACAGTAAAACCACAAGAGCTTTTGTTTTATCGGATAAATTTCTCTTTGTAACGAAATAATTTTGCCAATCAGTGATTTTATAAGAAAAACTGACATGAAAAAATCGCGAGACCGGAGGTCGAGCGATTTTGTCAAATGTCGGTTTTTCGAGCAAAATTACTGATTGACAAAATTTTGAGTTAAAAAGAAATTTATCCATAAAAGAAAAACTCGAGTGTTTTTTTGGCAAGATAAATTAACGACAGAATATGATTCCATAAATTGTCTCCATATTGACGATTTCGTGTATTTTTGTGGATTGAGGAATTGATTTTTCTATGTTTTTTGTAATTTGTTTAGTCGAAATTTTCCCAAAACTACTCGTATTATACAGTATAGTTTCCACAATACTTAAAAATTATAGCTGACAGTACAGATTTTAAAGTGACGTGCGACTACTAGATGCACTCTGCTTTTGAGGAACAGGTATTTTTATCGGGTATTAATACACAAGAGGTCGATTTTTTATCGTATGTAATATCACTAGTGCTTAAAATTTTATCGAAAATTTTTTCGAAGGCGTGTTGCCTGGTAATATAAGGAGTGCAAATTGGCAGTTTATTATCTGATTAAATCCCGACCGCTTTAGCGGGAGGGATTTAACCTTTGATAATAAACTGCCAATTTGCACGAGTTATATTAACTAGGGGCAACTTAGCTTGAGAAAAAAATTTTACATAAAATTTAATGCACGAGTGGTATTTGAGGAGAATATTTCACGAATAAATAATTCATTAAGTACATCTTCAATATTATGTTTTCTCATTAATTGCCTTCAGACGTTTTCTTGTCACTTTTTAGTTTACTGACCTTTGTTTTCAAATTCCTCATTAATTTGATATACAGAAATATTTCCAAACCGACTCATATTGTCAAAACAGCAAATCTGAAACAAACGCAGTAGAAACAATGACGATTCCCTATATTTTAAAATAATCTAGTGACGTTTCTATGGCAACTAGTAAATAAAACGAGTTGAAACCTTAGATATTATAATATATAGACTGGCTTAACACCTTTCAGGCGTTTCTAAGGTGCAATATGACGAGGAACGATAGAGAGAGCACTACATCTTTAATCTGCGAGCACTACTTTATTCCCGATGTCCCGCCTATTTATTACTATACACTCATGATTCCGAGATTGACATAGAGAGCGCCATCTAGCGCTACCGCTTCTAGAGTTATATTCCATAATAATTGTTCATTGATTCATATTTACGTATTTAATCCTTATTTTTACCTTACGAAGTTTACAAATTATGTTGAGGTTTGCTTCGTTAGGCAGAGTGAATTTTAAATACAACAAATTAAAATATTGCACAGCTTTGATTCAACTAGTTACTTTTTGATAGATTACCGTATGTAAGTAGGTACCTAGGTACATTTTTAGTTTGTTTCCAGAGCGAATGTGTTTACTTGACATTTATAATAAATGATTTGCTTAACTTTGTAACTACGTTATTGAGCTATTGAAAGCTGTGCTTGACTTGTTCCTGTATTATGAGCTAGGAATATTAAGTACAATCTTTGTATATTATTGTTACCTGATTGAAAAGTAGGCAAATTGAAATAGTTACAGATAGGCAGGGGTTATAGCCTATATATTTCAGACAGGCTTCTCTTTGGAACTGACGATTGTTTACTATATATGTGGTGTGTTTATGTTTGCTAGTACATAATACAATATTACAATTTACAAGGTAAGTTAACAATTAATTAGTAATAAGTTAGAGAAGATATTTATAGATAAAATTTAAAAGCGTGAGTTGCTCTATTTGCCGAAAATATTTCACGAAACAAAACGTCAAAAAATTATCGCAGTATTTGCCGCTGCAGCGACATAAAAAATTAGAGTGATAAATTTTGCATGTTGGTACTGTCAAAAGCCGATCTAGCTTGAATTACCACTAATAATGACATTTGATTGATGCAATGTTGTGAAAAAACGGGCTCTCATTGGCTATAGCGTTAATGAGTGAAATAATCGCAATAAAAAATATAGAAAAAAATAAAAGCCCTTCAAAAAAAGTCTTTCTTCATTGAGAACTGTTAAAAAGTATGTACTCTTCATGCTTATTATAGTTTATTAAGTTGTAGTAACGTGGATTAAAAAAAGTACATCTCAAATCATTTTAATTTCCTTCCTTGGTGATTTTTTTGATAAATATCTGTATTGGAGGCTGTAACTTTCTGAGATCTTGACCCATTTAGTCCAGTCAACGAAGCGCTAAAATGACCAAAATCTCTAATTTGAGTGCTAATGAATGGATTTTGATAAAACCTTGTGCAATGTGTTTGTAATGACGTTAATAAGAAAGTTAAAAAAAATTCTTAGAGTAGGAAATGACTGTGTTCCGCAACTTGTAGAATTAGGTTAAAAACGAAAGAGAAAACAATATATTTGCTTTTTTTGGCAGAAGATAAGATGTTTTTACTCTACTGATTTTTTTTCGAAAAATGCGTATTTTTCGAGTTATGGCCACTCGAAAATTCCTAAAAGTGGTGGAGGGGAAATGTAAAAGTTGAAAAAAAAAAAATCTGAAAAAATTCAAGTGAATGTATAATCGAAATACAAGACATTTTCTTATTTGCAACTTTTCTGTAAAATGCGTTTTCACCGGATTTTTCCGGAAAAACATGAAAAACTACCCCTGTGTTTGAAACTGTAGCGCTTTAAAAATAAGTAATTTAAAAAATAAGTAATTTAAAAATTTGCAAAAATTCAGACACATGCATTGAGGCCTTCTAAACATTTTTTTTGTCTCTTGGAATTTTTTTGTAATTTGCTAATTTTCCGAGTTACAGGTAGTTTTTCACGATAAATAATGTACTACATTTTTTGCTATTAAAAATTTTTTTCGGAAAACTTTTTTACATTTTCAATTTAAAAATATATTGAACCTTTAAAAATGGTATAACTATATGCGTTTCATATTTTTTTTATAATAATATATAATGTATAAAAAATGTAGTACATTATTTATTGTGAAAAACTGCCTGTAACTCGGAAAATTAGCAAGTTACAAAAAAATTCAAAGAGACAAAAAATGTTCAGAAGGCCTCAATGCATGTGTCTGAATTTTTTCAAATTTTTAAATTAGCGCTACAATTTCAAAGAAAGGGCAGTTTTTCATGTTTTTCCGAAAAAACTCGGTGAAAACGCACTTTAGAGAAAAATTGCATATAAAAAAGTCTTGTATTTGATGATACATTCACTTGCATTTTTTCAGATTCAAAGGCAGGTAAAAATTTATGCGAGAAACGGCGCGGCAGATCTGCTTCGATCCAGCGGCTATGTGTGTGTCTGTGTATGCGTTCATAATTATATATTTTCCCTCCATACTCACTGTTTATCCTCCTATTCACTAAGAAAAATGTTAAAAATGTGTAATCAGAAAGAGAAAAAAGCTTTATTTTATTCGTTAGAACTGCTAAGAATTTTAGAGGTTCCATAGTATGCATTTAACCGTGCGCTTGGCCGCGCATAGTGACAAAGTTACTTCACAATTCTTTTTCAGGAATACCATGGCTTTAGCGATAAATTTTATTAGGACATTTTTTGTTCAGAAACACGTGGTCTATCCACCCGTGTTTTTTATTTTTTCCTACCTTGACTTAATTTCAAAATTTTGAAAATATGGATGAAAATAATTTTTCACTTTTTTTTATGTTCTGCATTCGAGCGGAGTGTAAACTTTTCAGGAAATTATTCTATACAGTTTCACGAACCCACTAAAAAAAAAAAAAAAAAAAATTATTCATTTTGCAACTTTTTGCATCATTTTAATACTCGGATCACTGTATCAAATTGTCAAAGACAGTTGTTGCTGCTTTACGCAGAGATGAAAATTATATAAATATTACAAGGTGCCAACCGGAGAAGCACACGATTGCCAACCGTTCAAAAGTCAACGAGAAATTTTTGGTAAAAATTAATACTTCAGCAATTGGGAAGTTGCACTGCCACTCGATAAAGAAGAGTGGACAAACTTGCCAACGCCCTTCTAATGCCAAGCGTGCACTTATTGCTCAATAATCTCATATTTTGATACTTTTATTATTCCCCTTAGACGCATAGTAAATTACATTTAAGTGGTAATCATATTCTGATAATATTTTTGTTGCTTCATTTGAGTTTTTTTAATTTTACTGTTTTTGATGTGAACACGAAAAAGTTCTTATTCACATTACTAACATTTAAAGGTATTTCATATACATAATTTGATTTTAGAATTGATCAAGAAATTTTAAATCTGATCAAACTGTGATGATCAAATATTTATTTTTGATGACTACTTGGTTTTAGCGTTGACCAAAAAAATATTAACATCTGAACAAGGATGTTTCTGATGGTTATCTAGTTTTAGATGACCATTTTCATCTGGTTAGCTGACCACACTTAGCTAACCAATCATTAATATTGCTGCCCATTGCATTTTATTGCCTAAAAAAAATCAAACACTTCACTTATAATTTAAATCATACCCATTTTTATTTTGTTTGCTTACTCACAAAGGAACAAGAAGGGCAAAAAGTAAGTACATTTACAATATGTATAGTCTTATAATAGTCTATGTAATGAAACATTATTTGACGAGTTTTTTGTAAATATTTCGTGCAAAAGTGAGATTACCTTTCCCCCCGTTTTCGAGCGTGCTGAACACGATGGAAGTGGTGGGAGAAGTTTTTGACCGCCGCAACCCCCTGAACGGCCAAAAACCATCCCTTTTATGGGGATTCCTTTATGTTTTCATATATAAACGGGTCTGGGGAGTGATTTATCAACGGGTTATACTTGAAATAACTGGAAGGGAGTTATAGAGTAAGTGGAATCCAGAGAGCAGGCCTAGGGGGTTGATTAAACCATCCCGAGAGGTGGAAAATCTTTTTTTCAAATGATTCGGTTTAAGCTTATCTCCCGTTTTCGTGGTCACTGACCACGGGAAAAATTTTCATTTCCCTCAAACGGGCAGAAATCAGCCCTCACTCACCAGAAAGCATGCTATACAGGACTTACAGGGTTTTCGGCACACGTTATTCCTGTGTATATCCCTTCATTTTTCACGGAAGAGAAGATGGTAGCGACCTCGGGGGTTGCTTCAACACTTCCAAGATGTGTAAAATTCATTAATTACACTTTGGATCATCAATACGCCCTTCCCGTTTTCGCAGGCGATGATCACGATTAAAATATAGTTAATGAATTTTACACCTTTGGAAGGGTTGAAACAACCCCCGAGGTGGCTACCACCTTCTCTTTCGTGAAAAATGAAGGGATATGCACAGGAATAACGATCATGTGCCGAAAAACCTGTAAATCCTGGATAGCATGCTTTCTGGTAAGTGAGGGGTGGTTTCTGCCATTTGAGGGATGAGGAGGGGTTGGAGCTAGAAATGAATATTTTTCCCGTGGTCAGCGACACCGAAAACGGGGGATAAGCGTTGAACCTAATCATTAAAAAAAAAGATTTTCGATCCCCTAGGCCTGCTGTTTGAATTCCACTTACTCTATAATCCCCTTCCCGTTATTTCAAGTATAACCCGTCGATAAATCACTTCCCAGACCCGTTTATATATGAAAATATAAAGGGATCCCCACAAAAATGGTGGTTTTTGGCCGTTTCCGGGGGTTGCGGCGGTCAATAACTTCTCCCACCACTTCCATAGAAATATTTACACTATTTTTGCCTTCATTACATAGACTACTACAAGGTGAGTTTGAAATGCAAGTGAATATTGCAACCTGTAATATGCCTGAGACCTGAGGATATTTTAATTTCAAAATTATGAAGCCGCCTCATCAAAAAATTTGCATTGGTCTCCTGTATGATTGCATTTTTTTTCAATTAGGATGGAGGAAGCATCTCAAACCAGCATCAAGTCAGATGCATCATTACACCTGCTAGAAAGTGATACCGAAAACTACCATATTCGCTGTCTTGTCAACTTCAACAGAGGCTTCGTATTTGGATTCATGAACGGCTTAGTCCACCTATACGAAAGGGAGTCGCCGAACAAATTTATAAAACGGGGCGTCTTTGTTATACCAGATCGAAGGATTCACAAGGATTACGAAGAAGAGCAGGAAATTTATACTACCGTCAATGGCATAACGATTAACCCAGCCCAAGATAGGTAATCGCTTTCTTATTTCTATTTGTTCGGAGGCGTCATTTAAAGCAATAATTGTGCAGGTGTTCACATCGAGTTTTTGAGGTCACTTAACATAAAATGTTAAATAGATTCATTCAAATACGAACATAGATGCAATATGTCCAGTTAACTTACGTCCTCTAGCTGGAGACAATTTTCGACGGACGATGATTAACAAGCTTGTGTTAAATGCTGTCGCTCCTGACTTTTGCTTTGTTCTGCATGTGTGAACATCTGCCTCTCGACATACAATCCATGTATAGCAATGATGCTTTTAACGGACAAGCTTTAACTGGTATGATTTCTTCACATATAAGGTATTCACGTTATTCGCATTACGGTGGATCAATTTATATTTTCGGATAAAGATTTTTATAGAAAAAATAGTTCACCGGCAACCAAATTATAATAAAAAATGGAATAAAAAAATTGCATTATTAACGCTGACTATCTAACTATTTGTCGTATATAGAAATTTGAACTTATACTCATTGTCGTTGTTATACAATAGTCTAGTCTCATCCTTTCCATATGTAAGGTACTAAGAAGCTGCCATCCTGTGGTAGTCAAATACCGTGCGTGTAATTTCCCATTAGGCATGTACATTCACGTAGCGTGAGAGATTTGACAACACCGGCAGCCGTAAATTCGTCCGTCGGTGGAGCATTCCAGCTTTGTTATTTCATTTCAGCCAACTGGCACGCGCGATGTTGTAATTCTTCTCCCCATGCCTAGCCCGCGACTACACACACGGTATGAACTTGCAGTTAGTCAGATTTTAGTCCAGTCAACGAAAGAGTTGTAGAAAACATGGAGGAGGGGAGAACTTTCCTCTTCAGGAATGTGTTGGGGGTTGTTAGGAGGTAAACATACTAAAAGTCTCCGCCCCTAGCCCCGCCGCGTCAGGGGGTGAGGAGGATGGAAAGGTTATTTTACTTCCACGTCCAGTGGAAGTATAGTAACGACAAAAAATTTTTAAAAAATTTTTATTGTCCAAATAGGCTTAAAATGTCATGAAACGTCGAGATTTTAAGTTTGAGCGAAAAAAAAATTTCTGTCTGTCGGTCTGTCTGTAACTTTTTTTTGTGCGCACGTTTACTCTGGAACCGTTTAAGATATTGACTTGAAATTTGGTACACATATGTACTTTAACGAGGTCTAGAACTAGATTATATTTTCATCTTGTTCCGTCGAAGGGTTTGGGGGTAAATTGGGGTAAATTTGGGGTAAATAGGTAAATCAAGCAGGTAAGAGTCCATGAAATTGATATTTAGTATATACAAGAGAAGGTAAGGTCTCAAAAAAATTTTTGGCATTAGCCACCCCCATTACCACCCCCACCTCCTTATTAAAGGGGATGAAAAAAAATGTGATTTAGTGTATGTACAGAAACCAGAAACCTCAAAATATTTTTTTACTTCATCCACCCCCCACTACCACCCCCCTATCACCACCCCCACCCCACTACCGATGTGGGGTATCGTTTTATGGGTTTTTGGGGCAGAGGATTTCAAATATTATATTATTAAAGTTCCATAAACAATTATTTTCACATACAAAGTTTTTTCGTTGTGAGTGACTTGGATAGAGAATCTGGATGTGGAAGTAGTGATTCCTTGGGCAGCGGTTTTTTTCGATTCATCGCTTATAACTTGGAAACGATGCGTCGTGTGGAGAAAGGTAATCTAAGCAAAATTAAACATAATTAAATTTCCTACAAGAATGTCTATACATCATACATATCACTTTCTTCCTATTTATTATAGTTTAAAAGATATTCGCCAGCCAAAATAGATAATCAACAAATAAATTAATTATTTACCTTGAATATTTCTATCAAAGTGGTTTACCGTGGTCTCCTAATAAATCACAGTTACGAAACAATCTTTATTTTACAACACTCGACGTATTTACTAACGTAATATTTTGTCGAAATTTATATATTTCCTTAAATATACAGTGTGACTCACTTAAAATGAAGACACCCTTATAATTTTTTTATTTTGTTTCCGATTTGAATCAAATTTTACTCAAGTATAGAACAAATTAGGATTTACCTATGACCAGGAAAACATTTGCCTGCTACAAAGGCAAAGCCACCTGCGGTATTAAAATATGGGGGAAAAATAAAAACATTTTGAATGTTAAAAATTCTAAAAAATGCACCGGATCGGCGCCACAAACGTAAGTACACCAAAATTTGATTTGGTTATTGATGGAGGATTTCTCATGCATAAGCTCACCTGGCAAAGGGAATCCTCAGTTTCCGCAATTTGTGGTGAATACATGAAATTCGTCAAGACCCAATAATATGATTTCTTTGAGCATATTTTGGTACCACAGGTGGCTTTGCCTTTGCAGCAGGCGAATGTTTTTCTGGTCATAAGTAGATCCTAATTTGTTCTATACTTGAGTAACATTTGATTCAAATCGGAAACAAAATAAAAAAGTTATAAGGGTGTCTTCATTTTAAGTGAGTCACATTGTATATTTAAGAAAATGTATAGATTTCGACAAAATATTACGTCGAGTGTTATAAAATAAAGACTGTTTTGTGACTGTGATTTATTAGCAGACCACGGTAAACCGCTTTGATAGAAATATTCAAGGTACCTAACACTTTTTTTTAAAATTATCTATTTTGGCTGGCGAATAGCTCGTAAACTATAACACATAGGAAGAAAATGAATACAAACTTTCTTGTAGGAAATTTAATTGTGTTTAATTTTGCATAGATTACCTCTTTCCGTAGCACGCATCGTTTCCGAGTTATAAGCGAAGATTCGAAAAAAGGAACCTTTCCATCCCCTTCCTCCCCTGAAGCGGCAAGGCTAGAGTCGGGGACTTTTAGTATGTTTACCTCCTAACTACCCTCAACACATTCCTGAAGAGGAAAATTATCCCCTCCTCCATGTTCTCTACAATCCCCTTTTGGGCATTCATTGATTGGCCAACTTAGCATTAAAGTATATTACAAATTAACTCTTGACTTTTTTAGATGAGTTTGTAACAAATCATTATATATAACCACCGTACTTTATTCTAGAGATTATTATGGTCAACGCAGTAAAAATCTTTCGATAAGTCGATGAAAATTATAACCACTTCATTACCATGATCAAGATTTCCACAGATAAAGTTTAAAATTCTCAAAACAGATGATTTATTTGTACTTCTACGTAAGGCCAGATCCTGACTGTAAAACGTAAGGAAAAGTAGTTTTCTGCATGGCTGCTGAGCGTGTGTCTGTACGTAACTGTGTACGTGTATGTCTGTCTGTTTGAATTTTTTTTTGTTCACGATAGCATCTTCAAAAATCTATTGATTTCTTTAAACTTTCGGTTCAAAGAGAACTCCAGATCTGTTGATTTTATATTCGTGGTTTTGAAAATATGTACAATTTTGCAGAGCATGGAAATCATGTATGTTTCCTCATACCGATTTTTTTAACCATACTGATTTGATGACAATAATTCATTGAATCCAAGAAAGTTTACTTTCAAATGTTGTAGAGAAAGCGGTAAGAATTGCCATGTAGTGGAGATGCTAAGCATAACAATAGTTCACTTTGTGATACTAACATGAAATTTGGCACAGAGCAACTCCACTAATATGACGATTAGGATTTAAAAACCGCTGCCCAAGGAATCACTACTTCCACATCCAGATTCTCTACCCAAGTCACTCACAACGAAAAAACTTGGTATGTGGAAATCATTGTTTATGGAACTTTAATAATATAATATTTGAAATCCTCTACCACAAAAACCCATAAAACGATACCCCACATCGGTAGTGGGGCGGGGGTGGTGATAGGGGGGTGGTAGTGGGGGTGGATGAAGTAAAAAAATATTTTGAGGTTTCTGGTTCTTGTACATACACTAAATCACAATTTTTTTTCATCCCCTTTAATAAGGGGGTGATAATGAGGGTGGCTAATGCCAAAAAATTTTTTGAGACTCTAGCTCCTCTTGTATATACTAAATACCAATTTTATCGACTCTTGCCTGCTTGATTTACCCATTTACCCCATATTTACCCCCCAACCCTTCGTCGGAACAACATGAAAACATAATCTAGTTCCAGATCTCGTTAAAGTACATACGTTGACCAAATTTCTTAAACGGTTCCAGTGGAAGTACTGTGACGCTCCAGTTCTAGTTTTAGAGCTCCTTATCCAGCTTTGTCCTTTGTATCAGAATTCATAACCTTAAGGGTTTTTTATAATAGCTGATAGCCTTTAGTTTTCCTCACAAAGTGGTTGGAATCTCACTCTACGTGGAACTAGTTGCTTTTAGAGCTGCATGGTCAAGGGCGGATCTGGACCTTGAGCTTGGGGGGGTAACACTGAACCCAAAATTATTTGGTGAGCGGGGGGGGGGGGGGGGGGGGGGAAATCTGAAAAAAAAATTTCACCCTAAAATTTTTTTGAAGAGCGGGGGGGGGCGAAATCCAAAAAAAATATTTTTCGCCCTAAAATTTTTTTGAAGAGCGGGGGGGAGAAATCCGAAAAAAAATTTTTCGTCTCAAAGGGCATAGCCGGGTAAGCATAGTGTAACTGCCCCCAAGCGTCTGGCGCTTATATTTTTGCAGTAGGAAGCAATCTCGAAAAGTAGCAATTTCACAAAATATTAGCCCGAAAAAGGGACCGGTTTGGGGTGAGTAAGGGAGGGTTGGTTTTAGCAAAACTATTTTTTTTCTAAGAAACGGCGCATTCAATCGTTTTGTAAAAAATATATGTTAAAGACCTACTGAGAAAGTACTAAATAAAAAATCACGCTCAAATTCCGAAAATAGATACAGTAAAAAAAACATATATATTATTTTCAATTTTTTTTTAGGGTAACTTATCCCTGGGGTACCAGCCTGAATTTTTTTCTGTAGCATGTCTGGGGACTCACTTATGTTATATTTTTTTCCCAGTCTTGTGCGAAGATTACGCCATACTTAAAAAAATGCCGAAGTGTGCAGTGTCGTATGCATATTTTGTGGACAATTAACCCCTTGCAAGTAAAGAAGGCCAAAATGCAAAGTAGATATGGATACCTGAGTAGTGTATACATACTAGTGATTAGTGATTATGGAGATGGTGAACGTTGTAAGAGAAACCAATATAAAGCTGCAACGCTGACATTTAATTAGGTGATCAATAGAGTTTAACTCTCTTGCGCCGCAAAAATCAGTTTATAGCCGGAATGTTAAATATCATTAAGGGTAAAAACTAAAGTCAGCGGTACTATCGATATTACCGTCGGCGGGGATAAGAGCTTGGTCTTAACAGTCATGTGTTGTTAAAAATTTGCAGCACTAAATCGTAGCATTACTAACCTGTGATGGATATGGATGTTAATCTTCCTCACTGTTATCTGCAATCACTGCACTCATGCTATCCTTCTGAAACAATAGAGAAAGAACTTCTGCCGGTTTAGGTATGCTTGATAGATATCGTCCTTGCGAAAGATAATGCACGACAGCAACTACATGGGAACAACATCCAACAGTTCGATTCCCATTGGCACATTCAAAAAAATTGCAAAACTGCCTTTTGTAGATATTTCCAGCAAAGATGTACTGGACTTTCCAGAAATGACGGATTTAAAACTGTTTTTTACCGGATCGTATGAATATAAACAAACGATTTCTTACCTCGAAGTCATAAATGAAGACGGAACATTTAATCTTCAGTACGTTAAACACCAGTCCAATGTACTCAAAATACAAGTTTGTTCACGTCACACCAAAACGAAGGTTTACCGATATTTCATTGACTATATTCCCCACAGTGTCGGAAGTTCCGGCGTTAGAAGACATTTCTGAGAATGTGCCAATGGGTATCGAACTATTGAATGTTGTTCCCATGTAGCTGCTGTCGTGTACTACCTTTCGTACGAACGATATCTAGCAAGCATACCTAAACCGGCAGAAGTTCTCTCCCTATTGTTCCAGAAGGGTAGCATAAGTGCAGTGATTGCAGATGACAGTGAGGAAGATTAACATCTATATCCTTCTCAGGTTAGTAATGCTATGATTTAGTGCTGCAAATTGTTAACAATACGTGACTGTTAAAACCAAGATCTTATCCCCGCCGACGGTAATATGTGAATAATGACAGGCTTTGACAAGGTACTCGATAGTACCGCTGACTTTAGTTTTTACCCTTAATGATATTTAACATTACGGCTATAAACTGATTTTTGCGGCGCAAGAGAGTTCAACTGTATTGATCGCCTAATTAACTGTCAGCGTTGCAGCTTTATATTGGTTTCTTTTACAACGTTCACCATCTCCATAATCACTAATCACTAATATGTATACACTACTCAGGTATGCATATTTACTTTGCAGTTTGGCCTTTTTAACTTGCGAGGGGTTAATTGTCCACAAAATATGCATGCGGCACTGCACAATTCGGCATTTTTTTTAAGTATGGCGTAATCTTCGGACAAGATTGGGAAAAAAATATAACATAAGTGAGTCCCTAGACATGCTACAGAAAAAAATTCAGGCTGGTACCCCAGGGATAAGTTACCCTAAAAAAAATTTGAAAATAATATATATGTTTTTTTACTGTATCTGTTTTTGGAATTTGAGCATGATTTTTTATTTAGTACTTTCTCAGTAAGTCTTTAACATATATTTTTTACAAAACGATTGGACGCGCCGTTTCTTAGAAAAAAAATAGTTTTGCTAAAATCAGCCCTCCCTTACTCACCCCAAACCGGTCCCTTTTTCGGGCTAATATTTTGTGAAATTGCTACTTTCCAAGATTGCTTCCTACTGCACAAATATAAGCGCCAGACGCCTGGGGGCAGTTACACCATGCTTACCCGGCTATGCCCTTTTTTTTGAACAGCAGAGAAAAAATTTTTTCATCCTAAAAAATTTAAAATGAAAATTTCTTCTTGGGGGGGTAATTACCCTATTAAAATTTTTTTTCTTCCCAAAATTAACAAAAATTGATAATTTACATAATCTTGGGGGGGGGGGGGGTAATTACCCCGTTACCCCCCTCATAAATCCGCGCCTGTGCATGGTTATCGCAAAAAATTGCAATTTTCTGGTTGGCAGTTCCTTGCCTTATTATTTTCTTTGTACACCGCTGTATTGACGTGAGAGTTAGATATAAGTTTGTAGTTGACTTCTATGAATAAGAGAAGAAAGGTAGATAATTCTAAATATAAACCGGAATAGTTGCTGGGTTTTGGCATTTTCTTAATGTTCATTTCCGGTTCCAAGTAAATATGAAATAACGCTTTTGCTTTCTAAATGTTCGAGGGTTTTAGTCCACTCAAATTAGGAAAAAAAACGCCGTTTTAAAGAAAGATTTTGAACGGCAGTTTCTTTGCATAGATAGTAAGTACTCAACTTGAGGAGAACAATTAGGACACACTAGAGCCCTTTCCAACGCGATAGGGACTCACTCATTTCTGGAGGCCAGGAGTGATGATATGGTGCCTTCCTTCTCCTTCTCAGAACCCTTTGAGGTTGTCATCCCCAAAAGGGAAGACTGGAACCCACTCGAGGACATACTTAAGCCCGCCGATATCGTCTGGTTTACAGACGGATCGAGGTTTGAGGAAAGTGCTGGAGCGGGGATATATGGTGAAAGGCCCAGGGCTGAAGCTTCTTATGCTTTGGGCAAATTCGCCACGGTATTCCAGACCGAAATTTTTGCTATTTTGGTCTGCGCACAGGAGAATATCCGAAGGAAATATTCCAACAGGCACATATATATATGTAGCGACAGTCAAGCGGCCCTCAAGGCCCTTGCATCAGTCCGGACCAAGTCAATCCTGGTTCAAAACTGTAGACAGGCTCTCTGTGAACTTGGCTCATCCAACTGGGTCAAGCTTCTCTGGGTGCCAGGACACAGCAACATCCAGGGTAACGAGCGGGCAGACGCTCTGGCCAGAGGGGGCTCTCAGAGGCCCCTACTGGGTCCGGAGCCGGCTCTTGGTTACCCTAGATCAAATGCCAAGAAGTCAGTAGAAGACTGGACACGGTCTCAGTTCTTTGACTTCTGGGCCTCCTACCCAGGACTTCGGCAAGCGAGGCTCCTGATCTCGGGGCCCTTGCCGAAGCGAGCGGAACAAATCCTGCGACTAAACAGGAAACAGGTCAGAACCGTGGTAGGTCTTTTGACTGGACACGGCTCTTTCAGAAAACACCTGCACACTATGGGGGTGGTTGACAACCCCGACTGCAGGTTCTGCGGAGACGAGGAGGAGACTTCCATCCACGTCCTTACTTCCTGCCCTAGTCTTATGTACTTGAGGCACAAACACTTCGGCATTGGCTTTCCGGTGCCGGAGGAAATAAGGAATGCCCCTATAGGAAGGGTTTTGGCCTTTGGGTTAGAATCCGGCCTGAATGGGGGAATTCAATAAATTCGTAGCGGTAGCACAATGGGCCACAAGGCCTGAGTGCGGCGACTCTCAGTCGCCCCGCTAAAAGAAGAAGAAAAAGTACTCAACTTTTAGAACAATTTTTTGCTTATGCGCAGAAAAAAAAATACATGATTTTTGAGATATATATATACATATATACACGTTTTTTCGTATTTTGTTTCATTTAGACTTTCATATCTCGAAAAGTGCACGTTTTTGGCTAAACGAACATAAGTAAACGTGTTCAGAATACGATTTCTTACAAAAAAGGTTCTATACATTTTCCCGAGTATCCCACTGGTTTTTTCCGGAAAAGCGACTTAAAAAATATATCTATGTGTTTTATCGTGTTTTTTTTTATTTTGAATGCAAATATCTCGAAAAGGACGCGATTTTAGCTAAATAAACATAAGTAAACTTATTTAGAATGAGATTTTCTACAAAAAAGCTCCTATACATTTTTCGATTATCTCATTGGTTTTTCCGGAAAAACTTCTTGAAGAATATATATACTTGCTTTTTCGTTTTTTTTTTTCCATTTGGACGTATATATCTCAAAAAGTACGCATTTTTAAGGCTAATGAACATTACTAAACTGTTCAGAATGTAATTTCCTACAAAAAAGGTTCTATATATTTGAGAGATATATATACGTCAAAATGAAAAAAAACAAACACGAAAAAGCAAATATATATATTCTTCAAGAAGTTTTTCCTGAAAAACCAATGGGATAATCGGAAAAATGTATAGGAGCTTTTTTGCAGGAAATCTCATTCTGAACAAGTTTACTTATGTTCATTTGGCCCTAAAATCGCGCACTTTTCTAGATATTTGCATTCAAAATAAAAAATACACGAAAAAAACATATATATATTTTTCAAGTCGCTTTTCCGGAAAATCCAGTGGGATAATCGGAAAAATGTATAGAACTTTTTTTATAGAAAGTCGTATTCTGAACATGTTTACCTATGTTCATTTAGCCTTGAAAACGCGTACTTTTCGAGATATATACGTCCAAATGAAAAAAAACACGAAAAAACGTGTATATATATATATATATATATATATATATATATATATATATATATATGTATATATCTCAAAATTCATTTCTTTTTTTTTTCTGCGCATAAGCAAAACCTTGTTCTAAAAGTTGAATACTTACCCTATGCAGAGAAACTGCTGTTCAGAATTTTTCTCCGCTATTATCCTAATTTGAGTGTACTATTCCGGGTCTAAAACCGGTTCGAGAAACATTTGTAATATGGTTTACGATATCAAAATCTACGAAGGTACCTACTGGGTACGGTTTTTTTCGGTTCCCTGATTTAAAAAATCTGGAACAGTGCCAGATCCAAGACCTAAAATAACTAAGCGAAAGTTGTTCAGTACACTAATTCATTATTTTAACTGAGAAGTAACAGAACCAACTGTTATTCCTACTTAAGTAGGAATAAGTCTTTCGGCTAATGTCTATTAAAATCGAAACTTTAGCGTTTTGTGGCAATACACAGTTATTGCACTTAACGCGGCCAGGCTTGTAATTCGTAATTCAGCGCTCGGCGGGGCATTAGTCCGGAGAATAGCTGTTGGTTGCAGTCTGGTTTTTATTCCTTATATATTTAAGGAAACGTATAGAGGAGTTCGACAAAAATATTTCACTAGTAAATATTCTGCCCTCTAAAAGCATACCTACTAGGACCAACTGAGTTGATATTTTTTAAATTAATATAGAACCTAGTAATGGGGAACTTGCCCATTTTTTTATTTCATTAAAGTGTGTGTGTTCATGTATAAAAACACGCCACACCGAATATCAGCTCTTAAATCGCAGTAATTACTTTGCAATAAATAATTAAAGTTGAGATCCCCACGAAAAGCACTGTGACGTCACATCGAGAAAACGTCTCGTGTGGGGTCCCTCAGACTGGGCGGCGGTTGGCTTTGAGACTAATTTGCGTTTTAGTTTTGTCACCTCCTAACCTAACTTTCCTGTTTACGTTTGGTCGTGTGAAAGTGTTGTGTTGTGAATTGAAGATTTTGTTTTGTTTATGATTCTGTTTTGTGTTGAGAAATGGAAAATACTTATTATAAACACTGTATAGTGTCACTGCGTAGTAATAATACAACTATTAAATCAGCAAATAAAATGTTTATTCGCGTGCCTAAAGATAAAAATCGCCGATCAAAATGGCTAATAGCATGCAGAGGAAATATAGGGGATATTTCTAAAAAGAACAACACCATTTATGTATGTGAAGATCATTTTAATGTAAACACCTATATTTAGGGTGGCCCATCTCTATAGGGGGTGAATTTTTTTTGCGTATTTTTTAAGTCTCACCCCACGAAAATATACTATTATACTAGGAATAATTTATGTCAAAGTTTCAGATAATTCGGTGAACGGTAACTCGTGCCGCATTCAGGTAGAAAGGGCATAGCAGGATAGGCAAGTGTTAGGTGCCCCCGCACCAATCGGGTCGAAATTTTTAACAAAAGTTGACAGTAGTGTTAGATGAAATTTTCCAAAATATTATTTTTGGAAAACCATTTTTACGGGAGTTATGGAGGTAAAAAGAAAAATGGAAAATTTTTTTTTTCTCGAGAACGGATAAACCGATTTTCATGAAAAAAATATATGTTATGGCTTTTGATGGTGCAAATGTGGGAAAAAATTATTGAGTCCATTTGTCGAAAAAAAGTGGTGAAAAATTTTTTTCAAAATAAAAAATTATTTTTTCTTAGGGGATGTTCTAGAGGCACACCCACCATTTTCCAAATAAAAGCTTATATGTCCCTTTAAAACATATCCAATTTTCAAAGCGATCGGAAGGGTACAACATACTCAAAATTGATAATCATTGGCAGACTGCGGGCGGCGCGTATTCTATGTAATGAAGCATGACTTTTTTGTAAATATTTCGTGCAAAGACGAGATTACCTTCTCCCCCTCGTTTTCGAGGGTGCTGAACACGATGCAAGTGGTGGGAGAAGTTTTTGACCGCCGCAACCCCCTGCAACTTTTTTGTAAAATTTTTTCAAAATAAAATTTTTTTTATGGGATGTTCTCGAAGAATGAAGACTAAGAAAAGTCTCATCAATATAGAGTAACCTGATTCGTGAGAGGCAGGAGGACTCGCGCAAAAAGTCAACCCGAATTGTGAGAGGCAAGGGGACTCATAATAACCAAGCACCTCGACTAATGAGAGGCAAGGAACTTACAATAAACAAGCGCCCCGACTAGTTAGAGGCAAGGAGACTCACGACAAATAAACACCCCGACTAGTGAGACTCCAGGGGACTCACAATAAACAGGCACCTTCACTAGTGAAAGGCACTGTAACCTCCTCGTAGTGGACTTTGAAAACTAGTTCTTTCGTAGGCTGACTGCGGAGGTGATCCTTGCAAAATCTTCAGATTTTCAAACTAGATTTTGTTGGACCCCACAGTTGACGTCAGAGAATTTTTGCACCACACTTCTTGAAGTTTGATACTGATTTAAATGGTAGGGTTGTAATAGCCGCCAGTGACCGTTGTAGTAAGATGTAGTAATGAACCGCTAGTCTATGTAATAAAGGCAGAAATAGTATAAATATTTCTTGCAAAGACGAAATTACCTTCCTCCGTCCGTTTTCGAGGGTGTTGAACACGATGCAAATGGTGGGAGAAGTTTTTGACCGCCGAAAACCTCCTAAAACGGCCACCCCTCTTATGGCTCTCTTTATGTTTTCTATATGAGTCTGGAGAGTTATTTATCAACGGGCTATACTTGAAATAACATGGAAGATGGTTATAGACTAATTTGAGTCCAGACAGCAGGTCTTGGGGGTTAATTAAACCCTGCCGAGGAGTGGAAAATCATTTTTATCAAATAATTCGGGTTCAAACGCGTTTCCCCCGTTTTTGGGCTGATCATTGGGAAAAATATTAATTTTTAGCTCCAACCCCTCTTCGTCTCTCAAACGGTGAGTGAGAGGTGATTTCTGCCCGTTTGAGGGGGTTGGAGCTAAAAATAAATATTTTTCCCGTGATCAGCGACCCCAAAAAATGGGTATACGTATTTGAACCAAACCATTTGAAAAAAAAACCTACACCTCTCGGGAGGGTTTAATCAACCCCCTAGGCCTGCTGTCTGGACTCTACTTGCTCTATAACCCCCTTCAATATTATTTCAAGTATAACCCGTTGATAAATCACTCCCCAAACCCGTTTATATATGAAAACATAAAGGGATCCATAAGAGGGATGGCCGTTTCAGGGGGTTGCGGCGGTCAAAAACTTCTCCCATCACCTGCATCGTGTTCAGCACCCTCGAAAGCGAAGAGGGGGGAGGTAATCTCGTCTTTGCACGAAATATTTACAAAAAAGTCGTCTTATAATGCTTCATTACATAGATTACGCGCCGCCCGCAGTCTGCCAATGATTATCAATTTTGAGTATGTTGTACCCTTCCGATCGCTTTGAAAATTGGATATGTTTTAAAGGGACATATAAGCATTTATTTGGAAGTGGAATGGTGGGTATGCCTCTGGAACATCCCCTAAAAAAAAAAATTTTTTTTTATTTTGAAAAAATTTTTTCACCACTTTTTTTCGACAAATGGGTTCAATAATTTTTTCCCACATTTGCACCATCAAAAGCCATAACATATATTTTTTTCACGAAAATCGGTTTATCCATTCTCGAGAAAAAAATTTTTTTTCATTTTTCTTTTTACCCCCATAACTGCCGTAAAAATGGTTTTCCAAAAATAATATTTTGGGAAATTTCATCCAACATTACTATCAACTTGTGCTAAAAATTTCGACCCGATTGGTGCGGGGGCACCTAACAGGTGCTTATCCTGCTATGCCCTTTGTAGATAAGATTTTATTACGGTAACCCGTGCCGCATACAGGTAGAAATTTGTAGATAAGATTTTATTACGGTAATACATTTAAATTTTACTTAAAATACAAATATCTACCTCTTTTCTCATAATGTTTTATTGGTGTAATTATTTCCTAGAAATTATTTGTAGGTAGGTTTTTATGTCAGTTTGCAATTGTGTTTTACAGTGGTGACATTATAAGTTCTAGCATACGTTCCTTTTTGAAAAAACATTTAACGATGGCTGATGTTAGATCCTTACGATAGGATGCTTTCATTTACTTAGTTGGACACTATTCGTCACAAATCATTGGCAATAAATTGCCGTCTAATAGACAAGTATTACAAGTGCTCTTTTATAACATTCGTGAAGTGAAGCTAAGTTTACATGAAAGTGCTAAATTAACAATAAAAGAGGTGTCAGTTTTTTGGGATAAAGCTCGCATTCCGACACGTCAGAATTTTCATTGTGTTAAACAACTAGATAAACTTTATGCAGAGTGGAGGAACTTACAAAAATCGGCTAAAAGGGCCAGTGCGGGAGCTAAAGAAAAAAATTTCGTTGAAAAATTGGACATCTTTTTGACATTTCTCATGCAAATGCATTGGAGTTGATGAAAATAGATGAAGATAAGCAGTTTTTAATTAACCAAAGAAAAAAGGGACGTCCTTTATACATGGTATTGATTACCAACTTGCTTCTCAAGAAAAATCAGCTGAGGAGAAATTACAGAAATTATCCGAACGAATGCAACGAAGTCAACAAGAAAAAGCTAGATTAGAGGAAACAGTCACCTGTCCATCATCAAGTAGTAATTCAGCCGACTCCAACGAAAATGAAGATGAAATAATCGAAGCCCAAGAAGAGTTGTTACAAGACCAGCCTGGCCCGTCACAGCCAAAAAAGAGGAGATTGTATGGAACACGTAATATCATCACACCAAAAATAGCCGCTGCATTTGATGCTTGCAAAATAAGCGACAGGTATGGAGTCCATATTTTGACGGCAGTAGCAGAAGCACTAGGACATGACACCACATCTTTGTCTATCAGCAGAACCACACTTCAGCGCTCTAGACAACGCATCCGCGAAGAAAGAGCTGAAATATTAAAAACTGCCTTCGGTAATTCTGAATTGCCGGCCCCAGTCATCCATTGGGATGGAAAACTTTTACCTTATCTCACTGGAATGGGAAATATCGATAGACTTGCTATCTTAGTTACTAGTGGAGATATTGAACAACTACTTGGAGTACCAGCTTTGCCCAATTCAACTGGAAGAGAACAGACTGAAGCAGTTTATGATGTGCTTTGTGAATGGGATTTGGACGAAAAGGTAATAGCTTTGTGTTGTGATACAACAGCATCAAATATGGGTTATATAAATGGGGCAGCCACACTATTGCAACAAAAATTAGAAAGAGATATTCTATATTTTCCTTGTAGACATCATATTTTTGAAGTGGTTTTGAGAAGTGTGTTTGACACAAAAATGCCTTCCTCATCTGGTTCAAATGTGCCACTATTTAAACGTTTTAGGGAATTTTGGCCTAAAATAGATCAAAATAAACTAAAAACTGGATTTCAGGTATCAAAAATTAAACACATTTTACAACCAGTTAAAGCCGAAATTGTAAAGTTTCTAAATGCAGCTTTAACTTTGCAACAGCCTCGTGATGATTATAAAGAATTTTTAATGCTTTCTAAACTTTTTGTTGAAGAAGAGCCCACTCACACGACATTCTATCAACCAGGGGCATTTCATCATGCACGTTGGATGGCCAAAGCCATTTACTGTCTAAAAATATTTTTTTTCCAAGATCAGTTCCAACTAACTAAAAAAGAAAAATAGGTATTGAAGATATATGTCTCTTTATTGTAAAGGTTTATGTAAAGGCCTGGTTTACAGCGTCATTTGCTAGTAAAGCACCGCTTCATGACTTAGACTTTTGTAAAGAACTCATTAATTATCAAAATATTGACAAAGAAATATCTCAAGCCGCAAGTAGGAAAATAGTGAACCATTTGTGGTACCTTAATTCAGTAAATGTTGACTTATCTTTCTTTGATGACGATATTTCAGTTACCACTAAAAGAGAAATGGTTAAAGCTTTGAATAGGAAAGCACCAAATCAAGAGGGTATTAAACGACTTATATAATATAATAATAATAAAGTTTATTTACAAAAAAGAAATACATGATACACCTATAGAACTATGATAACTTGTAAAATAAACTAGATACAGCCACAAGATGATGTAAGATCATCTGACCGTGACTAATATAGGTAAATGGTATAAAATACTTTAGAAACTAATATTCAGCATTATCAACATGTAAAAAAAAATAAAAGAGATAAAAATTAAAAACTATAGAAAGAGAAATATAAAGAAATATAAATATATATATATATATATATATATATAAGTTAATAGCAGTATATGAAAGACCTTCCAATTCATATTAGGACCAAACATTATTTATTACTGCAAGCAATCCCTTATATTAGGTTTTGATTTTTCAAGTCAATTTGTGCAATTATTTTTTGTCTGTCTAACATTACATATTTTTTTAATTCTATTTTAAACTTGTTTTTTGTCAGAGATTTTATATGTTTAGGGAGCCCATTGAAACATTTTGAGCCCAGAAATCTCCAACTACGTTGCCCTGTAGTGGTATTCATTTTTGGCACATGTATACATCCTTTAGTAGTTTGCCTAGTTCCATAAAAGGAAGTTGCCTGTGTGGAGTTTCCTACATATGATTCCAAAACACATTTTATAAAAAATAATTGTCTCAAATCTGGAAAATTACTCTCGTCGAAGAGACGGTTAGATGAATACAATCGACTTTTACCTAACAGTATTCTTAAAAACTTTTTCTGCATAATTTCTAAATTAGACATGTGACGGTTTAGAGCTCCACCCCATGCGATTATTCCATAGCTCAAGTGAGATTCAACAAGGGCTGTGTACACTGATCTAAGTTGAAAAATTGGTAGATATTTTTTAAGTTGCTTAAATCTAAATAATATGCATCTAAGTTTATGTACGACGGATTTGACATGCTCGTCCCACCTTAGGTGGGGATCTAAAGTTACACCTAAGTATTTCATACTATTTGCTTTCTGGATATGTTGTGTGTGTCCAATTTTTAGAGTACTAAAATCAGGTAATCCATTTACGTATAACGAAAACGGTAGGTACTTAGTTTTTTTAATATTTATAGTTAACAGCTTTATATCGAACCAGTTCTTAAATAGTATAAGATCCTTTTCAACTTTATTTTTTAGTGAGTCCCAAGAGTTGTCCTTGTAAAAAACTGCTGTATCGTCGGCATAAGAATAAATTTGACCACTTGTAGGAATATCAAAAATAGAATTAATATATAATATAAAAAGGACTGGACCTAAAACCGTTCCTTGAGGCACCCCAAATTCTATTTTTCTTGATTGACTGTAGGTATTATTAACATGTGCTCTTTGCTGTCTATTTTCTAGATAGCTTTCTACTAATTTTAAGGCATTATTTCGGAAACCATAATTTTCTAAGGTGATGAGAAGTTTTTCGTGGCTAACAGTGTCAAAAGCTTTTTGAAGATCGAAAAAAACTGTTAGACATTTTTCTTTTTTATCAAGTGTATTATATATTTCAGTAGTTAAATCTTTGATCGCATCATTAGTTGATTTTCCTTCCATAAAACCGAACTGAGACTCAGAAATTATATTGTATTTTTTTGTAAAACTGCATATTCTGATTTTTAAAACTTTTTCAAAGACTTTTGCTAGAGACGAAATGATGGAAATCGGACGGTAATTGGAAATATCAAGTGGATCTCCATTCTTAAATAAGGGTTTTATAATGGCACACTTAAAGGCCGAGGGACATTTGCCTTGTTCCATCATGCTGTTTATTAAGTTGCTTAATGGTAAGGAAATAAAGTCTGATATATTTTTTAACGTAATTGCATTTATTCCATCCAAGCCAGCGGATTTTTTGCGTTTAAGGTCGTTGATAACATGTTTTACCTCTGTGACAGAAGTGGGGGACAAAAAAATAGAATTATTAATTCTATGCTCAAAATTAGGTGCCTGGGTATGTTTACTCTGTATTTTATTAGCTAAATTTTTACCAATATCAGTGAAAAAGTTTACAAACTCATTTGAAATTTTTAAGTTTTCGTGAGTCGTTTCACCTATTTCGTTCCTTATAGAATGTATTTCAGTTGTGGATAACTTCGAGTTGTTTGTTATCTGATTAACGGTATTCCATAGGTCTTTGGAATTATTTTTTGTTTTTTTTATACAACCTTTATAGAAGTCTTCCTTGCGCTTTTTTATTAGTTTGCTTCGAACGTTTTTATATTTTTTATATTGTTCTTTTAATATGGCATTATCAGGATTTTTCTTCAATTTAACAAACAAGGAGTCTCGTGTATTTATAGAGTGCACTAAGCCATTAGTGATCCATTTTTTCAGTTTTACATTTTTATGATTAATGTGTTTTGTATAGGTGCAACTATTTATATGATGTATCAAAGTGTTAACAAATTCATTTGTTTCAGATTCAATGTTGGCTCCTACAATAAAATCCCAGGACAGAGAACTTAAAGCAGCACTAAGTTTTTTAAAATTTATGTATTTATATGACTTTTATTTAGTACTGCTAGATGTTAAATTGTTACTTAATACTAATTAGGACACTAAGATGTGATGGTCCGTTATATCACTTTGAATAATTATTGGAAGCACATACTCATCCACATCATGGTTGCTCTTAATAAATATATGATCCAAACAACACTTTGATTCATTTTGTATTATAGTGATTAGTAACATATTACTGACGTTGATAACAAGGAAATTCAGGACTTCATATGCGAGAACACTAAACAGTTTTTCAAAAATTAGGTTTGTCTATGGAATTTTTGGAAAATGATGCAACAACATGGAGGGAAAATGAAAGTTATACCCGATGTTTCAATATTGTAAACAAAATTAAAGTTGTAAATGATGCCGCTGAGAGAGGAATCAAACTGATTACTGACTATAATGACATTTTAACAAAAAATGAAGACCAAAAACAGTTTTTACTCCAAGTTGTAAATGATTATAAATCACTGTTTCCAAATGTAAAAAAAGAAACCCTGTCGCATGCTTTGGCCTAGTGCAAAAAATATTGTTTTTATTACTATATGTCTTGTAGATTTAGGATAATATTTGGTACTATGTATGAAAAAAACGTTTCATAATAAAATACACAAAAATAAAACGAGAGTTTTATTTCAAAAACTTCTAGTCTAGTTTTCTTAGACTACGAATTTACAGTAGTATGACACATGTCATAGTCACAACAGATAATGTCTTTGATATTTGTATGACTTGATTAGTCATTCTAAAGATAAATGTTGCTGATTAAAAAAAAAACAATGCATCAACCAAAGAATGTAAATAATTCCATTTACTTTTATTATTGCATAATAATGCATTCTGCGGCACCCCTTGCCTTCAATTTGCCTCAATAATATTTTGAGGGGACTGTTTTTTCTTCAAATGGAACCATTTGCAGGGGTGAGAAATAAAAAATTTCGATTTCGAAAAAGATGGGCCACCCTAACCTATATTAAGTATAGCCAAAATACCAAGAATTGAATTTTTAGATAAGATATATTACAGGTTATAGCTTATTTTATTTTACCATTAAATAGAGTGTCATAAACTTTAATTTCTTTAAATAGTTCAGAATCTGAAGTTGCGATATTAGAATGTTTAATAGAAGCACAATCTAAACTTCTAGTTAGTTTATATGTATGATAAACTGCTTAACCATGCATTGAAAAACCGGCCCTATAACTTTGAGATTAACTATATTTGAAGACCAAGTGGATAAAGGTATTATATCGCATTTTAAAAAAAAATTACTTTATGCAATTTTTGAACACCCCTGATATAGATTTAACACCTAATAAACGGTGAATTCTAAATTTTTTTGATGAGCAGGGGGGAGAAATCGAACGAAATAATTTTTTTCTTTAATGAGCGGGGGGCGAAATCCAAAAAAAGTTTCCGCAAAAAATTTTTTCAAATTTTTCATCCCAAAATAGCCCCTCATTAGACGCGACCCTAGGGCCCAGTCGGCATTTGCCGACTAGCCGACCTAGCCAGACCGCCACTGGTTGACTTCTATGAATAAGAGAATGACAGTAGATAATTCTAAATGTAAACCGGAAGAGTTCTCGGGTTTTGGCATTTTCTTAACGTTCAGTTCCGGTACCAAGTAAATATGAAATAACACTTTTGCTTTCTAAATTATTGAGGGTTTCGGGTCTGAAACCGGTTTCAGAAACATTTGTAATATGGTTTACGATGTCAAAATCTACGAGGGTACCTACTGGTTACGGTTTTTTCGGTTCTCTGATTTAAAAAATCTGGAATAGTTCCAGATCCAAGACCGAAAATAACTAAGTGAAAGTTGTTTAGTACATTAATGCATTATTTTAACAGAGATGTAACAGGACCAACTGAGTTGGTATTTTTGAAGTTAATATAGAACCTAGTAATGCGGAACTTGCCCATTTTTTTAATTTCATTAAAGTGTGTGTCTATGTATAAAAACACGCCACACCGAATATCAGCTCTTAAATCGCAGTAATTACTTTGCAATAAATAATTAAAGTTGAGATCCCCAAGAAAAGCACTGTGACGTCACATCGAGAAAACTAGTCTCGCGTGGGGTCTGGGCGACGGTTGGCTTTGAGACTAATTTGCGTTTTAGTTTTGTCACCTCCTAACCTAACTTTCCTGTTTACGTTTGGTCGTGTGAAAGTGTTGTGTTGTGAATTGAAGATTTTGTTTTGTTTATGATTCTGTTTTGTGTTGAGAAATGGAAAATACTTATTATAAACACTGCGTAGTAATAATACAACTATTAAATCAGCAAATAAAATGTTTATTCGCGTGCCTAAAGATACAAATCGCCGCGCCGATCAAAATGGCTAATAGCATGCAGAGGAAATATAGGGGATAGTTCTAAAAAGAACAACGCCATTTATGTATGTGAAGATCATTTTAATGTAAATACCTATATTAAGTATAGCCAAAATACCAAGAATTGAATTTTTAGATAAGATATATTACAGGTTATAGCTTATTTTATTTTACCATTAAATAGAGTGTCATAAACTTTAATTTCTTTAAATAGTTTAGAATCTGAAGTTGCGATATTAGAATGTTTAATAGAAGCACAATCTAAACTTCTAGTTAGTTTATCTGTATGATAAACTGCTTAACCTTGCATTGAAAAACCGGCCCTATAACTTTGAGATGCCCTATAACTTTGAGATGCCCTATAACTTTGAGATGAACTATATTTGGTTATGCGGAAAAGCCAGTGGGATAATCGGTTATGGGCTTTTACACGGAGTAGTATTTAAATTTTAGGTTAGGTTGCGCTCACTGCTAATTGTTTCTGATAAATGCGAAAGCGCATGCGGAATTGTCGAATCCAAAGCAGAATCGGTGTCGCTTGACGCCGTCGTTCGACTTTCTCGATCTAACGTCACGTTTCAAGACTGGTAAAATCAGGCAGATTTTAATCGCTTATTTTTCTGGAAGATATTTTTATTTTTTATTTTTTTGTTGTCTATGGGGTTTTTAATGATGTTAGTTTACGATTTTGAGTATTTTATTTCAATTTTATTTTTTGGGCAAGTTTCCTATTTTGATGTAGTTAGCAACTAAGTAAATGATTATTGAATAGGTTATTAGTAAGTTGCAACGAAATGCAACTGTGGAGTTCTCGACTTTTTGTACACGATGACAAAAGTGGTACAGAAGTGATAATGAAAGATTTTGGATATCCCGTCCATATGGGACCGATCATAAGCTTGGCAGTCTGCCGGTGGAAGCCCATTGCTCTTACATCAGGTAATTTATCTTTATTGCAGTTCAACTTACTTTTTCAGAGGTAACTGCAGATATTATCAACAATATGAGGACTGATTTCAAACACCAAGTGCCTACTAGCTTTAGTTAAAATACCGTATAAATACAACCAAATTTTCAACTAAAAAATTCTACTAATACTACTAACGAAAATTTTAGCTAACGATCGAACAATCAAAATATGGAACTATGAAACAGATGAAGTGGACCTTATCCAACAATTCGAGGATGACGTGTATTGCATAGACCTTCACCCTACAGGCCTATACTGCGTAGTCGGTTTTTCCGATAAGCTTCGCTACATGACTATTATGATCGACGACATAATTACAACAAAAGAATTTCACATCCGTACTTGCAGGTAAGCATTTTCATTTAACGGAAATTCTCCCTGTTCCGAAGACGTTAAAGTGTTTGAAAATGACTATTTACGCTTGCAGGATGGTGAGTTTCAGTAACTTGGGTCATCTGTTTGCAGCCGCCCATGTAAACGTCATTCAAATTTATTCCAGTATCACTTTCGAACAGATGTATATTCTCAAGGGCCACAATGGAAAAGTAAGACAGTGTAATGTTATTAGTAGACAATTTAAAAGAGAAAAGGTCAAAAGAGCTTAACACAAAAGCTTCTATCTTTTAAGGCGGGTATTCAGAGGCTGTAACTGCAACGGTTGATGTATCAAATTTTAGTGTGTACGTAAACATTTTCTCCTGTCGCAAATATCTGAATCCTACGAAAGCGTAGAAGGGCCACTTTAAATTTTATTTTTACTAATCTCTAAATTTCGACATTAATCTCGAAATTTCGACTTTAATCTCGAAATTTCGATATTAATCTTGATATTTCAACTTTAATCTCGAAATTTCGACTTTTATCCCGAAATTTCGACTTTTTTCTCGAAATTTCAACTATAATCTTAAAATTTTGAAATATCCCCATTAGTTGCAATCATTTATACGCTTTGTTTTCAGTGTGGAACGGAAAAGTGGGTAAATTTTTCAAAAAAACCGAAAAAATTCCGCTTTCTTTCTTTATTGTCATTTTTTTACGGTCTTAAAGTACATGAAAGAATCTACAGTATATAAAAAAAGAATGTTACTCCACGGTGCTTTCCACAAAAATTATCAGTAAATCAAAATATTTACAAAAACGCAATTTTTGCCGTTTTTTGTAATATTGCAAATCTTTGGTATACGTATTTATGAACCTTAAAAGAATATTTCCTAAATTGTCCGGTGATTTTAGATTCAAAAATAACGATTTCTCGGAAAGTTTTGGGACAAGCCAAAAATTAGCCTACCCCCTACAGAATTTCCTCAGGAATCCGAAAAAATAGTGTTGACCACTCAAAATGGCGGCTTTAATTGTTATTCAACTTTTTGTTAACAAAATGAATTTTGCAACTTGTTTGCTTATATCTTCGCTTCTAAAGGTCGTAGAAGAACGTTCGACTCGTCAATTTCTTCGTTACGGGTTCCCCTATAAGGAGGGTATATGCAAAGAACGAATTTTTGATTGTTAATAACATTTTATGACAAGAAACCTAAAAAAATTGAATTTCTCGATCCTCGAACTTTGAAGTACTGTAGTAACAAATATAAAATCTGCATGTTAACGATATTATGAGAAGTAGTACATATTTTTACCCTTAATGAAATGCACTTTGTCCCGTTGCAAAATATTAATTATTTTTTTTGCAATTAATTTATAAAAAAAAATTCAAACCGTTATACTAAAAGATCGTATTAATATTTTACAGTTCTGTTTCGGTAGAAACATTGTATTTGACGTACATTTATATAATCAAAAAGAATATTTCAAAAAAATTTTAATTTGCAACTTTTTTACGCAAAAAATCAATTTTGCAACTTAAACAAATGTAAATATCTCAGTGGATTTTGAATAAAATTTATTGCACTAACGGCATTTTAATTGTCATAAAAAAACACGAATTTAAGAAAAAAAAAATTTGCTCCGATGCTTTGGAGCCGAGATATGAAGATTTCACGTTTTTTGTGATTACGGCAAAATTTGAAAATATTCTTCCTTGAAAATTTAACTGAATATACCTCAGAGTGTGTGTTATCACTTATAAAAAGTGCCATGTCTATATATCTAGATGGGCCATGGAAAAAAAAATCGAGAAAATTGCATCCTTGACGCTCGCGTTCACGCTAGACGCCAGATTCTCCCCCCCCTCACTGCTAATGGCGTACTTGGACAGTTTTACCCCGGCGGCAGCTTTATTTCTCTTTTTCTCGGCTTCAAGAGTGGCTAGATGGACGTTTTTTTTTAATTCAACTTATTTTTTTCTCAGCTTTCCGATTATTCGATTATTTTTCAATTATTCAATTACGTTGCTCCGCAAAAAGAATTTGTAATACAGCGGCTTTATTATTTTATTATTATAGATAAAATAATTTCAGTAGTTTATAATCAAACATCTTATAATTATTTCCACATCCAGTGGACGTATAGTAACGCAAAAACAAAATTGTAAAAATTTTTATTTTTTAAATGAGCTTAAAATGTTATGAAATGTCGAGATTTTAAGTTTGAGCAAAAAAGTTTGAGCTCTGTCGGTCGGTCCGTCTGTAACTTTTTTGTGCGCACGATTACTCTGGAACCGTTTAATATATTGACTTGAAATTTGCTATATGTATGTATTTTAACGAGATCTGGAAGATTATATTTTGATCTTATTCCGTTGAAGGGATGGGGGAAATGGGTGTAAATGGGTAAATTAAGCAAGTAAGAGTCCATAAAATTGGTATTTAGTATAATTAAGAGAAGCTAAGGTCCCAAAAAATGTTTTGGTATTAGCCACCCCCGTTACCACCCCCACCTCATTATTAAAGAGGGTGATAAAATTAAAATTGTGATTTAGTGTGTATACAAGAAGCAATGGCCTCAATTTTGTTTTTTAATTTATCCACCCCCACTACCACCGTTCCTACCCCCACTACCGTGACGTATCGTTTTATTGATTTTTTTTTCGTTGTGAGAGACTTGGATAGAAAATCTGGATGTGGAAGTAGTGATTCCTTGGGCAGCGTTTTTTTACAATTTTACAAACATTCTATAATTTAAGCAATCACGCATTATTGTTATGTTATGAATTGGATGTTTATTTCGCTGTTTAAAACAAATTAAATCAATCAATATTGATGTCTGTCAGTTTAAATTAAATGGAATGCAAGAAAATGAGGAAGTTATTGGAAATGTTGATATAAATAATGACGATGATGACAATGATTGTCTGTACGCAGAAATGCGAGACGAAACGGACAGCGAGTCCGACACAGGAAATCACCCTAAAAAAAAACGACGACAGAAAAATAAGTTTTAGTGTGTACATTCAATAAATTAATTTTTAAATACAAAATGTATACCTTTTTTATCCACAATAAGAGTAAAAACTAGTCACTCATCAATGTCTTATCAAATAAATTGTATGTAATCTTTACATATTTATTTTATGAAGCAACGTAATTGAATGATTGAAAAATAATCGAAGGAAAGCTGAGAAAAAAAATAAGTTGAATTAAAAAAAAAACGTCCATCTAACCACTCCTGAAGCCGATAAAAAGAGAAATGAAGCTGCCACCGCGGTAAAACTGTCCAAGTACGCCACTAGCATTAAAGCGGGAGGGGATCTGGCTTCTAGTGTGAGCGCGAGCGCCAAGGATGCAATTTTCTCGATTTTTTTTCCATGGCCCATCTAGATATATAGACATGGCACTTTATGTAAGTGATAACACACACTCTAAGGTATATTTAGTTAAATTTTCAAGTAAAAATATTTTCAAATTTCGCCGTAATCACAAAAAACGTGAAATCTTCATATCTCGGCTCCAAAGCATCGGAGCAAAATTTTTTTTTTCCTAAATTCTTGTTTTTTTATGACAATTAAAATGCCGTTAGTTGCAATAAATTTTATGCAAAATCCACTGAGATATTTACATTTGTTTAAGTTGCAAAATTGATTTTTTGCGTATAAAAGTCGCAAATTATATATTTTTTGCAATATTCTTTTTGATTATATAAATGTACGTTAAATACAATGTTTTTACCGAAACAGAACTGTAAAATATTAATATGATCTTTTAGTATAATATATAGTTATAAATTAATTGCAAAAAAAATAATTAATATTTTGCAACGGAACAAAGTGCATTTCATTAAGGGAAAAATATGTACTATTTCTCATAATATCGTTGACATGCAGATTTTATGTTTGTTTCTACAGTACTTCAAATTTCGAGGATCGAAAAATCAAATTTTTTCAGTTTCTTGCCATAAAATGTTATTAACAATAAAAAATTAGTTCTTTGCATATACCTACCTTATAGGGGAACCCATGGCGAAGAAATTAACGGGTAGAACGTTTTTCTATGACCTTTAGAAGCGAAGATATAAGCAAACAAGTAAGTTGCAAAATTCATTATGTTTACAAAAAGTTGAATAACAATTAAAGCCGCAATTTTGAGTGGTCAACACTATTTTTTTCGGATTTCTGAGGAAATTCTGTAGGGGGTAGACTAATTTTCTTAATATCACCGGACTAAAAACTTTGTTAAAAATAACGCATTCAAACCAAAGCATTTCATGAAAAACGAAAAATCACCAATGGAAGCAAATAAAGAGAACTTCTGGTCAACTCCGAATGCAAAAACTTTTGCTATAGATTCTGTCTGATGGCTAAAACTTATTTAAAAAAAAGCCACGAAAATATTCCGGTAATAGAACATATATATTTGAAATATATTTTATTATAGTTTTTTTCTGACATTTTATATCCATTTTATATATGGAAAAATTAATGCACTGTATAAAACCTTATGAACCAGATAGGCTCTTATGATTACCCATAAAAAATTTATAATTATCTATAAGTTTGAAATAGGATTTTTTGACAGGGGCCTCTCAACGTCGCTCACAAATGCTATTGCTTCAACTATACATGCTTGCACTATAATTGTAAAATCACCACTTACATTTAATTAAGATTCAAGGAATGTCGTGGTCAAGTGAAGATAACATATTGGCTACGTGTGGTACCGATGGAGCAGTTTACGCATGGGAAGTCGCAAAATGCAGCCGGGTCTCAGAAGTCATTATAAAAGCCAACCCGTTCACAGGAGTGAGCATCAACAGAGAAGGAAAATTTATGTATGGTATAGGGATGGATGGACGCATCAAAGAGATGTCCAATTACAATGTAAATAAAGACGTTGCTTTAACACCCGACATGCCCTTAGACTATATCGTTACGTCACAACTGGACACAATGATGTTTGTTACAGGTAAGTACATGTTTTAAATGTTCAAATATTCAGATACAGATGCGTGTACAAACTAATAATTCGCCCGATTTCTGAGCCCATCTAAGGTTATAGGCAGCGGTGGCATGCCATTAACCCATTAACTCCCACTGTACTTATTTGAGTACACCGTAAATTTTTGCCTCCCAACGATATGTATTGAAATATTTCTACAAACTTATGTCTTGGTAGGACTCTGCAATATGTAAGAAGAGAGTAGTTTCAAGGTTTTTTTTATGAATGGGGAATTTGTAGTAAATGACAACTTAAGAGATTAAGAAAACAGGTTGTGCTAAAACCAGTGCTTTCAAGAATTAGTTTTTATAACGTGAAAGTTAAAATATTCCATTTGAGGTGGTAAATTAGGTTTTAAGGTATGTATTTTAGTTGGCTATAATATCGGGCCACACCATTTGCATTATTAAAAAAAAAAAATGAGAAAAGTGGCATTTGAGTACAATGGGAAAATATGTATAACAGTGGCGGCTCGTGATATTTTCTGCAGAGGAGGCTTGATATTTTGAAAGACAATTAACTTGCAATATGATTACAATTTGTACATTTCCCCACCACCCTCGAGGTAGTACAACGGCGCGTTACATTTTTTTGTCGTGGGTTGTTCGCCAGGATACCGATTCACGACTTGAGAGAATAAAAGAATAAAAAGAAAAGGAAATAGAAAATATAATGAGACGAAAAAATCATTCTCATGAAATTTCCGTTCCTACGCCTCGAGTATCGGTATCCAAAGGAGCCCTACTATCCCACTTATAATTAAGTTATAACTTTTAATAAAAATCAAAATAGTTTTGGAAAAAAAATTAAAGTATTTTCCTACAAACAAAAATTGTATTCATTATCACTGCCAGAGTGTAAAATTATAACTTTTAATAAAAATTAAAATAGCTTTGAGAAAGAAGTTATATAAAAAAATATAACCGCGGAAGAATTAAAAAATATTTCCTAAAAAATAAATAACGCAAATAAATATTTTTTCTAAAATAACAACTATATTAATCTTTGGTGTAAAGCCTAAATATTTTTATAAATGAGTGGTAACCTGCGATTTTCGGAACTAGCAAAATGGTTGATTACTTCATCATAAAATGAATCGTGTTTCTTCAATTCTGACAAAAAATGTTTTTCTATTGAAATAAGCGATACATTTGAGAGGCGGTCTTGACTTATTTTGTTTCTAGTAAATGTTTTTATGCGTTTAAGTGCTGAAAATGATCGTTCTACAGAAGCTGAGGTTACTGGAATTGTTGACACTAATGATAAAAGTTTGTACAGTTCGGGTAGACAGCTTTTTAAATTATTATTATATATATAAGTAAGCATTTCTTGAGATGATTTTGAATTTGCTAAAAGTTGCTGGTCAGAATACAACACGCATAGTTCATTTTTTAACGAAATACGGTCAAAAAAAGGATAATGGTCCATTAATTTCTCCATTAGACTGGTAGGGAATGATTTAGAAAACGCTGTAAAATTATTAGGATTTACTAAATCGTAACATTGCAAAGTATTTAAATCAGAAAATCTAATTTCAATTTGGACTATAATGGTGTCTAAAATTTCTATAAAAATTTGTTTGTAATGTATATCTGCCCTGTCAAAGTTATATGTTGTCTTTCTTTTTTTAAATTGTGGCCCTGGCTCATCATCTACGTTTTCAATATTTTCTAAAAAAATATTGTATAAAGTATTGAAATGTATTTCGTTATTGCGAAATTCTTTTAATTTAGATATAAGTGACTTAAGTCTATTTTTAGAATATGTTATATCAGTTAGTTTATTCTGTAAAATTTGGAAAACAACATCAGTTTGCTCAAAAATCATGTTAAAAGCTTTTAGAAAAAATATGAAATTTTTATCCAACAATAACGATTTTAATCCGTAAGCTGCTCTTAAAGTCTGAGCGTCATTTAAAAAATCTTCACTTTCCGAAATAAAATTAAAAACGTCAATAAGTTCTTTCCTGTATTTGTCAACAGTGAAAACAACTCTAGATGAAAAATTCCAACGAGTGGGAGCGTTTGTCGGAATTCTATGTTTCATATTAATTGTATTTAAAACATCAGTTCTTTTGGTAGATTTTGAAAAAAATGACGAAAAACCAGTAATATTTGAAAAAAATATTCTAACTTCTTTAATTCCGTTACATGCTTTACTCAGAACTAAATTTAATTGATGTGCATAACAGTGAATGAAGTAAGCTTGAGGAGCAATATCTTTTATTTTTGTTTGGAGTCCATTAAGATGCCCTGACATAACTGCAGCGCCGTCATAGGTTTGTGCTATTAATTTATTTTTCAAATCAAATTTACCAAATTCGTCGATTAATAATTTAAATAAACTCTCCGCGTTTCTTCCACTACTCACATCAAGAAAACCAACAAACCTTTCAATAACTTCGCCGTGCATTACATATCTAAAAATTACGGAAAGTTGAGATTTACAGGTAATGTCCGTCGTTTCGTCAATTTGCCACGAGAAAAATTCGCAATTATATAGTTCTTCATAAATTTTGCCTTTAATAATCGAGCTAACACTCTCAATTAGATCATTTTGAATTGATTTAGATGTTCCGGAAAAAATAGTGGCGTTATTCAAAAAGTTCTCTAATTTTGGATCATACATTTTTAAAAAATCTATTAGCTCTTTGAAATTTCCTTTATTGCACGAATCGCGTTTTTCGTCATGCCCTCGGAAAGAATTTTCTTGCGAAGATAAATATATAACGGCATCAATTAATCTCTTTAATATTTCCCTATTTTCACGGACCTTTTCATTAAAATTTTCTATTTCTCTCTTATGTGCAGATTCCAAATAATTTACAATATTTTGTTTACCAAATATTTCGAATTTAACGCAAGATGAAATGTGCTCCTGGGATTTTTCGTGCTTTTGTAAACCTCGCGACAAATTTTTCAAATTATTAAACCCGGTCCTGCCCCAAATTGAGGATTGATCATTAGTGAATAATAAACATCTCCAACAATATAATTTGTTTCTAACTGTTGATGCCGTTAACCACTCGATTTTTTTATAATTGTTATCACAAAACCCTCTGTTTTGTTTTCCACTTTTAAAAACTAACGAAGGCATTGCTGGTGTAGGCCTAGCAATTCTTTTAATTCTTACCTTTTCGTCGTAAGTAAGAGTAGAAAATCCATTTAATAACAAATAATCCACCACGTCTGGACAACAAGAGATGTTGTTGGGAATATTTTCACCTAGAGCACTCATTTCTAGCCCGCCTATCAAATGTTTTATGTATTTTAATGTCAAGTTGATCTTAACCGGCTAAACGACAAATTACCACTGACAGTTCGTTTTCCTGTGAATCACCTGAACCAAATAAAATCGAGTACAACAAATATCAAAGGGACCGCTGCGAGTGAAAGTACTTGTCTTCTCTATACTGTGCCTGAACTCCTGAACTGCACATGCGCTATAAAGAACTGAGGACTGAGGCTAGTGGCCTAGCTTGTCTTATTTGAAGTGTTGCTAGACAACGCAAAAGTAATGCAAGGTCATTTATGTTAAAACTAAATGCCTTGAAGTTGGAAGCTATTTCGTATAAGCCTCAAGCGAAGCGCTCTGTTCATTCAATGAAAGACCGGGTCGCCCGGGAAATATGCATAAAAAGACAATCCGGACTGTGACGTTATAGGTATGTTTGTGGAAAGGAAATGCAGAACTTTTTTATACACTGAAAATTAATTAATGAACTATAAACAATAAACAATATTGAAAATTGAGATATACCTAAGTAGAAATTTCTACAAGTAAAAGATATTAATTTGGAAGATTGCAAGATATGTTGCTTCTTCCAAAGGGAGGCTCAGCCTCCCCTGCCTCCCCTGACGAGCCGCCACTGATGTATAAGTAAATTCGGAATATCTTTTCAGAACTTGCTTTGACATGAATTCTGAATTCCAGCCAATCGCTTCCAAGAGTTTTTACGGCAAACGTTTCAAAACAATGAGAGAAGCAATAGAAGAAGTTTCTTCTACAAAGCACGACCCAGAAATAGTTATTATTCCGCCTGAGGTAGATGTGCAAACAGATGGGTATTTTTAACTTTCCCAGCGATATTCCTGGAGAAGTAGAACTTTACTATTCCTCAGACGACGAAATTCCCTTATCTAAAGCAGCTACTAGAGATTGAGAACCTGTAGAAAGCCATTACGATAGCGATGACAACGGGCCGTTATCGGTTCCATTTACTAAGAAAATTGGAAGTTCAAATAGTAATAGTAAAAAGGAGGAGCCTAAAGAGTTATGAAGATATTAGTATGAAGGATAAAACTATGGGCTACGAAGAAAGACTTAAGGACAATGTAGGAAGATGTGAAGAAGATAATCCAGTTCAAATGTTTGAAAGATTATTTGACAATAAGGCTATAAAATTGATCGTTGAGCAATCAAATCTTTATGGATCATAAAAAAATAGCCATGGTTTTGCTGTGGAGGAGGCAGAAATAAAAGTATTTTTAGGAATTATATTACTTTCTGGCTACCATAAATTACCCCGTGAATCCATGTATTGGTACGTTGACGAAGATGTTTCTGTACCTATCGTAGCTTCCAATATGTCTAGAAATAAATTCCAGGAAATCAAAATTGCTGACAATACTAAACTTGATAAAATGTATAAGCTACGCCCACTGATGAACTTGCTAAATACTAATTTTCGTCAGTGGGGTTGACCTGCTCGACCAAGCAGTAAATAACTACAGAGTATCAAATCGCGGAAAGAAATAGTGTTGGTGGTCATTCGTTCGTTAAAAATTGGAATCGTAAATGCATGGAGACTGCACCTACTAGCTGATAATGATAAAATGGATTTACTCGGTTTTATTAGAGATGTTGCTCGCCATTACCTAAAATCTTTTGGGAAGGCAACTTTTTCGAAAAGGCGACCTGCTTCTCGTCCAAGAAGTATCGCGGAAGACGGTGAGGGTCATTTTCCGAAAAAAACCGAAAAACAACTAAGGTGCCGTCAATCTCATCTTCGAGCAAGATGGAATTGTCTAAAGTGTGACGTCACTTTATGTAATGAGCGTGATTGTTTCATAGCATTTCATACAGAGAATTAAATGATATTCATCTGTAATGCATTTCTACAACAAATAAAAACTTTTTATGACTTGAGACGCCCCGTATCTAGGTCGTCTATTTGTGAAAGAATTCCCTAAGTTATTAATTAAATTTTACTTATTTTTGGATATTAAATAAAACTAGATTGCCGCCTAAAAATTAGAAACCATTTCGCTTTATCATTTTTTTCTATAAAACTTCAGTTCTGTTAAATATGCTAATTACAGTTCCATAATATTTAAAATAATTTTATTCCTGTATAGAAATCGTTTTGAATATTTCTTTTAAACGCAGTTTCGTGCCTCGAAACTCACAGATTTTATGGTGTTAAAATAAACATATTAAAGTAATGGACTAGCCACGTTTGCATCAGGGTAACGAGAACAAAGAACGGGCCATATCAGCATCCGCGGAGATATTACCTAACTCACTTACTCTTTCATATCAAATAGATATGTTCTCTTAAACAACGCTGAGGAAATTTCGTATAAATAGGGACCACAAATGCACAAATTGGTCTCTTGGTCAGTTAGATCAAACCAAGCAACTATTTAGAACCATCTACTTATGCTTAACCTGGTCCTAACTGTCAAACATTTTGCACACAACAAGAAACTTAGTCTTTATAGACCTATTTTTCTGTTGAGCACTAGAAAATAGAAACTTAGTCTAGGAGCACGCTTCGGCGTCTTCATAGACCTATTTTTCTCGAATACACCCGGACTTACTCTGATACTGGGGGAGAAGAAATACCGGTAGTATAACAATGTATCAAATAATATTTATTTAAATATCAGTAAAGTAAACGGCTTTATATCTTCGGCTTCACGATTGCGACAATACTGTGGTACCTTTTGATTAGCTAATTTATTTGGAATTATACTATATTGGTTTATTTCACCGTATAGTTAATTATATTCAGAATTAACTTACTATTTTATTTGATTTAATAAATGGGAAGTTTTCTTTGGTTTTTAAAATCTGATCACAACGATTGTTGTTATAGTCCGGGCAATATTCAGCTTAGCTATACAAACGCTATTTGCACATCCGATGTTGTAGCTTTAGACTTGGCAATTATTTACTTTTGCAGGATTCTGCTTTACAGAGTTCTTAATTGTCATCTCTGTGATTATAACTGGAACATATCTGTTATTTACATATGATAAGATCTGAACACAGCTCTTTGTTATCAATTATATTTTCGAATATTTTCGAAAGACAATCACAAGATTTTGTTGGTTGTCATCTCATCTAGAAATACATCAGGTGTTAAATTTGAGATCCATTGATCTCGGCCAAGTACAATTGTAACTAGCCATACTACGAATCTTCGAAACACCGAAACAAACCTACGTCAGTTGACGTGACAGTTAAACAGGATTTTGTTGATTGTCTTTTTATCATAATATCACTACTGGGAGATTTCCCGAGTTTTGTGTCAGATTTTACGTATGTCCGACTCCATAACTATAAATATTTCACGAGTAATGACTATTGTCATTGTAAACAATTTATTTTTTTGTTTGCATAGCTGACCTGACTATTCTATGGAAGTAATAGTGATGATTCTTCACAAAGAATACTTTCCATTATTTTTCTGTGTGGCTGTTGCCCCAACTTAAACTTATAGTAAATTATTGTGACTATTGTCCCAACTTATTTTTGTATTATTTTCATGTAAAATGTGGCAGTTGCCCAATAAATGTGTAATCAATGAATAGGACGATTGTCTTTAAATAAATGTATTAAAACACTTTCGGTATTTTCTTTCAATATGTTACTTTTCAGGAATAACCAATTAAATAAAATTATAATTCTTTAGACAAATAAATCAATTATAAATGCAATTTGTAATTACAGTGAAATCAGTATTAACTAAAGTACAATCAAATAAAAGGTACCAAAATAAAATCGACCAATAAATGAGTGCTGTCAAAACTAATATAAATAAATTAAATCAGTAAACAGAAACAAGTAATATCAAACTTTAAAAAGAATCTGTTCAATAAAATTACTATCACAACGTAAATTTGGGTCCTAACTAAACAAAAATAGACGATCACGTAAAAGCTAGAATTGTTATGTTTTTTCCTTTTTATCGAAAAGGGAAAAAATATACAAGGCCTAGATACAAACTTCTTCAGACTTTTAAAATTTCGCACTATTTTCTTATACATTATCCCGTTGTACCCATTTGAGTACACCATTTTTTTTCAAACATTTTTGTAATAATTTTTCTAGTATAAGTGTGCGTGTGAGTGGCCAACTAAAGCAAAAAACTCATAAGAATAAAGAAAAAATATTCGTGGGAGCTAATGGGTTAAAGTACTTTCAAATGAAAAAGTCACAAGGAATGAGATCCGGTGACCTAGAGGGCGAGCTGTAAAGCATCAAACCATGAGGTCCACCAATCCATAGGAGGAAGTACTTCGTTCAAGAAATGACGAACATTGAATACCACTGAGGTAGCGCCTCACCTTGGTGAAAAATGTAGTCGTCAGAATTTTAGTTCAACCAAGTAAATAGCCAGTCCTGCGGCATATGCGTATAGGAGTGAACTAACGATGTGTTTTCCATGAAAAAGAAGGAGCCATAAATTACAGAAATTGGCACAGGAGATGTTAACTTTAGGTGCACTGAAAAAAGTACTAGTGTAATTTTACGTGTTTTTTCATGTAGTTCTTTGACCAGTGATAATGACTAGAATTTCACAGACTGGATGTAAAATTACACCACTGTTGCAAAAATACGTGAGCAATGTGATTTGATTTTACGTATACTTTTATAATTCTTCGGCGTAATTGCACATGAAGGCCGTAATTATACAATGTGATTTTACACGAATTTCTGAGTTTTGTTAGCATAGTTACATGGAGGCCATAACTTTACAACGTGAATTTACGCGAATTCCTGACAATTAATACTCATTTGAATTTGGGCGAATTATTTTGAATCATAACTGAATATAATGTAAATAAATAGTTTGTATAAACACATAATTTGTATATTTAGGCAACGATGGCGTCATATATGTTGTTCAAGTACCACTTATGGACAAAGCTGAGTATCAAGAGTACATAATGCACAACACTAGAATAACAAAAGTAAGTAATGATAATTCTGACAGTCTCCACCAAGATATCTAAATCCACTAGGCATGTTCATACTTCTTACATTTTTGTGGAAAGGGAAAGTATCGCAAATAGTCTATTCAAATAAAGCTTATAAAAAAAAGTAATTAATCTACCTGGTCCATTAAATGCTATTATTGCCGTTTTCAGATGTGTCTCTCCAGCGACGATCGTCATCTGATAACTGGAGCTGCAGATGGTACTTTGTGTTTTTGGAAATTGTTGAACATCGAAGACAAGGCACCAAAATTTGACGGAGACGTGTCAGCAAGCAACGAGATATTAATATCAAAACATATCCTAGAAGAAAAGATCGCCCAAATCAAGAATTTGCAGTTGAGAATGAAAGAGTTGGAAACAGAGCATTTTTATCAAATGAGACAGAATGATGCCATCTACACTTTAAAAATACAAGATATTCATTCGGGTTATTGTGACGCTATAGAGGAACTGAAAATTAAAAATGAGGTAAAAGCCATTATCTTCACACGGAAGAGATCTCGATGCGGTTTTGGAGATTTTCTTGCAAATTTCATTTTGAGTGAACTGTCTTAAACATGACATCGTATTATGATAGAAAATGATAACTCAAACATAAATTTTGTTTCAGTTCCTGAGTGAGCGGCGAATTACCATTTCTTTTTGTCTTCTTGGTTTCTTTGTCACCTGATTACCTAATAGAGATATATATTTTTCTTCCCCTTTCTTCCACGAAAAAAAAAAAAAAGGTGGTATAGCGTAAGTTACCACTGCTACGTATGACATGAAATAAAGAACGAATGCAAATATATGATTTATTCTTTCTGAAAAGGTACAAACAAAAAAATTAAATTAGTTTCCGCGGGTGTTAAATGAATGAAGTTTTGTTGTCCTTCCGGGTGTTTTCCCGCGTAGTTGATGGGCTCGTACCAGAGCCACGGTTGTCTAAGTTAACCGCTGCCTTTCTGGGTCAATGGACGTGTACTTCCCAATTATACAACTTTTAAATTGTCATAAAAAAGTGCAAAGATTACCGACCAACTCGTTCTTGCCGGCCCGCGGTTTCAAAGCAAAGAAGGGCGTCACCTTTGATGATCGCCTCTCGCCTCAACCAAACCAATTATAAAAATGTAAATAATTCGTTATCTCTTTTTGCAGAACTGCAAACAAATTATAGCGTAGAGGTTTAAACACAGCATTTCTTTACATGTGTGTTTTTTTTAATTTAGAACAAAATATTGGAACTTTTATTGTTGTTTATAATTTATCGGATTTAACTGTCATTTATTAATATTTGTAACCTAAATGAGTGTTCTGGTTTAAGCTTAAAAAACGAGTAATTATTGCATGGCATTGGGAAATAAAGAGTTAGACGTCTGAGATACGATACCAAAACAATTGTGTATTTTACGTTAGGAAAAATTCTGATCTATTCAACGAATTGCCAATCAGGTATCGAAAACTAAAATATTCGATAAATAAATCTGGAACTTACCAATAAATTATTTTTGATTTAATTGTTCGAAATGGCTTCCGTCTGCATCAATACACTTTTCGCCACGTCGAACTAAGGACATACGCACTTCGTTCAACTCATTTGGTAAATTAGGATAATTTTTTATGGTTTCTATGCACATTAAAATACCACATTAAACTATCAACAATCGTCAATAAAGAAAATAAAAATAAAAACCAAAATCCAAAAAGCAACACAAAAAGAACGAACAAGTAGTGTCTGTACGTAAGCAAGAACTTAACGACTTGAACGGTAAGTCAATAAAATAAATCTTAACTGTAAATACATGGCCCAAAATTCAAAAAGAACAAAAGCACTTACAAAAACAACGAACGGGTTCAACATGTATACTTAACGAAGTGTCCACAGAAACTAAAATATTGCGCAAGGGAGAGTATAGTTTTCTTCAAATCTACTAAGCACTCAGAAAATGCCGACGTCTTTCACGTTTACCGCACCGCTAAAGACCTTACCTTACCTACTTTTAAAAAACCATAAAACAGTGTGATTATCAACTTGTGTCCTCGATGACGCGCGGTCTCTAGCAAAGGAGTGCGAACACTTTGAAAGAGCCGTATTAGCGCATTTGACCTTCCCCAACATTCCAGCAGTTCTCAAACGATATTATTAAAAATTTTCGAAATTGTAGTTTATTTATTTTTTTCTAAAACTATGGGTTTTAGACCTCATAAGGTTTTTTTGTTCGTTTAGTCGTTCCCGACCACTAGTTTTTTTTAATGACAACTGATTACACCCTGTAGCTCGGAGGTCATCCTAGCTACTGCTGGAGTTTTCTATCGCAGTTTTAGCCAAGTTTATTCCATAAGAAATTTGTAAGAAAGTCTTGGAAACATCAATTCTATACTTCCTTTCGTTTTTAAAAAATACATATAGTGGAGTCAATAGAGGCTGAAAATATGCATTATTTCAAAATAATTACGGGAAGCTTCAATTTTCCTAAAGCCTTTTGATATCACTTTTACATAGCTTAAAATAAAAAGTTACAAACATATAATCGTGAAGAAATTGTTTATTAATTACAAACAAAAGGAAACTTTTTTTTAACAAACGTATTATAAGTTGAAAAATTTTAAAGCAATTTAATTCAAATTGACATATAAGGGGGTTTTCGAGGTCGCTGAAACAAACTGTGATATCAAAAAAAGGTGATTCAAAATGGCTGATCCAATATGGCCGACTTCCATCAAGCAATAATATAATTCAAAACACTATTCAATTAAAAACACAATTCAAACATTCAAATAATAACTTAAAAAGAAGCTGAGAAAACCTGATATTGTACATATACTCCAGTCATTTTAGACAAAAATATAGCTTCTGATCTAACAAAATTTATCCTTCATTTTTTTTAAATCGATTTATTTTGGTCTTTTAAAGAAAATATTAAAAATCGACAACGAGATCACTATGGCATAAAAAATTATTCAAGGTCAAAGTTCACAAAAAACGGTTTTTTTGCTAATATCGCGCTTTCTATGGCTCGGAGGCCAATTGAGGTTATTATAAAAATGAAAAATGAAGTTCCGCACAAAAATAATCTCTTCCATTTTTTATGTACAACGAACGGTTTAGGCAAAAATGTGCTTCGAAGTTTCCGCGTAAGACATAATATGCTCCATTTCATAACTATTTTTAAAAAAACTGTAAATTGCTTGACAACAACCTGCCAGCTTGGGTTTAACTTCAAGCAAAATTGTCCTAGTGCAGTTTTCCAAACAAAAAACACCACTAAAATTATATTTTCGGACTTGGACATTATTTTAATCAAAATTTCAATATTTTTTATTTTGATCAAATTTTGGACTTAAGGTTTTTGGACAATTCTGAGCAAGTTTTATTAACAAAATTTTCCGATAAGAAAATGCCTAATATGATTTTTTGATTTTCTCCGTATATTTTGGTACCGCAGGTGGCTTTGCATTTGTAAGAGGCGATTGTTTTTCTGGTCATAAGTAGATCCTAATTCGTTCTATATTTAAGTAAAATTTGATTCAAATTTGAAGAAAAATAAAAAAGTTATTGGGGTGTTATCCATTTCAAGTGGAACACACTGTATATATTTATTTATTTTATTTTATATATCGATCAGCTAATACATATAACAAGCACTTATTCTATGCATGGAATATATGAAATGGAGCATATTATGCCTTGCGCGGAAACTCCGAAGCACATTTTTGCCTAAACCGTTCGTTATATATAAAAAATGGAAGAGATCATTTTTGTGCGGAATTTAATTATCTTTCATTTTCATAACAATCTCAATTGGCCTCCGAGCCATAGAAAGCGCGATATTCGCAAAAAAACGTTTTTTATGCACTTTGATCTTGAATAATTTTTAATGCCATAGTGATCTCGTTGTCGATTTTTAATGAAGGATATATTTTGTTAGATCAGAAAAGTCTAATTTCACTGGATTAATAGCATTACAAGATGATCTGTGAAAATGTGACCAAATTACTTTTACAATGCTCTGCGGACACACACCGCGCAGTGTGCGGGGCAGGTGATGCGCTTGCCGCGAAGATGTCGTTTTACTTCCAATCTCTTTCTATTATTCAAGTGTTATAATTTGACTCATGGTCCTGTACCACGTGAATATTTTTAATGTTTTTGATATTTTAAACTGGATAAAAATTGTAGGAACAATCAACATTGAGTCGATTTACCGAAAAAACTTCGTAAAAAGTATAATAGGTTTATATATATTCAAAAATTTTGTCATCATCACATTTACTTATTTTGAGGTTCTACTATAAACGTATGCTGCATAGGTAGGCTAAATAATTTTTTTATAAAAGTTATTAATGTTTCACGAATTTTAGAGCAAAATTTTTTTTTATTATTTTCGCAAAAAAGGGGGTTAATTTAATTTTTAAGGTAAATCCCCTTGAAGCATCTTGTAGTACACATTCAAACTTTAAAAATTGCATCTACAAAGATCGAATAACGTGATTTAAACCAGAGAAAGTTAGTTATATATCAAATTTTATAATTTTCTCAAAATTTTGAAATTTTGGAAGTGTATATCTTCAAAAATAAATTTTTGAGATTTTTTTCACTCATCGGATCTTTTTATACATTACCTCAAGAGGAAAATGTGAAAGACCCAAGTTTTGATCTTTAAATTTTTAGAAATGGTAGAGCTTTTACCTATTTCATCGCAAATCTCTTTATGTTCCGACTTCATATATGTACTATTCCTGCATACATTCATTTTTATATTTGAAAATATGATAATCCAATAGCTACATGTTCTTCTTTCATTTAAGCTTTTGTGGGATCAATTTCATTATTTAGTTCAAAAGTTACAACAAACTTAGTGTAACTCTAACCGACCCTACTATACTTACGTGTCTCCGAGTTCCATTTTCGTGCGTTAAATAAAAAAATCTGGAGCCTACATTTTTGATCGTACAAAAAAACTTCATATACATTTTTAATGTGAAATTTATATTTGACAAAGACTGGTATTTTGCAACTAATTTGTTTAATAACAAATGACGCTCAAGGACTATTGTTGGTAACTTTTGGTATGTTGTTCTTGACATATTCAGAGATGTATTCTCAAAAGTTACCGCTTCCCGGAATTTTTCCGAAGTGAAAATCTCTATTGACTCCACTAATATTATCTAAATATTTTCCTGGAAACACACATTATTAATTGTCAATGGCCAACAGTTCAGTAAGCTGTATGCTGTATATCTGTATTCATTACTTTTTAGCAATTGGATCAAGATCATGTTCAAGAAATTAACAACATAAACATCCAAATCAATACGATGAAGGCAGAACACGAGGAATTCGTACACAAATTGGAGGACAGTTACAACGAGAAGTTAATCTTTGAATATAACAAATTTTACAGGTATGAAACAAAAATGGCAAAATTGCTACACGAACATGAAGCCAAATACGAAGATTTGTTGAATGCCAAACGTGAATCAGAAGAGACAATGCACAATGACTTTATAGAACAATTGAGTGAAAAGGAAGCACAGTACGAGGAGGTAAGTACCGCTTAAGAGAATAAAATAAATGACAGCTTTCGTTGGGTTACAGTTTGTAAGAGTCGATATTGATTAATATTCACCGTTTTGTAATTGCAGCTTATGGAGCATTCTAAACAACAAACCAAAGAGCATGAAATGATCAAGCAGCAAATTGAAGATGATGCCGACCGAGAAATCTACGAGCTGAAAGAGAACCACGAAAAAGAACTAAAAGAGGAACAGGATCTGAATGTGCGGCTACGCGGAGAGGCGTCCGTATTTAAGAAAAAACTTCTGGCAGCCCAAAAAGAAACCGACGATTTAAAGCACATGGTGTTCTCTTTGGAAAACGAGCATGTGAAATTCAAGGGGATTATCTTGAATCTGGAGAAGGACATTATGGATATTAAGAAGGAGATGCAAGAGAGAGACCAAACTATTGAGGAGAAAGAAAAGAGGGTATACCAGTTGAAGAGTAAGAATCAGGAGTTGGAGAAATTCAAGTTTATCCTAGACTTTAAGATCAAAGAGTTAAAGTCGCAGATAGAGCCCAAGGAAAGGACCATTCAAGAACAGGTGAGGATGAAAAATAAATTGGACAGAATCAGTATAAGTGATACAGACAATTATTAGCTATTTAAGTTCATAAGATTATCACTCGAAAGTGATTTTAAGCTTCACAGTTTTCTTTAAGAATTCAGATCAGAAACTCACAATATCGCGTTACCTTGGTGGATCTGTCTCAATCGAGTGAAACAGGCATCTAGAAAGTCTCTAAATCCACAAAGCGTCTATGTCAGTTCAAGGTGTTGATTATGCCATCTCGATATATCATAATATGTTGTTCGAGCTCCAGTTTATGAACTATTGACTAAAAAAACTGTGCCTTTAAATATAATAAAAATGTAACGTGCCGGACTGACTTTTTTGTTCGGCAATTTAGAGATAAGCATGGGCAGTCAGACGAAAATTCATCGATTTCGTCGAATACAAAACCAAGTTCTTCTGTGGCACATTTAGCTTCCCTGAACAAATTTGCGCTAACTTCCTATCCTTATTCCCGCAAACGCATTATGCCCTCTCCCCCCTTCCTATTGCTTGGATTGCGATAATTCTTTTTTTAATTTAAAGATAAAAAAATCTCATTTACCAGTAAAAAAATTTCTCTTCTGAGCTCTTTCCTTCGTACTCAAAAACGCATTTAAAAAAAAATGCAAAAGGTTTTTCCCCTCCCACAACTTTGTTTATTTGAAAAAAATTTAAAAAAATATTCAGTCAAATATTGGACATAATAACGAACAAATTCCATTTTAGTTTTTGAAAATCGCACGACAGGGAAAAAAGTTCGAGGGAGTTGAATAATTTTCCTTTCCCTACCTCCCTCCCCTCCCCTAATTGGCCCACTACCCCAATCCTCCGGCTCCATCAATTCTTATCTATTTCACCTACCTCAAAAAAATCTCATCCCCCCTAACTTCTTTTTTTCGTAAAAAAATTAAGGAATTACTTTTTTGTGTATTAGTGTTAGGGCAAAAAAACGAGTATTTTCAAAAAAATTTTTCACGAAAAGTTACCGTCCGATAAAAAAAATTTTTACAAGATTATGCGCTTCTGAGGGATCTTCAATTTTTAATTTTACTTTTTTTTCGTCAGTTCAATAATAACAAAGTTATCGTGGAAAAACGTGTTTTGCGAATTTTAAATGCGAATTCCTTCTAGTACAGTCACTGAAGGTTTTCACCTCCGATTTCGTTAAACCTCCATCGATTTTCATGAAAATTTGTGAGTAGTTAGAGGATACCTCAAGAAACAAAAGTGACATAGTGCCAACTTGCGCTTTTACCCTGGGGGTGGTAATTATTTTATGAAAAATAACCCCAGGAATCGATAGAGGGACCAATTCTATGCAAAATTTGTTATATAAAGTTATTAAAATAAATCAATACTTTTTGAGTTATTAAAGATCAAAAATTTTGATTTTTCGTGAAAAAAATGCATGTTTTAAAGCGGTTTTTCATAAATAACTCAAAAACTATAAGTTTTTACAAAAAAGTTGTCATTACCAACATTGAAGCTAGTAAAAAAACGAATAAATTCCTTCCTTAAAAAACCTTTTAATATTAATTCAAAGTGAGCTATAGGTAATTGAATGTATATTTTTTTTCGGCGAGTACTCAAATCTAAGTATTCAAGCTTAAATAACGGGAAAACCATGCATTTTATAAAATATACTTACTAAACACTTTTCAAAGTACTCAGAAATACCTATCAAATGAGCTGTAGAAGAAGTTGATAGCATCAAAATTAAGCAAGTTATGATGAAAATAAGAGGACCCTTTCGAATTTTTTAGGAAAAAGTGAAAAATAAAACCTACGCCATTTCCACAAAAATTATAATTTATAGTAATCCCTATAAGACTTTCTTTATTTTAGCATATGTAATGACTTTAAAAATTTTGACCGGTTTAGAATGCATATTTTTGAAAAAAAAATATGATTTAAAAAAATCAGAATTTTTCAAATTTTCGTAAATTTCATTTTCTTTTGATAATAACTCCAAAAATACTCGATATACGTAAAAAATAATAAAGAACGAAATTTGAGTTTTTTCTTAACAAAGATTTTAGTTTTTTTTTTATTTTTGTAGGATAAAAAATAACCGAGATAGAAACGTTTAAAGCCTAAATTTTACTGCGAGAACCATGTAACCGGGGCCCTTTAACCTTTTATCTTTTAAAAAATAAGGGTTTTAAAAGATTAAATTTAATACGATCTTATAGCCCTTGAAACTACCTTTCAAATGGTTTTTGGATGAACCTGATATCATAAAAATTAATGGAGTTATTGTAAAAAAACCAATAACATTTTTTTGGAAAAATTTTTTGAGTAGAGATTTTGTATGCATATATAAAAAAAAAGATAGATAGTAAGAAGTAGACGTGTCGATAGGTACATGCTCACAAAATATACATGTGTGAGTGTGTGTATGTTTCTTTTGAAGATAGAAAAAGTGAAAGGAATTCTGAACATCTGCTCGAAATTTATGAAACATTATTTAGATAAAAAATGAATAAACTTTTCATATATTTTAATATTTATTTTAATACATTTTCCTCTTATTTAAATTAAATTAAATTAAATTTTTATAAGTCACATAAGCACTGAAAAAATTGTTTCCAACGTTAAATTATGCTTTTTCATCAATTTGTGCACGAAGGGTAGTTTGGGGAATGTGGAAAGAATAATATTAATAAAGTTTGAAATATATTAATAAAGTTTATCATAAGTAATAAAAAAGATTCTAAATAATTAAAGCTATTAAAGCTGATAAAAAAAATTTCCATTATTTTTATGACAAGTGTTTTTAAGGGTGGAAAATTTCGCAATAAATAAATAATTACTTTAATACTCAGTAAATGAGATTTCAATTCAGTAATGTATTATTCAAATGATTAAAGTTTCTTGAAACCAATTTTTTCAATGATTTCATTAAGGGGGTGGTTTTTAAGGGTTGAAATTTCACAGTCAACCAAAAATTATATCATAAACATTAATCAAACCGTTTGTGTAATGTTAATAGTTGCTATTCATCTAAAAACTTTAATTCCTGTTGGAACAGCAATAATTATTGTTGCTGATGCGATTTCATATTTCAGAAATACAAAAAATGATTTTTTCATGATTTTCGATTTAAGGGGTGGTTGCTAAAAGGGTTGAAAAATTAATTAAAATCATAAATCATGCATATAAGTGTTGAAAAATATTTATTTTATCTAATTAAACGAGATTACTTACGCCAGAATGCTTAAATCTGCATTTTTTTCCATTTTTAACAAAGGGGGTGGATTTCACCCCTAAAATGCAAAAAGCGCAAGTCGAGCATATGTCACTTTTGAAGTTAAGGGTAAAATATACTCAATCCCAAATTTTCATGCAAATCGATGGAGGTTCGCCGAAATCGGAGGTAATAGTTGATTTTTACCTTCATTCACTGTACTATTCGCCACCCCGTGTGATTAAGCTGAACTAAGTTGATAACATAATAAAAGAGAACGCGTGTAACCGAATTGTCAACATTTTTTTTTTTTAAGTTGGTTTCATTTCAAAACCAAATCCGCTCCGCTAATAGTACAATTACAACATTGACAGATGTAACTGATTATATTTTAAAAGCTCTAGATGAATCCATAGTTACTACATCTTATTGATGACAAAAGCATTGAACTGTTTAAACCATGAATTACTATTTAGCAAATTTAATTATTTAGGTATTGATCCAAATTTAATCGATCGATATTGCGCATCATTTTATTTGTTTCATATGTAGCTGATTTATCTAAACTAGTCTATTACCGTGCCCATATTGGGGCAACAATATATAGAAAATAGGTAATTTTATAATAAATAAAAAAGTCTGTAAGTTGAAATTTGCTTAATACCTAAAATAATATATCTAATCATAGAGTAGCTCATTATATCTGTTGCAGAATATGGTGATATTGTGTATGGCCTGTGCCTTACACTCAATGATTGTAAAAACTTCAAAACTCTTGAACGTAGTTTCCTGCTAATGTGTAGAAACGGAATCATATGACACCTTATAGTACGTCGGGTACATGACTATATAAGCCAAAAAGCTGCATTTTTTGATTGGGATGTGCCACTTTCTGTGGTCATAGTTGATGCCAAAAGGTAACTTTCCAGATAGGGAGCAACTTTAAAATTGCAGAACATCGAAATGGCGGCCATTAAAGATGGCCGCCATTAGCCACAATAAATGTTTTTGTATCTCAGCTCCTAATGGTCCGATTTCTATGTTCTTTTTTTTGTTTGAAAGCTCTTGTAAAGAGGGCACTTTTTTGTGCCTATACATTTATCTCTACACATTAAGGGTTCTGTGCAATTAAAAAAATATATATATTTTTTAATTTTCGGAGTTCTTTTTGTAATTCGATGATTTGTGAATTATTTATTTAATTGTACAGTAGATACTGATGTAGTTGTTTTGGCAATATCTTTCTTTCACGTTCTCAAAACTGCGACACTTCAAGAGATGTGGATTCTCTTTGGTACTGAGAAGGGTCAGAGTTACATGAGCATTAATGCCATGTTTGAAAGTACTGGTGAACATAAAGCTGTTGCAATGAGAGGATTCCATGCATTCACTGATGTAACGTCATCATTTGCAATGAAAGAGAAACAGACTGCCTGGAAAGTGTGGAAGTCATTTCCTGAAGCTGCTAAAGCCCTTCAAGCTATCTCTATACCGCAACGGTCTATTTCTGATGAGACTTTTTAAGTTTTGGAGAAGTTTACTGTTTTGCTTTACTATAAAGAAGCGTAAGACTTCTCGGTCAACCATGTTAGAAAGCTTATCTTTGCTTCAAAAAGTCGAAGTCTACAAAGTCTGCCCCCAACAAAAGAGGTACTAAGGCAGCATTGTCTTCGTTCAGCATACCAGGCAGGACAAATTTGGGGTTGTGCATGCTCAGTGATGGACAACATTCCAGGGTCAGAAGGATGGTGATGGACCATGGTTGATGGGGAGTGGACGCCGGTCTGGTCTTCTCTTCCTTCTCTTATGGAAGCCTACGGAGAATTAGTTAAGTGTAGTTGCTCTGGATGCCGTACACGACGCTCCTACTCAAAAGCCAAGATTCCATGCACGTTACTTTGCACGAACTGCACTGGGGGTCGACAATGCAGCAATAAATACAATAAAAGGTATACGTTTAATTGATTATTTTTAAATTCGTTTCACAATTTCAAGATCATAATATTGCTTTTTTGATCCAATAATTATTTAGTTCCAGGGATGAATTGGAAGATAAAAAAGATGACTGCGAGTGATCTAGAGTCGTAAAAGCTCTATAGAAGCAGTTCATTTACATGAATATTTCTTAGTATTTAGTCGTTTTTTGTTTGTAATTTTTTTTGCTTAATGTAATAAGTGTTTTCAAAATAATTAAAATCACTATTGTTTATGAAAACAAATCTCTATTGACATATATGTAGCACCATATCTTTTTTTGTGGGAAAAAAAATGGAGCAAAATTAAAACTTACTTATCAATGAAATTTGTAAGAAAAGTGAAATTTTCAGGTTTTTGAAAATTGTGCAAAACCCTTAAGGTGTAGAGATAAATGTACAGGAACAAAAAAGTGCCATCTTTGCAAGAGCTTTCAAACAAAAAAAAAAAAGAAAATAGAAATCGGACTATTAAGAGCTGAGATACAAAAAAATTTAGTGTAGCTAATGGCGGCCATCTTTAATGGCAGCCATTTTGGTGACCTGCACGGATTTTGAAGTGGTTCCCTATCTGGAAAGTTACCTTTTGACATCAACTATGAACACAGAAAGTGGCACATTCCAATCAAAAAGTGCAGCTTTTTTGGTGTACCCGACGTACTATTATCAACAACATAAATGGCTTTATCTGTGACAGAAATGGCAATTGCATCTATTATGTCTGGTCCACAAAGTAATAACTAAAATTTTTTCTAAATATTCATATGAGATTGGTATTTCGTGCCATATAATATATCATAAAAATCAGCTGCGTTTTGTTGATAGTACTCTTGATATTTCTGTTCATAATATAAATAGTAATTATCATATCTCTCAGCTAGTTTGTACAATAAAATATCAGAAGAATTAGAGTTTCTGATAAGACATTCAAAAATAAAATTAGTTCTCTTCATTGCTAGGTGACTCAAATTAATGAAATGGTAGGAGAATTGGAGAATTTGCAAAAAGTTATTCTGGGGCTAGACCTGCAGCTGGCGGAGCTTCGCGAAAAATTAGCCGCCTCCAGCAACGAGGTAAAGAAGGAAGTCGAGAGAAACAGGAGGATGAAAAAGGCGCTGCAAGATATCAGGATTGATATTCACCACGCCAGTAGTTTTGTACAGAACGTGCCTATGCTGCAAAAAACTATAAAGGTATGTAGGTTAAGTAATCTCACGGTGAATTTTAATATCATATCATAGAATGGGTGTTATTAGATTTTGTATTAAAGGGCAATACAAAGAGAGGAGCACAAACACTCCTTATCATGACACACCCACACAACACAAGGCTGTCCGAGGGACGTACTATGGCAAATCCCATTTAGTATTTGGGCTTGCCTATGGACATTCTAATATCCCAGTTTGTATGCTTTTCGGCACTCTTTTGGTCATCCCAATGTCACAACTCGGTATCAGATAAAAGTAGTACGAGGGACGTCCTGAAGGATATACCGACGCTTATACTAAGGACGTACCAGGACATTCCGGAATATTTCGGGATATCCTAAGTATTACGAATAGGCTGTAAAAACTACATACTGAAATGTCCCAGGATATCCTACGGACTGCAAATAGATATCCACGGGCAACTTAATTTTTCTGTTTCTTGGTGGGATCCTCTGCCACATGTTTCCTTCTAAAACAATGTCCATAAAATCAACAAAATAATACATTATCCAGTATTTTACTGGAAAATAACCTCTACACTTGTGATTTTTACTTTATAGGAGCGTAGAGGTTATTTTTCAGTAAAATACTGGATAATTGTCTTATTTTGTAGATTTTACGGACATTGTTTTAGAAGAAAACATGTGGCAAAGGATCCCACCAAGAAACATAAAAACATTATGTCAATAATGTTATACTTAAATTTAAAAAAAAATTGAATTGTGAAAATTTTTAGAATCTTTGTCAAATATGCACTTTTCCTTATAACTTAATCCGGGGTCATGCTGTATATATCTTTTAATGGATTAAAAGATACGGAAAGCAAACTATATTTTTATCATAGCAGGCAGAGTAACTTAACAAAATTTTGACAACTATAGTAACTTAATTACTGTCTGCTGATAAGCATGAAAACCTACCAAGCACATTAAAGAAGCAATACAATCCTAGGTGCTCCAATATCACAATTATAGACATATTATTATTATACTTCTAGGACATGTATCACAAATACAATGCTGACAAGGACTTCGAGGTTACCCAGGCGGAGGATACGGAGGCCAGAAGTGAATTCTTAAGACAAAGAGACTTTTTGGAAAGGACAGTCTCCACACTACACTTTCAGGTATCGTTATATTAATGTCATGAAATTCATTAGTCTTTAGGTAAAACTATGAACACTTTTTTTAAGAAGTATATCTCTGTAACGCGCCATTATATTTTCAAACTAACCATTATTTCCGATACAACGAAACTTTAGTGTAATTTTCTAATTGATTTTCTTGTTATTATAATCGTCTGTTTTATTGTCGCTTTTAAATGTTATTCAGGAAAAAAGACTATATTCTCTACTAATAATATCCCAACTAGCATTATATTGCGCTAATATAAAGCTGAATTGTCTTATAATTATTTTATAGTGATAGAAGAATGTTCTCTTATGTTTTTTTAAAATACCATTGTGAACTCTCTGTGTGACAATTTGGCGATATAGAAACGTCCTAAGAACGTTCTTGCAACATAATTATAAAACTATTTTATAAAGGCTCTATTATCCCCTTGTAAATGTTCCCGATATATCTCTGATAGAGCTTCAAGTTATTATGCGAATCATTTTATTTTATAAATAAATATTTATAAATATTGGTTACAGAGCTAGTAGATAATTTTTGGGTTTCTTCTTTAATGTCGTATTAGTAAGTGATATGAACATTCTTATAACTAATTATAAAGCGGTTATACAGAAACTTTATTAAGTGTTTTAACGAAACCCAGCGTTGCATAAAGAACTTTTATACAGCCGAAGATTTGCCGTTGCAACATTTCACCTGCAATAGTTATATTTATAAAACTGTGCAAGTTGGGGAAATAATTACTTCTCTCATTATAACATGTGAAATACGTCAGTCAATATACAGTTTCCGATACCACCAGAATAACTAGTATGATGTCTACATGGAAAAAAATAAAGCGCAGTGGAAACTTTCGTTGTGAAGTGAAAGTTAGACTTGATGGTATGTTACAGATATATAATGGAAATGTTAGTGAAAATCCAAAGAGCTCAAAGGCAATAATTCGTGCTGTATCTCACATAATTTCTACTAAAATAAATATACAAGAAATACCTTGAAACTACTTGACTGTTTAGTGGGAATATTGAAATTCACCTGCTTTCACTAGACACTCTAGACAACTATATTATACGTACCTATATAATTACCGCCAAACTAACCAAAGAGCTGTATGGCTTTATAATGGCTGCGCAAGACATTAAATTGCTCTATAAGAGAACCCACTGTACTACTACGCGAGCTTCGTGATCGTATAATAGCTGCTTAAGAAGCTAAATTGTTCTCTAAATTAAACCGCAGCCTGTCTCTATAAACTAAAGGTGCTTGCAGTTACCTAGTTACTGCATAACGAACTGAGCTGTTTTATAGCAAAACATGAGGCAGTCTTTGTAGAATAAAAAAGAATATTTAGCTATATAATAACTGTATAGCGAGTTGAATTGTTCTTTATGATAACACGCAGTAGCTTTTACGCTACATAAAAGCTTTGTCGCTATATAATGGTTACATAACGAATTAAATACTTCTATAAAACAATCTGTCACAGTACTTGTATAAAAAAAAAATTGGAATATGTATAATTACCGTCAATTGAACCGAATTGGTCTTTAAGACACTTCGCAACAGTCTTTATGAAACTAAAGAGCTTTGTAACAGCTATTATAAAACAAATAGTGCTGTAAAAGCTGTTTAATTGGACCTGAAATTATATTAAATTATATTATTAAGTTTTAGATGTGGCATTCATCTTGAAAAAAAAATCATATAAGAATATTAAATGTACACACATTACACACACATTAACACACATTAAAATTCTCCACATGTACCTTTAATTACGTATTATGTTTTAAATAAGTTATGAAAATTAACAACAACTTTAGTTACATAGGAGTCAATATTTTGAAGAACATTTTTTTCCATAAAAATCTTGACCAGCCACTTAATTTGAAGAATTTCGGTGGCGCATTGCTAATTCATGGAATATCGTATCATATATCGACAGTAAAATTTCAATCGAAAGTTAATTTTAGCTTTAGTAATCTCATAAAATTGACATTTCAATGTACATGTCACAAAACGAATAAATCGGAACAACGATTGAATGTTTCCATATTTTATATTCCTAGATACAACTGTTATAAAACGAGAAAGCTCTTTAAACTATTCAACGAACGACAGTTATACAGTGATAATGCATCGGCAATGAAAACTTCAACAAAATTTCTAGTTTGGGAACCTTTATAAAACAGTTTTTTCAGTTTCTTAAGATATTTTATAAGAATGTTACTAAGAGCTAAGAGCTAAATAATTGTATAATTATTGTTTTTGTGGTCCTTAAACGATAAAAAGGTTTTGTAAGCCAGTGCCTATTATGGATATATAGTGGCTACATAGATGCTGAGAGAACGTTCTCAGACCTTAATTATAACGCTTTTATTTTTATACAATGATGATATAGATGTCCTTATAGCTATTATAAATTAATCAGTGTTAGTTGGGCTGTTACACAAGGTAATGAAGTTCATTTCTGCTTGTAAGATACAGTTCTATTCATAAAAAAGGCGTACAAGTATTAGAATGAGAGGCGAGCTTTATCATATTTGTGTAAAGCCGGCTTGTCACGTGTCATAGGTTGTCAGAAATCAAATCTTTGGCGTAGGGCATCAGTGAAATAATTAAGAAAAATTGAATTATGTATATTGAATTATATTTATATGTAACAGTTTCATAAAAATTCCAACAAAACAAAAAACAATAACAAGAATATTTAAAATAAAATCTAATATTTGGTCATATAACCATATTTTTCTATTACTTGAACCAATCTATTCGGCATTGACTGAATTATATTACATATAATGTTTGGATCAAGCTCCTCCCAGCACTCGTGGATTATTTCCCATAATTCGTTTGAATTTTGTGGTCGAAAATTTCTTTTATATATATTTTTTACAATTAAACACCAAACATTTTCTATCGGATTAATATCGGGACTATAACTGGGAGATGGCAGCACTTCCATATTATGAGTTTGAAGCCACTCCGTTACAGCATTGGCGGTGTGGACTGAACAATTATCTTGTTGATAAATGAAATTATTATTGGGATTCATCTGTTCAGTCGATGGGAGCATTACGTTTTCTAAAATGTTTATATAGTTCAAAGCATTAAACCTTCCCTCAACTCGCCAACAAACACCAGGCCCATGGACACTTATCCAGCCCCATACATTTACAGAGAAACGTCCAGATCTAAAAGCAACGGAGCTAGTGTATCGTTCTTCAAACCTTGTATTGTCTGGACGATAAACACGAATTTGGCCGTTATAAGTCTACTGGAATGTCTTTTCATCAGTAAAACCGACCATGTTCCAAAATTGAGGGTCGCGGTATATATAGTTCATTGCAAAAATTACCCTTAACTGCCGCCGTTCTACAGTGAGTAACATTTTTTTCGCAGCTGGACGATTTTTTAACTCAGATTCCTTGACCCTTCTTGTGGAGGTAGGATGAGAGCCAGGAAATTCAGTTGATACTGAATCACAGCATCCCCGTTGCAAATGGATTATCTTTTAAGTATCTCAAAAAAGCAGCATCTTGTTCAGGGTTGGAAATTTTGGGACGATCTGAACCAACTTTTCTCTTTAAGGAATCTTCTTACTCCCAGCATTGTTTAATTTTTATTATAGTTTTCTTGTTTCTGTTATACAACTGTGCTACAGCACGAATTGTCCATCCATCTTCGATTCTGGACACTATTTGAGCCTTTTCAATTTCAGATAAAATAAATGACGAGGCATTTTTATTTATCTACTATCAAAGTCAATGCTTTGCATTTTTGACAACCTATATCATGTGATAACCTCCACTAACAGTCATTTAATCAGCCGGTTTTACACAAATATGATAAAGCTCGCTTCTCATTCTAATACTTGTACGCTTTTTTATTATTTCCGTGCTTATTTGTCTTCATGTTCATAAATTTTATTTGCATTCTAAAAATTTTATGTTTATGAAAATTCATTTTATCATATTTTTAAATCAAATGTCTTTTTGTCAATAGCTATCTTTTCCGTTCTGAAGAAGATTTAAAAATAAATCGAAACACTGACTTAGTGCAAAATGTTGAATTTTGTATCTTAACAGTGATACAACTTATTGTTCTTCGAGTTAAATTGTTGAATTCTTCAATATTTCTATCAAGAAGTCTAACGCAATAATACGTTTCTCACCTACAAAATAGTGTTTTCGCAGCATCACCTAATTCAATAACGCGAGACATATCGATGTATGCTCTCATGTAATTACTGCTAATCTTTAATGACACTTCATTAATTTGCTTAAAAATCTCGTAATCATAAACAAATCAAAATAAACAATAATGACAATAATTGCGTAAATTGATTTCAAAGAGAACCACTAGCATGTGATCCAGCACGTCGCGTCGCAGATGGCAGAATGCCGTTATATGTTTTAGGTGATTATTAGTCGAGGCCGTCGTATAACGAATAAATGATGTTTCTGTAACGTTACCTTTTTGATGAAATTTTAACATCTGTTTGTAATGTTAATTTGACGTACTTGTAATGTTACTTTTTTCATATTGTATGATTTTATGCATTAACATGTAGCTTGGTGTAGGAATTATTTTTAGATGGCACCAAGTATAAACAATATTGACAATAAGCAGTCACTTTTTATCTTATATTCTAATGAATTTATAAACTCTAAATAACTTGAACTGCAAAGTTTAAATTTCGTAACATTAACAGCTGAAACTTGGCGAACAACTAGTTTAATAGTCTATCTTTGTAATAGAGCTGAGTTTGGGGGAAAAATTCAATTTGCAACGATAACAATAATTAATTTTAAATCAGCGTCAGAACAGGAGTGAGAAGCATGAGTCATATCTGTAAAACGTTCATAAAATGATCGAGACGAGTTCAAATCCGTCAACCAAACATTTATCGTTTCTCCGATTTTGACTTTTTTTTTAAATTTGGGGTAGCGTGATGAAGTAATAATATCTGTCATGTCGATATTTTTTCCTAATTAAACAATAATTTGTTATAAACAATTATTTTTTGTTAAACATTTTTTTACGAATTTATTAAAAAAAAATCATCTCGGCTTCGAATAAGGCTACAGTCATTTTTTTTTGAAAATGTGTGAAAAGACCCCAGCAACAAAGATATGAGAACGATATTGCAAAATCTTCATTTGTTTAAAAGTTATTAGCAAAAAAACTAACCTCGAAATGTGACACTTTTTCAAACGCCATTTTGAAGTTGAAAATAATGCAAATTTAATTTGCCATTAATGAAAACATAAAGTTTAAGTCTCAACGAAAAAAAGGATGTCCAGATCAACCCTCTATGACAACGGGAACTGGGTGAATATGCATTTTACATTATTTATGTTTTTAATAAACAAATTGAATATCTCTTAAACTAATTCAAATTTTTTGATGAAATTTTAGGGATAACTTTGGGGTAATAAAAGACATATTTTTTCAAAGTTTCAAGCACTCAAGTGCTTTTGTTAAAGAATGAAAAATATTTGCAAATTGCTAAAATTTTCGCGGTTTTTTGCAATTATTTAAACAAATTTTCAAGCGATCTCAAGTTAACCGTTTTTCAAAGTTCTAACAGTATCTACAAATTGAAAAACCTATAGTCAAAGGTCTTTGAGTTATCTTCAAAAAAGTCGATTTTTTAAAATTTTTCAACAATAAATCGTTAAATAAACAATGTTCCGGCGGTCAAAAAGTGAACCAAACTCAGGGTCATATTCGTAATCAATAAAACTATCGTTTAATCCACGTGGCATCCTGAAACGAATTACAATAAATTTCAGTCTTTTTTTTACTAATTCTACTGGACTATAAACAAATAAACAGGCACAAAGATCTAATAAAACTTTAAAATTCACAACGCACTATCTGCACTACTCGATTTTGACTGATGTGTGAGCTGAAATGAATCATGTAATGGCCAATTCATTTTATTATGTGTAAAGGTGTTGACTACACATAGTTCAAAGGAGCGATCGTGTTAACTCTAATACATATTTTGATTTTTGGCCACGTTTTTAGCTTTGTTGCTCCAGTGTGCGATCATACATTTAAAATGGAGACCTTCTAGAATATAGAGCCCTTAAAATTCACATATCATTTGCATCAAAGTGGGTTATTTTTTTTTAATGTACATAAATCAAAAATGCGTTACGTATGGTCATATAAACGTCATTAAATAACGTCAATCAATCACAAAATGACTTCCCTTGGATGCGACATAACACAACATTTTTATGTCATTGCAGAGGTGACGCAAAGTCCTTGAAGTCAGTATGCAGCTTTATATTATCAATTTTTTCTTTTATAAATAGGTATGTCGTGAATCATAATATTTACCGCCTGCTATACAAAATACATCGTGTATAATTTCTCAGCAACTTCTTTTTTTCTTCTAGGCCACGAAGAATACAAATATGCTTAGTTATGACAAAGTCAGGCTCGTGGACGAAAACTCTGCTCTATTAGTAGAAACCAACCACCTAAGGAAAAATTTGCAATCGGAGATGCTTACGACAAAGAAACTACACGCCCTGGTAGGCTTGTCGTACATTTCACCTAAGATGGCCCAGAGAAAGGTCAATATGGCAGCTGCTAGCAACAAAGAAATTCACGATAAATACAGAGAGAAACTAGCGGTAATATTTGCCACTACGTCTTTATGGACATTTTGGCATGTTTTTCTCTTTTTTTTTTTAGGAAAATGAAAAGGCGATAAATACCATGAAAGAAGAAAATCAGAGATTGGTAAATAAACTCGCTGAAGTAGATCTTCTTGAAGCAGGAAAACCAAGTCCCATCTAGAAAAATTCAGAGACACTAATACACATATTGTATTCATTTTATAAATCTAATTTCAAATAAAATTTTAACAAATGTTGCCAACGAATTTTAATTAGTTAGACGGGCCCACATATAGGCCAGTAGGGTTAAAATCCAAATCGGAAATAATTGCTACAAAAGGTTTTATTGTTGCGGGGTATTTTTGCGGTTTTACGGTTATATCTCGTAAAGGACTCACAATATCGAAAACCATAGTCCTATTAAAAGTTGTAGGGCATTAAATTCTGCATTGAATGAGACCAGAAGCATATTTTTTTGGACCACCCGTTCCCATACTAGTGCTCATCAAAGTTGGACAAATTTTACATATTTATGAAAAATGTGTTATTTACACTATATTAAACATAGTACTAGAGCACTCCATTATACTAGTCTTGTACTTAGTAAATATATAAAATATTAAAATTGTAGAGTATATAAAAAGATAATATTAAAAAAATGGTTTCATATAGAATATGCTGAGATCCATTCAACTGATATAAAGATGGAGGCAAGATAAGAAACATAATTCTTGAAATCAATTAGCGATGATTATATTTCATAATAAAAAAAATTGTAGTTAAAGGTATGAAGATGAAAAGGGGGAAAAATAGGTAGGTACACAAATTTCACAGACGTCGACATTTGATTCTCGTTGGGCCACTCGGATCTGTAATTTCCGATACGGAGTCCGTCGCCCCATCACTCGGCTCCTGAAAGTCTGTAATTTTCGTCGCCCCATATATGCAGTCCAGGTCTTCGTCAACATTTGGTTCGTCAATAATTGCATCTGGTTGGAAGGAGTTAGTGCAGGAGTTCCCCTTGCAGTTGGCACAAATCAATGAGCAATTAATTCCAGCCTTCCGACACCCACAACCACCTACACACCCCTTGTTGCATTTGCAGAAAATTGTGGAGAGAAGAGACTGTGGAGCTGGTTCCTTGGAGGTAGGAACGAGGTCAAGACCAAACTTTGAAGTCTGCCATCCCCAGAGGTGTCCTAATCACATTTGTACTTGTAGGTAAGTTCTCAAGTAATGTTGGCGGGCTGCTTCGGATGTTGGTGGTAGAGATGCCAGGTTGAATTTGGATTTCACTAGGGCTTTGGAAAACAGGTCGAATCGCAATTTATATAAAGTATCTCCTGCCCTACCTCCGTAGAGGGTTGTTAAAAATCGTAGGCCACCTTCGGCAATAGCTTCAGCTTGAGTATCATGCTCGAAGAAAGATTTGATTTCTTCGAGAAGACATTTATTTTCGACCAAGAGCTTGACCACCTTCTTCTTACCCTGCCTTGAAGAGTACTAAAGTTGTGTCACATCCACTTATGGCGTGGAGAAATATGAGTGGCCTTCTAATGTTGTCTGCCAGTTTGAAGCTGTAAATTTCAAATTTTATTTAAAAATAACATACACAATCAATGTGAGTTGGTCAAACTTTAAGATGGAATTTTACGGAAACGGGTGGTCCAAAAAATTCACTTTTGATCTCATCAAACGCAGAATTTATTCCTCTATAACTTTTGTATGGACCACTTTATTGATAGATGGGTTAGTAAAGATGATATTACCAAAGAGCAGAAGTTAAAACGAACATTTTTCATAAATATGTAAAATTTGTCCAACTTTGATGAGCACTAGTATGGGAATGGGTGGTCCAAAAAATATGCGTCTGTTCTCATTTAATGCAGAATTTAATGCCCTACAACTTTTAATAGGACTCTGTTTTCGATATTGTGAGTCCTTTACGAGATATAACCATAAAACCGTAAAAATACCCCTTTCGGGGGTAAATTTTTACCCCCCACCACTTAAACATAACTCCGCCGGGGGGGGGGGGGGTATCTAGGATAGTTAGGCAACAAATGAAGCCATTAAAACAATAAAACCTTTTGTAGCAATTATTTTCGATTCGTCTAATTTTTTGGTTTTACACTACTGGCCTAATAACAGAGTTTGTACTTAGTATGTACGATTTATAAATATACTGAAATATTTAGCAGAATTTTACATACTTTTATGGCTGTAAAAAGCATACGAACAAAGTATATACAATTTACCGGCAAAGAGTGACCCCAAAAATGGGACAAAAATCGCCCGTTTTCTAGCTCTCGAATTTTGTTTCAAACTAAGTGCTAAATTATTGTTAATAATGAAAACATCCTGAATACAAAATTTCAAGATGAGCATATGTTTGGTTTTTGAGATATGAGGGATTGAAGCTGTGATATCAAAAATACATAGTCCCACAAAAAATGAATGCCATCAGTTATGGCAGAGCAATCAAGATATTCTTAGTATTTTTCGACGCAGAATTCATATCTGATATCGACGAATCCGTATACCCATTGATTAATACAGAAAGGCCAAAAACATTCCCTAGATGAGGATGAAAATAGGGAAAAATGATGCTATTGAGTTATAGAGCTTCTATGAACAGAAATATAGTATAAGTCGACTGGCTGAATGCATGAACGAAGGTGTTGACTAGGGCTTACACAAAGTAATTGAGACACACCCTAAGAGAGGTGAAAACTACCCCAATGTTATACAAAACTGCATAAAAGCTCCAATAACTGGCGAAAAAGCTTGAACCCTCTAAGCTTTATTAATAGGAATGAACCATAAATCTGTTATGATTTATGGTTCATCTTGAATTATGAACTTGAGTCAGTGAAAAAATAGTGACATTCACTATTTTTTCACTGGTACATTATCAGATATCGCATTTTGATTGCAGTATGAATATGGGACGATAACTAGAATTTTTGTAACTATTTTATGACACACCTACGATGGAGCAAAGAGAACGGGACGAAAACTTATTGGTGAGTCTTCACCCCCTGACCCCCGTCGGGATCATTTGGGAGATGAAAAGGAATCAAGAGGCCTTGACATAAGAGAAAAGCACTCTTGGAAACCGCTACATCAGTTTTTTTTTTATGTAATGCAGCGATTACGAGATTGCTCCGATAACGATTGTAAAATTGCTCAGATTTCCACCCTCTAACCCCTGTGAATTTCTCTAGAGCGATGAGAAAGAATCACGAGACCATGATATTCCTAAAGAGCACTCTTGAAAACCCAGAATTTTCGCTAATGTGATACAGCGATTGCGATGTCTCTGATATTCACCACCTTCTTATAAAATTCACTTGAAGTTCAAAAAGCAGACCATTAGGACATTAATTTTATGGAGAGCGCCCTTTATTATCCTTGTGACAGAATTTACTTTAATGTAATATTCTCACAGCGAGATCGCTTATATAAATGTGCGTTGTTTTCTCACCCCTTCATAGGTGTGTAAAAAAATTATTGTGGGAATATTGGTTATCGTTCCAGATCCAGACACACTGCAATCGGAATGCAATATCTGGTACATTCACTATCTTTTCACTGATTCAAGTTCATAATTTAAGATGAAGGGTAGTTTTGCACCCTGTGATGGGTTGTTTTCGTGAACTATATAGGTCATAACAGATGTATGGTTCATTCCTATTAATAAAGCTTAGAGGGTTTAAGCTTTTCCGCAAGTTATTGGAGCTTTTATGCAGTTTTGTATAATATTGGGGTAGTTTTCACCCTCCTAAGAGTGTGTCTCAATTACTTTATGTAAGCCCTAGTCAACACCTTCGTCCATGCTTTCAGCCAGTAGACTTATACTATATTTCTGTTCATGGAAGATCTATAACTCAATAGCATCATTTTTCCCTATTTTTATCCTTATATAGGGGATGCTCTTGGCCCTTCTGTATTAATCAATGGATATATGGATTCGTCGATATTAGATATGAATTCTGCGTCTAATAATACTAAGAATATCTTGATTGCTCTGCCATATCTGATGAGTATTCATTTTTGTGGGGCTATGTATTTATTGATAGCATCACTCATATCACAACTTCAATCCCTCGAATCTCAAAAACCAAACAAATGCTCATCTTGAAATTTTGTATTCAGGATGTTCTCATTATAAACAGTAATTTAGCACTTAGTTTGAAACAATATTCGAGGGCCAGAAAATGGGGCGATTTTTAGGGGGTCACTCTTTCGCATTAGCAAATTTTCGTCATGCAATTACATACTAAGAATATGAAATAATTGACGAAAAGGGAATGGATCCAAAAGTATGTACTATGTACCCACTTTAATTTTTCTTTTAAGTACAAACAAAAAAGGATAAAATATTCACATACACATATTTATATACTTTCATAACTATCAAAAGTAAATGCAAAATATTTAACTTTACAAATAACGAAATCAAACGTATTCAATATAGACTTCAATATAGATATTAGATCCCTAATAGCACAACATTGTTCTATGGATATCTGAGGGACGTCCTCGACGGACATGCAGGGCATCCGATCGACGTTCGTTTTTGGTTCAAAGTACATCCGACGGACAACCGAGGGACGTCCAAATGTCATAACTTTGAAAAATATTTGTACATCCCTGAGAGATATCATATGGATGTCCATAAAGTACGACATCCAGCGCTTTTCGAAACAGTACAACTTCGACATGTAAGTACTTTACTTGATAAAAATGAAATAATGCATAAACATTGTCCTATGGATATCCGAAAGATATCCTCAGTGGAGATTGAGGGTGTCCGCTGCATTTCTTTGTTAGAATCCGTATATTTTCTTTACATTAACATATCTAATATGTTTACCATAACTCCAATTTATTGGGTTGCCTGCAAATTATAATGTTTATTAAATTATTAAACTCATTTTATTTGACTTACTTACCTTTTTACCAATTTCCGTCTGTAGAAATTCGAAAAAAAAATTTCGTCATTTCAAATTTGATGAGCAAGGGGGGGGGGGGGGTTAACTATTTTAAGAATTAAAGTTTTATGGTTGAGGTACTGATATCAACCTGGGAAACGTGTTGGAGAAAAAACGGTAAAGGAATAATATCGTGCAGTATTCGCTGGTATATATGCATATCTCGAAAACGTGTTGGTTGTCATTACAAAAATATAATATTTAAATCAATGGACACGAAATAAACGTCCATCTCCTGTCCATATATGGACTTAAAATGTACATGCTTCCCGTACATAAAATGTACATTCAAAGGACGTTTATTTCGTATAATTTCAAAGTAAATCCGATGATAGACGTCCGGTGGACGTCCAATTTATGTCCATGGACGTTATTACATTAAATGGACGTCCGGTGGACATCTTGTGCTATTAGAGATAATAAGATTTAATTAAGTGAAGTATGGTGAAATTGTATTTCATTATTTTTAGCGATCTTTTTTGGATGTTCAATTTTTTTTTCAAAAAAATGTTTTCACCCTTTTTAGTGACCTCTTTGTTTAGCTTGTACACAGCTTCTAAGTTTTAACATTAGGCTTTAACAGGTTCGTTATTAAATAATTCTGAAATCGCTATGTACCAAATATCATGTAAAAAAATATTGCAATTATCACAGCTATATTGGATTCGTCTTTTTGAATTCTTAACTATCAGATTCATTATCAGCTACTTCTAAAATACCTAACACCGATTTTAATGTAATTCCGACGGAACTTGAAAACGTAAGAAAAACATACATACGGCTCGAATTGAGAAAACCTCCTCCTTTTTTGGAGTTTCCCGAAGTCGGTTAAAAATGTTGCCAGAAGATGGGTCTTATTATTGTCACAGTGTTTTGTTCCGGGAGACCAGACGAGACCAGAAGATTATCTGGTCCACCCTCAAGGGCGGTTTTACGGGGGGGGGGGGGGGTAATTATGGTAATTACTCCCCAGCAACCATCTGCCGGCCCCGCCGGAGCAACTATTTTTGCTCCCATATTTGCGAGCACTTCTCTGCATAGATCAATTCAAAATCATATTTAACTGTTTTTTTTTAAGTTTCAATAGTTCTCTAATTCTTCGTTCATTTTGCGTTATTTTATTAGAATAAAAGTGTATGCTCTTATCTATTAAATTAAAGATATTTTGGAATGTAAGCATTAGTTACTAACCCCCCATCCCCAGTGCACTAGCCTAGAACCGCCCCTTGCCCCTTCATCGCAGATAACTGCAGGTTAGGGTGAATAACAAACTTTCAACTCGGCGGGACATTCGCGCGGACGTCCCCCAGGGGTCGTGCCTGTCACCAAAGTTATACAACTTGTACGTCTCTGACTTCCCGGAGTTCCCGAATACGAACCTTGCCAAGTACGCCGACGACACGGCCATATACGCGCATTCGCACAACGCACAAGCAGCAAACATGCTGGTGAAGGCGCACATGGCCCGTGTCACGGCGTATTACGACAAGTGGAAGATTCGGATCAACGCCGAGAAGTCGGAATCAATTCTCTTCACGCGCCGCTTCACCGAAAATCGTATTCTTACACCACTTTCGATAGGGGGCCGCCAAATTCTAATAAAGCGGTGCGTGAAGTATTTGGGGGTGAACTTGGACAGGAGACTGACGTTCAATACGCACGTAAACGAGACGATACGAAAGGTCTACTCCATGTCCAGGAGCCTGTATCCGCTCCTGGCGCGGGGTAGCGGACTAAACAGGACCAATAAGAAATTGCTGTATACGATGGTGATCAGGCCGGCTATCACATACGCGGCGCCGGTGTGGTGCAGCATCCCGGCCACGACAATGCGAAAACTAAAAGTACTAGAACACAAATTTATGCGCCTTATTTCAGTCTCTGATAGGTACACCTCCCTCAGAGACCTCTATGCACGTTGCCACGACATAACCCCACTAGCGGACTTCGTCCAAAATACATCGCAAAAATTCTATCAATTCAAATTGGGCGACAGTCCGCTAACCCGAGACATTACACGAATCAGACAGCATAATGCCATACTTTTCAACATAAAACACCCATTACCATACCAGGCGTTGCCTATCTTTCGGCAACCTCCCTAGCCAAATCTTTCCTATACCCAAGTTTCCATTTCACCACCTTTTTACCTTCACCACCATTTACTCTCAAACCCCTTCTCTATTCTCTCTATTAGTCTCATTTTTGTTAATTTTGTTAATTTTTGTTCTTTTGTCCTTTTTTTGCCTCTTTTCAAAATTCCCTCTCGACCAGTAACTTCTTGTAAATCAAAACTTTTTCAACCATAACTTCCCCTGCACCCTACCTTTCCGAAGGCAGGCAGACCATCGGAAGAACGTTGCCATTGGCTCGAACGGGTTTTTTCGTTGAGTTTTTCCCGTATCAGCAATCAGATCTCCTGACAGTGCGCGCGTGCTAACAAAAACTCATTTTCTTAATCTTTAAGTGTTTTTAAAACTATTCTAGTTATAGTAATAATATTGTTAGGTTTAAGTCCCTTCCCCTGGACAGGAGTCCTAACTCCACATTCCACCTGTTGTTCCAACCTGAGTCGAACCCGCTTCATCCGACCGTACATTCACCACGACCCTGCGCGACGTGGTTGTGCTGTCGGCTCTGAACCGGGATCCGACTCGGGTGCATATTTGTATGTTAAATATTTAATAAATCTGTTTTGATTGATTGATTGCCCCTTCATCTAAACTTTATAAAACAAATAAGTTTCGCTAAAATAACATAATTCAGTTTATTTAACATAAAATAAAAAACTTTTTTTTCAATGTATATAGAGGCCCTGTGAGGCCCTCTAAGTTCTGAGGCCCGTGTGCGCCACACCCCTTGCATATCATGTAGTTTCGCCACTGCTTGAGGGCACGATTTTTGATTAAAAAAACATTAGAATTAGTTAAAAGGAAAATTATTTTAGGCCTGTGCCTGTGGAAGGAATAGTACCGTCACCCAAGGCATATATTGATAAAATCGTTTATTAGAATAGTGAATGTTCGCGCCATCTAGTGAGTTTGATAACCAAGACGAGAGCTTGATTCTGTATTCTGTAATTCCCAACAAAGCAACTTGAGAATTATTCATTCTTGAGTACCAAGGTACTACTTTAATTCACAGATGTCAGGTTTGGTCTCTGATATTTCTTTCTATTACCATTTAATACAGAATTGACCAGCAAATCAACTAAAGCTTTTACAAATTTAAAACTTTCTTTAAACAAGCAATCCAGTATCAGTAATGTCATTAGTAAAGAAACTAGTTCTAAATGTAAATTATAATTATAGTCCATCCGTCAGGTAGTTTTAGGTGGAATTAACTCGGGAAGTTTTGATATTTGGCATAATTCTAGAGATAAGTGTCTAGTACTAAGATTCACATTTTACGCAAAGCAAGCACTGCCGCTTGAGCCGCCATATTAGCAAGATAGCCTCCAAAAACGTTTTTTTAAAGTGTCTCCGTTACCGTACGCTACAGTCAAAATACCTTTAACCAAAATTAAAGACTAGGAAATTTTCTATAAAACATGGCATATGTAAGTTGAAAATGTTCCTTTAGTTTCGTCTAAAGGCGTTTTTTTAATCTCCAATAACTCCTGAGGAAATATAGGTACATTATTTCGTTTACGTCTGGGAAAGGAGGGTGTTGCGTAAGCCAAGCCAACAGCTTTTGCACATCATCATTGTCTCGAATAATACGTGAACTTCTCATATCCACATGTTGTTCTGTAGATGTAAAAGAAATATTGCAACATCTTTCAATCTCATCACATACGTTGTGCAAATACACCATTCCCAGTGTCCACATTATTAACACGCTATCCGTGATTCCTCGTCCTCCAATAGCTTTCATCGTCCTCATTAGCATTTGTTCAATGGTCATATCTGACCAACAGACCCAAAGCTTATTGGTGCGCCTGATTGTGAAAAAGTCGTCTGTTGTAAATTTATTGTACTCATCAGGAGTCATTTTGTCTTCTAAGGATATCATATCTTGCAAATATAGATGACATGATTTTGCATAATTATGATGGCCGCTTGCGTGGAAATAAGGCAGCATTTTCTGGTCAGTTTCTAGGTGAAGCTGCCAATTCATTCTTTCTGCTTATATAAACTGCTTCACCAAAATTACCATGCGAAAATATTGCACCCACAGTTCAGCGGTAGGTCCATTACTTTCCAGTTTTGCTAGTCCTTTTTCAATTTTTTAGTAATCGTTTTAAACAAACCTTGGTGATCCGTTGAGAAGATCGTAGATTACAAATAATGTTTTCCATGGCCAGGCGTTGTTCTTCTGTAAATTCCACAGTCTGCAAAATAATATGTTCGAGAGCAATGATAACAAAAATAACCGATACGAAACGTTGTTATACTTGCACTATTGTCAAAGCAATACTGAAAAACGGTAAAGGCAGACTATGCACGTTAAAAAACGACGGCGCCCGGCTGGCGGAGGTTTGCTTTAATCATAGGTAGACGCGGCGCAAGTAAGAAGTAGATAGAATTTCAGTTGAAAGGGTTTGCAAATAATAATCTAAATTGAATTCAATAGATCTATGTTCGTTTAAAACTCATAAATTTAAGCATATCGTTAGAGAAAGTAAAATTAATATAGGTATTTACCTTTAATCGACTGGTGTCTAAACTACTGATTTTTCAAAGAACATATATAACGTAATTTGTAGTAAATTTGCGCATCTTTCATTTTTGCAATAAGTCTTTTAACTCTAAAGCCCAAGGTAAAGGAAATATTTCAAAAAAACTGTTTTTGGCGGCCATCTTGGCAATATGGCTACGCCGGCGGCAGATATTGCTTTGTACAAAATGTGGATTTTAGTTGTAGATACCTAAATCTACAACTGCCAAATTTCAAAACTTCCCGACTTGATTCCTGGTAAGGCCTTTTATACGACCTGACGAGTGGACTATTATTATCCCCATTCATTATTGTTTCAAATAGGTTTAGAATGTCATGCAATGTCGAAATTTTAAGTTTAAGCGGCAATAAATTTTCTGTCTGTCTGTCGGTCGGTCTGTCTATCTAACTTTTTTGTGCGCACAATTACTCTGGAATGGTTTCTGATATTGACTTGAAATTTGGTACACGTTTGTATTATACCGAGGTCTGGAACTAAATTATGTTTTGATCTTTATTCCATTGAAGGGCTGGGGGTAAATGGGGCATAAATATGTAACAAAAGCAAGTAAGTAAAATTGAGGTGTGTGTACGAGAAACCAAGGTCCCAACATGTTTTGGCATAAGTCACTCTCACTACATTACCACCCCCACCCCATTATTAAAGAGGAAAAATTAAATTTTGATTTAGTGTGTGTACAAGAACCAAATGCCTCAATTTTTTTAAGAATCAGCCTCCCTCACTAGCCCCCCCCCCCACGATATGGCATATTGTTTTATGGGTTTTTGAGTTAAACAATTTCAGATATATTATTAATGTGCTAGGAACAATTACTTCCACATAGTAGGGAGTGCAAATATAGTATTAAAATTTTTTTCGCTGTAAAAGAGGCTAGATAGGATATTAATAGTTTTTGAGAACAACATAAATAACTTAAGCAGGGTTTTGTTTCATTCAAAAAAATAATTAAAAATTCAATAGTAACGTAAATCAATCTCATAAAAATTTCTAAGAATTAAAAAAGTTGCAAAATTGAATTCTGCATAACCTGAAATAAAACTGTTGCAGATTAATTGATGGATAAAAAAGTTCTATACTTCACAATTAAAGAACGTACCTACAATGAAGTTAATATTAATATGAACATTAAATCGATTCAATAGGAATTCAAAAGTAAGTGTTGCAATAATCTATCCTTTTTAAAATGGTAGAGACAAATCCGTAGCCTATTATTAGTTTTACTATTTTTAATAATGACAGTATTGTAATATTAATATATAGATAACCTAGAAAGAATTGACATAAACACTAGAAATGATAAAGAAATATTTTTAATTTTTAAATCAAAATGATAATGGGTTTTCACTGATATGACGAAGTGTTTTATCTGTCAAGTGGAAAATATTAATACAGGGTGGTCGTGAAATAAGTGAATTTTGCAATCCCGTTCTTCCTACTGAACTTCGTATTGAGTAACCAACTTTTTGTTTAAAAAATGGACATCTATTGAATATTAACTAATGGACATTCAGTGAATGTCCTTAATATGTTCAGAAGATGACAAACTTTTACTGGACTCTAAATGGACATCCACTGGATAGGCTGTCCATTGGACGCCCATTAAAGGTAGACACTTCTATGCAATGAAATCCCGTACACGTATATTTTCGATATATTAAATCATTCTTTATTTATTTGTCAGTGTCAGTGTTGTATTTTCGCAATTCCAAACTAAACATGAAAAAAATGTAATTCTCTCTAAAACTGAAGAGAGATGGTCTATCAGAGCAGTTGCTAACCATTATCAATTGAATAAAAGTACTGTTATGAGTGTGCAGAAAATTGGAAGGAGGAAGGTAGCGTAAAGAGAGAAGACGGTTCAGGCCGATCGAGAAGTTCAAATCTCGTTCAAGATGAAGCACTCCTTGGCTATTTGAGGAAAAATCCATTTCAAACAGCAGAAGACGCTGTGTTCATCACAAGTTTTCCAGCAGCTAGCCCAAGGATAGGAAAATCGGAAATAAAAAACTGTACAAGTGCCAAGAATACCATATTATCAGAAGAACAGAAGCAAGCACGCATTATGTTTTGTTTAAATTGTGTCTATCACCCGTTGAAGTTTGGGAACAATGTTGTGTTTACCGATGAAAAAGTTTTTCAGTCTTGTAATGACGGACATATTCGGGTGTACCGTCCTGCAAATACCAGGTTTCACGAACGTTACGTGTCTCCGCGGAACAGGCCCCGGCGATTTGCTGTTAATGTATGGGCATGGATAAGCGTGCATGGCCCTGGTGTAGCGTGGTGTATAAGGCATCTGCATGTGACGCCACAGCTAACCTCAAAAATATATATTTCGTAACAGTTACAAGTATTATTAAAATTTCTTCTTGATTACCGTACTTTCAATCAAAATCTAATTCAATGTAATGTTTATGAAGTTTTAAATACTTTGTCCTAATAAAATAAGACTCTTTTTGTAGGTTGGAAATCTAACCTGTAATTAGCAGTCTATTTTTATTAATCAACAAGTTTGAAAAATTATTTGCGTGAGTTTTTAAATATTTGCTTGGAGCCAGTACGGCTCCAACTTAAAAATGCGTATACAAACGTTAAAAATGGGAATAAACTTGAAAAACTTAAAATTTGCGGTTATGTTAGTTACATGATGCAGATGCCCCATTATGGGTAATGGTAGATTTAATGGACAGATTTATAGGAACATTTTGGAAAATTGTATGCTTCCTTCGGTGGAGCAATTATATCCAAACAAACACCTTCATTTATCAATAAGACAACTGCCCTATTCACACTGCCAGGATAATTAGTCAATGGTTTGGGAACAATAATATTGAATTATTACCGTGGCCTTCGCACAGTCCCGATATAAACCCAATTGAGAACGTCTGGGGTTTGCTAGTAAAAAAAGTATGAACGAAACGTTAGACCAAGAAATGAAGAAAAATTGTGGTCAGCCATTGAAAATTGGTGGGAGGAGCTAAGAGAAAAAGAAAACTATTGACGTAGACTAATTGCTTCTATGCCAACAATATTTAATCACGTCTTGGTCTTGGAAGGAGACGGAGCCATGACAAAATATTAGGTTAAGTACATTATTTACACAATAAATACAATCGCAGTTATGTGTATTTGTGATTTTTTTAATGTCAATTTTTACATTTATTATAAATCGAAATCATTCCCATCGAATGGTGTAAAAAAGTAAAAAAAAAAACAAAAATACGTATGTTTTTTTCTGGATTAATATTATTCAAATACCTTACTTATGACGTTTCACAATCAATGTCAGTTTTTTATAACCTATATTATAATAAAAATACTAATTCACACCACTCAATATTAGTAAAAACTGGATTACTTTACTTTTCAAGTGTATGGGATTTCATCGCAGAGAAGTGCACACAATGACTATAAAACGGATATTCAATGGATGTCGTATATGGGACAGAGTTGTTTTGAGAATTTTGTAATGGTTTCACAAATTATTTATACTGTGTAGTCTTAAGCTTAGCTCTCCAAAATCACCGAAAAAATATGGGGGTGACATTTGAAAAAATAAAGTTAAGAGTCAGTTCTAAGGACTAGTTTGTGAGGGGTAATTTTAGAGACTACTTTCAATAGACATTGATACTCTGCTTAATACGTATTTTACGAAATACATTATCCCCAAAAGTTTTCGAGATAATTGCTGTGTAAATAGGATGTATACAGCTGGAAGTATGTACATACCATTACTTATAAGACACTGAATAATTGAGTTGCCAAGAATGTGTCTTGTAGTAGTATTACGTTATAGTTATTAAGGCATCAAGGGTGTTATAAGGATAATAACGCACCGAGGTTGGTAGTGTACTTCCCGAGGGCCTCTGGCCCGAGGGAATGTACGTCGACCGAGGGCGTCATTATCCTATAACACCCGTGGTGCCTTCAACGTTTAATGTCCTACAAGTCTGTTATTTAATTCGATTTTTTTTTTGACATTTACGATTTATTAATTTGACATCTATTACGCTATCATAATTTACTTGTTTTAGGTTGTGTTATAATTTTATAATGCCCTAAGGCGTTATAGATATTCATAGGGCGTTATTTTTCATTTAATGTATCTCAAAATAGGGTGGTTATTGTAAAATAACAGACTTGTAGGACATTAATTATATTTATGCATCACTGCAACATACCTGAATAAATATACCTCAAATATCTCAATAGCAAATTGGTTTTAGAAAAGACAGCTTAAATCAAAATTTCTCCACCAATAGAAAAAGTATAGCCATATTCCTTGATCTACTTAAAGCGTCCGATACAGTTCATTGCTAATTTTTAATTAAGAAATTTGAGCAATTAGGAATTCGCGGAAGTAACAAAAAATTGTTGAGGCCTTTAGTTCTTGTACACACACTAAATCACAATTTCATTTTTTTCACTCCCCTTTAATAATGGTGGGGGTTGTAATGGAGTTGGCTAATGCAAGGCTTCCAACAAATTATTACGTAGAAAAAATGACTTAAATGACTAAAAATTTCGAAAATAAATGACCAAATAATGACTAAACAATGGCCAAAAAATGACTAGAAAATGATATTCTAGGTAATTGTTGTGGTAATTCAAAATTATTGAGTTTTTAAGAATTGGGATGGAAATGTCTATTAATGAATTTTCAGCAAAACATTGATATATTTTTTAAGTACAATTAATTCACTAATTAGGGAGTACGTATGAAAAATAAATAACGAAATTCTAATGGCATTAATGGCATTTTATGTAAATATAAGATTATTCTTCCTCTTATTTATATGCGTTTCTAAATCAACAATCAACAGCAGCCTTTATTTTTACTTCCTTGGACGATTTCATTTTTTGGTACGAGTCGAGCAAACATTGAGCAACTTTAACTCCATTAATATCTCCTTCAGAGATGGCTTTCTTTAATCTTTCAGTTCCTTCCCTTAATATTAGAACTAATTCATTCCATCACTTTTCTCATCATTGCGAATTCTTTTTAATTTATCCTCTAATTGCTAGATTCTTTGCTTATCACGTCACTTTCTTTAATGCCTCTTTTTCCTATCTTACACGATTTTGCTTCTCCAGTATTCGCCTTTCTTCTTCTTCTCTTTGTTTTCTCTGATTTTATAAATAGGTTTGATAGCTTTTGTAGGCAACTTTGGCCTTATCTATGAGAACTTATGGCACAACAAACAGGTGTAGTACCTGGCTAGATCATCACGTAAGTTAAGCCTTGCATTTAAAGTGCGCAGTGATGATGATTTGTCAGGTGTGAAGATATTGTTTGAAGCGGAGATGCCCCTCTCTACTTTAGCACTACCGTGACTGAGTGAAACTTTTGCAATATTACCATATTTAAGGTTTGTATCCCTTTGAACTTTAAAAACTTCTCGCCAAAAATATTCCACTCTGAAAACGTCACTGCGAAAAACTTTTCATTTTATCAAATATTTCCTGCTCTCTTTTAAGAAGACACCACTCATCCTCCAATTCTTCTGGATTTACCGTAAATGGAACTTTTTCGATCACCTTAATAATATCCTGTATTTTTCGATGGTCAAGGACGTAAAATAATGACAATAATGACTGTTTAAAATAAAAAATGACTAAAAATTACTGTCGAATAAAATAATGACTTTAATGACAATAATGAATTTGTTGGAAGCCTTGCTAATGCCAAAATTTTTTTTGAGGCCTTAGCTTCTCTTATACACCGTTTCTCACTTTTAATGGCTCCCCTTCCATATCTTAGTTATTACCAGGGTGTATTTAATACACCGTGGTTATTACTAATCCGATTTCAACCTTTGATCCTTTCAAATTTGGTAATTTTTAATGCCCAAATAATTTACAGGCTGGCTCAAAATTTTTTGTAATTTATTAATGAAAATTCTTGGCCTACAAAATTTGAAAGTATCAATGACATTAGGCGCTAGAGAAAGGGAATTTAAAGCGAAAATGAGGAATGACTTTTTTCCGAAAAATAATTCATTTTCGAGTTATTGATTATTTAATGTTTAAAAAACGCAATTTTAAGGGGGCAGTAATTCGAAAACCATACATCAAAATGTTATTCAATTTTCAGCATAAGGTTCTATAGCATGTTGATCAATAATGCTGCATTCGTTTTTCAATAAATCACAGATGGCAAACTTTCCAATAAACGTTTCCAGGAAATTTTCGGGAGTTTCCGGAACGAAGTTTTGATAAATATCAGAGATAAGTAAAGGAAACTTTTCATTTGAAAATTTCTGGAACAAAATTTTGATAAAAATGAAAGTAAAATATTTGAATATTTCGAAAGTTCCCTAAGGAAACTTCCCGGGAATTTTGGAAACTTGCAAATATTCTAATATTTTATTGAAAACTTTCATTTTTAGCAAAACTTCGTTCCGGGAACTTTCAAATGGAAAGTTTCCTTATTACCCATCTCTGAAAGAAATGCCTAATATGACTTTCCGAAAAATCGACCTTTTTTTTTTTTGCTTAAAAGAAATGCACGTCAATGACTAAAATAAGTTATGTTTTATTCAAAAAAGACATAATATAGGTCTTTGATACCGACCCAAATTTGGTTGAAATCGGATTATTAATAACTGAGATATGGAGGGGGGGGGCATTAAAAGTAAGACACGCTGTAAGTATATACTAAATACCAATTTTATGGACTCTTACTCGCTTGATTTCCCTATTTACCCCAATTTACCCCCCTGCCTTTCAACGGAATAAGATCAAAATATAATTTAATTACAGATCTCGTTAAAACATATACTTGTACTGTCGTGAGCAAAAAAAATAGGACAACTATTTTTTTCTAATGTAAATCAGTCTCTATTTGCACACTTGCAATGAATTTTGACAAATAACTGACAATGTCACAAAAATTAAAGTTAGATGTACACAACTAGATTTTAGCAAAAATACGTATAAGACTTGTCCCATTTTTTTGCGCACGACAGTACCAAATTTCAAGTCAATATCCTAAACGGTGCCAGAGTAATCGTGCGCACAAAAAAGTTACAGACAGACAGGCCGACAGACAGAATTTTTTTTCTAAAATTTGAAATTTCGACGTTTCATGATATTCTAAGCCTATTTGAACAATAAAAATTTTCCATTTTGTTTTTTGCGTTACTATACGTATACATACTCCCATTGGGTGTGGAAGTAAAAATGCATGTTTTGCCAAGCCCAGACGGCTGAGTTTCAATTCTACACCCATTTTATTTGATTTAATTAATACTATTTACGCATGTTTTATTTCTTAATTAGTTTTACATACTGCATTCATTATTACTTGATTATTTATGTATCAATTTCCGTTGTACATTACACAAGATTTATACAGTGTCCACGAAAAAGTCTGTACCATATGGGAAACTCTGTTGTTATTGACTTTCTGAAAAATGTTAATCTTGATAAAAGTTAGTGCATGATGTCCTCAAGCGAAAAAAAGGCTACACATGTTTCGGCTAGTCCTGGCGCTTAGGTCGAAAAATATATTTTTTTGAAATTGGCTCGAGAGTAAACTACCTTTATTTTTGAAGAGATCGAAAAATGTTATTTTAAGAAGCCGCTTATAATGCGACGTTATATCCAGATATCAAATTTGGTTGTTCTATATTAAAAATAAAAATTTTCCACTTTTTTATGCATATTTCCTGAACCATATTTTTGAATATTTTTCTGTTATTAATAATTCTCTCTATTTAATAGTTTTAGCCTATGTAATGGATTAAAATCCACTTTGGAGAACTTTTAGCAGTACTTCTTTGACCAAATAAATAGATTGGGAAAAAATGCTGAATTTCTTCCTGCATAGTTATTTTCTATGGCCTGTAGTGATTTTTGGAAAACCTTTTTGCTTGTTTTTAACATTGTTTCAGTTAAATGAAATTCCTTTTAAACGATTGTATTAAAAAATTTCGAAAAAGTTAACACTGGAAAAAAGAGAACAACTATGCACCAAGAAATGCAGTATTTTCTCCCAAAATATTTATTTGGTCAAAAAAGTACTGCTAAACGTTCTCCAAAGTGGATTTTAATCCATTACTTAGGCTGAATATGTTAAATAGAGATAATTATTAATAACAGAAAAATATTGAAAAATATAGTTCAGTAATTATGCGTAAAAAAGTGGAAAATTTTTATTTTTAAAATAGAACAACCAAATTTCATATCTGGATATAACATTGCATTATAAGCAACTTCTCAAAATAACATTTTTCGATATCTCTAGTTTACTCTTGAGCCAATTTCGAAAAGATTAATTTTTCGACCTAAGCGCCAGGACTAACACAAATTTGCTTTCTCGTTTGAGAACATGCACTAACTTTTATCAAGAATAAAATTTTTCAGAAAGTCAATAATAACAAGGGTGCAGACTTTTTGGCGGACACTGTATAAAGAATGCCCTGGCAAATTCTCAACTCAGCTGCCAAGTTCTCAAAATTGTTATGTTTATATGATGTGTATCAAATTAATTTTAATTTTGAAATTTTTAATGTCGTGCGTGAATATGTGCATGTATGTTTGTATTTAATTTCTTTTAAATAATAACAAGATAACTTTCATGGGATGGGAGATTAAGCAAATGTCGTATTTAAGGTATTCAATATCATTGTGGGAAACCCATTAAACTTGACGAATGACCAGAAGTGATACTTTACTTGAAGAGGTTTACGGTTTTATGAGATTATTTATAAATTGTAGAGATTTGTAAGATTTTTTTTTCTAAGAATAAAAATGATTTCGAAATATACATTGAACTATACTAGTGAGTATTAAGATTGATAAAATATCTATTTTATAAATTCTGAATTTCCCAATTGATCAAGTAAATGATATATTTTTTTTTTGACTTTGACTTTGACAATATGGTTCTCGGAATCTGTTTATCGCCACAGCCCCGCTGCAAAATTGGAATTAAAAATTACCTATTTCTCACATCCGGCGTCCAGATATATACCGGGTATTCCCCGTTGCTCTAAGAGAATATATAGTCTAGGTGCTCGCGTACATAAGTGCAATTTATACATATCCTCGTATAACTTCTTGTATTGCATAATTGCTCCTAGTCTATCACTTTTTTCCCCTGCGAAAATTTTCGTAAACGCGGCGTTCCTCCTCGGCATGAAAAAGACGATTTCCACACGTCGGACTGGAAAATCGGCAAATATATTTTGTCCGACAATTCGAAAATTGGATTCCACATATTTTTATTAAGGAATCTTGAAAAAATCAGCTGGTTATCAATAAATGTTTTAAAGTTATGTTATGTTTAGTGTGGTAGACACCCTTATGTTCCAAAATTTTTGTCGGATAGTTTGTAGAAATATATAGAATATACTAGCTGATCCAGCAAACGTTGTTTTGCCATATAAATTATAAATTTTTGTCCAAAAAATAAAAAGAACATTTCTGGATAGGGCCACCCTTATCACCTAGGGGTATAAAAAATAGCCTACGACCTATTCTCAGACCTACCAAATTTCATAAAAATCGATCAAGCCGTTTCGGAGGAGTTCGATAACAAACTCTGTGACACGAGATTTTTATACAGGGTTGGGCAAATGTGTGGAAACACCTGATTTCTGGCTAAACTATAAGTTCGATTAAAAAATACCCTTAACAAAAGTTTTTGTAGCATTTTCATTCTATCGAGTGACGTACGTTGATTTCCAACATCTACCTTGTTTTTCGAGATATGACGTCATCGGCAGCTTTTTTTAAATGGATGGCCCTGTGTATTTTTACATTTTCAGATAGACACTTTTTCATCATTTATAGTGATATAGGGTTTGGTGGTTGTGCGGCTTGTGGTTTTTTAAATATTAAATAAAATAATAAAATAAATATTTATTAGTTAATGATAATTAAATTTCTTATTACAAAATATTGAGCACTTATTGAGAAACGAAGAAAATATTCAAAGCTCTTAAAGAGTTTTGAACAGCATGCTGTGATATTTCTTAAACAGCCATCCTAATTCGATCTTCCAACTCTTCTAACGACTGAGGCTTGGTCTTATAGACAACCTATTTTAAATGACCCCAAAGAAAATAGTCTAAAGGACTTAAATCTGGCGATCGCGGTGGCCGTTCAATATGCCCTCTTCGACTAAAAACGAATAATTTTTTTATCAAATAGCCTTGTTGATAAATCACATGTAAACAGCCATCTCTTTGCTTTACTATTTTATTTAATATTTAAAAAACCACAAGTCGCACACTCCCCAAACTCTATATCACTATAATTGATGAAAAATTGTCTATCTGAAAATGTAAAAATATACAGGGTCATCCATTTAAAAAAATTGCCGATGACGTCACATCTTAAAAAATAGGATAGCTGTTGAAAATCAAAGTACGTCACTGAATAGAATAGAAATACTACAAAAACTTCTGTTAAGGGTATTTTTTAATCGAACTTATAGTTTAGCCAGAAAACAGGTGTTTCCACACATTTGCCCAACCCTGTATATTAGATATGTAGAATCCAATTCTCAAATTGTCCGACAAAATATATTTGCCGATTTTCCAGTTCGACGAGTGGAAATCGTCTTTTTCATGCCCAGGAGGAACGCCGCGTTTACGAAAATTTTCGCAGAGGAAAAAAGTGATAGACTAGGCGCAATTATGCCGTACAAGAAGTTATACGAGGATATGTATAAATTGCATTTATGTACGCGGGCACCTAGACTAATAGTCATTTTGGATATCTCAGAAAAAGATTTCATTATTTTATACAATTAAGGGAATTTTTAGATATTGGCTTTCTGATTGAAATTCTATAAATTTCCCTAAAAAAAGCTGTAATCAAGAGTCATCTTTTAAATATTCTTTATATCATACTGTCTGGTAAATAGTCAGGAATCAGGAGCCACTAATTCCATCATAGGGTGTGCACTCGAAGATATAGTTTAAAAAAAAATAATACATTATCCGAAATGACCTTGCGGATCTGAATCCAGAGGGCGCCATTCTGTCCGCGATTGCAAAAAAGCGTAAAAATTTTTTTTCTGAAAATTTTTGTGTCACTGAAAATTGATTCATTTTATGTTCCCACCGCATTTACAGGATTATTTTTTAACATTTCTTAATGATTCTCAAACCAACGGAAAGCTTCTTTCTAGATTCAGGTGCTGCTAAATAATTCTCAAAATTGTTGGTAACAAATGCTACAGAAATTGTTTAAACAAAGCGAGCCCAAAGAATGCACGGTAAATTTCAGCATCAAGACATTTTTAAAACTATTATAGATAGGTGCATGCTTCTATGACATGAAATCTGCAGAATAGAATGGAGCAGTTTTTAGTGAAAGAATTATCTGCATTGCTTTACTGTTGTAAAAGATGATTTTTTTTGTGCAGCACGCGTTTGTGATCCGCGGCGTCTTTTGATAGATATACAGCGTACATGTATGTCTCGCATTGCCTCGCTCTATTTAGGCTTGTTGACTACCTGCTTAGACACTGAGGTGTAGTGTAATAAAATAACAAAAATCTCATGAGTAGCGTATACAGTAACTGTGTTGTTTATAAATTCATGTAAAATATTCGACAAACACCGAGCAAAGAATGAAGTAAAAAAATATTCTGAGGTTTTTGATTTTTGTACACACACTAAATCACATTTTTCACATTTAATGGAGTGGGGGTGATAATGGGGGTGGCTAATGCTAATTATGTTATAGCTTCTCTTGTAAATACTAAATAACAATTTTATGAACTCTTACCTGCGTAATTTATCTATTTACCCCCATTTATCCCAATTTACCTCCCCAAACCTTCACCCCAAAAGAGGGTATTATAAGTTTGACGCGTATGTTTGTATGTTTGTCTGTCTGTCTGTGGCTTCATATCTCTTCAACGGGTGATCCGATTTTGATATAGTTTTTTTATTTGAAAAAGTATTTAATCGAGGTTATAGGCCTACTAGATTTTGATGTTTGGTCGCCATCTTGAATTCGCCCTGTTGAACTTCTCTAGAAATTGTCCGATTGAAGTAAAATTGAAAATGTGCAGACAATTATGGTAGCCGAACATGATTTAGGCCTCATTTTGATTCGGTCATATGAAACCCCAATAGAGAGGTGTTATAAGTTTGACGCGTATGTTTGTATGTTTGTTTGTCTGTCTGTCTGTCTGTGGCTTCATATCTCTTCAACGGGTGATCCGATTTTGATGCAGTTTTTTTTTTATTTAAAAGAGTATTTTGTCGAGAAGGTTATAGACGATATTAGATTTTGATTTTTGGTCGCCATCTTGAATTCGCCGTGTTGAACTTCTCTAGAAATTGTCCGATTGAAGTAAAATTGAAAATATGCAGACACTTATGGTAGTCGAACATGATTCAGGCCTCATTTTGATTCGGTCATATGAAACTGGTACGATTAGATACATTGATCGGGGGTTTTTAAAAATTTTCAATTTTACTTGTGGTTGGGATTTGAAAAATAATGTACTTATTCCTAAATTAATGACTATAAATTTTCGTCCTCAAAATGTATATTTTAAATGTAAATTTAAAAAATGTACCGGAAACTGCAGTTGTAGCAAAGCTGGGTTAGAATATATAATAGATTGCTACTGTGAGGATAAATGTATTAGCTGTTAATTTAGTTTAAGTATAATGTATGTATATTTTATTATTATTATTTTTATATTGTTATTTCTCAAGTACAAAAAGTAAATTTAAGTTCATTAAATTAGCTGTACGGTTTTTTGTATCTAATCAATATTTTAAGTTAAAATATAATAATTTTTGGTTCTCTAGTAAACTAATCTTTAAATACCTTCGTTTTTTTTCATAATGACAAATGATAATATTTACGTATAAGTAATACGCATTGTACATTTTTTGCAATCACAGTATATTGTCAGCAAGTTACCGATCGGCCACAGCACGCGGACGTGTAAGCCAAAACGATAGCGGAAATACCGGAGCGCTGTACAAAAATAGTCCTATCTTTTAAAACGATAAAACAATGCAGATGATTCTTTCACTAAAAACTCCTCCATTCTATTCCGCAGATTTCATATCGTAGAATTATGCATCTATCTATAATAGTTTTTAAAATGTCTGGATGCTGAAATTTACCATGTACTCTACAGGCATCCTTTGTTTAAACAATTTCTGTAGCATTTGTTAACAAAAATTTCGAAAATTATTTGACAGCATCAGAATCTAGAAAGAATAAGCTTTCCATTAGTGTAAATGAGGTGGGAATATAAAATTAATCAATTTTTAGTGATACAAAAATTTTCGGAAAATATTTTTTTACGCTTTTTTGCAATCGCGGACAGAATGGCGCCCTCTGGATTTAGATGCGCAAGGTCATTCCAGATAATGTACATATTTTTTCAATACTATATCTTCGAGTGCCCACCCTGACATTTTAGGAGCGTCTTTTGAGAAGCTTGATTCCCGACTAAAATGACTATTTCCCGGACTCATTTGCGACCGGTAAATCGAACATTACAGTATCTGATACCGTAATGTGCTACCAGCGAACATTACAGTATCTGATACTGTAATGTGTTACCTAGCAACACTATTATATTATTTGTTTCCATTGACAAAACCATCCATATTCTTTTTGATAACTGTCTGATGATTTTTTCGGGATTAATTTTCCCGTTGCTTCTACAGATTTATTTAAAATCTCCTCCGATATCTCCTTAATACAAAACAATGCAAAAATTATGGTTTTATTTATTTGACAGTGACAAGCTAAAGATAATCAAATAGCTAGGGAAAACAATGGCTATAACATCGTTAAGGTGATGCGATTGTTAGATTACGAACTAATATTTTTTAAATTTCAATAATTATAACTTTTTATCCATTTTAAAAAGGATTATAAAGACAGCATGAAATAAAATATTACACGATACACGTCCGGTAGGTGTCATTACAGTACTCGTTTATACTCGTTTATATTCAACAACTCGTACTGTAATAAGTCACCTACCAGACTTATAACGTAAATTACTGTAACTATGAGCAAACAAAAAATGATTTGCTTTCAATCATCTTGGAAAATGACGGGTAAAATTCAGTTTTGGTCGTTTTTCTTTAAACTGTGTTACAGAAAAAACTCAAAATAACAATTTTGCAGCATCCTATGATCTAAAATTTTTGTCATCACCATTTTGATGATGTGGTCAACTTTGAAGGCACCAAATTGTGTAGAACTTTTTCCAATAGATTAACGTTGTGCACGTCGTCATGCGGATCTGGTATGTTGATATAGCGAGTGTTTTATCCAAACAGCAAATTATGGCTTTAATACTGCAGATTGTGTAGCAACTTAAAAAAAAACTTCCACTTGCCATTTTAAAGCCACCATTGTGTTTTTAAAAATTATAATACCAGATTCATAATATCCAGAACTGTATTTTTCATATTTTTAAATAATTTGTCAGCATAGGTATTAATTCTAAGTTGAAAATTGATTGAGATGTCTTTCTCAACGTTTGTTTCAAATCTACAATCCAATCAGAGATTCGTTCTTTGCGTATACCTACCTTACAGGAAAGCTCATGACGAAGAAATTGACGGGTCGAACGTTTTCCTACGACCATTAGAAGCAAAGATAAACGCAAAAAAATCTAAGTTGCAAAATTCATTTTGTTTACAAAAATTTAAATAACAATTAAAGCCGCCGTCTTGAGTGATCAACACTATTTTTTCGGATTCCTGAGGAAATTCTGTAGGGGGTAGACTAATTTTTGGCTAGTCCCAAAACTTTCCGAAAAATCGTTATTTCCGAATCTAAAATCACCGGATTAGAGAGCGAACACTCTGTATTATTAAGTGACACAAAAAGTTCGACGTAAATTTTAATCAATCAGTTTTGACTTTCAACTAATTATAAGTAGTAGTCGATAAAAAAAATGTATATTTACATAAGTATGTTTACCGAGAAATTCAGTAGTACTATTGTTTGCATACTCGTATAGACAAGTACCTATAAGGACATTATTTCTTTGTTGTCACGTATTTATTGTTGTGAACTGAACTCAATTGAAAATGTAACTTTACTAAAACAAATATTTTATTGCAAAAGAGTAAAATAGGAAGTCCAATCACCTCGAGGTCGTATGCAGTAAATCGAAAGGTGAACCGGGTTCTGTACAACTATTATAATGTCAGTTGTAGACCTTAACAATTTCTAATTTTAAACTTTCACTTTCTTCATTTTATAAATAATACCTTATACCGTTACGGAATGTTCAGCTAAAAGGTCAGTCCACGCTAGGTAATGGTCAAGAATAATCGTATATACACACATCAAAATAAAGTAGGGGGCTCACAAATAAGTCTATTTTTGGTCACCAGAATAAATGATTAAAAAATAAGACATTGCTTATTTTACTTCCACATCCAGTGGAAGTATAGTAACGACAAAAAAAGTTTTTGAAAATTTTTATTTTTCAGATAGGCTCAGAATGAAACGTCGAGATTTTAAGTTTGAGCGAAAAAAAATTTGTCTGTCTGTCGGTCGGTCTGTCGGTCGGTCGGTCTGTAATTGGTGAAAAACGAGCCAATCTGATAATTCTGACTTCGGAGTCGGTTTCAGCGGATCCAAGTACGGATACGTTGGTCCGGTCCGCCGGATAGACCACTTTTTTTGTGTGTGAATTAAAGTTTCAATGGTTAAGCACCACTAAACAATACGTCGTAACAGTTTGTATTTTTTTTAATTATGGCGCACCGCCCCAAAAAATTTGAAAAAAATCTACAATAAACTACTCATAACAATGTATTTTTGTAAAAGTTTTGTGTATGCGAATCATTATTTTCATGAAAAAATAAATATTCTAATATTTAAATATTTTTTTTTATTCGAAGGAGGCAGCAAAATCAGCTGATTTTTTTTCCTAAGACGCATTTAAATTACACGTACATCGTCTATTTTTTTCATAATAATTAACGCACAACTTGCAGAGATAAAAAATGAAAACGAAATATCATGTTTATTAGGGTACAGAGGTTACCCTTGGCGACGGGGAGCCAAAACTCGAGGAAAACATTTCTTTTCCTATTGTCGATCTACCGACACCGAATGAGGCCCAAACGCTTCTGGGGCCATTTTACCATGCTTATTCTGCTATACCCTTTGGTACATATGTATACTTTAACGGGATCTGGAACTAGACTATATTTTCATCTTATTCGGTCGAAGGGTTGGGGGGTAAAATGGGGTAAATGGAGAGTAAACAGGTAAATCAAGCAGGTAAGAGTCCATAAAATTGGTATTTAGTGTATAAAAAAAAATTTTTGGCATTAGCCAACATTACCACCCCTACCCCATTATTAAAGGGGATGAAAAAAAAATTGTGATTTAGTGTGTGTACAAGAACCAAAAGTCTCAAAATATTTTTTTACTTCATCCAGTCGGTTATTTCAAGAAGTATGAATGCGCAGTGGCTTTCCTCGAGTAAAATGGATGCGTAGTAGGTTTCCTCGAAGAAAATGCTTGAAGTAGAGGCTTTACTTCTATCGTGTAGTTTACGGCATACAACGATTTTTTATATCTTTGTCATGCCATTTTCTGCGTATTACCTCCACATTCAGTTGAAGTATATTAACGAAAAAAAAATTTTTGGAAATTTTCATTGTTTAAATAGGCTTAGAATATCATGAAATATTTTAAGTCTGAGCAAAATAAATTTGTCTGTCGCGTCGGTCTGTCTGTTAGTCTTGTATTTTTTTGGTGCTCACGATTACTCTGGAACCGTTTAAGATATTTACTTAAAATATCGCACACGTATGTATTTTAACGAGATCTGGAACTAGATTATATTTTGATCTTATTCCGTTGCAGAGTTGAAAGGTAAATTGGGGTAAATGGGGGTAAATAGGTAAATCAAGCAAGTAAGAGTCCATAAAATTGGTATTTAGTAAATATAAGAGGAGCTGAGGTCTCAAAAAAAAGGCATTAACCATCCTTATTACCACCCCCACCCCATTATTAAAGGCGGTGAAAAAATAGTGTGATTTAGTGTGTGTACAAGAGCCAAAGTTATCAAGAATTTTTTCACTTCATTCACACCCACGACCTCCCTACACCAATTACCGATGTGGAATATAATTACTTCCACGTCCAGTGGAAGTATAGTAACGACAAAAAAATTTTTAAAAATTTTTATTGCCCAAATAGGCTTAAAATGTCATGAAACGTCGAGATTTTAAGTTTGAGCGAAAAAAAATTTTCTGTCTGTCGGTCTGTCTGTCGGTCTGTCTGTCTGTCGGTCTGTCTGTCTGTCGGTCTGTCTGTCTGTCTGTCTGTAACTTTTTTTTTGTGCGCACGTTTACTCTGGAACCGTTTGAGATATTGACTTGAAATTTGGTACACATATGTACTTTAACGAGATCTAGAACTAGATTATATTTTCATCTTGTTCCGTCGAAGGGTTGGGGGGTAAATTGGGGTAAATTTGGGGTAAATGAGTAAATCAAGCAGGTAAGAGTCAATAAAATTGGTATTTAGTATATACAAGAGAAGTTGAGGTCTTAAAAAAATTTTTGGAGTTAGCCACCCCCATTACCACCCCCACCTCCTTATTAAAGTGGATGAAAAAAAAATGTGATTTAGTGCATGTACGGGAACCAGAAACTTCAAAATATTTTTTTACTTCATCCACCCCCCACTACCACCCCCCTATCACCACCCCCACCCCACTACCGATGTGGGGTATCGTTTTATGGGTTTTTGAGGTAGAGGATTTCAAATATTATATTATCAAAGTTTCATAAACAATTATTTTCACATACAAAGTTTTTTCGTTGTGAGTGACTTGGATAGAGAATCTGGATGTGGAAGTAGTGATTCCTTGGGCAGCGGTTTTTTATGGGTATTTGGGGTACATGATTTCTAATATTATACTATTAAAGTTCCATAAACGATTATTTCCACATAGTGGAGTGCAAATATAGTATTTTGTTGTAAGATACTTGGATGTGGAAGTAGTGATTCCTTGGGCAGCTGTTTTTTCTCCTGCTGGATAATTAACATCAATTTATTAATATTTGGAATTAGTACGGTCATTTAAGGTGTCAAAACGTACCCAAACTTCGAACCAATTCTATTGCGGCTTGAATTTTTTTTTTGCGGATTCTTAAATATTAGTCAATCAGCTTCAAATATTAAAAGGGAATAGATGTGCTTTTACCCCCAAGAGGGTTAAAACAACCTCTGAATTTCAAGATTTAATACTGGCTCAAGTATTAAGAGTTAGTTATTGAAAAAATGCATGCATATGTTTTTGAGATCGCTGATTATGAATTTGAAGTCAGAATTTTAAAATTCGCGATTGCACCCGCAATATGGCCGATATAATAGAGGTACAATGGAAAAATTAGCTATATTTTGTTTGTTTTGAGCAAGTAGAACTTTTTTTGCAAGTTTTTATGTTTTAGGACATAAAACTTATATCCTAATAAGAAAAATGATTGCTCTTACCCCCAGAGGGTAAAAACCACTCTATGGTCAAAAAATCAATAATTAACGAAGTACTGAGAATAAATCAATGAAACTTATACAGAATCGGAAAGCGTTTGTTTTGGTATTGTACTAGTTTCAACGATTTAACCAACCACCCACAATAAAGAGGTCTACCAGTACTCTAACAGAGGTAAACAGTGACACGCCCTACTCTAATATTTTTTTCAACTTTTTTATTAACGTCATTACAATCAGATTGCAGAAGATTTGATTAAAATCCATTCATTAGCACTCAAATTAGAGATTTTGGTCATTTTAGCGCTCCGTTAACTGGACTAAATCTAGAATCACAAAATGTCTGTGACACTCTGATGTAATTTTACATCACTCCGAAGGCGAAAGTGACGTAACATCTAACCAGAAAATGTCGTCAAAATGACGTTGATCTCCTATCTTGAGACTGATCTGGAAGACAGAGTGTCCCTGGATTGTTACTCCTAAAAGGACACTTTTCTTTGCTCTTGTCACATTTCGAAAAAGTCTCAAATGAACGTTTGTTGTTTATCGGACACCCACTGGTAAAATCTTATCTACGTTAGTGGTCGTGATTACGTCACATTGTGCATAATTGTACCGAAACCTTGGTGCCACTCTCTAGAGCAGCCTTGTTGCATGGGCAGAAAAAAATGGATCGTTTTGCACTTCCGCTAAATCAACCAGACTAGGAAGCATTTAGAGAATTATAAGGCTGGGTGTGTCCTTCACGACACAAAGACAATGAAAGTAAACAATTTAACTACGGAATATGTAGACCTACCTTAATAATTGTACACAGTGTACCATGTAACATGGAAACTTATATAGTTCCTAAACTTCAACCAATTTGAGTACTTTAAAAATAAATTCAAACACTATAATATGTTTTTCGTATTGTTCTATCGGTGCCGCATACATTATACAGGGTATAATAAAAAGTTTGATTTTAAAAAATGTTTTTAACTAATTTGTATGAACTTCATTACAAAAATATATCTCAGATGGCGGTGTATGGGGCTTTTGATGTGACTTCTTTACTCTAATTGTAACGAAAATATTTCGGCAAAAATTCAATAATACTATTAAATGTAATTATGTAATTAATATATTTTTTGGTGGGTAACGCAAAATGCAAAATGTACAAAAATTACACAAATATGCTTTGCAAATATTTTTTAACCGATTTCTAAATATGCACAAAAGGAGAAGGTTCTCACTTCGTCCAGTATGTTTTTTATACAGGGTGTCCCAGCTCTATTTAGACAAGCATTATCTCGGGTTAGACACAAAAAGAAATGTTTAATAGAAAAGTTATTTTGTTTAAAAATACACATTTAACCATTTTATTTTCAAATGTACAGGGCGCCTCAAAAAGACGGCAGGTTATGCAACTTTACTTTTTCAAACGGAACACCCTGTATATTTTTGCATTTTTCGATTCTCCTTTTATTTCCGAACAAATTTTATTAACCATGTTCATTAACGGTTTACGATATATAGACGATTTAATCTTGATTCGGTCATGTTCCAATAAATGAACGCCTCACAATGTGGTGGCAGCAAGACGGAGCACCACCGCATAATTCAAACCCTGTAACACGCTTCCTGACTGAGAAATTGGGAGGGAACTGGATTGGTAATCAGGGACTTGTTAAATGGCCTGCACGGTCACCTGATATGAGCCCCCTAGATTTTTTCCTGAGGGGTCATTTAAAACAAGTTGTATACGCTGAGAAACCAAATAATCTTAATGATTTTTTCCGCTTGCCGCCAAATAACCCCAGATGTCATAAGGTGTTCTTGTACACGAGAACTTTTAAGGAGGTATGAGTTATGTCAAATAGAATATGAGCGACAATTTGAGCATCTTTAATAAAAAAATGTTGTCCCAAAAATTTAGGATGGTATAGGTATGGTTAATAAAATATATTCGGAAATAAAAGGATAATCCAAAAATGCAAAAATATACAGGGTGTTCCATATAAAAAAGTAAAGTTGCATAACCTGCCGTCTTTTTGAGGCACCTTGTACATTTGAAAATAAAATGGTTAAATGCATCTTTTTAAACAGAATAACTTTTCTATTAAACATTTCTTTCTATGTCTAACTGTTTCCGAGATAATGCTTGTCTAAATAGAGCTGGGACACACTGTATATGTTCAATCAATACTTATATATTAAGAAATTGATGAAATCTTCTCAAATTGCAAGGTATGACTAGGCGGCGCGGCGGCGCACAGTGGGACGAAACCTCAGTGTGCCACCCAAATCACTCTACAGGTCGTCAAGTTAAGTTTATCGTAAACTTTTTTTAAATGTTCGTTTTGAAATTTTCTAACAATCTGTCGGGCCGGATTTTTGATTTCTGGCTACAATTTTTTATAATTTTGATCTAAAATTGAATTTTTACGAAAAAAATATCGTTTTTTTCAATTAAAATCACAAATAAATCGAACTTTTTCCATCCCTGACGAACCCTAAGCAACTTTAATGAACCAACACACACACTATTGTCGATATTAATGTTAATTTAACGATTTTTTCAAATAACTTTAAATAACCCAATGACCCTATATTTTAGCTATCTGGTATATACATATAGGTTGAAAACTAGTAAAAGAGAGAAGCGAATATGCTATATAAAATATAGTATGTTCCATTTGAAATAAGCGATTTAATGAAGATCGGAGTTGTCGAAATTGGACCTGATTTTCCAGACACCCTGTATATTTTGAGGAATTTGTAGCTTGAGCCCACATAAGCTTCATCTTTCATAGACATATGGCAGACAAATTGGTTATCGGAATTTACCATAGCAAATGGTATTAATTTTCAACTATGGGTTGGTTTTCGCAGCAGATTTCATTAAAATCGAAATATCTCAAAAACTATTAGTTTTTTAGATAGGTAATGATATTGAAAATTACCTTAAAATAATGAATAGAATTCGAATCCGGCATACAAAATAAGACATGCCATTTAAAATAAGGAAGTTGATGTCAACTTCCGGTATAACCGGAAGTGTCACATACGTGACGTTACTTTCATTAAATAGAGCACCCCCTGAAAACCACTCTCCCTAAATTTTCAGCTTCAAATTATTTGTAGTTTTTCTAAAACGTCTAATAGGCCACTGACCGTGATGCACCCTGTATAAAAAATGAGAGTTTACACGCCTCTGACGATCGCTTTCTATGACAAATATGATCCAGTTACAACAGGAAGTATTCTACCATGCTATTTTATATGATGTTTCAAATTCGAAATATTTTTTTTTTAATCCAACAGAGGTAATCGTATTTAACAAATTTTGGCAGTCGACAAAGAACGATATCAACTTTTATTCATTTCATAATAGTCTTATTAAAAATACCTTAATGACGTTTTAAGGGAAAATTGATATATCATCTAATCTACACGAGGTTGGTTCCAATCTTAGGGACACCCTGTGTATTCTGGTTTAGACATCTTGTATATCTTCATATTTTTATGCATTTAACCAAAGACTTTAGTAACCGTTTGCTCCAAAATTGTAATAAAACATAGTATATTTAAAAGATGACAGTTTACGCGCCTTTGACGATATGGACCAACTTCAATAGCGAATATTCTACCATGCTATTTTGTGTATATTCCAAATTTGAAGTAAAAATATTATGTTTGACAGAAGTTATTGTGTTTATGTAGAAGAACGCACTACCGGGCGTCAAAATGACGCGACACCAACTTATTTCTCAGGGGGCGTCAGTCGCGTATTACCCCGTTCTTCTACCTCCCAGGCGGGTTCGAGATAAGATGCACTTCGATAGCCGGATAATGGACCAAGGCTGCACTACCACAGATCGGTAATGACGCTCTCTCTGAACCTGAATTCCCTCGTTAGGGGTTTAGGCACCTCTTAATTTCCTGAATTTTTGCATAAAAAAATCCCAACCGAAGAATTTCTCTGCGGAGGGATTAGTTTTGGTACGCGGAATCCACGTTTTGGGCTGCTAATAACGGACTCTGTTTCTCAAAAAACGCATAAAAAAATCCCTATCAAACTTCCGTAGGGCAACCAGAAGGTCAAGTGTTAATGTGAATTAACTCGGCTCAACAGGCCTCAAGATCAATTAAGAAACAATAGTTCAAAGAATCCGTTTATTTAACAGAAGCGGTTATACAAAATTCTCAAGATAAGAATCGTGCCTTCCCCAATCAAGGTAATGGCTTTCAGACCATACAAACGAGAGCGCTTACGCTAACGATCGATTAGGTAGAAAAGATTCATGCATACCTTCTCAGAATCAAAATGCGAGCTTTTTAGAGAAGTCTGAGACTATTTGTAATTCTTAATTACGGCTGACTGATATTAACTTAAAAAAGTTTTACTAAATGAATTTAGTTTCGCTAGAGACTACTTAGCTTTAAAGTTCTTGTATCGTGGAGATTCACGTACTCAAAAACACATTTGTGAGGACTTATAACTGCATAAGTTTAATGGCGTTCGATCAGTCCACGATTTACTTGCTCTTATGCAGTTGTTCAATATTATCGATATGGCAGCAACCCACCTTCGAGCGACTTTTAGACAAAATTGAATTTTTGGGTTTTTATGTACAAGGCGTTTTCCTCTATAACTTTGCCATTTGGAAAGCCCTGCTATTGGCTTTCCTACCATTGCTTTGTCTGGACCACTCAACGCGCTCGACCAAATCCCAACTCTTTCTATGCGAGAAACCGGCCTTGTACATGTGCATTGATTTTTATCAATTTTTGCTTATCGGCACTACGCCGGCTTTGTCAAAATCTTCTATTTTGCCTTTTGAATGCAGTGCATCGCTAAAATTTTATGCTAATACTTTAGAATTGGGCTTTCAATGACCGTACATCAAAGGTCAATGTCTTTGGTGGAGGAATAAAAAATAAAAAAAATATTTCAAAGTATATTTTCGTGGTACTTTTTAAACTGACTTTGTGGTACTTTTGAAAAATCTATTTTAAGACCAATTTCGGCGTACTTTTGAAAAATCAATTTTCAAGCCAAATTTCAAGGTAGTTTTGAAAAATTAATCTGCGAGTGAAATTTTGGCGTACTTTTGAAAAATCGATTTTCAAGCCAAATTTCAAGGTAGTTTTGAAAAATTAATCTGCGGGTGAAATTTTGGCGTACTTTTGATAAATCGATTCTCAAGCCAAATTTCGACGCAGTTTTGAAAAATTAGTCTGTAAGTGAAATTTTGGCGTACTTTCGATAACTCGATTCTTGAGCCAAATTTCGACGCCCTTTCAAAAATATTATTTTTCAAAGTCCAATTTGTGGTACCTTTGAAAAAGTATATTATTAATAAATCTTTGTCCCTATATACTTCTGCTCTCATATCCTGAACCAAAAACATTTTTCTTAAGTGAAAATTCGGTGTTTCTTCGAATTTTCACCTGGTCATTTCCAACGCCTTATAGAACCCAAAACGGTCCTTATGGACAGATCTGTGCCTCTGCAGACTCTTAAAAATGTCTTTAAATGAAATTTTTGCCTAAGTCGAATTTTGATTCTGTCTTCGACTTAGGACGATTTTGGAGAGTTCTACAACATTTACAATAAACGGTCTACACACATGCAGGCACACAGACATTTTCTATTCAACATTTGAGTTCAGTTCAGTTCAGTTATGAAGCAGCAAACAATTTTCTTTTTCGTACGATGATCATTAAAAAGTTTTGTCGGGTTATAATATAATTCAGTTTTAATCAGCCCAAGATGATACCACTTTTCTCTTGAATTTATAAATATTTAGTAACTTTTCGAGTACCTCGTATATCCCACAATTCTAATAGTGTTTTTTTAGCTAAGCAGGTGCTTTTGCCAAGAATAACTTTTTTTCGTCACAACATCAATCTAGGGATACACCTCCGATCAAAGAACTTATTTCTAGATAGATACAGGGGCGTAGCGAGCCAAATTTTTCAAATTTGCTAACTTCTTAAATAATAATTTCCAAAAAAAAAAAAAATTTGATAAGTGGAGGGGAGAAATTCTAAAAAAAATTGTTTTCAATAAAAATTGCCACCTTGCATCTCGAATTTCCAACTTTTACCCAACTTTTTCCAAGTTCCGCCGAAAGAAAAGTTGATGAGCGTGGGGAGAAAATCTAGAAAGATTTTGTTCGATAAAAATTTCCAACTTAAATCTCAAATTTCCAACTTTCACCCACCCAACTGTTGCCAAATTCCGCCGAAATAAAAGTTGATGAGCGGAGGGGAGAAATTCTAAAAAAAAATTTCAACCAGCAACGGATTTACACATGTTATTTCAACAGTCATAAGAATAGGTATGCATACCCTTCTTAACACACTAAACACGAAACGGAAGTTCTGGTACCCCGAAACGGCCGGGTTTAGTAACAAATTCAAATTCAATTTTTTTTTCCATTTCCAACCTAAAAATTACTAAAAATGACGCAGGCTGTCAAAGTTAAACCTTTTCGTTCACACGAGCCATTCATGCGTAAAATTATTAAAAATACATTTACATAGGAATTCGTGAAAAAATAAGTTTAAAACAATACACAAGAAAAATGCAATTATAACAATACGTAATTATCACGCCTTTAACATTATACAATAACCAATAACTGAAATTAAACAATTCTCAAGTCAAAATACGATATTACGCAATTTGCATACAACTGAAGTTGTGACGTCAAAATTATTAAAATATTAAACTTAAAAATTGGAAACTGTATTTATTAAAATTGCTTTAGGGAATTTTAAAAAATCTACAAGAAAAAACGCAAGTAGTTATGAAAACAGTAAAAAATAATCTACCACTATTGACACTCCATATTGGTATTGTTCCATTACATTCTGTTGTATTTTAAAAGTCTTTTATAAAAATTTGGGAAAAATTTGAGGCCTCGACCGGTTTCAACCAAACCGGTTGGGGGAAAGGTCTTTGAAACGAAAAGGTTTAAATTTGACAGCCTGCGTCACTTTTAGTAATTTTTAGGTTGGAAATGGAAAAAAAAATTAATGTGAATTTGTTACTAAACCCGGCCATTTCGGGGTGCCAGAACTTCCGTTTCGTGTTTAGTGTGTTAAGAAGGGTATGCATACTGATTCTTATGACTGTTGAAATAACATGTGTAAATCCGTTGCTGGCTCTCCCTCTACAACTTGCGTCTCAAATTTCTAACTTTTGCCAAGTCTGAGAAAGTTGTAATGTACCCCCCATACCCCCCTTCGCTACTCCCCTGGATACATAATAGCTATCTATTCACTATACAACATGATCTACCATGATATGCGGAAAATAAAATGGTGTACTAGTCTTCAAAATTTTAGAGCGCCCCGAGGTAATTTAGTATATTATTAAAAATGATTAAAATTTACGAAGATACACTACTGTTGTTGAGTAGGTAAAGAATAAGGCGACGAACTTACTTGTGAAATAACACATTGTAGATGTTTACATTTCCTTAATTGGCATAAAAAGTGAAGCCGGCCGGTGAGATCAAAGTACCGCGTTTTTTGCTTTCGGTCGAACAATGAGACCGGCGTGTTATTGTCAGGTTTTAAGTAAATATCTTTTGCTATTGCAGAGTTGTCTCGCCTAGGGTCAATGTCTTTTCGATTTATTTCGCTATTTTTATAGTGTGATTTGATTAAAACCAAAAAGTCACTTCTACCCTCTCCAGCTTTGCTGTCAGTAGTGTCAATCCCAAGTCTGATAAAGTGATATGGTTGTACCGCGTTCCGGCAGATTGGTTAAAGTCATTGGAGGCGCATTTCTATAAAAAAATAAGGTAATTTTTTTGGTCAATATTTTTATTTTTCATTTTTTAAACTCCTTTCGATGAGGACAACTTTCTGTTAAATTTTCCGTATGTCATGGTAGATCACGTTGTATACCTTGTTTACGCCTAACATAGTCACATTAATGCCCATTAAAAAGAATAGATAAACATACCTAATATCCCATAAGCAACAGTGGCGGGTATGTGTAGAAAGGTAAATATTTTCATTAAAATGAATTATTGCAATTCCTGCATTACCAGCTGTTTATACAACGTGATATAGGCATGCAATATTATAGTAAGATAATGCTTGATATATTTCAAATATAATTAGCCTAAACTTTGAAATATATGTATTGTAACAAATCTGTAAGATGTCTCAATATTCATAAAAACTACATTTCTCTATTCTTTCTGAAAGTTTACATCTAATAAGAGGGTAAATATTATACATATTTACATGGTTCAATTGTTAATATTTTTTATTTGAATGTTGTTGGTCATTGTAATTTATTATGTTTCTGCATTAATGAATGGCATATTTAATGAACACATCACAAATTAGACAAGCCTTAAATTCAATGTTAAGATTGTCTGGGTGGGAGTTACGTATTTATAATAATAATAAATACGTGTTGCTTTCTGAAGGATATTAAAATATAATTACTATTCACCTTATTACAACTGTAAACTGAACCCCATCATGTTACGACTATGAAGTTTATACCTACTTACTCATGAAACGATCGATATTCTTCTTTTATAAACTACTTTCTGCAAACTGCACAGAGCTTTACCATTTTGCACTAAATATATTGTCACTAAACTGTGTAATAAATATGACTTCTTCATCACTTTTTGACAGGGTTGGAAAAAAAAACTGTTTTTTTTTTGTTTTAAACAGTTGCTTAAAACATCACATTGTGTATTAGGTATGTTTTAAACATTTGTTTAAAACATGATACGATGTTTTAAAAAAATGTTTTTAAAATATTTTGTTTTAAACATGCCAACCCTGCTTTTTGATCGGAGAACACGAAAAACTTTTATTAACATTAATGGCGGACACGTCAAACTGAAATTATGATAATCGAACTGAACCGATTGTGTCCGAAACGGCCGCAAATAGAACGACTAGTTCAGGAACTTATGGGATTTTCGCAACTGAAGTGCCTTAGACTGTGACTATCTCAGTAACAAACAAACCAATACACATTATGTATCTAGGTATAAGTTCTTTAATCGGAGGGACACACTGTATAGACATACCGCTATCCTTAAATTTTATTCCGCTTCGTCAATACTACAATAAGCTGATTTCTCTCAAATACAGAGACATATTCTTCCAATCTGGTTTAATTAATAGTGCTTATAATATAATATTTGGGTTTTTAATTCTGGCACTCAAAATAATTAGTTATTTGATTTTTATTTTATTATTATATAGACAGTGCTGTGATTTTAATGCCATAATAAATCAATCATTGTGACAACTTTAAGTTATTTGTTGTTGCTTCATTCATCAAATACGATATTAATACTTGAAATTGTGGCAAATCTGATTCAAACTGTGATATTTTTGTATTTATCTCATATGGCGAAAATAGTAAGATTATACCAATATAGAATGAGAACTCTTGTATTAAAATTTATCTCTTGAAAAAAATTACCTTCAGAGAATTAATCAAACTTACACTACCAAATATCAATTTGAAGTCGATGCAAAACGTATTTTTGAAATTAGTAATTTTTTTTTGCACCGACTTCAAATTGATATTTTGTAATAAGGTACAGCTCCTTGCTACTTTCCACTACTAGGTAGTAGAGCTGCAACATAACGGGAGATTTAAATCATTTTTGTGAATTAAATCATTTTTTTGATTTAAATCTTTTGAGTTTAAATATTTTCTTTAGTAATGATTTTTGATTTATGATTTAAATCTTTTTAGAAAGTATCTTTGATTTTCTTTAATAAAAATAAAATTTAAATATTTCCAAAAATAATTAAATCTTTTTTAATGATGTAAATCTTTTCCTAATATTTAAATACTACAAAAATCAAAAAATCGTTCGAGACCACAACAGTATTTTGCACTCGAGATGCAAACAATATTTTTTCTACAACTTTCATTTGATTAAACTAAAACCATTAGTTAAAAAAATCATACTGTTTTTAAAATAAAATAATTTAAAAAATTCTACTTTCAGTTGATTTATTTGATAAAACAATAAATATTTTTGAACTAGATGTTTGCTTAATTCCCGTGTATACATTAAAAATTATAAAAAAAACCGCTGCCCAAGGAATCACTACTTCCACATCCAGATTTTTTATCCAAGTCACTCACAACGAAAAAATTTTGTGTGTGGAAATAATTGTTTATGGAACTTTAATAACATAATATTTGAAATCCTCTGCCCCAAAAACCCATAAAACGATACCCCACATCGGTAGCGGGGTGGGGGTGGTGATAGGGGGTGGTAGCAGGCGCGCAGCCAGGGGGGGGGCCATCGGGCCCGGGCCCCCCCCAAGCCGTCTTCCATGAACCAAAAAATAAAGAAGCATAATCACTATTAGTACAAATAGTCCCTTCAAATTAGGAAATATTTAAGAAAATTTTCTCACAATTATGAGGCCTATAAAAAGTGAAGTATTTGGGTTGTCTAAACATGATTTTCACCCTCCGCAGTTCTAGAAAAGGGTGGTTTTTGAGAAATATATACATATATATGAATTTTAGCGTTTTTTCGTCTTTTTCTCTATATTGAGGAAAACCTATGCATTTTGGTGAAAAGTATCAAGAGAGCAAGGTAGTAGTGCATAAAATTTCCTATAAATTTTGTCTCTACATTTTTTTTCGAATTCCGCTTAGTTTCGCCGCTAGAGGGCGCGAAAGAAATAAATATACATATAGACTTTTGCGCCTTTTTTTATATTTTGAACCAAAATTATGCATTTTTATGAAAAATTACAAATTATTTACTTTAATTAATTACAATTTACAAAATTACATGGTGTTTTCTAGTTTCTTTTTCCATAAAAATATATATATTTTATGTTCTACAACTTTGATCTCACGTAATTTTTCATAAAAATGCATAATTTTGGCTCAAAATCTAAAAAAAGGCGCAAAAGTCCATATGTATATTTTTTCGTGCCCTCTAGCAGCGAAACTAAGCGGAATTCGAAAAAAAAAAAATGGTAGAGACAACGTTTATAGGAAATTTTATGCTCTACAACTTTGCTCTCTAGATATTTTTCACCAAAATGCATGGTTTTTCCTCAAAATGGAGAAGAGGACGAAAAAACGCTAAAATTCATATATATGTATATATTTCTCAAAAACCACCCTTTTTTAGAAATGCGGGGGGTGAAAATCATGATTAGACAACCCAAATACTTAACTTCTTACAGGTCTCATACTGTGGGAAGATTTTCCATAAAACAGCGAAAAGTTTTTCTCAACCTCTGGGGAGGCCGGTTCTATTGGCCCCCCCCAGATGAATTTTCTGGCTGCGCCACTGGGTGGTAGTGGGGGTGGATGAAGTAAAAAAAACATTTTGAGGTTTCTGGTTCTTGTACACACACTAAATCACAATTTTTTTCATCCACTTTAATAATGGGGGTGGGGGTGGTAATGGGGGTGGCTAATGCCAATTTTTTTTTTGAGACCTTAGCTTCTCTTATATATACCAAATATCAATTTTATGGACTCTTACCTGCTTGATTTACCTATTTTTTTCCAAATTTACCCCAATTTACCCCCAAACCCTTCGACGGAACAAGATGAAAATATAATCTAGTTCTAGATCTCGTTAAAGTACATATGTGTACCAAATTTCAAGTCAATATCTCAAACGGTTCCAGAGGAAACGTGCGCACAAAAAAAGTTACAGATCGACAGACCGACAGACAGAAATTTTTTTTTCGCTCAAACTTAAAATCTCGACGTTTCGTGATATTCTAAGCCTATTTGAACAATAAAAATTTTTAGAAATTTTTATCGTTACTATACTTCCACTGGATGTGGAAGTAATAGGCAATAATAGTATGTGATTTGCAAAATATTTTGCACCATAATGCGCAAAATATTTTGCGCCCGGTGTCATGGTAACGCAAAAAAAATAGTGTCAATGAAAAAATGTCTCATTTTAGACACTGACATTAATGCGCAAACATAGCCTTTTTTTGACAGTTGTAGAAAAAACTCAGCGCAAATCTGGAAAATGCGCTGGTGACAAAAATTCAAAATTTGTTGGAATTGCATTAAAATTGGTAGATAGTTATTTAGAAGCATTTGATTTAATGTCAAAAGTTAAGAATTCAAAATGGCGAATGCAATATGGCTGCCAAAATTGCTATATTTTAGCAGATTTACATGAAATTTGATACATGGAGATTTCAGGATTATCTGCTTAGCCTGTCAATGCTAACGGGCCTGATGGCGAATATGTTCCTTTATTTTGTAGAAGTTTAATAGATAGGCTACTAAAAAGGGTGACAACAAAAAATAATGTTAAAAATGATCGAATTTTTGCCCCTCTGACAAAAGTAAATCGATAGCATAAATAGTTGTTTTGGTTCCAAAATAACTTAAAAAAATACTTACTTAGCTGAAAACAGTCGGGAACATTTTTTAAATGCGCTATATAACCAGGTGAATAAAATGTCCTGGAGTGGTCAAATATCTCGAGAAATATACATCGTATTGAAAAACAACAAAATGCGTGTAGAATATTTTTAAAAAACGTATCCAATGATTCCAAACTCGACCCCCTGCCTCATCCGCTACGGGTGGGGTGTGAGGCAACCTTGAAATCTTAAATCCCATTTTTTATTACAGATTCAGGTTCCATGCTACAAGATACGTAGGTTTTGTCTGAAACTTTTTTTTTAATTCGCAATAAATGGAGTTGTAATCGCAAACAATAAGATTTCTCGCAATTTTCGGGAAAAACACGTCGGATTCAATATGGTATTTTGTTTCACTAGTTTCATTTTTCAATGTTCATTTCATTTAAAGCCACGGGGAGATTAGAGCTCAATTTGTACTTCCACTTGATTTTAAGATCCATTTGCTGAGTTTACCAATCACTATTTTGTGGGGTCTGTTTCGATTTGTCGTTTTCCGTTCACCCGCTAATTATTTTGTTTGTGATGTCTGCTTCAGAAAGAGAAAACATAACAGTCATTATGATGCGGGGATATGGAGATAAAGTAAGATCGTACCAGGAGGTTGCAGATTGCAGATTTATTCAATACCATTATAACAGTGCTAGTATATTATAAAATAATTCAAAGTCGTAAGCTAAACCCCTACAATATTTACATGGGAAAGAGGGGAATTTAATTTTACATTATTTAGTGTAAGAGAGTACAGGGTTTTCCATTTGACTTAAACAAGTTTTCGTGGCTTGAAGTTGACAAAATGTAACGTAAAAAACTGACCACTTGGTATATTATTATTGAATTTCTTTAAATTGTGGAGCATAGCTCACCTTATGGCCTTTCTGCATGTCAAAAAGCAAATGAGGATCTTTTACTTGAAAAAATTTATAAAGGTTATTACAAATCGTTACACCTGTCGAATTTTTTATAAAATGTCAAATATTTCTGAAATGGCTGGGTTTAGGTCAGGGTGTATTAAATAGGTGATGCGACGGCAACCCTCACAGTGGCTTCATAAGCGCTTACTTTGTACATAATGTAATAGATGGCAGGATCAATAAGATCTTTCATTACTTACGCATAAAAAGATAATTTTACAGGTTCTGTGCATACGAGCATACAGTGTTGCATACATTCCCGGCCTTTTTTTTTTTGTTTAATGAAACAATAGTCCAGTGACATCTGACATTAACTAGCTAAATTAAAACATTGAAAGAATATATGCAACACTACAAGCAGCATTGCACGTGTCGTCACAGCTAACCTCAAAAATATATATTTCTTAAGATTTACAAGTATTACGTAGCTATTATTAAAATTTCTGCCTGGTTCCTGTACTTTCAACCAAAATCAAGTTTAACGTAATGTGTATGAAGCTTTAAATAGTTTGTCACAATAAAATAAGACACTTTTTGCAGGTTAGGAATTTAACCTATAATTAGCAGTCTATTTTTATTAATCAACAATATTGAAAAATTATTTGCGTGAATTTTTAAATATTTGCTTGGAGCCAGTATGGCTCCAAGCTAAAAATGCCTATACAAACATTAAAAATGAGAATAAACGAAAAAAACTTAAAATTTGAGGTTATGTTAGTTATACGTTGCACATGCCCAGGTAGATAGCTCGCGCCATCTACTAAAGTAAATAAAAACCATGCACTTATAAAGCAAGTATTATAATAGGAAAGTGCCGTATGTCGGACCACCTATCTAATACACCGTGGTTTAGGTATAGAATATGCTACATGTTTCTGAATCAGCATTTTTCGCTCATTTCAAAAACTTTGAAGTATATAGCAATAAGCAAGTTGGTGTCGACTTCCGGCATAAGCGGAGATGCCAAATGTTTGCAATTATATTCTTTGGATTGACCATACTGACATTAGTATTTACCCTTTTCAAAATTTTCTGGTGCGTACTTTTCCCTATATCGATCGATGCAATTCCCGGTAGGACACCCTGTATATAGAGGTACTCGGCAAAGTACTGTCATTTGTCTCACTGAATGAAAGCAACAAAATCAAAACAAAATTCACCGGTCGGTGATAAAATTTTTTGAACAGAAATCCACTTTATACTTGATTTTATTGTTTTTATTTTATTAATTTATTTGCCAAGAGGCTAATAACCTGTCACCAATTTTTATAAATGAGGAAGGTCATTTTAAAGGTTGCCTTCTACTTTGGGTGAAATTCAAGTTATTCACAGCACCGAATTCCTTATAAAAAAACAGTATAACACATAGAGGTGTATAAAAATATCAAAAAATAAACTAATAACTAAAAAAGTAGCGAAAGTCGATACAAACAAATATACAGATTGCCTACGTCTAGACCTGGAACGATATAAAAGTGCTTTTGATGGTCAGCTCAGTTGTCCGTTCAATCTCAGTTTCAGTTATCAGTGCAGTTCAAAATTGAGGGGGTATTCTTCTCCTGCACACTTGTAGGATGATGAATGCCAACGCCTTATATTCTTCGTCACTTACGGCTCCACTTTTCTCCGATTCCTTAACTTTTTCCCTTTTTTGTTATAAGCTGAACGCAAGCTATTAATTTTTGTTTTAACCACTTTCTTTGTCGCCTATCATTTTTTTTTCTTTATGGCTGGCGGTGCCCGCTGTACTGAAGCTTCAGAATTCAAGAAGAAGTAACCAGAATTTGAATAAAAATGTTACGCCGTGTCATTAGCAATATGCGTTCAAGATAAGAAAAGTGTCTCCGCAGAGGCGGAAGTCACCTTCAAGATGTCTTAAAGGGGGCGAGCGTAGATGCGTCTTCACTGTGTAAGTATCTCGATACTTCAAGTGAAGCAACGTGCAGCGCGGTTAGTACTTAGATGGGTGACCCGTCTAGGGAAACACAGCGATCTCGTCCCACCTTCTAGCGGCTTGTATATCAGTGTATACGCGGAAGCTATGTAATTTCAGACGAGGATTACGTAGTGGATAAACCATCCTTCGGAGGAGATGTAAAGCAGGCGGTCCCTTGTCTATTAAATGTTAGGCAAGTAAAAGATCCCTACTCTTCTTAAGGGAAGAGGTTCGGCAAAATTTCCAGGTTGGGGGTAGCTTGTCTCCTGGCGTCGGTGATAGGCCCTGGTATCGGAAATAGACCGACGTTAAATAAATAGATAAAAAAAAAAGAAAGATGTCTTAAGAAAACAACATGTTTTTTCCGTATTTTCAGATAGTATATTTAAAATTTCTCAAATAAATCATTTTCATGAGCTTTTGTAATAATCGCCCATTTCTCTGCTATTAGTGGTACAAAGTTCAACATTTAAAGTTCATTCCTTTCGCTATAAAATCGCCCGTTTCTCTGCTATACCCTGTATTGGTGGTCAGTGGCGGTCCCAGGATTTCATTGTGGGGGGGGGGGGGCGAACTCGAAAAAAAATTAAGAAGGAAAAATATTGTTGTGTATTTAAAATAAGATATATTCATTATTCATGAAAACATTGAAAACCAAATAAAATATAAATAAAAACAAATACTTTTTATCGAAAACACTTTTATATTTTAAACTGTATTTTTTTCTAAAGCAAATGCTGTATACAAATGAAGAAAATTGAGCATCTACATCATGCTATATATTAATGCGAAACAGTGTTTGAAATTCTTTTTTTTTATTTACTGGCTAATTACAGTAACAAAATGGCAACTTTGTTATTAAAAAAATGTGAAGACGCACATTGCTTCGGTCATAACTTCTTTGTTATACTCTTCGCAAAAACGAATTCTGAACAACCTTCAAAATGTCCGTCCGTCCGTCCGTTCGTCCGTCCGTCCGTCCGTCCGCCACGTTTCTTGTAAGCACCATAACTTAAGAAAGAAAAGTCCGATTGTATTGAAATTTGGAAAGTAAGTTAGCGTTAGCTAGAGGAAGAACCCTATTGTTTTTGATCAATCAATCGGTAAATAAAAAAGTTATTAATCATTTAAATAAAAAAAAAATTTTTTTCATAATTTCTGTCATTTGTATTTAAATAGAAATTTTGCGAAATGTTATTCCCTATAATTTTTTTTTGTTTTTATATTTTACCAATATATATATATTTCATAATAATGTATCTAATCCGTCGAAATATAATTCTTGAACGATATTCATTCAAGTTTTGTGGTAAGATGAGATAGCCCAACGGCTAAAGCATTTGCCTTTAGAGAAATTCCTATTAAACGGTGCGTGAAGTATCTGGGGGTTAACTTAGACAAACGACTGACGTTTGACACCCACATCAACGAGACAGTACGTAAGGTCTACTTCATGACCAGGAGTCTGTACCCGCTCCTGGCCAGAGGTAGCGGACTTAACAGAAATAATAAAAAACTGTTGTACACCATGGTGATTAGGCCGGCAATCACATACGCAGCATACCGGCCACGACAATGCGCAAACTTAAAGTTCTAGAACACAAATTTATGCACCTCATTTCAGATGCTCTCCCTCAGAGATCTCTATGCACGTTGTCACGACATAACCCCACTAGCGGACTACGTCCAGGAAATCTCCCAAAAATTTTACACCACCAAACTGGGCGATAGTCCGCTAACCCGCAACCCAAATCAGACAGCATAATGCAATATTATTCAATCTGAGACACCCTCTACCATACCAGGCGTTGCCTATTTTCCGGCAACTCCCTTAGCAAAATCTTCCCCTACCATAACCTCTATAAAACCCTATCCTATCATCTTTCCTAAACTTTATCTTTAATTCCCTCTTTCCTTTTCTATTTGTTCATTTTTATGCTTCTGTTGTTTTTGTTTTTGTTCTTTTTGTCACTTTGTAAATTCTTTTTAGGCCCAGAAAATTCTTGAAAATTATAACATTTTAAACGATACTTTTTGCTTTATCATATCTTCCTGGAGGCAGGGAGACCACCAGGGCGACAGTTCTCGTACGGGTTTTTTCGTTTAGCTTTTTACCCGAGTCAACAACCCAAATTTTGTAAGTGCTTTGCCAAGTGTTGTGTTAATTTTAATTAGCTTTAGGTCTCTGCGTAGACAGCAATTTTTAATATTATTATTAGTTTTTAAGTTTGTTTATAACAAACAGGAGAGCTAATCCCCCCGTTAACCGTTAAGCCGAGTCGGACCTGCCCCGTCCAACCTTACATTCACCATGATACTACGTGCCATGGTTGTTTGGTTGGCTCCGGGTCAGGATCCGGTAAGGCACATAGTTGTACTTAAATGAAGAATAATATATGTTTTTGCTTTTTTTTGCCTTTCAATCCAAAGGTCTCACATGGCGATTTTTTTTTTCATATATTTTTTTTCACAACAAAGTTGGTATCACAAAATTTAGAATGTCCAAAAACTAACATTATTTACAAGAAAAATGCGAAGAGTATCCTATAGAATGTGTAACAATTATATAAAAAGCTCAGTAAATCGGCGAAGAGTATAATGCTTCCACTAGTTCTCTATGCCACAGAAACAAATTAAAAAACAGTTGAAATCTTAATTAATAACCTATTACTCTACCTATTAGCATTATTGACGTATAGTTTCTGGGATATTTAACTCTCACTCTAAATAATTATCTTATGAACACTTGGATGCCAAATATAAATTTAAATATCTCCGAAATTATTAATCCTACATCAATAAATATATAATTCATTCCCAGTTTGTACTTTCTATAATTGGTCTGTAACATTTTTTCGATAAAGCAATACTTTTCGAAATACTTGACGAAAGCCGTTTGGAAATACCTTTTTTTTTAAGCTAAAATCGCAATTTGGAAGTCGTTATAACTTAAAAACTATAAATTTATGTGAAAAATTGCATGGAACCTTTCCTTCTTAAAATTTGATTCAGCTCCAATAAATATACAGGGTGTTTCAGCTAAAAGTCCCCGGGTCATTATCTCGTAAAATAATAAAGATACTTAAAATATGTAAATCGTGGATAATTGACACCAAAAAGGTCTTAAATAACTGCAGTTAGAATTGTTTATTCGCAGTGCACAGAGATGGCGCTGCGGTGAGAAATTATTTTTCGATGGCTGGAACCTTGAAACACGATTCATACAATTAATGAATAAATTGTGAATAATTTTGACTATGTAAAATATTTTGTAAATACCAGTCGTTTTGGTGTTACATGAATTTTTTTCTCCATTTTTTATCTCTGTAAATTTTGAAAACTTCTGTAACTTTTCTGTTTATCATTTTAGAACACCAATTATTTAGAACTTTTATCTTATTATATTCCATACTTCTTATATTATTACATCTTTTGAAAATTTTTACTAATTTCAAATTTAAAAAATTAGTTGCATTTGAAAAATTCTGAAAATTATAAAAGTTTTCAAAATATGCAATAATATAAGAAGTATGGAATGTAATAAGATAAAAGTTCTAAATAATTGGTGTTCTAAAATGATAAACAGAAAAGTTACAGAAGTTTTCAAAATTTAGAGACACAAAAAAATGGAGAAAAAAATTCATGTAGCTCCAAAACGGCTGGTATTTGCAAAATATTTTACATAGTAAAAATTATTCACAATTTATTCATTAATCGTATGAATCATGTTTCAAGGTTCCAGCCATAGAAAAATAATTTCCCACCGCAGCCCCTCTGTGCACTGCGAAGGAACAATTCTAACTGCAGTTATTTAAGACCTTTTTTGGTGTCAATTATCCGCGATTTACAAATTTTAAGTATCTTTATTATTTTACGAGATAATGACCCTGGGACTTTTAGCTGAAACACCCTGTATATATTTTTTAAGTGCCACCCCCTGAGAAGGGGTGGCGCATCCACCCCCTATAAATTAGCAAGCCCCCGCAGAATATAGAAACTTTTCTGTGAAGCATTTACTATTATACTGCCAAAAATGAACGAAATCCGTTCAATATAACATTATTCCGAAGTTTTGCATATTTTTTACCTCTAGGTGCTGTACTATGATATGACTTGGCAAAATTGATTATAAGAATATTATATAACTATACTAAATGGTCACTAAAAGTAAAATAAAATAAGATCATGTTGATACTATACCCGCTACCCACAACCCACAACCCACAACATCCACAATTATTATACATAGACAGTATGTATAGTATTTATAGTTACTAATTAGTTTTAGTTTCATATACTTAAAAAAACAATAAAACTTTCAGATGTTTTTATTTGATTGTCATATTATTGAAGAAACACCAAGCCAATGGCGGCCCCGTAGGACCGCCACTGTTAGTGGTACAAAGTTCATTCTTTTCGCTATAAAATAGAAAAAAAAGTAATGTACATTTTTTGGGAAATATTAGGTATATTGTTTTCGAGTTACAACACAAACAGTGAAAAAAACGACCTGTTTTGCCATTTTTCATTGCTTTCCACCTCTGATTAGTTTCTACAAATCTATTCATAAGCTCCCCTACTATTTGTTACTACACATTTTCTTCTTAAATCCTTCTGGGACTGGCATATTTCTCCGTCGAATTTTTTTATTCCTTTTTTTGTCTCGACTGTCTAATAAATAATGATAATTAATCGAATTGACTTTCGCTAGTTTTCTAGTTAGTCTATCATATCATTTTTTCTTTGCACTGACCATCTACACTAAATAGAGTATATTTATTATAATTCATGACGTATCAGATATACTTATGAGCATCCTATTGATAATAAATGATAAAATAAAAATAACAATGAAATGAAAATTGTAGGTACTAAAAGCGGATTTCTGTGAAAAGAATCATTTCTCTGATGTTTAAAATTTGTATAGCATTAACAAAGATAATTGACTTTCGCTAGGTCTCCCTATACACCACGAAAGAGGTAAACCAATACCGGTGAATGGCATGGCATGTAAACTAGGTAGATATATATGCGCGAGTTGCCGCTATGCTTCTATCTGACATTCTAGAGATTAGAGTGGCAAACTCAGGTGGGTATCCCGAGCGTGGCAAGGTAACAAACTCGTATCATATCATTCGTCGCGCTTTGTTCAGATCGAATGTCTTTATAAGTGAGCATGAAACACGGTTATTCGCTGTCCAAAAATTGTAGGCGCGCGAACAGTTAACAATGCCATCCATAACGCATATTCAAAAGATCCTCTCGGATTGCCGGCAATCGCACTTGCTGCAGTTTTGGGACGAACTGAACGAAGAAGAGCAAAAACAATTCATAAAACAACTTGTTTCCATCGACTTAGAGGCAGTAAACAACCTCTTTGAGAATGCTCAAGCTTCTTTAGCCGAGGATGTACAAAAGTTAGACAGTCGAATGCAGCCGATTCCCCCGGAGAAATTCGAATCGGAAAGGGGAGTGAGTAACGAAGTGTTGGAAGAATACAGAAGCATCGGATTAGAAGCAATAGCCAACGGTCATGTGGCAGTTTTGTTAATGGCGGGAGGGCAAGGAACCAGGCTTGGAGTGGAATACCCCAAGGGAATGTACTCGGTAGGGTTACCATCAGGCAAAACTCTGTTCCAAATACAAGCCGAGCGCATCAGGAGGGTGGTAGCGCTTGCCAAGCAGCAAACCGGGAAAACCGGGAAGATATGCTGGTACATAATGACAAGTGGCCCTACTGACCTCACTACGGAGGAGTACTTAAGAAAAAACAATTACTTCGGGCTCAATGAAAAAGACGTGAAACTGTTCCAACAGGGATTGCTTCCTTGTTACGACTTCGAGGGCAAGATTATCCTGGACCAAAAGAATGCAGTCGCACTAGCCCCAGACGGCAATGGCGGCATATACCGCGCTTTGGAACAACGCGGGATATTAAAGGATATGGATAACAGGGGTATCAAATACGTTCACGTGCACAGCGTTGACAATATTTTAACGAAAGTGGCCGATCCCGTCTTCATTGGTTATTGCGTAAAGAAGGACGCCGACTGTGGTGCCAAAGTGGTGAGTAAGGCGGGTCCTACAGAAGCGGTAGGGGTGGTGTGTCAAGTCGACGGCCGTTTTCAAGTGGTGGAGTACAGTGAGATTACAGAGAAAACCGCGAACCTTAAAGACGATGCGGGAAATCTAGTGTTCAGGGCCGGTAACATTTGCAACCACTTCTTCGCTACAGACTTCCTGAAACAAATAGCTAACGAGTTCGAAGGTCAACTGGCGTTGCACGTTGCTAAGAAGAAGATACCTTACGTGAACGGGAGCGGTGACAAAATTAAGCCCACGGCGCCCAACGGAATTAAAATAGAAAAGTTCGTATTCGACGTGTTCCAGTTCACTGATAAATTTGTTACGTGGGAAGTACCGCGCACTAGTGAATTCAGTGCGTTAAAAAATGCTGATAGCGCGGGAAAAGACTGTCCGTCAACCGCTCGTCGAGATCTCTTGAATTTGCACAAGAAATACATAGAAAGGGCGGGTGGGCGAGTTTTGTGCGACGAAGTCGAGATTTCGCCATTGTTGTCATACGCGGGTGAAAACTTGGAGTTTATTGTGAATGGCAGGGAATTCACAGAAAAAACAGTGATTTTGTCTAATGAAGAACGAATAAGTTTTATCGAGAACTTGAAAATCGATGGTGATGTGTTGTAAAATAAGCGAAATTGGCATGTGTTCAGGGTGTTCAAAATGCGAGGTCCACAGTATTTTTAAAATCGTGAAAAATGAAATTTACGAAGGTCATCGTTTGCTAGTAAATTATTAATTTTGGCCATTTCTGAGCGGATCGCCAACTTGATATTTTTATGTTCCATTGATAGTAAGCCCATTTAATAACAAAATGTATATATTATTTCATTATATGCGACTAGACAAGTTAATTATGTGACTGGATGCCTTTTATTTGACAAAAATCATTCAAGGTTGAATAGTAATTAAAAAACAATATAAAGAAATTAGAGTAAGCTATATGCCATCTAAAGAAGAGAAGTGACTAACAGAGTTTTCAAAAATACATTACTCTGTGTGCGAAAACAAGGAGAAGAGTTTCTATGAATGTATAGGTCCGAGAATGTTTTGTTGTGAAGCAAAGGGGTAAGTAAATGATCCTATTTTTGCTAGTAAAAAATGTATTAACTGAATTTTATTTCATAATTTTAGTAGCACTTTGGTTAATTTCTTGCACACATTCTGGAATAATGAAATGTTAAAAAAGTTGTCAGTGGTAATAATTAGAGGTAACTTTTGACCCTAGGTCTCTCAACTAATTTGACGAAATGTTATCAATCCTTAACCCTTTAGCATAGCAAAGGATAATTTATTTAATGTAGGTAGTTCTATAAAGCTTGCATTGAAATTTTGGAAAAAATTAGAAAACTGTTATTGTAATAAATTAAGCAAGTAGTCTAAATCGAATTATTCGAGAAATTTTTTGATACATTTTTCAGGGTGTTCACATTTTCTATAAAATGAAATTTCCTTACTTTTTCCGGATCAAAAGAGTAAAAATTCTACAATAAAAATAAGGGAAAACTGGCTTAAATACAAAAAAAACGATTTTTTTTATTATTAAAAAAAAAAAAAAATTGGAATCATATATTAAAGATAAACATTAATATTGGTAATCACCATATTTAAGTAACTAATAACAAGTAAATACTTAATAATTAAAGAATTTTAAATATGAATTTGCACTTGCACTATTAGTCCAGGCGATAAGGTATTTTTTTTTTGACAAATTGAAGTGGCAGTGTTTTTTTTTTTTTTTGAACAATTTTGTTTCGAGGTTAGGAATAACATATTAAAAATGTGCAGACAGACATAAAAAATTGCAGACATATGGAACTATCTTTAATTATGAAAATTAGGTACCAAAATTGGGTTTTTGTAAAAAACTCGTTTTCTAGCGATCTTACGCTCCAAATGGTGGTATCCAAAGTTAAAGATAATCAAATTCTCTCTCTCCCCCCCCCTCTCTCTCTTTATCTTTTTCTTTCTCCTCAGACCAATAGTTCAGGCATCTGACAGAGCAAAGTTGACGTTTGCCGAAGACCTAAGCGTAAAGTCACTTTACCGCTCGTCTTTTCTTTGACAACGAATAGTTATTTACGTAACAAGTTCCGAAAGTGGTCTTTTACTGGACGAGTAAGCAAATGCTTGTGAGTCCAGTAAAAGCACTTTCGAGGCGTGTTACGTACAATATTTTTTCTTCAATGTCTCTTTCAGGAAACCAAAAATTGATATACTTTGACTATTTATAAATATAAATATTAATTGTACAATTATTATTATTATGGCTTATGTTTAGCGGATATTTTCAAAGCCACTGTCATCACTGTCTATTTTGAAATAAGCGTCATTATTTTGTTACCATAGCGAAACGACTGTTTAACGTACGAATGTGATTAATGTGATTCATAGTAAAATATAACCTACAAATTCACGTTGACGTTTAGATGATCTGTCCCGTACCCGTAATAGCTACTTTCGGGGCTAGTACTAGAATACGCTACTTTTGATACAAAAAATCGTACCGAAAGTACCTACTTTTGGAACGATTGAAGAAAAAATTACTTTGTTGCTAGCTTTAGTTCATCTGTACTTAAACAATGTATTTTTATGAAATAATAATGCCTTAAAACTTTTTCGTTAATGTAATGAGAGTTAATGAAAAGGTATCGTCACTATTTTCTCCATAATACCCGTTGTTTGTCCTAAATAAAATCACTATAAATTCAATCAGAAACAAAACTGAGAGCGTTTCTGTCTGATTCTTCTTTTTTTATCTTGGTCACATGCATGACATCTTCATAAAATATCGACGAATCGCGATTTTCAGGTAAAAATTAAACATAATTATTTCCTTATTTTGATATTTTAAAATTATCGTAGATAAAATCAAGTGTGTAATTCGAGCGTAGTGTGTCATTGTCGTTCTCGAGTGTTTGACGCGCTCCGCTGCGCGTCGCGACTAATTCTCTCGAGCGACAACGAGGCACTTTATGCTCTTAAAACAGAAATCATTGTCAACAACAAAATGCAAAAAATTATAAATAGTTGCCGAAAATTATAGAATGCCGTTGACGTAATCGTTTTTCCAAATATAACTGAACTACTTGTATTGTTTATGTAGTAAATTATTAGCAAATAGCACAAAACGTCACTTTGATTAAGTGCAAAACTATGCACCTGGCGCTCATAGAGTTTTTCAACTTTGCGCGGCTACTTCTCGAAAATTATTGGTCTGAGGAAAAAAATATATTTAACCATTTTTATAGAGAATTTGATTATCTTTAACTTTGTATACCACCATTTGGAGCGTAAGATTGATAAAAAACAAGTTATTGCACAAAAACCCGATCTTGGCACCTATTTTGCATAATTAAAGATGGTTCCGTATCTCTGCAGTGTTCACATTTTTGATATGTTATTCCTGGCCTAGAAACAAAGCTGTTCAAAAAAGCCACTGCCGCCTCAATTTATCAAAACAATGAAATTTGTTCGTCCTGCCATCAATGTACAATTTCTGCATAAGAAAATTCAATTTTTTTTTACATTTTGATAATTTAGCTCTCAGATCAAGAACAATACTTTTAATGTCTTAAATTAATTCTTGTTTTTACGTTCTAATTCTCTTTCAATGAGGCTTTCATCTTTTCCTTTTAAATTCATGTCCCGTTTATCTTTTGTATTTTAGGCATCTTCGTTGAGAAATACGTTCACAAAAATAAGCTTTTTAACCTCTCTGCTATAATAACTTGTGACATTTATGACCTCCCTCTCCCCTTAAACGAACCCTCATATGATAACGAACTCAAAATGTTAAATATAACTATTTGTCAATCAATTTTTTTTTGGTATATCTTTCATTTTCTATCTTCATCATTAATTTTGTCACATCTTTAGTTAAATGGCCCCAATAGTGAAAATTTGCACTTTTTACATAATTTAGCACTTAGCAACTGTTTTGTAATGGACTTCCTTTCTGATCAATATCTCATCATAAACTACTCTTTGGCCAATGAGTTGAATTTTCAAACACACAATTTTTCTTTATGGAAAATATTCTTCCTAGTGAAGCATTTAGATGAGACATAATAAGAATTTTAAAAAAGAACAGTTCACTTTGTGTTAATGAAGACTACAGAGTTCATTATTGAATCTGCCATGTCTTTTAACATATTTGTTTTTCTATTCATTTTTAATTGAAGTTATAAGGTCATTATTAAATAAAATTTTCAAATTGTTTTGAAATATTTTCTGCTCAATTTTTGTAGTCCTTTTTACAGGAATTATTTTTTCCAACAATAACTCGAAGCGGGTTACAGTTACAGTGTCCGCCAAAAATTCTGCACCATATGGGAAACTCTGTTGTTATTGACTTTCTGAAAAATATTATTTTTGATAAAAGTTAGGTCATGTTCTCAAACGAAAAAGGAGCTGCACTAATGTGTGTTAGTCCTGGCGTTTAGGTCGAAAAATTAATTTCTTTGAAATTGTCTCAAGAGTAAACTACCTTTATTTTTGAAGAAATCGAAAAATGTTATTTAAAGAAGTTGTTTATAATGCGAAGTAATATCCAGATATCAAATTGTTTTATTTTAAAAATAAAAATTTTTCACTTTTTTGCGCATAATTCCTGAATAAAATTTTTTTTAGATATTTTTCTGTTATTTATAATTCTCTCTAGTTAATAGTTTCAGCTTAAGTAATGGATTAAAATCCTCTTTGAGGAACTTTTAGCAATACTTTTTTGACCAAATAAATATTTTAGGAAAGAAATGGTGCATAGATAGCTGTTGGTGCATAGATAGCTGTTCTCTTTTTTCTAATGTTAACGTTTTCGAAATTTCTTAATACAAATCGCTAAATGAAGCTTTTTTGAAGTGAATTGTATTAAAACATTTCGAAAATGTTAACATTAGAAAAAAAGAGAACAACTGTGCACCAAGAAATTCAGCATTTTTCCCCAAAATATTTATTTGGTCAAAGAAGTACTGCTAAAAGTTCTTCAATGTGGATTTTAACTCATTACTTAGGCTGAAACTATTAAATAGAGAGAATTATTAATAACAGAAAAATATTTTAAAATATAGTTCAGGAATTATGCGCAAAAAACTGGAAAATTTTTATTTTTAAAACAGAACAAACAAATTTGATATCTGGATATTATTACGCATTACAAAAACTTCTTTAAATAACATTTTTCGATATCTTCAAAAATAAAGGTAGTTTACTCTTGAGACAATTTCAAAAAAATTTATTTTCCGACCTAAGCGCCAGGACTAACACACATTTGTGCAGCTCCTTTTTCGTTTGAGAACATGCACTAACTTTTATAGAAAATAAATTTTTTCAGGAAGTCAGTAACAACAAAGTTTCCCATATGGTGCAGACTTTTTGGCGGACACTGTATCTTTTGCTTATTAACAATAATTTAAGGTGACAAAATACCAATCCCTCTTGCCATAGAATGTTTCACAGCAGGCGCGCAGCCAGGGGGGGAGCCATGGGGCCCGGGCCCCCCCCCAAGCCGTTTTCCACGAACCAAAAATTAAAGAAGCATAATCACTATTAGTACAAATAGTCCCTTCAAATTAGGAAATATTTAAGAAAATTTTCCCACAGTTATAAGACTGTAAACAGTTAAGTATTTGGGTTGTCTAAACATGATTTTTACCCCCCGCAGTTCTGAAATAGGGTGGTTTTAAGAAATATATACATATATATGAATTTTAGCGTTTTTTCATGTGTGTTTTGAGGAAAAACTATGCATTTTGGTGAAAAATATCAAGAGAGCAAAGTAGTAGAGGATAAAATTTCCTATAAATTTTGTCTCTACTTTTTTTTCGAATTCCGCTTAGTTTCGCTGCTAGAGGGCGCGAAAGAAATAAATATACATATAGACTTTTGCGTCTTTTTTTAGATTTTGAGCCAAAATTATGCATTTTTATGGAAAATTACATGAGATCAAAGTTGTAGAATATAAAATTCACTATCTTTAGGTGTTTTCTAGTTTTTTTTTTTTTTCATAAAAATATATATATTTTTTTATGTTCTACAGCTTTAATCTCACGTAATTTTTCATAAAAATGCATAATTTTGGCTCAAAATTTAAAAAAGGCGCAAAAGTCTCTATGTATATTTATTTTTTTCGCGCCCTCTAGCGGCGAAACTAAGCGGAATTCGCAAAAGAAAGATACAGACAAAACTTATAGGAAATTTTATGCTCTACAACTTTGCTCTCTTGATATATTTCTCAAAAATCATCCTTTTTTAGAACTGCGGGGGGTGGAAATGATGATTAGACAGCCCAAATACTTCACTTCTTACAGGTCTCATAACTGTGGGAAAATTTTCCATAAAACAGCAATTTTTTTACTAATTTGAAGGGACTAAAAGCAGTATCCAAATTATCTCTTGAAATTAATATTTTGTAATTAATGCCAATATTATCTAGTAGAAGAATTTTTACACATCCGTTTTCAACCATCTTCTGAAAAGTTTTCCTCAATCACTGGGAGGCCGGTTCTATTGGCCCCCCCCAGATGAGTTTTCTGGCTGCGCCACTGTTTCACAGGTCCTTTATCAAGTATTTTTAGACAAAATTGTATTAAGCACAAATGAGATTCTTGTTACAAAAATAATTGTCTGTTTCTTTAACTTTCGTCTTTGAATTTTTAATTAATGTGTTTAGTTTGGTTTCTTTGCAAACCACGCGCCAATTTTGTTTAGGTCTAGAAGTATTCGTTTTTGAATCATATCCATTTTTGAAACTTGTGCCGTAGAATATATCAATTCCAGTTAATAAATATTCCTTTTTACTTCCATGTTCCAATTCTTATTTATTAACATTGAACATTGCTAATGCTCTTCATATGGAAATAACATCACACTCCCATATACATTTTGTTTTATGGCATCAGGAGCGGATTCAGCCTAAATTACCCCCCAAATAAAAAGTATTGTCCTCACTTTAAACATGAATATTTCAAAAACACAGAAGCAAAAAAATTGAAACAAGCACGTACCTATATGTCTATTATTATAATTTGAATAGTTTACGTTACAGTTTTGAAGTCAATTTAATTTATACATTTATCGAAAATCATTATTTTTATGTAGTTTCGTAGTGGTATGAAGGGATATCCTTTTTATATATGGTAATTTTTTAATTTTTTTTTGTCCGAAGCCTTCGTTATTCTCAAAAATGTACCACCATGCCCGTTCAGTTATCTTTGGACAAAAAGGGAAAGTGGGACATTTTTCAATGTAACTTGGCAGATTTTCAAAACCGTTCAACGTAAGTTATTCAAATTTCAGTGGGAGGTTTACACCTAATGAACACATAATTTTTTCACTTTTTTCCTTGGCTCCCTAGGCATGGGTCTCACAAGCCTAAGCTAAGATCCAGTCCTTGGCCTAACAGCTGTAGTGTATCTATTAAACAAATACACTCCAGAATGTATTTGAACTTCCAAGACTGTTCCCGATTGTGTTAGATTCCCTGACTCTTCCAGGTTTTCTATTTCTTTCCAAAATGTGAACACCCACGTTTCTTTGTAAAGGGCTGTAAGGAGTTGTTGCACTCTGTGTAATGAATTTAATAAAAGTAAAAATATTAACACTTCTTTTAGGTTCGTAGAGCAAAATATTGACTTTTTTGGGTTTTATTTCCCAGGAATACTTGATGAAAACTTACTACACGCTACTTTTAAAACCGACTAAATTTACCTTTAGCTTGAAATTAGCCACCAAAGCGATATGAGACTAAAAATAATTTTTTATTAAAAAAAGGCCAAAGTACACTTCTGTGCAATAAAATCCCGTACGCTTGAAAAATCTAGTAATCCAGTTTTTACTAATATTAAGTGATGTGAATCAGTCTTTTTGGAATTTAGATTTTTTATTATCATATAGGTTATAAAAAAGTGACATTGATAGTGAAATATCATAAGTATTTGGAAAAATGTTAATGATTTAATGATTTCGATTTATAACAAATGTAAAAATTGACGTTGAAAAATTGTATCCGAGATAAGGCCAGATTTTGAAAGCTCAAAACATTAAAAGGCGGTTTTCTACATGGCTGTTCTGCATGTGTCTGTCTGTGATAATTTTACCTCCACATCCAGTGGAAATATATTAACGACAAAAAAAATGAGGGCCATACACGCTTATCCATGCCCAAACATAAACAGAAAATCGCCCGGACCTGTTTCGCGGAGACACGTAGCGTTCGTGAAACCTAGTATTTGCAGGACGGTACACCCGAATATGTCTGTCATTACAAGACTGAAAAACTTTTTCATCGGTAAACACAACATTGTTCCAAAACTCCAACGGACGATAGACATAATTTAAACAAAACAGAATGCGAACTTGCTTATGTTCTTCTGTTAATATGGTCTTCTTGGTACTTACACAGTTTTTTAATTCCGATTTTCCTATCCTTCGGCTAGCTGTTGACCTCAATGCTGGAAAAATTGTCATAGACACAGCTGCTGTTTGAAACGGATTTTCCCTCAAATAGCCAAGGAGCGCTTCATCTTGAGCGAGATTTGAACTTCTCGGTCGGCCAGAAGGGTATTTTCTCTTTATGATACCTTCCTCCTCCCACCTTTTCTTCACACTCATAACAGTACTTGTATTTAAGTGATAATGGTTAGCAGCTGCTTTGATACACCATCCCTCTTCAATTTTAGAGAGAATTACAATTTTTTCGTGTTCAGTTAATTTCGGCATTTCGAAAATATGACACTGACAAATAAATAAAGAATGATTTAATATAGCGAAAAATACGGGATTTTATTGCACAGAAATGTACTCTCGTGAGCAAAAAAAAATAGGACAACTATTTTTTTCTAATGTAAATCTGTCTCTATTTGTACACTTGTAAAGAATTTTGACAAATAACTGACAATGTCACAAAAATTAAAGTCAGATGTACACAACTAGATTTTAGCGAAAAAATACGTTATAATACATTTTTTTGCGCACGACAGTACCTACCATTACCTTCAGTGGAGATAGTCAAAAAATCAAGGATAAAAATGTTACAGTTAAAAAATGAGGGACATCTCTTAATTTATTACCCCTAACAACTTTTTTAACATTTTATTTCACCAGAACGTCAGTTAGTTCTGCTACAGTTTCGAAATAAAATCTTTTTAATGCATATTTTATAGAAAAAATAGTCATTTACACTTACCCCTTGGGGGTTCATACATTTTTCCCAATGAAACGTTTCTGGAGTCATGTTCATTATAAACTAAATAGCTAAAAAGAGTGATTTTCTTGCAAAAAACTGCGCCTAATAAAAAAAGGTCTCAAAAAATTATGAAATTAGATTTCATCTAGGAAGGTGGTTCAGTTTTTTACAAAAAATGTGTTCAGCAGAACAGTAATTTTAATGAAATTTTGAAAAAACCTTAATAGGAATGAGAGTATATGACACAATATCAGTTTGTTCGGTCAAGCTCCAGCTGCGTGTATAGTAGGGTGGTTCTTAAATGAAAGTAAAAAAATTTTTCTTAATTTTCTTTAGGGCACCCTGCCATTTTAATCTACTCTATTAAAAAGAATTACTGTAGTTTTATGGGATTTTTTAACTCAGTTTTAGGGGTCGGTCGCTACCGCCCCGTAAAGTTTCAAAATTAAAAAAAAACTAGTTAGGAATTAATAATTAAATTCAGTTACAAAAGAAATTATGTTCATTAAACATGTAATTAATATGTACAACAATTACAATGTTATATATATAAAATAATATAAATGAAAAAGTTGTTAATAAAATACAGTTGAGTTGAGATGAAAGTGGGGGACAAAGTACTGTCATATTTTATTAATTTAATTGATGATCAATGTCATTTTGATGTTCATTTGATTTATTTTGATACAAATTTTGCAAAAATTCTCGATTATCTTGAAAATTCAAGACTTGGTAGCGACCCGTAAAACATTATTTAAAAATCTTTTTTTATATCGTAGAACAAAATAAGAGGGTGCCCCGGGTAAATTTTAAAAGTTAGTTTTTAAGGACCACCCTAAGTGTATAGTAGTCGTCGATTTAAAAAAAAAGTTCGATACATATTTTTTTTTAAATCAGTACAATTATAAGCACCAGATTCCATCCTAATTTCTAAGCGACTGTAAGCCGGGAAAAGCTGGACATTATGCATCTTTATAAAAACTACACTTCTTCAATTGACGATATGAAATGCTTTTGTTGGAATTTTGCAGAAATATGATAGAAGAAAAAAAATAAAAAATTAATTAGAGTTAAAACAAAAAATGCAAAGAAATTATATAAATAAAGGGCAGAAATAAATGTTTGACACCAGTGACGTCGAATAAACGAAACGTAGCAGTGCATTCGAGTATGATTAGGAATATCCCTCTCTTGCATTTTTAAACAAAGTAAGATATTTAGAAAAATTTCTTTGTTAAACCGTTTCTATCTGAAGTGCATTATTGTCTAGAGATTAGATAATTCCTAACAAAGTTGTGACACCGTTTTTTTAATGGCAAAATAACATATAGAAAGTTACAAAACAAACATAGATTAAATATATTTTCAATCAAGTGTATAATTACCGGAAGTCACAATGATTGCGACAGAATTTATTCGCATTAAGCGTTTTTCCTAAAATTCCCATCTGAAAAATCCAAATGTTTTTTATTTTGTTAAAAGTTACTCATTAAAAAAATACATGACGTTTGCCATCTTTAATGGAAATTATCTAATCTACTGTCGTCGTATATTTGCTTGAGATACAAGCACCAGATATTAAAAATATGTATGTATATTCCTGTTCGATTAAAGGCTCATTATGGGTCAAACTGTATTGTGAAGCAAAAGAAACAAACTGCCTTTAGAAAAATCCTTTTTAAATATAAAAAAATAAAAATGTACCTTCTAACACTTGTAGCCTCAAATTTTGAACACCCTATTCTTTGATAAGTTATTTTTTATACCATAGAATATATTTTTGATATTAAACGAATAAGTAAACTCAAAACAACAAAAATTGTTATGATATTGCCTACGAAGGCGAAGGAAAGCCACGGTGATTTTTATTTTAATCTACAACTTTGTATAATTTACACTTTCAACCATGGAGAGAAAATAAGGGCCCTGTGAATTTTTTTTTTTTTGAAAATTGATAAGCAGGGGGGAGAAATCCCAAAAAATGTTGATGGGCGGGGGGGGCAGAATCAGGAAAAATTCTTGATGAGCGGGAGGCGTAGAAATCCAAAAATTTTTTTTGAAATTATAATACAAATTTTCAACATTTCAAAATTGCCCCCCCCCCCCCAAATAAGCCCGGGCCGCCTCAATACGAGCCCGGACCCAGAAGAAATCACCCCCACCCCCCTCTCTCGACAGTTCTGCTTTCAACTGGAAATTATACATATGTTGCCGTTTATAATATACAGTTTAAACTGGGAATTATGTACAAGTTACAGTTTGAACCAAAAACTAATAATATATTATCATCGAAATTAATAACAAACTGAAAGGTGCACTCGACTAGAGAAAGTGACTCAGAGAGAGAAACTTGCGTGTACTATTCCATCCTTTTTTCGGCCTGCGTACAGACGGTTCAACCAATCAGACGATTCCTTTAACCAATCAGATCTTGTCAGACAAGGATAGAATAGTGCACGCAAGTTTCTCTTTCCGTAAAAACATGCTTCAGAGGTTTCGTATACCTAAAGCATTGAGTGCACGTTCCAGTATGTTATTAATTTCGATGTATAATATACAGGGTAGCATAAAAGTATGGGAACAGCAGGTTAACTTGAAAAATACGAATCCTAGAAAAACTTTAAATACGAAAGGTGGGGCCCTCAATAATAAGCAGCCCCGGGGCCCCGTAAGGCTGTCGGCGGCCCTGACTGTAAATTGTAAACTAAAATAAAACACTGTGGCCTTTTTAAGTTTTCTTAATTGTGTGATTGAATATGACAGAAATATACACATAAAATATTGTAGTTGAGAAGTCAGATGAGGTCTTGTGCGAAGGCGTAGAAAGGCCAAGGCGCTTCTTAATTTGTAATTCTCACTTTAATTTATATAATTTCCAGTTTGAAAATGTAATTATGCGTGATTTACAGTTTCAACTGGTATTTATGTATAATTCACACTTTAAACTGAACATTATGCAAACTTTGCAGTTTGAACAGTAAAGTATACATAATTCCTATTTCAAACGGTAGCTGCATATTTACAGTTAAACTACGTAATTCAAAATTTAAACTATAAATTACACATGCATAATTCTCAGTATAAGCTGTAAACTGAGAATTATATCTTATAATTTATAGTCTAGACTGGGAAATATGTATAATTTAAAATTAAACTATAAATTATGGCATAACTCTCGTTTTAAATTGTAGCTGCGGTTTACAATTCCTAGGTCAAGCTGTAAATTATGCATAACTCCCAGTTTAAAGTATAATTTATAAAATAAACAGCACCGTATCTTTTTTACACCTTGTAGTCTAGTCTATAGGTATGTGTTACTTCTGAAATGTTGGCTAGAATTTTCGAGCCTCGGAGGATAGAGGCATGTTATTACAAAACTAATGTACATCGCGGTCATTTAATTTCTCCGTTGCTGTACCTCTTCCCAGAGAGCGTGGCAAAACGCAGTTTTTTGCAAAGATGGGTCGAGGAAACTTTCCATATTTGATAAAAGTCTGTAAAAGTCATGTAAATAATGGTTTGGTATCAAAATGAAACTTGCATCATCACGAATCAGATTTCACCATAAAATAGGCTATCAATAAACCCAACGGAAAGAAAACTTCCTGGAAACTTTCGGAGTTTTCAAAACGGAAAGTTTCCAGGAAGTTTCCCTACTAACTTTCCATTGGGTAAGTATATTGATAAGCTATTTTGTGGTGAAATCTGATTCGTGATGATGCCAAGCTTCATTGTGATACCAAATAAGTGCCCACATATGAACCTATTTTGTATTTACAGTGGACATCATAAATCCTATCTATAAAAGATGTACATCAATGTGCGTCCACTGTTCATCCATTTTTCGTCCTTCTACGGCTTAGTACATTTTGGTACGTCCACTGTACGTCCACAAAAGTACGACATTTGACCATTACAAATGAACTTTCACTGTACGTGCCATATAAGGGATCTACATCAACGTACTTCCAATGTACGTCCATTTTTTATCCTTCTATAGTTTAGCACATTTTGGTACGTCCAGTGGACGTCACAATAGTTCTACATTTTTACCATTAGAAATGGACTCCCATTGTACGTACATTTTCCTCCATATAAGGGATGTACATCAATGTACGTCTACTGTACATCCATTTTTTATCCTTCTACAGCTTAGTGAATTTTAGTACGTCCTCTGTACGTCCATAAAAGTTCGACATTTGACCATTTCAAATGGACTTTCGTTGTACGTACATTTTCTGCCATCTAAGGGATGTACATCAGCGTACTTCCAGTGTACGTCCATTTTGTATCCTTCTATAGTTTAGCACATTTTGGTACGTCCAGTGGACATCCACAAAAGTTCTACATTTTCCCATTAGAAATGGACTCCCATTGAACGTACATGTTGCTCCACACAGGGGATGCACACCAATGTACGTCTACTGTACATCCATTTTTCATCCTTCTACAGCTTAGTAAATATTGGTACGTCCTCTGTGCTTCCATAAAAGTTCGACATTTGACCATTACAAATGGACTTTCATTGTACGTACATTTTCTGCCATCTAAGGGATGTACATCAACGTACTTCCAGTGTACGTTCATGTTTTATCTTTCTATAGTTTTGCACATTTTGGTACGTCCAATGGACGTCCATAAAAGTTCTACATTTTGCCATTAGAAATGGACTCCCATTGTACGTACATTTTCCTCCATACAAGGGGCGCACATCAATGTACGTCTACTGTACATCCATTTTTCATCCTACAGCTTAGTAAATTTTGGTACGTCCTCTGTACGCCCATAAAAGTTCGACAATTGACCATTACAAATGGAGTTTCATTGTACGTACATTTTCTGACATCTAGGAAATTAACTGTTATAAGTCACATTTATCTAGAATTAATCTCGTATTTATTGGTATTTGACTCATTTCTAAGCCTTTCCAAGTTTGCAATAGATTTTGGTAGATAAATTTGGTTACAAGTCGCCGACTTGGTTCTACTGGTCTATAAGTATTCACCTAATAATTCGTATTGAGACAGAATCTTACATGCAATATGAGCTGCACTGATGATTCTGATGATAACCAACAGTTAGAAATCGATAGTTGTAAGAAATTATCGTGTCTCTTAGTATCCATCTCGGTATCAGGGTTGCCAATCTGCGGGGAATTCCCCAAACTACGGGGAATTTGAAGCTCATTGGGGAATATTTGGGGAGAGCCGTTGTGAGGGGAAAATGCGGAGATTTCTGAATAAATACCATCAACTTAAGGCAAGACATATGCGCGTTTGTCGAGAAAAAAATATATACCTTGATCTTATGTGATACGGTGATTGGGCAGCAGCAGCATCGAATCGCGAGTCAGTCCTTGCCTTGTGTGCGTGGGTGTAGGCGTGGGCCGTGCCGTGACTGCGAATGCTTTTGCCCTTGACAGCTTAATTTTACAGTTGCAGTGTTGCGAGATGCTCGTTGCTCGTATTTCTTACTCTTCTTAACAGTCTTAACCGAGTTATGATATGATAATATAATATGACAAGAAAAGATTTATGTAGCATATGCATGAGACAAATCGGAACTTGTAGTTGTGATTCAAGCTAATTATTTTTGCATCATTCGTTTCAATTAGGAGGACTTTTAGTGCAAAAGTGAACCTATTGTACTTAGTTTTAAATAAGAAATAACTCTTTTTTATATTTTTCTTAATAAACATTGTACTATGTCTGCTTTTTATTTGATTTCTCTTTTATTATTTGTGGGGAAAATTGTGGGGAATAGGTTACTAAAATTCCCCGACTTTGGGGAATCTTGGCAACGTCTGTGGGTATTTTCGAACGAAGCCATTGGCAACCCTGCCCGGTATCCATATATATACTTCGTCCAGTGAACTACCGTTTTAAGTGCGACTGTACGTACTTTGGACATCCAGTGGATGTACAATGTACGTCCAATATTCGTCCAAAGTTGTGACACCGGGACGTCCATTGGACGTCTATTGTACCAAAATCGGACATCGACTGTACGTACGTTATGTCCAAATATAGCCCAAAAGTATGTACTTTTTACGTCCATTGGATGTAGTTGTGCTGTTTGGGTGCATACAATTATATTATTTACATGACTTTTACAGACCTTTATCAAATGTGGAAAGTTTCCTCGACCCATCTCTGATTTTTTGCAATAACTGGTCCGATTACTAAAATTGCAACTAGTTTGGAAAAAACTACGAATATATGAATTTTCAGTTTTTAAACTCGTTAAGAACAAAGTTAAATAGAATGTTTGAACTTTTTGAAATGGTTAACAAGAAACATTTGTAAAAATATAAATTAATAAATAATAATCAGTAATCGTGCACACATTTATGAGATATTTGTAATAATAAGGCATATTGTAAACATGTAAGTATAGCTTAAACAATTTGAATATCGTTTTTGGTAAGAATATGACTAAATCGTGGATTTGTTTTGCAGAACACCTTTATTTTCGGAACATTATTAAAAAAAATAAGTTTATTTTTAACGAGTCGACATTGTAAAACCACGTCTGGTTCCACTAGTACTGATAGCTGTAGGTTTTATTTCAATTTGGAAGGTCACGATATCGAAAACACGTTAACATTTCAAATTAACTGATGTAGGTAAAATATATTATTTATGAAATGATCATTTTTATACTAAATGCTATATTGTGAGTCTATAAGTAAATAAACCACGTATTATTTTGAAAACTTGGTGATTGGTAGAATATTACAGTAAATGATTTTTTTAATAAGTACAGGTTTGTTTTATTTTTCCCACAATTTAAATCATTACACAGGTTTACAAAAAAAAAGGATGTTCGACCAATGGGATTCCTTTACCGTACCCCGAAGGTTTTTGACGTCCTGAACACGAGGCCGTAGTTCGTTTTGCGCACATACCTAGAGGTATGTGCGCAATGTATGCATATGTAGGTATGTGGTTTTGCGCTATCACGTCAGGATTTCGAGAAAACTTAACCTAAAAGTGCTAAAAACACCTTTTTCGCCTTCGTTCATGCACAAATTAGTTCATTTAATATTTTGTCCTGAATTTTGCTACTCGAGGGTTTTGGGGTCGCTGATCACGAATCTGAAGTCAAAATTTGATCATTTCTAAATCCAAGATGGCGGATGCTAAAATCCAGAAATTCATCAAAATTTGAAGATTTGTGAACAAAAAATTATTACTCGGGGGTTTCTGGAGTGGCTGATTATGATGCTGATATCCAAATTTATACATTATCAAATTTCTGGATTTTAGAATCCGCCATATTGAATCCGCCATCTTGGATTTGATAATGGATAAATTTGGATATCAAAAAATTATTACTCGGGGGTTTCTGGAGTCGCTGATTATGATGCTGATATCCAAATTTATACATTATCAAATTTCTGGATTTTAGCATCCGCCATACTGGATTTGATAATGGATAAATTTGGATATCAGCATCGTAATCAGCGACCCCAAAAATCCTCGAGTAATAAGTTTTGGGCCACAATCTTCACATTTTGCTGAATTTCTGGATTTTAGCATCCGCCGTTTGGGATTTAGAAACTATTAAATTCTGACTTCAGATTCGTGATTAGCGATCCCAAAAACCTCGTGTAACAAAATTCAGGGCAAAATATTGAGTGAATTAATTTGTGGATGAACCAAGGCGAAAAAGGTTAAGTTTTTTCGAAATCATGACGTGATAGCGCAAAACGGACTACGGCATCGTGTTCAGCACGTCAAAAACCTTGGGGGTACGGTAATGGAATCCCATTGGTCGGACATTTTTTTTTTTTTTTTTTTGTAAACCTGTTTTATTATATCACAGACCCGTGGTCACTATACGCTATACTAGTCTAAGATACGTACTAAGGTCGACCTTCACCGATCAGGTAACCGAATGAAATCTATTTTTTATGAAAAATAATATGCTAACAAAAGTAACGGTGATGGGTTGCTTAACGAAATATGTTCAAGGCTTTTTTTTTGTTTCTCTTTGTTTTTTTTTAATTTTTTAAAATTTTATTTATACTTATTGTTTCGCAATAAAATTATCTTTATTTTGATATATAATTTATTTGGTTACCAGTAGTATCAATCAGTGAAGGTACCACTTTCGATTCACCTATTTAAACCTAGCAACCGTACAGCCTTGAACGGAAAAATGTATGTTTACATATTCTATAGGTTTCTTACTTTCGATTAGTGTTAAATTTTTTTGGTTAGAAGATCGGTGAAGGTATGGAAAAAAAAATTAATTATTAAATTCTCAATTAAATATAGCCTCGAACATATTTCATTAGGCAACCCATCACCGTTACTTTTGTTAGCATATCTTTTTTCATAAAAAATAGATTTTATTCGGTTACCTGATCGGTGAAGGTCTACCTTAGTACGGATCCTGTACTATACGTGTGTATTGTGTATGTAGTTGGAAAATTTCCCTGATCGACCCTTAGGTGTGAGCATGTACCCCCGTTATTCTCCTGTGTTAAAATAGGTAAATCAGCAAAGGTAACAATAGGGTCATTTAATCAAATCGAATTTTCAATAGATTTTCTATCCCTTCAATAAATTAGTGTATTTTATTTTAAACGGCGCGACGAAGTATTCACATGATATTTCAGAGCACTCCCAACTTGTTAAAATATATTTTCGCCCCTCATTCAGATTAAAATACTAATTTATTGAGCAAGGAACAGTTCCAACAAAGTAAATATACTCCTTAAATTTGGCAAGGAGGCATAAAATTGCATTTTGAACAATTTTTCTTTGTGAAATTTTGTCATGTCTTGAAAGATAAAGGTATAGTTTAGTGATGAATATTACTTTGCTTACAAAACATCCTGCAGCTGCAGCTGCCAAATGGGATAAACGTCAAATTGACAGCTGTCAAATGGTACAACACTGATCCAACTAATTTTTTATTTACGTTAGTTATGTACACCAAGTGCCATTTCAAAATTTAAATGTTTTTGGCCTTTGGAACATTTTGTTTATTTATATGTAATATAGGCTATATCCAGTCCAGTCCGCCCCTGGACATAATACCTAAAAATGACTGATGCTTATGCTTAACAGGACAGTTCCCTGCCAAAAATTCCACATAGAAACTTATAAAAAAAAAGTGATGCGGTTTTATCGTTCCTATAAGTTATATTATTATTATACAGACAGGATTTTATCTGTTTTATTAAGTTTTAAATCGGTTATGAAACAGTAATTCCGAATGAGCTATTTGGAATTATCATGTTGCCCTTTCATGAGTACTTATATGAAATATACATCAACAAATCTACAGTTTAGTGTCTGCAAATGCACCCTTGCCCTTATATCTGTAAACATATGGAATTACAGATACAACTTTAAAGAGATTCTAAACTTTTCTATAAGTAATATCATATGAGTCCAGTCCGTCCTTTCTCCAGTATCTATCGTATATAACACACCATTTATCAACATGTTTTTATTGTAAATTTCAACATTGTCTTTTTATTAGTATTAATGTGGATATACATGTCAACAAATGTACAGTTTCAATTGTATATTTTACAGATGTATTTTTATTGTAAACTTCCATTTTGCTTTTTATTAGTATTAATTTGGATATGCATGCCGACAAATGAACAGTTTAAATTGCATATTTCAAATAGAAATACTAATATTGTGGTAAACACAAAATACTGCAAAGTCCTTATTTCCTCGGGTGTTCTTGTTCTAGCCTAGAAGCAATGAATGAGTTGGCAGTGAAAGAGACTGCTTTACTTTTAATTTAACTAACACACGTCAGTTCCTTAGGTCACATTAGAGTAGATATGAATTAGCGACACGTATACAGCTCCCTCTACTGGAGCCTGGAGTAAAGCTGCTGCTGAAATTTCTATCAGTTTCTACCAGAATGGAGCAGCAAACATTTACTTATACCACATCAATGAGAATTTATGAGAACAGTATCTAAGGTAAAACGTGCGGCTTTCCGTGGTTAAATGGCAAGTGTTTCTATAAGAAACGAGTTGCATTAGGTTAGGACAGTTTTGACTTGCAATTGAAGATTACTAATTATAATGTTTGAATAGGGATTTATGAGATCAGTTTCTATGAGTATTAATGTTTTTTTTCAGTAATATATTAAATGTGTTTTCATTTGTTTGAATGGGTAAAAAGAAAGGTCAGTTTTCAACTGCAATTACAAATACAAGTTTAATCACTTTGAATGGGGTTACATGCGATTAATTTCTAAAAGTATTTATGCTGTTTTCCGAATATAATTGTGATGAGGTTTAATCAGTAACAAATTGTTCACTACTTGTTATGATATGGTCGGAAATTCCAAGTACACATTTAGTATTCCTTCAAAAGGATTGATGAGAGCAGTTTCTACGAGTATCTATTTGTTGTTCCTCTAGTAAATTATATAAGTCTTTACACTTACTTATACTATCTCAATGAGAATTTATGAGAACAGCATCTAATGTAAAACGTACGGCTTTCCGTGGTTAAATGGCAAGTGTTTCTATAAGAAACGAGCTGCATTAGGTTAGAACAGTTTTGATTTGCAATTGAAGATTACAAATTATAATGTTTGAATAGGGATTTATGAGATGAGTTTCTATGAGTATTAATGTTTTTTTTTCAGTAATATATTCAATGTGTTTTCATATGTTTGAATGGGTAAAAAGAAAGGTCAGTTTTCAACTGAAATTACAAATACAAATTTAATCACTTCGAATGGGGTTATACGCGATCAATTTCTAACAGTATTTATGCTGTTTTCCGAATATAATTGTGATGAGGTTTGATCAGTAACAAATTGTTCACTACATGTTACGATATGGTCAAAAATTCCAGGTACATATTTAGTATTACTTCGAAAGGATTGATGATAGCAGTTTCTACGAGTATGTATTTGTTGTGCCAATAGTAAATTATATAAGTCTTTATCAGTATGCATTCGGATTTAATTTAAATATGAAAATTATATCAGAATAAAGCAACCAAATATTTTAAACAGTATCTATTTGTAAATCCAGACATTTACTTATACTATCTCAATGAGAATTTATGAGGACAGTATCTAATGTAAAACGTGCGGCTTTGCGTGATTAAATGGCAAGAGTTTCTATAAGAAACGAGCTGCATTAGGTTAGAACAGTTTTGATTTGCAATTGAAGATTACAAATTATAATGTTTGAATAGGGATTTATGAGATCAGTTTCTATGAGTATTAATGTTTTTTTTCAGTAATATATTAAATGTGTTTTCATTTGTTTGAATGGGTAAAAAGAAAGGTCAGTTTTCAACTGCAATTACAAATACAAGTTTAACCACTTCGAATGGGATTATATGCGATCAATTTCTAACAGTATTTATGCTGTTTTCCGAATATAATTGTGATGATGTTTGATCAGTAACAAATTGTTCACTACATGTTACGTGTGGAAATTCCAGGTACATATTTCGTATTACTTCGAAAGGATTGATGATAGCAGTTTCTACGAGTATGTATTTGTTGTGCCAATAGTAAATTATATAAGTCTTTATCAGTATCCATTCGGATCTAATTTAAATATGAAAATTATATCAGAATAAAGCAACCAAATATTTTAAACAGTATCTATTTGTAAATCCAAACATTTACTTATACTATCTCAATGAGAATTTATGAGGACAGTATCTAATGTAAAACGTGCGGCTTTCCGTGGTTAAATGGCAAGAGTTTCTATAAGAAACGAGCTGCATTAGGTTAGAACAGTTTTTATTTATTTATTTATTTATTTAGAAGAAGAAACAAACAGGTTACAAACCTAATTACATATTTCTTGAGGGGGGACTACAGGCGATATAACCCGCCGGAGCCAACCCGGGCGACACGCTTCGAAGACCGGGTTTTGATTTGCAATTGAAGATTACAAATTATGATGTTTGAATAGGGATTTATGAGATGAGTTTCTATGAGTATTAATGTTATTTTTTTCAGTAATAAGTATATTAAATGTGTTTTCAGTTGTTTGAATGGGTAAAAAGAAAGGTCAGTTTTCAACTGCAATTACAAATAGGTACAAGTTTAATTACTTCGAATGGAGTTATATGCGATCAGTATTTCGAATATAATTGTGATGAGGTTTGATCAGTAACAAATTGTTTACCACATGTTACGATATGGTTGGAAATTCCAGGTACATATTTAGTATTCCTTCGAAAGGATTGATGACAGCAGTTTCTATGAGTATGTATTTGTTGTTCCAATAGAAAATTTGTCTTTATCAGTATGCATTCGGATCTACTTTAAATACAAAAATTATATTAGAATGAAACAACCAAATATTTTAAACAGTATCCACTTGTAAATCCAAACATTTAAAGATATATTTTAATGAGAAACAATCAGAACAGTATCTAATGTAACGCGTGCGGCTTTCCGTGGCTAAATTTTAAAAGTATTTTTAATAAATAGCTTTAACGGATTTGAACAGTTTTAATTTGCAATTCCAGATGAATAGTTTTAATTGTTAAATAGGGATCTATGAGATCAGTGTCTTTGTGTAATGTTTTTTTTTAATAAAAACACATTTTATTAAAAAAAAAACATTACACTGACCTCATAGATCCCTAACAATTAAAACTATTTATCTGGAAATGCAAATGAAAACTGTTCGAATCCCTTAAAGCTTATTTATTGCAAATAATTTTAAACTTTAGCAACGGAAAACCGCACACGTTACATTACCCAACAAACACCGAAGATCGGCCCATCAGTGGGCCATCACTGGACCAGAAGTTTCATTTCTGGCACAGTGATGGTCCGCTAAAGGGCCAACCTTTTGTGTTTGTAGGGTAGATACTGTTCTGATGGATTCTCATTATAATATTATCTTTAAATGTTTGGATTTACAGGTGGACACTGTTTAAAATATTTGAGGTTTCATTCTGATATGATTTTTGCATTTAAATTAGATCCGAATGCATACTGATAAAGACTTATATAATTTACTGTAGGAACAACAAATAAATACTCGTAGAAACTGCTCTCATTAATCCTCTTGAAGGAATACTAAATATGTACCTGGAATTTCCGACCATATCGTAACATGTAGTGAACAATCTGTTACGGATCAAACCTCATCACAATTATATTCGGAAAACAGCATAAATACTGTTAGAAATTGATCGCATATAACCCCATTCGAAGTGATTAAACTTGTATTTGTAATTGCAGTTGAAAACTGACCTTCCTTTTTACCCATTCAAACAAATGAAAACACATTTAATATATTACTGAAAAAAAAAAATATTAATACTCATAGAAACTGATCTCATAAATCCCTATTTAAACATTATAATTTGTAATCTTCAATTGCAAATCAAAACTGTTCTAACCTAATGCAGCTCGTTTCTTATAGAAACACTTGCCATTTAACCACGAAAAGCCGCACGTTTTACATTAGATACTGTTCTCATAAATTCTCATTGAGATAGTATAAGTAAATGTTTGGATTTACAAATAGATACTGTTTAAAATATTTGGTTGCTTTATTCTGATATAATTTTCATATTTAAATTAGATCCGAATCTGTACTGATAAAGACTTATATAATTTACTATAGGAACAACAAATAAATTCTCGTAGAAACTGCCCTCATCAATCCTCTTGAAGGAATACTAAATGTGTGCTTGGAATTTCCGACCATATCATAACAAATAGTGAACAATTTGTTACTGATTAAACCTCATCACAATTATATTCGGAAAACAGCATAAATACTGTTAGAAATTGATCGCGTATAACCCCATTCGAAGTGATTAAATTTGTATTTGTAATTTCAGTTGAAAACTGACCTTTCTTTTTACCCATTCAAACATATGAAAACACATTTAATATATTACTGAAAAAAAACATTAATACTCATAGAAACTGATCTCATAAATCCCTATTCAAACATTATAATTTTGAATCTTCAATTACAAATCAAAACTGTTCTAACCTAATTCAACTCGTTTCTTATAGAAACTCTTGCCATTTAACCACGGAAAGCCGCACGTTTTACATTAGATACTGTTCTCATAAATTCTCATTGAGATAGTATAAGTAAATGTTTGGATTTACAAATAGATACTGTTTAAAATATTTGGTTGCTTTGTTCTGATATAATTTTCATATTTAAATTAGATCCGAATCTGTACTGATAAAGACTTATATAATTTACTATAGGAACAACAAATAGATTCTCGTAGAAACTGCCCTCATCAATCCTCTTGAAGGAATACTAAATGTGTACTTGGAATTTCCGACCATATCATAACAAATAGTGAACAATTTGTTACTGATTAAACCTCATCACAATTATATTCGGAAAACAGCATAAATACTTTTAGAAATTGATCGCATATAACCCCATTCGAAGCGATTAAACTTGTATTTGTAATTGCAGTTGAAAACTGACCTTTCTTTTTACCCATTCAAACAAATGAAAACACATTTAATATATTACTGAAAAAAAAAACATTAATACTCATAGAAACTGATCTCATAAATCCCTATTCAAACATTGTAATTTGTAATCTTCAATTGCAAATCAAAACTGTTCTAACCTAATGCAGCTCGTTTCTTAAAGAAACACTTGTCTTTTAATCATGGAAAACCGCACGAATTACATTAGATACTGTGCTCATAAATTCCCATTGATGTGGTATAAGTAAATGTTTGGATTTACAAATGGATATGGCTTGACTCGTTTTGCTGGTCAATTCTGATATAAACTGATAACAATTTCAACAGCAACTTTACCTAACTCTTATAGAAACTTATTGACCATATAGGTTCTCATAGATACTTATTAATTTTTGATAATTTTCAATACGGATTGATGAGATTTTTTTGACAGGGTTATATAGGGCATTTATTAATATTATAGGTAGGTAATGCTGAGATATTTTACTTAATTTGCAATAATTAAGGTCCTTTTATTGCACTTACTTGCTTAGAGAACACGGAACGTGAAACTGGAATTTAACTATCCTGGGTCACTTCTAATTTTCACAATATCCTAATGGGCAATCAATCATAGAGGTACACTTAATTTATATTTAACATACTTTGTAAAACGCCACTTATTTTTCCATTTGTACACCATTTTTAAATTTATAAATAAACCCAGTGAATTTTTCTCGATTATGTTGGCGGCCATATCTACTTTACAGATTTAAAATAATTAGAATGAGTATATGCAAGTTCTACGTATTTGATTGACGGGCCCCTGTCAGGATTTTTATTTATTTTTAGGACGTTTATTTTTTAATCCTTTCCAAAATAAGGGGCCCGAAAGATTTACTTTGCCCGGGACTCGCCAAAGCTGGGTATGGCCCTGGCTCTTGGATAGAGTTTATTACCTCAATTTCAGTTTATAAACGGTTTGATGAAATAAATCGAACCAGTAATTTGAAGAACACAAATCAAGATATATGTACCTACACAAAAGAAAAGTAGTTATTATTATTGACAATGACAAATGTGTCGTAACGCAATTAAGAATTAATAAATCTACTATCTTCTTTTCACAATGTATTATCCTAACTTTAAAAGCAGCTTCCACAATTCATTTCCTATTAATATTTTGAAAAAGAAATGGGAAAATGAAACTACGCCAACACACTTTAAGCCCAGTTCAGATAGTCGCGAATTACGAATAGCGATTTGTGACTATTATTCTGATCGTCGAGTGATTGGTTAGTTTACACGAAAATGTGGGCGGATGACCAATCAGAACAATATTCGCAAATCGCCATTCGCAATTCGCGGCTATCTGAACTGGGCTTTATACACCCAATCCAAACTTACACCAAGTGTAATCGATGCACACTGAACACACCCTAATGATTGACAACTAACGAACTAACGGTTCCGTGGTTCGTTCGTTATGCCAAATTGACACAAGCACAAGCAGACTGTGTTGTTACTTATTAGGTGTTGTCTAAAAAAAATATATTTGTTAATTTATTTGTATGATTTAAAACCTAGTGAAAACTTCTTACGTAGCATGGTGGCGAGAGCAGGCAAATCCCGTTGTGAGTCCCCTTGTTTTAATGTACATCTGGAATTAGGTTCGTTAATATGGTCCACAAAGGTTACAGCTTTCTTTAAATAGTTTGTTATTCGTTTTAGATAACAGAGCTTTAAAGGCAAAAAATAACGGTTTGATTCAAACAGTTACAAAACTTCAGCAAGAAAATGCCGACCTCTCCAAGCAAGTAATACATTTACAAGGCGAGAGTTTTGAATTAAAATCTAGGTATAATGTAAGTACCTAATCAATGTTTTATCTTATAATTTTTAACAGTAAAATCACAACTAAATGAAGCTACATCTACTCTACTTGAATAGTTTAGGATTGTAAAATATAAGGATTATTATATTATTTAGTAGCGATTGTGATTGTTCTAAGTAGTAACTTGTTCATATTTGTTTCATATTTTACACAACTCAATATTTTAGTACCTTGATTTATAGCTATTGATTTCATCGTTTGCATTTTAGTTTTAATATAGAACTGTTTTATTATTAAATGCTTTAGTTGAAAGTGGGCTCAACAAAGATAATTCAATGATTTAATTCAACAATGTACACTTCTAAAGGTATCACATTTCATAAATTATTTTCTCATAAATGTTTAAATTCATCAGTTTCTTTGGTGGCCTACAGAGTAACTATGTAGCAAATATAATTTGATTTTACTAAAAAAATTTAATATTTTCAGAATTTGAAAAATGTCATTTCTATTATTGATTCTACAACGAAAACATGCCTACCCAAGCTGAACGAAGTTGTAGAAACTTTTACTGGAATCATACAGCTTTGTTCTGTAGCTGCAAATATTAGCAGCTCAAACAGAGGTACCTACTTGGTTTTTATTACTTTTTCATGACTTAAATTTTAGTTTGGTATTTTGTATTTCTTTAATAAAGTGTGTGATATATTAGAAATCCGCCTATTTCGATTTGTCAGATAATATAATAGTTTTTCTTCATGTCTTTGTTATTGTTGTTATATACTTGTTTTTTAGACACCAGAACCCAGGCCGTGAAGCCTCAGATAGTAAACGGCCATGTATTGCACAATCCTACGATTACTTTGGCGAGATTGGATAATAGTAATGCCTCATATACCCCACCGAGACCTAGCACTAGTAGAATTTCCTCGAATATATTGATAAGGCCTAGTACAAGTAGAGATTCAAATGATGTTAATAGGAATAGAAGCTCAAATTTGAACGGTAATCAAAATGAAGACAGCGATAGTGAAAATCAGAATGAAAATGAGGTAAGTGTCATCGACAAGGGCAATGAATAGGCCAGTCCAACACGCTGTCACTTTGCTTTGTTAGTACTACAGCAGCCATCTTTTGTTGGTAAGTTAGGGTTTTTGTCAGCCCTAAAGGGCACACACACTTTTTTTTTTTTTACTAGTGAAATATTTTGTCGAACTCCTCTATATGTTTCCTTAAATATATAAGGAATAAGAAACCAGACTGCAACCAACAGCTATTCTCCGGACTAATGCCCCGCCGAGCGCTGAATTACGAGTTACAAGCCTGGCCGCGTTAAGTACAATAACTATGTATTGCCACAAAACGCTAAGTTTCGATTGTAATAGACACCAGCCGAAAGACTTATTCCCATTCAAAGGAGCTCTCGTGCACACACACGTTCAGCAATAATGTCATTCCAGCAGATCATTACAGAAACATCATTACTAAAAATTTCCCCATCATTCCCTGTCATTATTTTTCACACCTCACATGTCCATTATTTAAGAAAAAAGCATATCTAGCTATAATTATTGAATTAAGTATGATTGAAAAAACGCGAAAATTCAGGTAATGAGATTACTGAACGTGTATGGTGCCCTTTAGGCCTGTCGAAAACCCTAACTTACCAACAAAAGATGGTTGCTGTAGTAGAGTGAAATTAAATAGAAAAGATAACATCGTCATAGAATGCGCAGAAACCGAAATCGTTACCACGTGCTCGTTACCTAGGTAACGATCCTATTTTTACGGCCGCATGGGCGTCGCACTGCCTATTACCATTAATATTTTAATAAAAAATGGATGGCACGGCACTGATATTATGCCAACTGTTGAACGCTGTGCGCGAACCCGTGACGTATGTTATCTTTTCTATTTAATTTCACTCTACAAACAAAGCAAAGTGACAGCGTGTTGGACAGGCCTATTCCATATACACCAAAGGCTCCTCGATGTATAATATGCTACCATGTTCAATAAAAAATATAAAAAATGTTAACTCGTTTAAGATAAGACTGAAAAGGCATATATTGCAGATTAGCAATAACAATAACTATAATTGTTTGTAATAGAGAATTTAGTGACATAGGTATTTGCCTTCTGTCTGTGGTTCTTTTAATTGTAACTCAAATTTTAATCTGTTTTAGTCAAAACTAAAACTTAATGTTTATTGTTTATATTACCTGTCTTTGTTATATTTTGTACTTTTTTTAAATGTAATTCTGACACTTCCTAATTGAAAAATTGGAAAATTCATAAATTGTAGGTTTAGTAAATTTTTTGTATGTAATTCTGACACTTCTTAATTGAACACCGTATATATCGTAGATTTATTATAGGATGAACCTATGTAGGATTTTTGTATTCTTTTGGTTCAATAAATTGCTTTCTCTCATATACATTTAAAGACAAAATTTCGATTTCACCTGACAACAAAAAGGAAAAATTAATTGATTTTTTTCAAATTAAATGCCACGGGGTCAAGATATGGCTAGGCAACCTAGTCGTGATCTATTAGCCTACATGTTATCTTTCATAAAAACTATTTCTTATATGAATAATAGATGAGGGTATTAACTTCTTATGCCAGATCTTGTATTATAAGTAATAAGGTTCAGTTAGCTGGGTGACGATGAAATTTTATTTTATAAATGTTTAGCAACTTTTTTTTTCAAAAGATTTTTTTCAGAATAAAATCAAAAAGATATATAGGTAGTATACAGAATCGGAAAGTCCTGCGTTTGGCATTGCGCTATTAACCGACCGCCCACAATAAAGACGCCTACCAGTACTCTAGCAGAGGCAGACAGTGACACGCCACTTCAAGAGAATTATGTACATCATTGCTTGCTTCGCTCTCGCTTGCTCTTATGGCCGTACCAAAACAAACACTTTCCGATACTATATTAAATTTGTTTTAGGAAGAAGACACTTCTTTCATATGCCAAGCAACTAGAGGTGTGTGTAGAAGGAGGAAGTCTAACGCGGATATGTCAAGACTTCACGAAGAAGACGGTAAGATTAACTATCTTAATAATTTTTATCTTGCTGATGTTCGTGTAATATGAAAATAGTTTGGATATATTCCCATTTAACAGGTACTTAGTATGCATATTTGCATAGTTTTTATTTAATGCAGTATAAAAGTGAGTTTTCAGTTCTGGCGACCGCACCCTGCCAGAGTCGAGTGCCATGTGCTGCGACCTCATTATATTTCTACTTATATATTTTGGTGGGGTATAGTGGTAAAGAGGGTGGGGGAGCTTATATCTATTTAGGCTGGAATCAACTAAATATTGTTTCTATGGACCCAAGAAACATACCAAGTGTTTTGGTCCATTTTTTTATTGTCCCTCCTCCTTTACAATAATTTACTACATTAGTTACATGGTTAGTTACACTAACATTGTTACTAATCCCCCAGTGATATGATTGGAAAAGTCGTTGATAAATAACAAAAAATGTAAAGGACCTATTACAGATCCTTGCAGAACACCAAATTTAACACCTTGCACTGCTGATTCGATAACATTAATATTAATATTAATATTTGGATTCAATGTTGCCTGATAAGTTGTAACTACTAAGTTTCATTATTATTGAAAAATGTCAGAATCAAAACCCTTAGACGGGTCAAATAGTGAGGCAACATATCTGCTCCTATCTGGTTGTGGGTAAATACTTTCTAATGTTGGAAATTACGAAATTAGATTCTGATATGGTTAAAAACTAATTGCTGGGCTTTATGAAATATTTAGAAAGCAGTTTTTTCTGGAAAAGAAGTTTTACCTGTTATTATTAGAAGGGCTCATATCCAGAAACAAATACATTGATTGGCAATTCGACTCTTTTTAATGATTTGTACCAAATGAATCCGAATCAAGAAAAAATCATACTGAAAGATTCTTTCAAGAATCCGAACTGTCTCGATTGTACAAATGCATACGGTTACAAGGTCGATATGAGATATATAAATCTTTTGCTTTTGTGGGATTTGTACCATTCGAAACACAGCAAGGATTCGTACCAATGATACGAATCATACGAGTTACTACCCACCTCTATAACAGTTATTGAATAAACTTAAGTTTTTTTATTTAATTAAAATTTTAATTATTATGTTGTCTTGTAGATTTGGAATCTAGTGACGAAGAAGTAGATATGCCTCTAGCAGATGAAGAAATGACCGAGGAAAGTCAAAGCCAAAGGTGAATGTTGCTTTAAATTTTAATTTTCAATCTTTCAATACACCACTGAATGAGTCAATTTACGCGATTTTGTTTTGCTGTATGTAAAAAAATTCTTTCCTGTTATGGCTTTTTGCAGAAAAAGTGAATAATTATATGACACATTAGATGTGCAGAAATAAATAATTCGGTTTGCAAGGGATATATCATTAAGGCAGCGTGATGAAAAATCAATCTCTATTAGTAAAAATCGCATACTGCTTTGGGATAATGTCTACCGAAATTTGCACGATCCTAAAAATATGCATTCTCGAATGTCGCGTCGCGAATTAATGGCACCAGCAAAGTCTTATAAAAATTACTAACTTGAAGCAAATATGCTTGCTGCCATTGAAAACTTAGCTTTTCAAGAAGATGCAGAGAAATATAGACACTGGCATTATAAGAAATATACATTTAATATATATATTTTTTAATAATATATCTTTATTAGCTAAAAAGCTACAATGGAATCATTACAATATATAGAACATAAGTACATTAATTTTTCACTAGTTTATCTTAATTTTATATAACAGTAACTGTAAAATTATTATAAATCTTTTTGTATTCTAATATAACTTATCGTAAAATTACATAACCTAATATCAAAACAATCAAAATTCTTTTTTAATATAACTAACACATAATTTACTGAAAATATTATATTTTTCACAATATTTTAGTTCCTTTGGTAAACCGTTAAATAATTGAATACCCTTACAAAACAGAGATTTCGATTCCTTTAAATTGTCATACCTCTCTACCACCATATCATCTACACTACGAGTGTTATAACTATGAGTCTCTCGGACGAAACTCAATTTATCACATAAATACCTTGGAGCCATACCATGTTTTATTTTAAATATAAATTGCAGTGATTTTAAAACTATACGTTGTCTAACATTCAAAAAATTTAAAACATTAACATTGTATCTATGGGAGTATATCTGTTACATTTTAATAATATCCTCATAGCTTTGTTTTGCATCTTTTGTAACTGTTGTAATTCATTGTTATTTAAATATAGCTGCAGCGTTGCGCAATATTCAAAATGCGGTGCTATTATAGATTTATATACTAATATTCTTGAAAACATTGGGAGGTAATTTGAAATTCTACGTAAAAAATAAATCTTTTTTGCAACTTTTTTAATAATGTAATCACTATTATTTTTGAAAGTCAAGGACTGATCTATGATAAAACCAAGGTATTTAATTTCCGAAACTTTTTCTAACTTTATTATTTAATGCAATACTTTCCCCAATTTGTAGGCTTATTACCTGTTTTTTGCCGAGAATCATATATTTACATTTGTCTATGTATACTTTTAAGCTATTATCACACAACCAAACAAATATGTCTTTTAAATCTTGATTAATAGTCCTAATAACATCATCTACATTCTCCCCATCCAAATAAATTAACGTGTCATCTGCAAATAAATGTACCTTACAATTTTTTATAGATTTCACTATGTCGTTTATAAATAGCACAAATAATAAAGGTCCTAGCACTGATCCTTGCGGTACTCCGAAGTCATTGTCTATTATGTTGGACTCACTATTTACATATCTTGTTTTTGGCGTCTTCTCTCCTTTAGATAGGATTCGACCCATTTAAGTACAGTCCCCCCAATACCCATTTTTTCTAACTTCGATATCAGTAACTTTCGATTTACCGTCTCAAATGCACGTTTAAAGTCTAAGAACTCTGCAACTATGATTTGATCTTTACCTATTGTCTTAACCCAATCCGATATAATGAACTGAAGTGCCGTTTCACAGGAATGACTTTCTCTGAATCCAGATTGATTTTCTATTAAAATGTTATTATCAATACAATGTGTCGTCAATTGTTCTTTTACTATCAATTCTAGCGTTTTTTCATATACTGGTAATGTGTTAACAGGTCTAAATTCTTCACATATTATTGTATTCGAAATTTTGGGAATGGGTGTAACCACTGATATTTTCCAGTTATTAGGACAAATTCCTTTTTGTAATGAGCTATTAATAACATCTAAAAACCTATTACCAATTACTTCAAAAGCTGTTTTTATAATTCCTGTGGATATACCATCAATACCTGATTTATTAGGTAAGTCAGATATAATTTTCTTAAGACTATCCATTTCAATAGGTTTAAATTCTGTTAATTTATTTTTTACTTCTATAATATCTAACTCATACCTATTTTGTTTAGGGATACTTTCAATAATATCTTTAATACTGCCTACAAAATATTCATTAAATTTTTCCGCGATTTTAGATTCATTTTCTATTATTTCATTCCCGAACTGGATTCCTTTGGGTGCCGAGTGGTTTTTGTCTTGACATATTTTCTTCAAAGTTTTCCACATATTTTTTGCATCTTTGTTATTGTCGTCGATTTTTCGTTCATAATAATTCTGTTTTTGTCTTCTTAGTAGTGATGTGACCTCGTTTCGTTTTCTCTTATATCTTTCCCAGTCTTCATTTGCATTACTTATTTTTGCCGCTGTATATCTCTGATCCCTTTCTTTCATACATTCAATACTTTCTTGATTTATCCATTTTTTATCTGCATATTGCACTGGCACCCTGTAGGGCACGTGTACCATTTGACAGCCAACGAGATTGAAGGGCAAACAACCTCAATTATTAATTGTAATAAAGTTAAAATTCAGAGTTTTCCTATACTTTTTTAAACTTTTGTGTGCTATCAATTAGTAAAATATACACTTTTAAATTTAGATTTCATTATAAATAGACAATTACGTGTGTTGTGTAGTATCTTTTACTTTAATTTTGTAGTTACGAAATCAATTTAATCTAAAAGAAATTGCTGTTATTTTAACGTTGCATATGAAAACTTAGCAGACAGTTTATTAAAATTTTCAAAAATAAATATTTGTATTTCTGCTTATAGCCCAGTCACTTTATACATGAACCAACTTGAGGTTTTCCAACGGGATTCTTTTTATTTTGGCATAAAAAATAATTTCTCAAAAGTCCATAAAGCCAACTGGACGGCTACAAAAGTTACAGCAGGTCAAAGGTCACTAAAATCAGTTTTTTTTCAAATATCTCGTGAATTATCGGTTGTACGTTAATTTTGGCTATTATAAAATTCGTTGGTGAGATATATCTGCATAAAAAAGGTTCTATACAAAATTTACATAGAACCAATAATTTTTGAGATATACTTTTTTTTTTACATGATGTCCCTTGTAAGCCTAATTCATGGGTTACAAGTTATATTATAATTTTGTTGATTAATGTTCGTCTTTGCTGACTTCTTATTCTTCGTCTCCGCCTATCTCTTCTGTTTCCACTTCTTCAATATTTTCATCTTCATCAACATTCATCTCAGTGAAAAATAACGGAATGAGGTCGGCTTCATCATCGTTGAACTCAGATTCAACGATTGTATCCTTGGACATCGTATTGAGATACGACTGGCCCCGACAAGAGCCACACACACTACGGAACATGGCAGTCATATTTTTCTGCATCCACAATTGATGCCACAACCTTTTATGCAATTGCAGAAAATTGAAATGAGAAGTTCATCTGGCGAGGATTCAGAGTAGTTGTTGGCTCTAATAAATTATTGCTGCGGCTGTAAATCTTTTCCCAGTCAAGTAATCTACTGGTAATATACCCTGAATAGATGTTGTTGAGTAGCTGCTGCTGTGGGTGGAAGTGACGACAATAGGAGGAATGCATAGGTTTAGTAAAATATTCCGCCGCCAGGCGGTTACCGATCGCCTTTGGGTACTCTATTCATTGTGTTCTGTGCTTTGTAGTTTTGATGTGTTGAAATAAGTTTGTTTATTTGAAACCTACGGAAAATGGATAGTTTAGTTGAACTAAAAGAAAAGCTTGGCATTTTTAAAGAAGTAGTAAACAAAGATGCACAGAAAATGAGGTTATGTTGCAGTACCCAAACGCGACTGTGACGCCGCCTACATGCATTCGGTCTGTGAAATGTTTTGAACACACTAGATGGGCTTTTTTGTAATTTGAGAGCAACTATCCACTTTCTTCTAAAACTGCTGCATACTGGAAACTGGTGAAACTTTAAATTTTTATTTATTCTATAATAGGAAGTGCATTGAGGCACACAATTGCTTGGTATTTTTTAAAGAAGTAGTAAACAAAGATGCACAGAAAATGAGGTTATGTTGCAATACCTAAACGCGACTCTGACGCCGCCTACATGCATTCGGTCTATTGCACAGGCTTAATTAGTCTAGTGTATTCTGCAAAACTAAAATATCTATAATTATCAATTGAAATCTCTTTTTTTGTAGCTCCATACATAGCTAAAATAAACAATGTGCCACTATTTATTAGCAAATTTTTCGAACAGTTTTCTATTTTGAATGCCGCCAATGCTTCCTGTAAATCTGGTCTTTTTTGTAATATTTTAAATGCGTTTATTTTTCCGTTTTGAAATAAAGCACTAGTGGTATCGCAACCACTAACGGCATGTAAAAATAGAATATGTTCTCTACAATCTGCATACTTCTGGATTGCCCAGGGGTAGATCTTCGATTGTACGTTTCCTTTTCCGAGTTTAAGAAAATAGATATTGTGAGTAATCGGAGTGCGCCCTATTAAAATTATGAAGAGATCAATATCTTGTCCAACAACAATTCACTACTTCAAAGCTGTTTCTATGATTAAAACATCAGCATCATCTGGGGCCTGTATGCTATTAATTTTAAATATTTCTAATTTGGTCATTAGTAAAGATATTGTAACGTATTTCCACCCCTACGAAACCACCCTCGCAAATTCCGTGGGTTCCAAAAATTATAACAAGAGATAACCACTAACACACTTTATTAAATAGTTTACTGGATCCTTCACAATACTGTTATAAACTTAAATGTACTTTACTGACTAAAAATAACAATGTTTATCACTTTGTTTTCACTTTGGAGTCTTGTAATCTTTTAAAAGAGCTGTGTGTAGTCTACAGCATCTTCGTTTATTTGGTCTCGATTTATCTGTTATATATCTCAATCTTCTACTTACTTCCACCGCCCCACTAAGATAACTCTAGATTAAATTTTGTTTTTCTAAGTGATCAGAGGTTGACAACGATTCAAGAAGGTGAAGAGGAGGAGGAGGAGGAGGAGGAGGAAGAGGATGAAGCGTCAAGCCCTATGTCGCCGAGATCCAGACAACGACGGGGAAGACTGCAAGAGGTAATTTTGTTTCTCGTAGTAATTTTAAAGTGTACTTATTTCCTTTCTCGTTTAGGTGAAGATCTACCTCAATCAGCTACCCACGACCTACATAGAGCGGTATATGGGCTCGGGTAATATCAGCATATCCGTGTCTCCACCGGAGAGGAGACCCTCATATAAGCAAAGATCGTCCTCTCTTATGGCTGAGTCTAACGGATCGTTTTTAGACGAAAATATTTCGGTACTGAGCACCGTAAGAATGGAGGATTTTAATTTAGAAGAAGGTTCGGCACTTAACCGTAGTAGGTCCAAGTTGAGTGTGACGATCAAAGGCTCCTCGCCTGCGAAGTCCCCGACGTATTTCGGGAGCAGCTGTAACAGTTCTAATGATGGAACGTTGCAAGTGAGTTTGAAAATTATTTGTTTTTCAAAACCAAAATACTGCAAGCTATATTTTTTTATTGGGCAACTTAACTATCGCATTGACATCATTTCGAGATGATTAAATGAAGTTTTAATTTTGCTTAAAAAATCGTTAAGTTGCAATAATGTACGATTTCATGATGATTGTTCATTTATCTTGGTTTCATTTTTCAGTTCTCGAAAAATTTATCACCAATTCGTAATGTGCCAACATCCTCTCCAAGGGCTAGCACTAGCTACGATTCCAGTGAGATGACGTCGTTAACATTACAAGAGTAAGTATAAATGTTTTTGAATAATAAAAACTCTTTTTTTATAATATTTACCCCACACTATTGTATTAAAAGATATATGCGAGAATGCCATTGCATAATAATAATAATAAAATAGCTTTATTGAAATACTAGCTAATAGCTAATACATTTCAAAAGGCAATTGACCGAGGTCCTTCAGCCCGCTTCAATTTTCATCTTAATGTCATTTAACAAGTATACACGAAATTAATATAATTATAATAAGTTCATTTGTATTTATATAAAACAAAAAAAAAAGTAACGTTTAAATATTTGTGTATATAAAAAATAAACATGGATATATGTGTGCTGTATATTTTGTGGTGATTATCCCAGCAATGTGATTTTCTCTCAAAGAGTATTTACAGGATAGATATGTCTGCTTCTTCTGCCATTTCTTCTTATACAATACTCATCTATTATATTTTTATTTTGATGTTTTTGACAAAATCTGCGCGTAAGAGAGGAAAGTTGTTCCTGGATTGGCTGGATGTGGATTTGGTCATACAAGAGCTGGTTTGGCTGATTGATTATGTAGAGGATTGTTGGGATGACAAAGTTTGGTGATAGTCCGGATGGCACTTGTTTCGGCTGGCACTGGGTTTTTGATGGCTGGATTTTTTAGATTAGAGAAAATTACATGTCCATATTCTATAACGAGTCTGCAAATAAGTTTGTAAATTTTACCCATGGTGGTAAGATTAATTCCTTCTCCTTTGTATGTCAGTCCTCTAAAATGCTTGGCTCTAGAAATTATTTGCTTTTTAGCATTAGCTGTGTGGCTGTTAAAATTAGTTTTATTGTCGATGGTAATGCCAAGATATTTTGTGGATGCTTCTGTTTGAATTGTTTGATTGTACATATGTACTGTAGGAGAATTTCTGGAGGGAGTGTGGTGAAATATCATTAGGTGTGATTTGGATGGGTTGGGTTTGTTGAACCAAAGAGATGTGCCATCGACGAGATTTTGAAAGTTTTCCATAGCGGCATTAATGGTTTTATCATGTGAGATCAAGGTGGTATCATCTGTGAATTGTAGTAAATAAGCTTGATGCGAAAAATATTGTGGATCGCTGTGGTAAATATCTGCACAATATATATTGTACAGAAGTGGTGATAGACCTTGTTCTGGAGTAGCGTTCTGGATTTTCACTCTTAATTTCCAGTTGGAAAGGAAGCTGTTAACTAGAAGAAGGAGATCTCTAGAACATCCTAGTTTGTGTAGTTTGTAAAGCAGACCCTTGTGCCATACACTGTCGAAGGCTTTATTGATGTCCATGAACAATGCTACCGATTTGTTTCCATTTAACTTTGAGGTTTCAACATTGTTTATTAGTATCGATAAAGGATGGGATATAGAGCAGTTAGTTTTAAATCCAAATTGATAGTTTGGTATTTGATGGCCAATATTTTGTTGTATTTTGTTTTTTGTTAGTTTTTCGAATTTTTTTCCTAGTACTGGCAGTAAGGTAATTGGCCTGTAGTTAACCACTTTGGAGTGATCGGTGCCATGTTTCGGTATCATTATAATTGTTCCAGTTTTCCATTCCTTTGGGATGTATTGGTGTTTGAAGCAATATTCGTAGATTTAATTATGTATAAGTGTATTATTAAGTCGAGTTATTTTACAAAGTTCTTTGTGACATAATCGTGACCTGGTGCTGTATTTTTGCCTTTATTTACTACTGCGAAATAGTCTGCTTCTTCAATTAAATGTTCTTCTGTTGGCATAAGTTCATTGATAAATGAGTCGTACCATTCTTGGACTCTTTGGTAGTGATTATTATTAAAATTTATATCCTGTGTCTCTGAATAGGCTTTTTCGAAGTGTCTTGCAAATACTACAGTTTTTTCCTCTGGTTTTTTATATTTTCTATTGTTATCTTCAATGGTTGAGTTTGCTACCCCTTTATTTTTGTATTTAGATAATTTATTTATTTCTTGCCAGTAATTCTTGCCTTTTTTTCTGTTTATTTCGCTGCATGTGCTGATCCATTTATGTGCTCTCAATTGTTGGATTAATGCCTGTATATTTTTGTTCAGAGTGTTTATTCCCCTTTTAGCTTCAGGATTATTAGCTCGTATGTGTGGTATTTTATTTCTTTTAAAGGCGTGTTTTCAATGAATAATCGTAAAAGTTTTGTGTTAAATTCAGTTATTAACTCTGTGTTTAATTCCTGTTCTTGTCTCCCATTTATATACTCAATCATGGTTGAATTAATTTTGTTGATATCAGTTTTAGCGAAGTTGTATCTCATTATCGATTGTTATTTACTGGCCTCTGTTTATCTAGTGCTATATGTAGACTGAGATGGTCTGAGCATAACTCAGGAGTAAGTTCAACTTTCAGATTATTGGTTATGTTGGGAGAGTGTAGCAGTATATCGGGAGTTGAGTTGTTGTGTTGCAATAAGAATGTAGGTGGAGTGTCATATTTGCAAAAACCAGTATTTTGGATGAAGTTATTTAGTAATAAATACTTAATTACCCAGGTTCATTGGGAGCATCCTTCGTTTGTAACAGTGCATAATACGATTCATTTAGTAATTTACAAACATGGTCAACTTGATACTCCCAAGACAACTTATTATCAATATGGGTCCCTAAAAATTTACTTGCATCAGAAGCAGACGCTTTTCTAAAGATTATATTAAAGGTTACATGTCATTTAGCATAAGTTTATTACAGTCACATCATACCTTCATATCATTGATAACATAGTCCATTTTACATTGGAGCTCATCAGGCGACAGCAGAATACAGGTATTGTTGTATCATCTGCATACATTGTAGAGAAGCTGTTGCAAATTATTTATGTACATCATGAATAACAGTTGCCCCAATATCGAGCCTTGCGGAACACCCAGATTTACATCATAAGTTTCTGACTCATTATTATTACATTTTACAACCAGTGTCCATCCCAACATATAAGAATTTATCCATTTTAATAAATTTCCCCGTATACCAATGCATCACAGCTTAATTGTCATTATTTACTGTGTCAAATGCCTTTGACAAATCAAAGAATATAGACAACAGAATTGAACAAGCAACTAATAGCACTAAGGAAATCTGGTCATGAGTTAATACCCAGCTCGGTAGGAAGAATAAAAATAAAATTACATCTTTTAAAATTAATGATGTAATAATCTCGGATACCCATACGATTCTAGACGAATTTGCAAAATATTTGTATAATGTTGCAAGAGAAAAATTATCTGAGCCTTTTAAGACTATTCCAACAAAATGGTTCACAAATTAATGACACCATGTTTTAATACCTCTCAACCCCAAAGGGGTTGAGGAAGTAATAAAGAATTTAACACTTTCTCTGCGCATGACTCTCATGAGAGTTGGCCCCATTCTTAGAGCAGTGCGCACGACTCTCATGTAAGGCAGGCCATATTATTATTATTATTATTATTATTATTATGCCAGTCAGTACTGAACAAGAAATTCTTGGCCTGGGAGTCAGTTCAAAGAACATGGAATACCCTGTATATACAATTTTTGTTGACACACTACTCGATTTCTGACACTTAATTATGCAACATTTTCGAAAAAAACCAGTCTGAACGGCCGCAGCGAAAGTGTTAAAAGATAAAACATCTGTTGATATAGAAGGTATATCTACCAAAGCTCTTAAATTCGCTGCGGAGATTATTGCATTTCCTCTCTCTTATTTAGTAAACAAATGTTTCGAACTAGGATATGTTTCTTCAATATTCAAAGTGGCTATTGTTTTGCTCATATATAAGAAAAGTGACGAATAAAGAAAACCACTGCCCAATATCTATTCTTTGTATTTTGTCAAGAGTAATTGAAAAATTGATTTTCAACAGTCATAAATTTCTTAAATAAGTATAATGTTCTAACTGAATATCAACATGACTTTCAGTGCACTAAATCTGTCGAGACAGCCACTTGCCAACTCTTGCAGTTTATATGTGATGAAATTGACAAGAGAAAACATGCTATTCGTCTATTCTTTGATCTAAGCAGAGCCTTTAATACACACTTAATGTTGATTTCATTGTATGTAAGCTACAGAGTTCTGGTATCAGAGGGTCTGCTCTCTATCTGTTCAAATCTTTTGTAACCGATCGAAAAATCAGTGGCGGCTTGTCCCATGAGACAGGTTAGGCGGTGCCTCACCAGTAAATTTGCAGTAAATCTGTACCTAATTTGTAATTTTATAAACTGTATTATTTTTTCAACAATTTATATAACTTTGAATTGGATTTAATAAATTTTCGTTAGGTATTCTCATTTAAAACAGTGCTCCACAGTCTGTGCCACGTACCATATCAGCTTCACGTCCACTAGGTACCTACCGCAGACTGAGGCATATTCAGATGTTCGTCTCGCACTTCCTAAAATAAAACCATTCCAATATTTTGAACTGCATGTAGGTAGGCTTTCTGCAATGCACACTTGAATTAATAATGAACAGTAAAAGGACAATCTGAGGCATGCCTCAGACACGCATTTAACTCTAAGGAGCAACAGTGATATGACAACAGACATATGCCAGTAATGCATTATGTAATGTATAACATAACATGACATTCCGCTAGAGGGTACGCCTTGTGATTTTTTTCCCACGTGCATTCATTATAACATAGCCAAAAATTTCTTCAAAGTCAAGTTCTTTTATTGTTTCATCTAAAAAAAAATCCAATCCAATCCAATTTTGCTCGAGGCCGGTACAACCCTTATCGTTCGCAATGCGGATACTGTTTTTTGCACAATCGTATCAAATTATACTTCAATTAAAATACATAATTTAATTTCCACTAAATACACGAAAAGTCGAAACTGACATTTATATTTCACGGCAAGTCCAACTGTCAAATATGATATTAGTATTTTGGCTTTTCGTTTTTAGACTAGTAAATGTAATCCTCGGCTCATTAATTATGAAACCTACCATCTTGGCAACAGATATTGTAAATAGGCAAAAAGGCTCGATCGTACAAAAAAGGATATATGAGATCTTTATTGTAAATTAACATAAAACGCAGCAATAGGAACTGTTAAATTGTATTAATCTTCATGTATACATAAAATAATTTAAAACAAAAGTCATTTTTATCAATTAGTTTATGTAATAAAATAAGAATGATTTAAAAAATATATTATAGGTTTAAAAATAATAAGAATGGTGTGATAGGTACTTTATTGAAAAAAATATTTACAAATTATTAATAAAAGTATAAACATTATATTTTTATAAAATACATGAATGAATTTAATAACTATGGTCATTAGGGTGATCTGTTGATATATTCAAAACCCCCTCGCCATTTAATATTGCAATATGTTTATATTTATTATATTCTTATATTTAATATTATAATTCTATTTATTATAATCTCCGGAAAAAAAATGCAGGGTACAAATGCACTCCATTATTATTATCTCTTCTGTTACTTTCAGCTTTCATTATCTCCTCTTTATTTACGTCCTCATCATTGCCATTTTTTTTTTCATTTTTCCTCCGCTTATTTATTAACCGTCCGGATTTTGGCATCTTCCATTACATCATCCTCCCATCCACAGTCCTCGTCACCTGACAATGTTTCGAAATCTGAAAAATGATCCTGATTTATCAGATTCAAGAGCTCTTTATCTGCTATTTTCTGTTTCCACATCTTAAAAATGAGAAAAACAATATTTTATGCAAAAGTACATAATATACACCTAAATCGTATAACTTCACCCCAAAAAACTTATTAAAGTACATTTTCTGTTTCTTTCCAGGTTGGGTTTGGTGCCTTCTGATAGTTCGCAACGTAGAACGTAAGTTAAAGCAACGATTCTTTGCGTGCACCGCATCATTTATGTAGTTGTGGTGGTACAAATGATAATTAAAAGTTAAGAGGTAGTGATAAATGTTGTCAAAACCAGGGTTTAATCTTGGCGATGTATATATAAGATCCTACGTGAGGCATAGGGCTTCAGTAAAAGCACACCAACGGGTTCTGTTCTGTGCAAGGCCTCTGGCCTCATTTTATGTTAGGCTTGCACCTTTCAACTCATCCATCACAGATGTTCTTCTCCATGTCTGGATGAGTTTTCCTACTTTTCTCAAACTCTGTGAGTTCCATTTCAGAGCAGATTTAGCAACACTACTTTCTGTTTCTATATCTATATTCTTCTGCACTGCTAGATGCAGAAGATCGGCATTTCTGATGTGATCTGGCCAAAATATACGAAGTATTCTTCATAAGCATTTGTTGAAGAACACTTGAAGCTGCCGTGATAGTACCTTCGCCACTTTCCAAGTTTTCACCCGTGCAACAAGACTGACTTGAGGTTGTATTGGAAAATTAGCAATTTTGTTTATGTGAAATATTGTTTAGAACTCCACAGTGGGTCAAGCGAACTAAAGACTTGTTGCGCTTTTCATATTCTGCTACGAATGTCAGTTTCTGCACCCCACTCCAGGGGCGGATAGGCTGGGGGGTAGGGAAGCAAAGTCCGCCAGGCCTCAGGCGCGCATAGCTGGAGCACTCCACAATTAAAATTTTTCTAATAAATTTTTTTTTCCGAATTTCTCCCCCTGCTCATCAATTTTTATTTTAGTGGAAAAAAGATGGGCCTTCATTATAAGAAATTTTCTCGGGCCCTTTAAAGCCTCCCAGCTCGTGGCTGCTGGACCTTTCCCTTGCCAGTCCATCCCTGCCCCACTCTTGGTGATGATTCTTCCAAGATTGGAAAATTCGTCAATCATCTAATTCTGCCGAAAGCCCTTGATAAATCAAAGAATATTCCAATTGCAATAACATATTTTATCACCAATTTATTGGATAAATTCATTAGTGGCAGTTTCAGTTGAGTGAGACTTTCTGAAACCATGCTGACAATCATTCAGCAATTTATAAGTTTTTAAATATTTTTAAATATTCACATTTCTATCTTAGATATTATAACTAATACAATTGGGTGATAATTTTCAATAATAATAATAATAATAATACATTTTATTAGTCTTAAAAAAATCTTACATTTTATAGAGAAGTCAAAAAAATAAAAAGAGAAATAATAATTTAGTTATACATTTAATATAAAATTGTAATGGTAAAGTACAATACACAGTTATAAAATAATAAGGCACAGACAAAACATTCAGAGACAAACTTATTACATTTGCTAAATTTACATAATTATACACTAAAAAATACAGTTTTCGGTTAGGATTTCTTTAAGCTTATTTTTAAATTTAGCATGTTGCAGGTTGCTTTGAAGAACGACTTCTTTTTCACTTTCCTTGTCTACATACTTGTAATAAAAGTGGCATCATCTGCATACATAATAGTTGCAGCGTTCATATTGTTTAAACTTTGTGGAGGATCATTAATATAGGCAAGGAAAAGTATGGGTCCTAGAACCGAGCCTTGGGGGACTCCTCTTCTAATTTGCAGGAGTTGTTTTTTTTTGTTTGTAGATGAGATCTAAATATCTCCAAACAATTGTCTCTAATTCCATACAAACTGAATTTATTTAATAAAATATGGTCAACGCTGTCAAAAGTAGCTGATGAATACCCCCAAGCATTTATATTTATTTTTAAATGCAATATTTGATGAGTAACCGATCTTTGGTATTGGAATTAGTATAACTAATTTTAATGCATCTGGAAATTCTCTATGTAACAGGTACAAATTTATTAAGGCCGAGTTGTACCGACTAAATTCAAGCCAAGTTTAGCTTGATCCGAGATCAAAATCCAAGGTTACAATTGTTACAACAATCGTAGCTTTGGATGTTGATCTTGGATCAAGCTGACCTAGGCTTTATATTGGTTGGAACAACTCGCCTTAAGTGTGCGATAGGTTGGTGTAGGGTTTTGGCAGGTTTTTATTCATTTAATTAAAACTTCATCATCTACAGTGGATTTTTGTTACTCAGGTTGGTGATTACTTTTTGAACATCTTACTTTGTTACAGAAGTGAAGAACATATTTGAGTTTTCCATGGCAGTGACTGTATAATCTATTTGTAACAATGGTCGAAATAAAATTTTCCAAAAGGCTCTGTTAGTTTTCTTTTATTCGATACTTTATGGTCATGTGCTAATGAGATACAGTTGTCAGTTCTTTTTGTTTTATTTTCATTTACTATACTCCTTAGAGTTTAGGATTTATTTTATTGATTAATAGCTTCTTTTTTCACTGATTATCTCAAGTTCGACGTGTCTTTTTTAAAGTTTATAATTTGCATTTAATTCCTCAAAATTGAATAACTTTCTTATGTAATTCATATCTTTTAATTTTTGGGTTTTTTTAAGAAAATAGATGTAAATTGATTTTCACTTTGTGACTTAAATCTGTCACTTAACTACTACATTGTGCCTTGATAGAAATATAGCCACCCCGTTTTCCGTCTGTTAATTTATATTGAAACTGCAAGAATCCTGTCTCCCTTGCATATTCCAGCCATGATGATGTGTACGCAATGAATCGATGGTTGAATGAATTATAATTGGTTTATTTTTCTCTGCATGTATTTTCTCATTCAGGTCTACTCCAATAGTGCCTAGGAGAAGCAGCGAGAAGTTGTTAAATAGATCTGACATCCTTAATAGGTCCTCGAAAGGTGACACTTCCATAACATTTAAGACCAATGTTACAAAAAGAAGAGTTGTGAGGTAATACTTTAATACTTTTTTTTAATATTTTTTTATATTCAAATATATTCAAATCATCAATCATCTGTCATTACGCAGGGAGTCCCTTAGGGAACAATCCTGAGTCCTGTTCTTTTCTTACTATATGCTAATGACTTGATAAATGGTTTGGCTGTCGACACACTGTATCAATTTACTGATGATGTGTCAGCTAGCATGGCAGCATCGAATATACCTCTGCTTTCAATTAAAGCATGCACATTGGTAGACAGTATGGAGACGTGATCCTCTGATAACCTTCTAAATCTTGACGGGGCCAAAACAGATTTAATAGTATTTAGTAAGAATCACTAGCTAACTGAATTGCTATGTGTTACACAACAATACAGAGGTCAACTATATCAAATATTAATTCATTTAAATTTCTTGGTGTGCGTCTCGATGCATGTGACTTGATTCGTTATTTAAGAGACCAAACAGTTGAAAGTATGAGACTATTACTCTGTTTATGTACAATCTATCATCAAGTATGGCTTTAAAAATATTAAAATTCAAAAAAGAATTATTGTACCGAGACTATATCTAAAACATCTTGCATTCCCTACTTTAAAAAATTAGGATTCCGTCGCTATATACTTGATCCCTTTTCATGTCTATTAAAAAGTATCCAAATATGTTCCAAACTGATAGTGATATCGTAGTCGTAGTCTTTTGATGAAATACGTCATTTTGTGAAAAGCCTATGCATTTTGTAAAACGCCGTGGTCATCTCGGCTCATGATGTTTAAAGTAGTTCTACACAATCTGCCACAAATTATAGAATAGATATTTATTTTCCCATTTGAGCAATTACTTGATATTATATGTTGACTGTTCATGAGGTGACTGATACCCGGCAGACTATGTTGTGTTTGAGGTTAGGTTAGTTGCCGATTTATTTACCCGGAAGCTATGTTGAGCTCTTTTTTTTATTATGGAAATTAAAAGTGAAAAAGACAGTAATCATTACAAAGAGAGAAAGATGGAGGTTTAATTAATTTTGAGGTTAGATTCAGATTTATTTTGTACGTTTCGGGTTTTAGATTGCTAACGAAATTACGATATAACATCTTAACCTAACCTAACCTCAAAATTAATTAAATATTTTTCCACCTCGTTTAATTTTCTGATGGTATACGGTCATTTGTTCAGTTTTGCTTCATTGTACTCTTTGTAATGATCATTGAACAAGTCATTTTCACTCTTACCTTCCATAATAAACAAGAAAAATAAGCAGCAAGTAATAGAGCAGTAAGGGTAAATCTTTAATATCAGTTGGTTACTTCATTCATTAGGCTGAATATCTACTCATAATCCCCACTTCTTAAGTTTTATAATTATGTATATATTTCTTCTTTTAATTTGTTATAATAGTCTCGTTCCATTAATTTAATGTGTATTAACTTATGATATTGATTTTTTGCCATATATGGACCTAGCAGTAATTTATATTTTTCTCATTTTTGTTTGTTTAGGTTAACTTACTGACGTTGCTCTTGTGTGCTATTCTGGTTTTTTAGCAATAAAGGATATTATGTTCTATCGAACTTTAAATATTGACCAAATATCCTTAATATCCCTTAATAGGATATCCAGGGAACGACAGGGAATGACTAGACAAACAAAAAAAGGAGCCATTCGATGCATGTTTTGGTTCAAATATCGGAAGTCATGTAAACAAATATTCATTAGAGTACAAATTCTCACTTTTCCTTTCATCTATTTATTAGAAATTCTAAAATTTGTGAAAAATATGTCCAGTTTCAAGCTACAGAATGAGTATTGCAATAATTATAATACCAGACATGGTCAAGATTTGCAATATGATATACACAGATTACAACTGTATAAGTCAACCCAAGGAACAATTTTGGTTTCTTAAATATATACAAGGGTACTATAAAACTATTTATAAAATGCCTTGAAAAATCTATTTTGCTGTAACAATATCCTTAATACCATCATAAAGTGACTTGTAGCCTAAAAGGGCCCACCCTTATGAAGGTTGTTAAGGCTTTTTTAAATTCCATCATAAATCTCCTTAGTGAGGCTTTTGAAAACCCTGTTAGGGCCGTTTTAAAACCTTTCTTAAAACATATTTTAAAGCTGTCGGAAGCTTTTTATTAGCTTCCTGCATTTCTAGAAAACACCTAGAAGGCTACCTTAAAACTGGTTTTTAAAACTCTTTATAAGTCCATATTAGAACTGAGAAGCTATAAGAATGTCCACGAAGGAATCCAAATAATTTTATTATTGCATTTATTTTTTCTATACTGATTTAAGCAAACACACCATCAGACTTATTGAAGATAAAATGGAATTTGAAATTTATAAAGCGTAGAGTGGCACTATAACCTCCGATTTAAAAGGTAATAAAAAGACATCAGGTATGACAAAAAAATTAAAACCAATGGCAGTTTATCGTTAAAACTACAAAAGAAAGGCCCAAAAAGCTAGGGCGCTTCAGAAATAATAATAATAATAATAATAATAATAATAATATATCTTTATTAGCTAAAAAGCTACAATGAAATCATTACAATATATAGAACATAAGTACATTAATTTTTCTCTAGTTTATCTTAATTTTACATAACATAAACTGTAAAATTATTACAACTCTTTTTGTATTATAATATAACTTATCGTAAAATTACATAACCTAATCTGAAAATAATCAAAATTCTTTTTTAATATAACTAACACATAATTTACTGAAAATATTATATTTTTCACAATATTTTATTTCCTTTGGTAAACCGTTAAATAATTGAATACCCTTACAAAACAGAGATTTCGATTCCTTTAAATTGTCATACCTCTCTACCACCATATCATCTACACTACGAGTGTTATAACCATGAGTATCTCGGACGAAACTCAATTTATCACATAAATACCTTGGAGCCATACCATGTTCTATTTTAAATATAAATTGCAGTGATTTTAAAACTATACATTGTCTATACTATACTATACATTGTCTAACATTTAAAAAATTTAAAACATTTAACATTGTATCTATGGGAGTATATCTGTTACATTTTAATAATATCCTCATAGCTTTGTTTTGCATCTTTTGTAACTGTTGTAATTCATTGTTATTTAAATATAGCTGCAGCGTTGCACAATATTCAAAATGCGGAGCTATTATAGATTTATATACTAATATTCTTGAAAACATTGAGAGATAATTTGAAATTCTACGTAAAAAATAAATCTTTTTTGCAACTTTTTTAATAATGTAATCACTATTATTTTTGAAAGTCAAGGACTGATCTATGATAAAACCAAGGTATTTAATTTCCGAAACTTTTTCTAACTTTTTATTATTTAATACAATACTTTCCCCAATTTGTAGTCGGCTTATTACCTGTTTTTTGCCGAGAATCATATATTTACATTTGTCTATGTTTACTTTTAAGCTATTATCACACAACCAAACAAATATGTCTTTTAAATCTTGATTAATAGCCCTAATAACATCATCTACATTCTCTCCATCCAAATAAAGTAACGTGGCATCTGCAAATAAATGTACCTTACAATTTTTTATAGATTTCACTATGTCGTTTATAAATAGCACAAATAACAAAGGTCCTAGCACTGATCCTTGCGGTACTCCGAAGTCATTGTCTATTATGTTAGACTCACTATTTACATATCTTGTTTTTTGTCTTCTCTCCTTTAGATAGGATTCGACCCATTCAAGTACAGTCCCCCCAATGCCCATTTTTTCTAACTTCGATACCAGTAACTTTCGATTTACCGTCTCAAATGCACGTTTAAAGTCTAAGAACACTGCAACTATGATTTGATCTTTACCTATTGTCTTAACCCAATCCGATATAATGAACTGAAGTGCCGTTTCACAGGAATGACTTTCTCTGAATCCAGATTGATTCTCTATTAAAATGTTATTATCAATACAATGTGTCGTCAATTGTTCTTTTACTACCAATTCTAGCGTTTTTTCATATACTGGTAATGTGTTAACAGGTCTAAATTCTTCGCATATTATTGTATTCGAAATTTTGGGAATGGGTGTAACCACCGATATTTTGTTATTAGGACAAATTCCTTTTTGTAATGAGCTATTAATAACATCTAAAAACCTATTACCAATTACATCAAAAGCTGTTTTTATAATTCCTGTGGATATACCATCAATACCTGATTTATTAGGTAAGTCAGATATAATTTTCTTAAGACTATCCATTTCAATAGGTTTAAATTCTGTTAATTTATTTTTTACTTCTATAATATCTAACTCATACCCATTTTGTTTAGGGATACTTTCAATAATATCTTTAATACTGCCTACAAAATATTCATTAAATTTTTCTGCGATTTTAGATTCATTTTCTATTATTTCATTCCCGAACTGGATTTCTTTGGGTGCCGAGTGGTTTTTGTCTTGACATATTTTCTTCAAAGTTTTCCACATATTTTTTGCATCTTTTTTATTGTCGTCGATTTTTCGTTCATAATAATTCTGTTTTTGTCTTCTTAGTAGTGATGTGACCTCATTTCGTTTTCTCTTATATCTTTCCCAGTCTTCATTTGCATTACTTATTTTTGCCGCTGTATATCTCTGATCCCTTTCTTTCATACATTCAATACTTTCTTGATTTATCCATTTTTTATCTGCATATTGCACTGGCACCTTCGTTACTTTTACAGGACAAATTTGATCTAGTGACTCAAATATACTGGTCACAAAATTATCAGCTAACATATTTACATCTGATATTGTATTATCCCAGTGTGAATTCCTTAACAAGTTCTCGAAATTTTCTTCATTAAAGTTCTTGTAACACCTTTTCTTTATTTCTACTTCTTTCCATTGTTTTTGATTAGTTGCCAGATTTACTAAAATATTTGCATGATCTGATATTCTTGGAGTGTGACTAACTTGATAAGTTATGTGCTCACAATTAGTTATTACTAAATCTATTATTGTTGCTGATTTATTTGTTATTCGCGTAGGTTCTTTAATTAATTGACTAAGTCTATTTTGTGATAAAATTTGTTGCAATTTATTAGCATAAAATATGTTCTGTGATACATCTATATTAAAGTCACCCACTAAAAGCAATTGTTTATCATTAAATTCCTCAATGAGTTCCTCCATTACATTTAAAAAATCTGCATGACTTGAATTAGGTGAGTGATATAATCCAATTAGTGTATAATTAACAGCATTTATTTGTACTGTAATTACAAGAGCCCATACATTTTTATCAACCGTAGTCTTCTTTATTAGTCTTAAAGATAGTTCTTTTTTCACGTATAAAATAACTCCCCCAGTATGGACACTATCTGTGTAACAGATTTCATGATAATAGCCTTCAATAATAATGACTTTAATATCCATACAAAATTTGCATAGACGCGTAATCAGCAAATTTAAAAAAGTAGGCTGCTTCTCGGTTCCCACGGTAATTGTCAGTCGTTTCTTGTAATTCTACCTTAATTTGCTATAAAGAAAAAGTGATAATTATTAATAATTATCATTGTGAGATTGACGTTGAATATTTTTATATAACAAGAAAAACATGGCCGGCCAATTAAAAACCTAATTGTCATTTTACAGTTCTGTCATTAAACTATATATATTCTAATAATGGTAATGACCTAGAACATTTACTCTAAATAAAGTCCTTTTAGTCTTTTTGTATACTATCACAAATAATCCCTTCCTCACATTAATGCAAATACACTTGGCGAAGATCACATGGACTTGATAAAAGCTATAATAAAACATTTGGGATTTAAAAGAATCGTCTCCAAGACGAACCGCATTGACATTCAAAATAATTTGACAGTGCGATGCACGTGTATGTGTTCTAAATATACACGTCAATAGGTCAATTTTTTCAAAATGCTAGAAGAAAAAGTTTTTGTTTGTCTGGTCGGTCCCCATTCCCAGTTTTTTTTATGAAATTAATTACACCCTGTATATGCCTTTTCACCCATTGATAAAATAATAGTTTTAAATTTAGAAAAACCAATACCAAATTCAATTAATTATTCTGTGTATGTAATTTCTAGTAGGGACAAAAAGAAAGTTGCCCAAGTACTATTGGACAGATTGAGTGGAGATAACAAGTCTGGTATCCTGCACGACAAAATTAAGGATATAGTTAATTCACCTCTGATAACAAAATTTTCTCAGATGAAGACCAGGAGTAAAGGAAAAAATGTGTTTAATTCTTCGGATTCTGAGGATGAAGATGTGGAGAACAATGTTGTGGCAAATGCTGGAACGTCTGGAAGGAAAAAGAGCTCTAAAACACCGAGAGTAACAAAAATAAAAAAGTAAGAACATTTTTTTGTATAGCGAAAAGTGAATGAATGAATGAATGTGGGATTATATTTCACAATAACCTTGTGAAATATCCAACGGGGCACCCCAGCTTATAGGCTTATTAGGCTATCTACTCCTGCCAGTGTTCTTGATATTAGCTGTAAGTTTTAAAAAAATGTGTAGGAGATCTTTGGCCAAATCATTGTTAGATACTTGAGAGTATAGCCAATATCATTGATGTTCCGCTTACAAAACTACTTAATTCATGTATAAGACATTCCCAAAAGTCTTTAAAGTTTCTCATGTTATGCCAGTAAATGTATAGATTTCGACAAAATACTGCGTTAGTAAATACGTCGAGTATTGTAAAATAAAGATTGTTTTGTGACTGTGATTTATTAGCAGATCACGGTAAATCGCTTTGATAGAAATGTTCAAGGTACCTAATTAATTAATTTATTAATTATCTATTTTGGCTGGCGAATATCTCGTAAACTATAACTCATAGGAAGAAAATGAATATAGACATTCTTGTAGGAAACTTAATTATGTTTAATTTTGCATAGATTACCCTTTTCCGTACGGCGCGTCGTTTCCGAGTTATAAGCAAAGAATAAAAAAAAAAGGAACCTCCCCCCCCTCGCTGAAGCGGAGGGGCTAGAGGCAGGGGACTTTTAGTATGTTTACCTCTTAACTACCCCCAACACATTCCTGAAGAGGAAAATTCCTCCATGTTCTCTACAATCCCCTTTTGGGCATTCATTGATTGAACTATATGTAATTAATTAGCAGTAGTATTTTAAATTTTAAATAAGCAATTGCTGTTACCCATTTATAAAGTAAATGAAACACTAAAAATTAGCATTTAATACTACTTATTTATTATTTATAAATAAATCCAAATGCAATCAATGACAACAGAAATAACAATAAAACTATAATTTTCCATAAAAAAAACAAAAGAAACAAATTTATAATTCTCAAAAATAATAAAATGGAAATCAAATTTTTATAGTAGTACATAGTGCAAGATGAGAATGAATCATCGAATCAGTATGTTCGGTTAGAATTAGAAGTCTACTACTATCTATCGATTAAAAATAATCGATTATTCCCAATGAACAATTTTTGTTTTGTAAAGGTATTCTCAATATCATCATCGCCAAATTATAAAATCTTTAGCAAAATAGATTGTTGATGATCACTTTTCAATTACCACTGTTACGTGTTGTATTCCTCCCTATGTAATCGGACCGAATCTGGGCTAGTGCTATCGGCTTAACTTACAGTGGAGTCGAGCGTGGGTTCACAAATTAAATATTTGGTTGTTACTATAATAGCAAAAGGGGAGGGGCGCCAAGGAATTCCAACCCTTAGCCCAAATGTTTAGTGTATAAGAGTAACCGAATCCCTAAAATTGACTCTAATCTAGGTCCTTAATAATGAAACACCAAGATATTTAAAATATGGAGATATATTAAAATCAGTATTCAAATAGTATGTTTATACCTAAATATCCCCCTGCACAGGTCATCAAATTTTATGTAATAAATACAAGTGATTTTCAGGATCGTGCACGATATAACTCTCGAGAGCGAAGACTCTTGGACGCGTTAAACTTATTAAAGACTTATTAATAAACAAACAACAAAACAACGTCCAACGTCTTGCACAATGTTCTGGAGGGATAATATCCTAAATATACCACGGAAACGTTATGTCTCTAAGAAACTTATGTCTATACACACGCCTAACCTTTAATTAATTAAACTACAAATAATATTCGACATGACATTGTCCATATGCCCAAGTAAATAGGTACTAGATAAATTATGAAGAAAATCTGCTAGGCGGTACTTAGCCCTTTCTCCTGGGGTGGTGAAAATTCCCGAAGGTGCCACAAGACTGCTTCTGCTTACGTAACGGTTCACGGACATTATTCGGTTACCAATACCATGAGAGAATAGTCTGCCTCAAGATTACTTAACTAATAAGCATACAACTCTCAAGCTCTAAGCTAAAATTAAGTCCAAAACCAAAACGCCTAAAAAGAAGAGATTTCGAAGTATAGCAACCCTCCATAAATTGATCAATATAATAAATAAACTCACCTCCAACCATTACGACACCCTAAATGATCTGGAGACGTTATTTACAAACTTGGCGGCAAAGATTCTTAGCCTCCCCGTGGAGAAAACTAGATGATATAACACTAAACACCAAAACAAAACAACCATACCATCTATTAATTAACTAGTCTGAACTATATCCGTAAATTACGTCAAATTATTGTAATTTCACACTGTCAATCGCCATTTGCCACCAAAAGCCATATATCAGAGCAACTGATCTTTTTTTTTCCTCTCTCCTTTTAATTCACCTCTTTTTCGAAAACCTTAAAAACTGCTTGCTATTTCCAACACCAGAGGATAGCACAATGCAGGGCCTACTTAAAATCCATTAGCACGGGTAATTAACTGGAAATTTTTACACAGCACGTAACACCACTTTATATTACTTATAGAGCTTAAATGGCGCACCCTATAAGAGTTACCGTTACCGTTGTTTAGTAACCTCTAAGCCTTATAGCAAAAGTAATGGAAACGTAACTATTACCCTATATAACTTCCTCATGTATTTTTCAAAATCTTCATAAAACAATGGAAATATTTTCGCAACCATTATAAACAATCTTTACAATAGTAACGATGAAGTTTAGGAGACCTTAATACTTTATTGGACTTCTCGCTTGCTCTTTCTTTCAACACAAATCTCTTTTTCTTTTAAGTGATAGTGTTGAGTTTATTATATCTTCTCTTCTTACAGTATGGAAGCTTTTCTTTTGCGTATGTAGTAAATATGAACATCAATTAAACATGTGTAGTGACAAATTTATCTGTTGAAATTTTACTGCCACGGTCTCTGGACCCAAAAATTGACATTTGTACCTCGAGAAAATAGACGCGCCACCGAAATAACAGATATTAAACATTTTTAACTAATAATTATACTTTTTTGACATTCCAGGGTTGGGTTTCGTATACTATTGCTATTAAATTAAATTAAATTTTGAAGGAAATTTAATTATTGATATGGAATATTATATGCATATAACAAAAATAAATAATAGTGTGTAAGTTGTGATTTGCATAATATCTAAATAATATTCTCTAATCAAAAATAAATAATATCTAAAATAAATAGGTACATATTCCAGTATAAAAGCTGGGATTTGAAATTATCTGCCAACTGTTTTTTTTTAACTACATAAATGTAAATAACAATAAACCTCTGCAGTATGAATACATATACTTTAATAGCAAATAGCATTTGAAATTGTAGCATATCTGATGGCATTGAAGTATGCCATCAGATATGCTATGCTTTCTTGATTTTCTCCACCATATACAACTTAAAACTTCAGGGGCTATATTTTCGACAACTAAAAGATATTTACATTCTGTAAAAAGTGTATTCACTGAAATATACAGGGTGTCCAAAAAGTCTGGAAATGGTCAAATATCTTGAAAAATTGGATCCAAAAAAGAAAGAACATGTCCTTAATAATTTTAAAAGGGCTATCCAATGACACCAAACGCGACCCTCCCACCTACACCCTTGGAGTGGGGCGGTGGCAACTTTAAAATCTTAAATGGGTACCACTATTTTTTATTGCAGAATCGGATTCTATGGCAAAAATTACGTTAAGTTTGTCTGAAACGTTTTTTTCGATTCGTGACAGATGGCGCTGTAATCGCAAAAATATTTCTTTTCGTAATTTCTAAAAAATTCTACGGAAGAATGAAAAATAATAAAGTAAAAGTTGATTTTCTTGAAAAAGCCATTAATGGAGTTAAATTTAATAACCCCCCTCTTCCCCCTCCACCACTACCATGAGGGGGGAAATGGTGGGCAACCTTAAAATCTTAAACGAAACCCCATATTTTTTATTGGCGGATGTAAGAGTCTGGTGAACAAACAATTCAATTTCATTCAAAAAAAAAAAAAAAAAAAAATTCGTTTTGGCTAAAAAAAATATTTCTTAAAAATTAAAAATTTTTCACGAATAATAAAAATTGAGGGTTTCCATTTAGCATTTGAAAATTGCTCTCTACTTTCCCTCTTCCACGGTTGTGGGAAGGGTATTAAATTTAACACCATTGAATAACTTTTTCCAGAAAATGAACTCATACTGTATTATTTTTCATTCTTCCGTAGAATTTTTTAGAAATTACGAAAAAAAATATTTTTGCAATTACAACGCCATCTGTAACGAATCGAAAAAGACATTTCAGACAAACTTGACATAATTTTTACTGTAGAATCCGATTCTGCAATATTTAAGATTTTTAAGTTGCCCCACCACCCCACCCCACCCCGGGGTCGCGTTTCTAGGAGCTTTGAGAAGTGGTGCATATGTTGTGGTATTACATAATATATATTTATTATACAAGAAATCTCATTAGTATGAGAAAATGGCCCCGGGAGAATTAAGTGGAACACCGTGACCCTGCATATATATTTTTAAACACCTGTGGAAATCTTGAATCATCTGCTTTATATACACACTTTAGTTATTTTCTAATCATAATATGTTCAAAGCATTTTGAATGTCTTCTCCATTTACAGATTTTCGATTACCTCTGTCGTAGTTTTAAAAACAAAGGCTGCCAAAGTTGATTATTGTAGAAATTTCCATATATTTCATTAAGTAATTATAAAATTAATCAAGTCCGCCCCTGACATTCCGTGATCATCATCACTACTGGTGATGTAATAGCTGTTTTCTTTCGTGGTGAATGAACTGTTTGCAATCACTAAACAACCAATCAAATCGAGGTATTTTTGAAATTCTTGATCTCTCTTGGTTGCTAACTGATTGTGTTCACTTTGTTCAGCACGAAAGAAAATAGCTAATAAAACCTTCGAGAATATAGGGGAAAGTAGAAGTCGCCAAACAGCTGTTTGTTTGTTCGGGCTACAACTGTAAACAAGCAAATTATTAATCCCCGATTCCTTGGCTGGTGCAAAATAATGATCTCATCCCCCGTAGGGGATCCTATCTAATATGGCGTTTAGTTAGTTCTATTGTGTTTTGTGGGTATTTACTACAGTGTTTACTACGCCTCTCGCGTCCCTCGCCCATATGTGTTGAGAACAAACCATTCGCATTGTTGTAAAATAGAGAAGGCACCTCTATTTTCCCTTATATGCTCGAAGAATAAAACCTTTAAATTTACCCGAGTTTGCGCGATATTGCCGATGTCAGAATCATAACCTCAAAATTTCGTTTCATTTGGAGTGTAAATATTCTAAATTCTGGTGTTTCCATATAGAATTATTAAAACGATGTCTTTTAAAATAGTACAAACCCAAGAGCCAGGGACAGAAAGCAATAAAGCTCAAGTACCAAATAATAATATAGTGTTTCTGAAAATTTCTAATGGTTTTGTAAAAGCAATTGTAGTTACAAGTTAAGACAAAATTAAAATTTATGTTTTATTGTAGTGTTCTTAAGTTCTATTTCTCCTCAAGCTATATACAAGTTTCTGCCGTGATTGTAGGATCAGAAAGTCTTATAACCATTGTAGCAATGGCCTATATAGGAACTGAACACTATTAGTTTTTATAAATTTGTTACTGCAACTTAACCTCTTTATATAAACAATAGTAACGGTTACTAAAAGTCTGTGGTGGAAATATTTCTGTTGCTATTTTATAAAACCTAAGGTCCTATAGAACTTGGCAACCATTTAGTAATCTTATAAACCACAAATATAAACTCAGAACCTTAACAAACCACTTATGAATATAGTCAGTTACTTCAGGTGAGGAAAATTGTTCATTGGGTTGATAATGCTTTTACTTTATTTTTATACCAAATGAGTCATTTGGGGTTATAAAGAATAATTCAAGGGTATATTTGAAAAAATTCCGGTTTGGAGTTACACCCCCGTCGGCACGGGAAGGGGTTCATCTAGGAGGCTGAAATTTTGAGTGTGTAATTCTTATATGAAATATAAACTTTTTAGGGGGAGAGACAAAAAAAAATTTAAGTAAAAAAATAGGGAATACCCTAGTGCGGGGCTCTAACTGACTTTGCTAGGTACGTTCAGAGTGCGAGCTAGACATGTTAACCACTGAGCTACCCTACATTTAAATTTAGAAAAGTAATTTTTACAATAGGTGATTTTCCTATTTAATAAACCACTTACTAACAATACTCTTCTTAAAACTCCGTCTTGTTTGGCATTTTCGGCAGTCCAACTGATGATTAAAAAATATTTGTTTTTTTAGGGAACAAGTGACCCCAGTAATGAAATCGCCACTCAAAAAGTAAGCTATTATTTTAAAACTTAATTAGTTTAATAAATAAACCTTCTATTACAGGAGCCCTGTAGGGAGACCTAAGAGGGCGGCTAGGCCGACGACACTGAAAGAACCAAATTTACACAAGTGAGTTGATTGCAAATGAAATTTAAATCTTTTTACAATTTTTGACTTGCTACGCTGGCTAAAAGGACGCGGGAAACACTAGCCACTCTAGTACTCAGGCAGCAGACTGACGTCCTTTTTTGATCACTTGAGACGTCATTTTCACCTCTGGAATGACGTGACAATAACGTGATTATGTCACAACTCAGAGACATCATTTTGTGGAGTTAAATTGACGTCATTTAACAACGTTTATCTATCTAAGCTATTTTTGATTAATTGAAATAAATGTACATTTGAGAAATATCAATTTAATGCAAAATGACGTAAATGTTAACACGTTTGTTGCCGCCAGCCACTTAAGTGGACAACCGGCTCTGTGCCTGTGCCACCGACTTAAGTGGAATATATTTTCCCAAAAAATGTATGATGGCTTCTGGAGCCGAACATATGTTTTTAAATGGCAGCGAATGTGTTAAGGACGCTAGGAGGCCTCCATTTTCCAATGGATGATGGGTTACAGGATGAGCTGCCATATAGATGAATGGACAATTGATAGGTTAAGCACCCATACCATTTTTTATAACCTATAACCCTGATTGTTATAAGATCCATCTAAATCAATTTTTGTTTCCTGAAAGAATTTCAACATTGCAATTTATATTATTTATTTTCTATAAATTCATTAGAGTATAAGATAAGGAGTGACTCATTATTGTTAATAGTTTGTGTGCGGTACCATCTAGAAATAATCTCTGCAACAAACTACATGGTAATGCATAAACTTGTCTAAAATAAAAAAAATGACGTCATAATTTCGTCACAAATATGATGTTAGTGAGACGTTATTTTTTCGTCATCTGATATCGACTAATGTTACTAAAAAATGACGTCAAAATGTTTCCCGTCTTGAAATACTATCGAATACTATCACTTGATGAACATCAGCCAGTCCTGCCATCCCTTCCTTGGATTGTTTAAAAGTTGTAATCTATTTCCTGATGGGTTAACAACTGTCACATTCTTAAGTTTTAAAAAATCCTATTTATATCACAGTATATATTTAGATCACACATCTGCCACGGTCAATGGTCAATGTTTTAATTTTTAATTTGTAATTTTATGCAACTATGTTTAAGATTTATATTATTACTAGAATGGGCTAAAGCCCATTGTAGCTCCTAGCGGAGGGCTTGGGTGCTTCGCACTCAATTTAACGTTTCAATCAATTTAAGAGTTACGAAAATTTGACTTTTTTTCGTATATTTGAAATTTCTTGAAAATTTGACATTTTTCCGAAAATTTAACATTTTTTAAAATTTTACATTTTTTAAAAAAATTTGACCACTGAAAATTTTACATTTTTCTGAATATTTGATTTTTTCAGAAAATTTTACATTTTTGACAATTTGACATTTTTCTGAAAGTTTGACATTTTTTGAAAATTAAAATTTTTCCGGATTCCGTCTCTTCAAAAGTTTCATAAGAATTTGTCATTTTTCTGAAAGTTGGACAATTTTTGAAAATTTGACATTTTTCTGAAAAGTGACATTTCTCCGAAAAATTAACATTTTTCCGAAAACTTGACATTGTTTTGAAAAGTGACATTTATCCGAAAATTTGACATTTTTCTAAGTGACATTATCCCGAATATTTGACATTTTTCAGTAAAACAACATTTCTCCGAAAATGGATGTTTTTTCGAATTTTTGACATTTTTCTGAAAAGTGACATTTCTCCGAAAATTTGACGTTTTTCTGAAGTGACATTTCTCCGAAAATTGACATTTTTCCGAAAATTTGACATTTTTGTGAAAAGGGACATTTCTCAAATTATTTTTGTGACGTAGTTGTATTTTTGATTCACTCGGATTTCTTTCTTCAATAGTTCCACCTATATTTCAGATATCAAGTCGATATCTGTATCCGTTCGTCTGTTGTAAGAATTTTTCATTTTTGTGACGTATGTGTATTTTTGATTCACTCGGATTTGTTTTTTCTTCAATAGTTCCACCTACGTTTCAAATATCAAGTCGATATCTGTATCTGTTTGTCTGTTGTAAGAATTTTTCATGTTTGTGACGTAGGTGTATTTTTGATTCATTCGGATTTGTTTTTTCTTCAATAGTTCCACCTACGTTTCAAATATAAAGTCGATATCTGTATTCGTTCGTCTGTTGTAAGAATTTTTCATTTTTGTGACGTAGGTGTATTTTTGATTCACTCGAATTTCATCTTTCTTCAATAGTGTTACCTACATTTCAAATATGAAGTTAGTATCTTTGCCCGTTCGTGCGTTATAAGAATTTTTATTTGTTGTGACGTAGGTGTATTTTTGATTCACTCGAATTTTGTTTTCCTTCAATAGTACCTCAAATATGAAGTCGATGTCTCTACCTGTTCCTCTGTTTTTCTTCTTTGTGACGTCACGTAGATGTAGGTGTATTTTTAATTCACTTGTATTTCGTCCGTCTACAACATTTCCACCTACTTTTCAAATTTCAATTCGATATCTACAACCGCTCTCGAGTTATCAGCGAAATCACTTGGAGGCTCTGCCACTTTAAGAAATATCACTCTGTACATCACACTTTACTTATACGGTAAAATAAATGACATTATTATCGATTGAAATTTGCTGGCTAGTGCCATCTATTGAATAGTAGCTTTACCATTTGGCAAGTAAAATTGAGGGCGCTTATGCAGATCGACAGTTTATACAATTGTCCTTGGTTTCAATCTGCATCGCTCAAAAACACGAAACAAATGTCGATTTAGACAAATCGCCCTGTATATGACTTTTTATTGCCTCTCAGATTGACAGCAGTGGATGAATCTGATTGGACGTTTCAGAAAATCACTATGACGTAGGCACGGCCGCGATGAAAAAAAAATTTAAAAAAACCTCCACTTTGACCGCTTCTAGCTCGTTAATTTTTGGAGTATGACAATAAAAAAAAAAAAGGCTTTTAGATAATTTAATTCTGTACAAATTCGTTAGGGCGAAGTTTTTTGGTCTAGGAGCCACCGTTTAGGAGTGATGGAGGTTTTAAGCAAAAAATGTGCCATTTTGAGTCGTGTATCACCACACATTTGGGTCGATTTCTCCGAAACGAAAGTATTTAGGACAATTCTTATGGAACTGGGCGATTCCTCAAGAAATTATCTGGACCTTTGTGAAAATTTGTTTTTGAGCTAACTGTAGCCGTTTCCGAGATATAAACAAAAAACGGCGAAAAAAAAGTAGCGTTTTGGAGCCGAAAAAAGTGCAATCTTAAAATGATCATATTTTTCGAAATACACCAGCGGGATGACAATACGATGTCGCAATGGAAAGAGGAAGAATTCTAGTTGATCCGCATCGTAAATTGCATAGAGCAAATCGAAAATTCGGCTTGGCACGAACAAATGAAAAGTGGCATTTTTTGACATTTCAACAAAATTGTAAAATACGACACAATAAAGGGAGCATCGTGAATAAAAAGTGAGGTTCGTAAAAATGCGCCCAGAAAGAGACCGGCGAATTTAATTAGTTTATTAAGAAGTTAATCGTTAAATGGAATCGACGAAATTTAGCCTATTCCACAAAGAATTTTATTGTGTGTCCGTCAATACCGTTTCGCGTCCAGAGAATTGAGCGTGAAAAAAGCCTTTGCTGCAGTAAATTTGGAAAGAGTAAGGGGTACAGCCCGTTCAGATTTTAATATATAAACCGCTCTGCTGATATTATTTTAAGAATTTTATCGATATATGCTAATTATTGTACTGACGAGGCTGTGACATTTTTCTTGTACGAAAAGCTGAATAAAGTTGTATTGTATTGTATTGTAGTGATGGGCAGAGGAAACTTTCCATTTACGGAAACTTTCCATTTTTGGAAACATTCCGAAAAGAAATAAATAAGGTTTTGGAAAGTTTCCCACCAATATTTCCTGGAAAGTTGCAGGGAATATTTCCGGAAACATTCCAAAACATTCTCCTGAAATTTACGAACATTTTTGAAGTTCCTGCCAGTGACATTAATGGCGGTTTTCTAAATATTTGACATATTAGTTGCTTTCTTTCTACCAGTGAACTGAACTAAACTTAAGAAATCTAACTTAGTTGGGCGTTCTATTTCTATCTTAGATTAGCTCAGTCAAATACCTACCCCCTCACCTACGCCAAGTCTACCGGATTTCATATTAAACTTTAGAAACTTGCCTAAGTTGATTTGAAAATACCTGACTTAACAACGCGCATGCCTATGTTTTCTAGTCCATTTTGATCGTTCTTTTTGCAAGTTATACTTAATTATAAAAATCTTAAATTTAGATTGTCGGTAGAATGAAAGCACCTGTTAGGTGGTCTCTTCCTATTTCACCTATTAATGATTGTTCTAAAATTTAAAAATTATTGGATCTTTCATTTTTTGTTTAAGTTTCGGAAATTTTCATCGGAAACTTTTGAATTTTCACAAATTGTAAAATTTCCCATCACTAGATCACAGGTAATCCGGGCTTATTATGGAATGGGTAGGTAAAGTTATGTGGGGATGACAGGATTCATCGAATTCTTACAGCGATGACATTAGTTTAGTAAAAAAACAGAAGCATTCTTAGTTGTATTCAATTTTTAATCATATCCAGGTGATGTCAACAAGCAGGGCCAGCGGAAGAGGTGGGTACGGTGGGTAGTACTACCCACCTGAAAAATCTGTAGGTGGGGACTTACCCACCTGAAAACTTATTATTCTACACTATTAACATGTTTTTTTAAGAATCCCTCTGCACTACCCACCTGGATTGATCACGTTTCGCCGGCCCTGCCAACAAGGTTGGCAAAACTCGCGTCGGGTGATAGTATTCAAGTGTTTTTGGTGCTTGTGGAAAGTACTTTAGAGGCAGTGTCACACCGGCCCTTTTAGAACTGATAGAACTGCATTTAATTAATTTGTCTTGTGTATGATAGGATGGAAATTAGAAACTCAAAGTTGTATTAAAGGTTCAATTTTTTTAAAAACCGATCTTTTTCACAGGCTTTCACCAGGTCAAATAGACATTTTAATTTTATTTGTATTATAAGGTCTTAAATAGCAAAATGCCAGTGTAGTTCTGTAGTGTGATGTGAAACACTCCACAAATAAAGGCACTTATTACCTAATAATAATTTCTTTTTTAGAAAAATGAGGCGGAGTAAATAATAAGAACAAGTTAAAATTGGATTTTAAAATTTTTATTTTTATTGTTTATTTATTAATGATTGTAATCAGCTCCTAGAAATTTGTAATGTAAATATAAGAGGTTTTAAATATAATTTGTGTATTATTTTGACTGGGCTTTTTACCTCATCTGATCGTTTTATAGCCATTTCCCAATAAGTAAAATTTAAACATTATACAACTATTTTGTTTTATTGCAACTTTATAAATGTAATAAACTAGGAATAAAGCAAAATTATTGTAGAAATGACAATTATAAAAAAATTTGTTTATAATATAAAAATAAACAAAGTCAGCATCATGAACATTCTTAGAATTCTCGAAGCGCCCGGATCTTTACATTTTCGAATTCTTCGAGAACTTTAAATTTTCTTATATAAATCAGAGCTCTACGGCGCGAACTCAGTCTGTCTCAGAACTCAACTACTGTAAACAACTCGACCTAACGCGAAATAGTGAACAATGACTTGTCAACTTAAATTCTACATTCCTCGTCGAAATGACCGACAATTATTAATTAATCGTTTAAAATTCTCTACATCAAATTAAGTTTATCTCAGCTTATGATATTTACCAACAAATCGAAACGAGACAAAACAAAAGGCAAATTTTGACTTCACTCATCAGTGACTTCTTAATTAATTAATCGAGTATTAATTAAGTTTAAGAAATATTTATTGTGAGAACGTGAACAGTAATATAAACTTTATTTTTATTTCTCAAACAATAAAAGTGGCTTTAATTTCGCACCTTTTCCTAACCAAACTCATATACAGGGTGTTCAAATTTTAAGTACCAAAAACCAGGTGACAGCGCAGTGTTTTCTGTGCCTAGTCTCTGTAAGCGATGATTAGACAGAAATTATATAAAATGGTCAAGGCCGGTTTATCGAATGGAACAAATTTATTTTTTGTCCTTGCCCTGCTTGGGGAAAATATATATTCTCTAGATAGGCTATTGCATAAACATTATTGTATTTATTTTTTGATTCTAATCAATGAATGGTATTATTTGAACTGTTGCATTTTACTGATTGAATGATTATCTTTAAGTCTTTTCCCTCGAAGGCTTTTGGGTGTTAGATCAGAGTCGAATATCAAGTGTCTGACCCCTTAAGTCTGTGACTCAATGCACCGATCAGCTCACGAAAGCTCGAGAGTGATTTTCTATAAAAGTGAATCAGAGATTTCTAAGCACAAGATCCATTACAGTTTATGCAGTGATAGATAAATAAGCTAAAGTGCATCGTCAGAAAAGCCATATTGAGAGAGACGGCAGTCAGAAATCATCTTTTACCTTTCTCATCTATCAAAGATCTCTTAAATCTACAGAACTCGACTGGGAGTAGAAACAACTATACACAATCCAGGGGGACAAGCGTGGCGTGCATAATAAATAAATTAGTGTCGCGTCCACTGAACCCTCTACATTACGCCCCAAGCTCAAGGCCGAGATCTTTCCTTGTTACAAGGTCATCTGCAATCTCATTCCTTCACGCCCTGGCACCCAGATCTTACCTTGTTTCCTAATAGTTGCTTTGCAGTGTGTGGACATTCTCAGGCGATTTTGGAGACAAAAGTAAATGAATTTAAACTTTAAATGGTAAATATGCAGAAACTTGCTCTTCGTGTCAATTTTTTAAAATATTCTCAAGATATTTATATAGCATGAATTTTCAGCTGAAAAGTAGTGGGGCTTTTGATTACCCATATTTAGAGCCATCTACGCTTATACCTACCACCTTATTGGACCAGACAGGTGTTAGACTAGAGCAGGTGAGTTGGTTGAAAAAAAATCGGGTGCACTTTTTGCCCGTGCTTCATTAAGCAAGGTATTGACAATGTGATTATGAAGTTCATTATTTGTGTAATAGTGTAAAGAAATGGCAGTAACCTGTAAGTTTCCATCACGAGTTGCCCCGTTTACTAATATGTGATGGAAATTTTACTGCCTACTCTAACGTATCTTCAACGGGATTGAGGTATTGGAAACTTAAAGGAAAGACATAATTTTCATAAGCAAATGAAATAATGGGCACTAAATTGAACATGTATTTGCTAGCTCAGTATTTATATGTTGGGTTTGAGACCACATTGTCTTTATGGTATGCATGTTTTACATGTGTTACCTAGATGGTAGCAGTGGGCTAGTCTGCAGTTGAGTGAGACAACATGGCTAGTGCTGTTATATCTCCCGAGTTCGAGTCTTAGCCTGCGCCAAATGGCAATGTCGCAGGGAATGGTTGTAGTCTGTGTATGCATGTCATGTTGAGTGGTGGAATAGTTATGACAACTCCACCAGGACGGTAATATAAATACCCCAACAAACACAAAAGGTCGGTCCACCAGCAGGCCATGACTGGCCCAGAAATGAAACTTCTGGCTGTGGGATGGTCCCCTGGAGGGTCAACCTTTTGTGTTTGTAGGGAAGGCAATTAAAAAAAAAAAGAATTGCATGATACCATCTTGATTTGCTGTCTTACTTTATACAGCCCAGAGTATTTACTACTGCTAAATGAATACTGTCAAGTTTAATATTAAGAGGCAGTTACAAGATACTTTTGATATTTTTATTCCTGGAAATCAAACAAGTACACTAACTCGAGGAGAATTTCGATTCTGTTACTTAGAGAAACGTGCCAATATTACAATAACTGCAATTCCTAAACTAAACTAATGAAATTAAACTCATTAATAATAATAATATTTATTCATCTTTAGAAATTTTACATTATAGACAAGTCAATAAACACAATTAAATGTCTGTACAGAACATTAAATCTAGGTAATAATTAATCAGTCTTTAAAGCAGAATAGATGAAGATAAAAAATATGACATGAAAAATGTCAACTATGACAAAATGGTATAATATAAAATGGTAAAATTACAAACATAGAATGATAAAACGACAGGTATACATATATCAAAGTAAAAGAAAATAATAAAATTAGTTCACAGAGGCAAAAATAATGCTTCTATTTTCAGCGATAAGTTGAGAGAACTCGTGTATGTTGTAAAGGCAGTTCTGTGTTAGGGCGAGTTGTACGAACTAGGTTCAAACCACGTTCAGCTTGATCCGAGATCAAAAGTCAAGGTTACGATTGTTACAACAATCATAACCATGGATTTTGAGTCAAGGTTACGATTGTTACAACAATCGTAACAATGGATTTTGATCTCGGATCAAGCTGAACGTGGTTTGAACCTAGTCGGTACAACTGGCCCTAACACAGAACTGCCTTTACAACATACACGAGTTTTCTCAACTTATCGCTGAAAATAACTTTGTAATCGGTTTGTTCAACTCTTTGCCACAACACTTTCAGAACCTTACAATGATCAAATTCAAAAAGAAACTCAAAAACATTAAGGACCAGTTGTACGAACTAAGTTGAGTCAAGTTCAGCTTGAACCAAGATCAAAAGCCAACGTTATGATTGTTACAATAATCGTAACCATGGATTTTGATTGTGGATCAAGCTGAACTTGGCTCAACTTAGTTCGTGCAACTGGCCCTTAGGGCAAGTTGTACCAACTAGGTTCAAACCACGTTCAGCTTGATCCGAGATCAAAATCCATGGTTACGATTGTTGTAACAATCGTAACCTTGACTTTTGATCTCGCCCTTAATGTTTTTGAGTTTCTTTTGAATTTGATCATTGTGAGGTTGCGAAAGTGTTGTGGCAAAGAGTTGAACAAACTGATTCCAAAGTTATTGTTTCTATGAAGTCTGTTTTGTGGTGTTATGAGATTAAACTTATTTCTTGTATAATGTTCGTGGATCTCATTATGTGCAAGTGCAACATAACTTTGTAAGTTCTGTTTTACATAAAGCAAGTTCTGATACACGATAACAGAAAACAGTGACATAATTTTTAGCTCTATAAATATCGGTTTACGTGGTTTGTCCCAATTTACATTGAATATACTTCTTACTGCTGACTTTTGGATCACAAATAATTTTTGTAAGTGACTGTGTGCCGCATTCCCCCATAAGTGAGATGTGGATGAAAAAGTGAGTGGTAGGTTGTTCAGGCTGATTGTTCATTTATGGTGTTCCTTATTTTCCTGATAGCATATATAGATTTATTGAGTTTACCACTAAGAACTTTAACATGTTCATGCCATATGAGATATTAATACCTAAGAATTTGACATTATTTACATCTTGATTTGAGTTGTTGCTTATTCTGGACTCGAATAGCAGATTTACAGTTTTCCGATCATTTGATTAGGTACAAACCGGGCTTTTGCTTTTTCAATGATGCTATTCAGGATGTGCTGAGAATCATCTTCCTTGTCTAAAGTGGCCACATATGTTGCATCGTCTGCATACATTACTGTTTTAACATTAATTGTATCTAGGATTTAGGTAAATCATTTATATAGACAAGGAAGAGTAATGGTCCCAACACAGATCCTTGTGGTACACCTCTTTTAATTTCTATCATTGCGCTTATGTCATTACCACACTGAACTAGCTGTTGTCGTGTTCAAGATAGGAGCTAAATAATTTTAAGCAATTAACCCGGATACCATAAAATTCCAGTTTATTTATTAAGATGTTATGCTCTACATAGTCGAAAGCTGCAGTTAGATCTGTAAATATTCCTAGACAACGCTCTCTGTTTTCAAACGCATTTTTAATCATGTTGGTTAAGGCTATAAGATTGCGTTTGAAGTAGACAATCCCTTCCTAAAACCAAATTGTTGAGCACTGAATATTACATTTGAGTCTAGATAAGAAATTAAATTGGTGGACATCACAGTTTCTATGATCTTTGATATGGATGGCAAAATTGAAATCTGTCGGTAATTTTCAAGCTGAGGTTATCCCCCTTTTTATGTACAGGAATCACTTTCCCCTTTTTCGATGAATCGTTATCTGAAATTGTAATTGAAAAGGTATGTAGAATGAATATACTCTAGAACTTTTATGTCTGAATGAATATTATAATTAGGAAAATAATTATCAGATCAGAGATTAGGAGGTAACAAAAACAAACTAAATATTCAAATTTTCTTTATTTAAGTACTAAAACATGTTAAACTGACAGCACATTATAACATTGGACCCCTGCCCTTCCGCAATCAGTAATGCACTCGATAACGTATATATCGTAAAGTAAATTAGACAGTTTTTTGCATAAGATGAATACCTAAGCCATGCTTTTGGGAATACGGAGGAAACTGTTCCACAAGCTACGATGCCACAAACTGACACAAGAACAGCAGGATGTACCTACTCAACTAATAATTTCGTTTGAGTATATTTTTCCGTATTAGTGGTCCTCTTTGACAACAGCGTGCTTACTATCTTTTGTATTCTTCATGTTTTTCTCACTTTTAATCATCTCCCGATGACACCAATTTGGTTGGCGGCTCTCTTCGGGAAGTCATACTTCTGCATTTTGTGACCTAAAAGATAGTTGACATTGTGACAGTAAAATCGTGAGGGCTGCTTGACATTTTCTGAGACTTAGCTCACAATTGCTTTTAATCGTAGATAACAAAAAAGTTAAGCACAGAGTACAGTAACTACACAGAGGCGAAGGCTTTGGCAGTTCTTGACCTTGCGTACCAGTTGCATCTACATTGAGAGAAATATGTTGTTAATTTATTTCTTTTAATAGGTTAGATTTCTAACCTGCAAAATGCGTTTTATTTTATTGTGACAAACTATTTAAAACTTTATAAACATTACATTGAACTAGATTTTGGTCGAAAGTACAGGAAGCAGGCAGAAATTTTAATAATAGTGTGACGTGTTTCCACCCCTAGGAAACCACCCTTGTAAAATCCGTGGGTTTCAAAAATTATAACGAGAGATAACCACTAACACACTTTATTAAATAACTTACTGGATACTTCACAATACTATTTTACTAAATAAAAATATCCTTTAACAATGTTTATTGCTTGATATTTATGCTTTGTATTCTTGTCAATTCAAACTTCCACTTCCCGCCGAGAATGCGGCCTTATATACCCTAGCAATTGCTTCCTGAACTATTTTAGAAACCACGCGAGCGTTACCTAGAAGCTTCGATCGTTTTCTCCAATGTTCCAAAACGTATTTCTGGTGTCTCACAGATGGCGTAACGTACATGTATTTAGTGCTGCATATCCCTAAGGGGTGGATACTCGTAACAATAGCGTCAATAGCTACGTCATACTTGTGAATTTCAATAAATATATATTTTTGACGTCACGTGCAGATCCCCATTTAAGGATACACTGAAAAAACAGTGTATTTCAAGTTGGATTGAAAAATATTACCATTTGAATTGTTTATAATCGGCGCCTATTTTCACTTGAGTTGTTTACTAGGTTTATGAGAATTTTAATTCTCGGTTAATGTTTCCAACCTCCCAAAATGAGTGGAAATAAAATTCACAAATCCAAACTTAACACGATAAACGTCAACAGTGTCAACATAAAAGTGAGGTTGATTGATACCATTTAAAAAATGGCGATGAGTTTACAAATTCGGATTTGGCGGGAAGGCTTGCCTTCGCCTCTATGTAGTTACTGTACTTTGTGGTTAAACCTAAGGGTTGCCATACACCCGTTTTTATAATGGACTGTATATGTTATTGAAAAAGTGTCCGTGTGTCCAGTTCGTTTTTTTTTAAATTATTCGAGGTTTTCTAATAAACTACAAAATGTTAACGGAATTCTTACTTTTGTACCATCTAGTGTTAGGATGTAAAATTAGCGCAACGAGTTTTTACTGCGAAGTCTACACAACTATGAGAGTAAATCTGGTTTGAATCTATAATATTCACTTAATGGCGAAAATTGTTTTACCGACCGATACCCGAAACGTCGAGCGCCCAAAGTAAATTCTAGTAAATTGAATTTTTATTTTGTTTACCCCGAACCTGAAGAATACAGAGAATTCTTAATAGCTCATAACTTCCCCCAGCAGTCGGTAGAAAGAAAGGGTATTTTCACTTATCAATACTATTTGACGAGATAAAAGAGGAAAATTGGACGTTTCTACTGTCTACAGTAAAAGCATTTAGTACGAATTCAGAGCCGGACAATCCATAAGGCTAACTAAGCTATAGCCTACCCAGCTAGCAGAGTGACGTCATTTCTACGTGATATTTTGGTCGATATGGACCAGAGTCACGTCCAGATCGAAGGTAAATATGACGCAGAAAAGCGACAATATGTCACAGCGACTTGACGTGATTTGGCGACCTTATTTTGTCGTCACGTTATGACGTCCTTTTGACGTATAAGAGTGACGCGCTGGAGCTCTTTGCGCTCTCTGTTTATTAAAAAATATATATTTTGTCCCTCCCCGCTAATCAATTTTTGTTTTCGAGAACCTTCTCGCTGGTCATTAATTCTGGTTAAATTTTTTTTTTAGATTTCTGAAACCCGGATGAAAACATCTTTCTTTCCCCATATTTTTTCCTCAGTGCTCGTCAGTTTTGAATTTGGATAAAAAATGTTTTTTTCAGATTTCTCCCCCCGCTCCGATTTCCCGATTATGAATAAGAGGGCGCAAATACATGATTAGCCTACGGGCGCGCCAATCCTTAACCCGGCCGTGTACGAATTAATAAAAAATTTAGAACGTCGCACTTTTTACGACAAAATAAAACGTAATGTTTTATAATGACTTTTAAAGGAAGGTATATTCACATAGGTATGCCTGGTTTAAGCAAAAAATTAGCCCCGTCACTCCCATAGTGAGGCAAGTTTCGATAGTGCTAATGAACGCATGGGATATAGGTAGGTAAGTACCTACCTATATCCACAACATATATAAATTTTAAAAAATCTTCCCGTTATTTTTCACTATTTCTGAGAATGTATATGGCAACCTTCTAGTCGTTTTTCGTTTATAGAAAATGACATTCATTTAATAGTTTATCAACATTAAAATTGTTTGAGGTTAATACTCATTTGAACATTTCTGGAGTTATTTGCAAACCAGTAAGTATCCGCACTTTTCTAAATTCATCGGTGGACGCACCGGGTGGACAAAATACGAGGTTGATTGGCTATTCTTTTCAAAATAGCCAATCAAATAATGTTATTGCTTACCGGTGCGATCCACCGGTGAATTTAGAAATCTGCCCTATAGAAGTCGTCACATATCCATTCGTATCTGTAAATGATATGGGAAAATATATGCTTTCTGTAGTTTTTAGTGATTTAATAACAATTATATCTAGTAGCAGCTAATTACAAGTCGGCATTAAAATACAATACATAGGTAGGTACCTAGGTAACTTGATTTCAACAACGTATTCTTCAACAATCGCGAAGTTCGACTTCCTGTTTGACTTTCGTGGTGAAATATTTAAAGCAAATAAAATTCAATTAGCCAGTTACTTTTAAATTTAAATCAATTCCTACATATTTTTTTACCCGTATTTTGATATTATAACCTCTTTTATATTTTAAATTGAAGAATAATTCAGTATACACCTATTTGACTCGCACGTACTTTTCAACAATCGCACTTTACCAGCCAACTATATAACTCTTATTTGTGTTTGTGTAAACTGTTAAAAATCTCAAATCAGTAAAATCTTATGTTACCTAATATACTAATGTGTGGCGTATTTTCAAATATAAATTAATCGGTATACCAGCTAATAATGTAGATTTTTCTTACCGGTGCGGTGACTCTAACCTCTATCTTTTATTTAATAACCGTGTAGTGTTTATAATTCATTTGAATTTAGTTGTACAAAAGTTAACTTCTTTAAAAATGAACAAAGAGAAAATTGATTGTAAGTAGGGCGAAACCATTTGAGATGAAGCTTTCAACATATATAATTTTATTTTTAAACAAAAATTATACTTTTAATACAATACTTAGCAGGTATTCGCTAATCATTTTGAGGCATAATTATAAGTGCGTGTTTTTGAGCTTTTATGGGACAATTTGAACCACTGGATACTACATTGTATAATGGTCACAGCTTTAAAATAAAAGGAGGTGAGTTCAGCACCTACATTAATCCAACTTAGTAGGTACCTACCTATAATAACATTTAGAAATCAAACAAGGTATTTTTATGCATTTTGAAAAGCACTATTTAAACTATCCATTAGAAAAATTACTTGCAGCAGTGACAGGTATTTTCAGTGTGCAAATAATTTCAGAGTATTTAGCAAGCTTTTCTTGCATCTAGCCTAATGAAATAATAATACATATCTGATAAAGAACCGTGTATGTACCCTTGAAAATTAAAATCTTAATCGTAATTTTTAAGGGGTCAAGTGACCCAGCATGAATGATATTCAGTACGATGCTGGTATACAGGGCTGGCTCCAGGTATTTTGCCGCCCCGGGCACAGTTTCATTTTGCCGCCCCTCTCTTATATAAATAACATCAGGGTCAGGCGGGGTAAAAATGAGACAAAATGACATCTTTCAATTTTTAGGTTGCTTAGAATCGAGTCATATTTAATGAAAGATTGGTATCATATGTGAAAATGACAGGAAAAATTAATTAATTGATAAACATTGATAAACAAAAATAAACAGTGTCTCATTTTTACCCTCCAAGTGGGTTAAAAAAAAAAGACAGTGGAGGGCAAATGAAAGACACGTGATTTATTCCCATTCTTATTGACGTCGCACAAATAGCCTGATCAAATGGTAGTTTTTCGGTAACATGAGTCCGGTAGAAGGTTTCTCAACGGAATTAAATGTTTTTTGGGGTGCTGAACACGAATCTGAAGTTTGCTGCCTCGTAGCAGTACCGGCTTAGGTCGAAAAACGCAAGAAACCTCGAAATTTTGGGGGTGTTTCCGGTTTTCCGCTCATATCTTGCAAACGACGCGTCGTACGGAAAATAGTATTGTATTCAAAGTTGAAGAACATTAAATTCTGTTTCGAATGACCTCCCTAGTTTCCAAATTAGACCGATTTATAAGGTCGCTGTCAATATAGTTAGCTGGAAAAAAGAGCAGAAAAAAGAGCAAGTTGTAGTGTGAAGATACCTGATATCAATGTCCATTTTATTTTACTCCACAGTAATATTTTTCGTACGACGCGTCGTTTGCAAGATAAGAGCAGAAAGCCGGAAAAACTCCGAAAATTCCGAAGTTTTTGCGTTTTTCGCCCTGAGCCGGTACTGCTACGAGGCAGCAAACTTCAGATTCGTATTCAGCACCCCAAAAAAACATATAATTCCGTTGAGAAACCTTCTACAGGACTCATGTTACGAGACAGGTACTTTTGAACACCATTTGATCAGGCCCTGATCAAATTAGATTAAAAAACACTCTCGTAAAATGAGTCTGCTAGAAGGTTTCTCAACGGAATTATATGTTTTTGGGGTGCTGAACACGAATCTGAAGTTTGCTGCCTCGTAGCAGTACCCGCTCAGGTCGAAAAATGCAAAAAACCTCGAAATTTTCGGAGTTTTTCCGGTTTTCCGCTCGTATCTTGCGAACGTCGTAAGGAAAATATTACTGTAGAGTAAAATAAAATGGACATTGCTATCCAGGTATTTTCTATACATCACATCTTCAAACTACAACTTACTTCTCTTTTTTCTGCTCTTTATTCCAGCTGACTACATTGTCAGCGACCTTATAAATCGGTCTAATTTGGAAGTTAGGCAGAATTTAATGTTCAACTTTGAATACAGTAATATTTTCCGTACGACGCGTCGTTTGCAAGATATGAGCGGAAAACCGGAAAAACTCCGAAAATTTCGAGGTTTTTTGCGTTTTTCGACCTGGGCTGGTACTGCTACTAGGCAGCAAACTTCAGATTCGTGTTCAACGCCCCAAAAAACATAATTCTGTTGAGAAACCTTCTACCGGACTCATGTTACGAGACAGGCACTTTTGAACACCATTTGATCAGGCTAAAATGGAAGTGCAAAAATAAGACAGAGGAGGGTTTTTTCTTTTATGTATAATTTATTCAAATTTTTTACTAAACAAGAAGGGGCTTGCAGCTAGCTTCTCCTAAATTAGGAAGCTGAAATGTTCCTGCTTCAGTCTGCCCATTTGGTCTCTTTATTCTCTTATTCACCCCGTTTTTAATTTCTTCGTTAAAATCAAATTTTTCATGATTTAAAACTAGCAGAGTAATAAACTTGATCACAAAATGTGAAGTATGACACTTCTAGTTGATGTCTGCCAAATACGGACAATGCAAATAGAGAAACTATAAAATCCCCAAAAAAGTACTAAGGTGCGTTCAAAAATTTTTTAAAAGTGAATTAACGAGTTTATTTTTTCCCGCATTAACAGTAGGCATAGGACCTGATTGGATAACATAAAACAGTTCTGAATGTACAAAACAAACTTGAATAAAAAATTAAGTTTAATTTATTTCAATCTGGTTTGGATATCACGTCTTTTATTTACCCCGCTACCTGTCTGTCTCATTTTTACCCCCATCTTTTCAGTCCGTTATTTTTTATAACATTTTAAGAGTCACCTACTGAATATTCTTGATGGTTTGTTTTTTTAGTTATAAGGTTTACAGCAATTTTTGGATTTACAGCAATATGATTACTGAATTTAAAAGGGTATAAAATAAAATAATTGAAAAATTAACCGTATTAAAACTTAAAAAAAATACCACACCACATAAATTAGACAAGAAATAAAATCACATATAAGAACCATAATGTATGTGTGTAACCTACTTTATATACAAAAAAAAAACAATAACAAATTATTTATATAAAGTTAACATTATTATTACTATATTAGTGAAACAATTGTTTCCTAGCTTTTTATATTTTTTGGTAACTGTGGATTTGAAGAATTTGCCACCCCTATAATTTTGCCGCCCCGGGCAGCCGCCCGCTTCGCCCGCCCCCCCCCCCCTAGAGCCAGCCCTGCTGGTATATGAAACCATAACTTTAGGCACTATGCCGTCACTTTTGGGCGGTACAGGTGAGTACACAGGTAAATTGTCCGAAAATGCTCTCTTCAGACAAAATATTCTTGTACGGCATTCCTCATGTTGATAGTTCATAAAAAAAATGATCACCTAGAACCTACTGCCGTACAAAAATAATGGGACCCGGAAGCCAAAAGAATTTTTGATTTTCCGAAAATTTTTCCGGGCATATAAGTAATTTAATACTGTACGGCATTTGTACAATTAGATTTGTATGCTTTCATAGATTCATTATTCAGCAACGCCGTACATATTTGGTGGTTACAGAGTGAGAAATCCCGGGCGTAACCCCTTCCCTTCCCTAGACCCGTAGGGTGCAAAATCATTGCAAAATGTACTGCATCGATTCTAAAATATTATTAAACACCAATAATTTTTAATAATTGTGCCGTCTAAAAATTATGGTAACTATAAGTATAAATAAACAATTATCTGCGTTTGGGGGTTGAATCTCATTTTTTGGCAATAAGATCAAAATTCCTGTACGGCAACCGATTTTTTGACATGATGTAACTAAATATTATCGTTGTACATTATAGCCGGTTATAAATTCATGGAACCAAATGAAAATATGAATTAAAAAAACATAAATAAAATTTTCAAAATGCGCTGTGTATTAATAAAGCAAGTAATATTTCTAAAATTATTCCTATTTTGAATTCTTTAAAGATGGAAATATAAAGAAAAATAGATGCCGTACATTTTTACTTTTAGGATTTTCCACAGCTGATGAGATTTTCTATAACATTTTCACCGGCCTTTAGGGTCACTATAATTACTGTACGGCATTTACAAAATGTTATCGACTATATCAAATAGTAATTGAAAATTGTGATGCCGTTCATATTAGCCCATTCAATGTGGCAGCCATATTGACTTATTGTTAGCTTGAACGGGGCAATTATATATTAATCATGAATGTGACGGACCGTCAGAGCACGGAAATTTTATCTTGGTGACGTGAAAGTCAGGGTTGGCTCTGCCAGCGCGGAAAGATTTTTATGCAAGTATGACAAAATATATCTTACCTTGTACTTTTTATAGGGAATTCCGTGATATGCAAAGTTAATATGATCAGTTTTTTTTTAAATCCAATTCTAGAAACGCCGTACAGTATTAAATTACCTATATATCTGGAAAAATGTTCGGAAAATCAAAAATTCTTCTGGCTTCCAGTCCCATTATTTTTGTACGGCAGTAGGTTCTAGGTGATTATTTTTTTTATGAACTATCAACATGAGGAATGCCTTATAAGAACCTTTTGTCTGAAGACTGCATTTTCGGATGGAAAATTCAATTTATCTGTGTACTCACCTTTACCGCCCAAAAGTGACGGCATAGTGCGTAAAGTTATAGTTTCGTATACCAGCATCATACTGAATATAATTCATGCTGGGTCACTTAAAAATTACGATGGGCTTGTAGTCTATTACTTCCTCATATTGAGTATTTTGAACAAAAAAGTGTACATTTTACGTTCACAAAAGCAATAATTGAAGACACAAGTGGATGAAGGGTCTATGTAACAACAAAGTGATTTTGAGATAATTGATCTCAAAGTTTTTAACAACCTACCAACTTCAATCCCAAGTAGCACAATTAATTCCTCAAGATATCCTGAGGATAAAAATTTATGAATTAGTAAATATCTTCTAGAGGTCTGTAAGTTCCCTAAGATGCGCAAATGTCAGCATATCAGTATTAAATAGTACCTCCCATGGTAATCGAAAAAAGCTATTAGTATAGAATCCTGTGAGCAGCCTTTTGCATACCTATAGAATTCCCATAGTAATCTTTAGGATACCTTATCGCTTGCCAATATAAATGGTCCCGAGGACATCGTTATAGGATTTCTATTAGATGTACCGCATCAATCCAGCAAACAGATTTAATTCCTGTAGTAATCTTTCGGGTATTTTATCGCTTACCAATATAAATGGTACTGACGAACATCCTTATAGGATTTCTATTAGATGTACCATCCATCACATTTATTTATTGCGAGCGGCAGCTGGTGAAATTTTGGTTAGTCAAAATCTCAGTATTGAGACATCAGGCCCAAACCAAACGAAAGGTTAAAGATCGTTATAAGATCCATCCAAATAAATCGATGATCCCGGCGAGAATTTGAACGTTGCAGTTATGTTATTAATGTTTTATAAATTCCTGAGTATAAGATAATGCATGACTGATTATCGTCAGTAGTTTGTACGTGGCGTCAAGCAAATTTTATGCATTAAAAGAATTTCTTCTTGCGATTTCTATAGGTGTTCTATTAGCGATAATAATAATATTTCCATTTTAATACATTATTTGATCTCTGTAATACATAGAAAATTGAGCTGTATGGTAATTCCTTTTTAGAACTTCTAGAAGATGTCTACAAGTATTCTGTTAAGGAAAATAATACTATTTCCCTTTTAATACTTTATTTGATTTCTATAATACATAGAAAATTGAGCTGTATGGTAATTCCCTTTTAGAACTTCTAGTAGATGTCTGTGGGTTAACAAAAGTTGAAATTCCTATATAATGCCCAGGTTTACATTTCCCCAGTGCATAAAAGTTGAGCACATATAAAGATTTCTCATTTTGATTTCGGAAGGACTAGAGTACATAAATACAAGATATCCTCGCAGGCAGTAAATAGAACTTCTTAAAGATATCTTAAAGAAGTCTGTGCTACTTGGGATAGTACATAGTTCCTCTATAAATTTATAAATCAGATATTTTTGCATTAGAAACAAAGAATTTTGTGTACTTATAGCCTTCACGCATATAAAAAACTCGTTTTTTTTGGAAATGTCACATAGACCTTTCATCCGCTTGTGTCTTCAATTGTTTTAAAGGTTTGCAAAATTACTTTAGTTTTCAGTGGTACACAAAAAGTTCAAAAACATTCAGGTATCTTACCTTTTATTGGCATCACGTCTTGTAGCTGAAGTTCCAATTGCTCTCTACTTTACCAATATTAATAATTTTAGTGCAAATAATTTTCATGGTTTAAAAAACTGACGTATAGGTATACTAGTCTAATATTTTTTAATGATTTTTTTCAGTCATTAATCAGACAAAATAAAAAACAAAAATTGATTTTAAATTACTTTTGTGGGAATCTTGGCAACTCTTTAAAGTTTTGTAGATATTCTTTTAAATACATTTCTAAATAGGTATTTAAATTATATTATATATATTCACTCAGAAGAAACTATTGCTTATGGCTCTATACCTAAATGAAAAAATTATTTGCTTGCTCTGAAATTAGTCATTCAACAAGGAAAAACAACACAAATTTCTGTTTAATGATTTTATTACACCAACAATCATATCATATATTCATAAGTTTTAAATAACAAAACTTATTCTTATTAATAAAATTTAAATAAAAAATAATAAATTCCTAAAATAACATGGAAGCATTTGTATGGATTCGTAGCGGCTAAAGTAAAAAAATCCCACAAGCATATGAAAATATTTTATTTACAGAAAAATTAAAAAAAAGTACCCATATAACCAATTGCGTATAAAAAATGAAAAATATACACTGTCTCTTATTTACTCTACATTCTATCGTTTCTTTGTTTCCTTCTCGTCTTTCCTACAATTTTTTTGCATCAATAATGTAAATTATAAAAAATATATTTCTTTTCAAAATAATGGAATTATTGTAAAAAAAATTGTAAAAAAGATTCCTTATCTGTGCAAATGAAATGCGATTCTCTTTCGCATCAGAAAATAAATAAATAAATAAATATATTTATATATGAACAATTACTTTCATATTTTTCCTGAGAAGTTTACACTGTATTATGTTTGATTTTTAACAGAAAAATTTGAAATTGAATTTTTCCCACCACAATTCTATGAAAGGTCCAAGAAATCGTTAGTGATATAAAAATATGCAATTATTAGTCTTCATCCATTTTCTTATTGCGAACTTTAATATAGATATTTAATTTTTTCTTTATTTGTGTTAGTCTAGCCAGAATATTAATAGATGATTGCACAACTGCAAGATCGGTTTTCTTCATGTATAAATTAATATAACATATACACACAGGGTGTTTAAAAAATACACTGACATCTATCTTGTGCTGTTTATGCTCAGACCAAATTAAGAATAAAAGTCCTTATGAACATGCGTTCAGAAATGCCTCGTTGGAGACATTAGCCCTTAAAGAGGTAAGCGATTAATTCTGTTTTTGCTAATCAAAATAGATTTTGATTGAAAATTTTGGTGGCAATTTTTGACAGCTAAGATTCTTTTAAATTGACAAACAAAAATTTGGCGCAGTCAGTGAACTCTACTGCATTTGCTGCATTTGAACTGGAATAATTTAAAAATAGGCCTTTGAACTTTTTCGCGTTAACAAATGCTTAAACTTGGTTCAGCACTATAGTCGTTTAAAATCTTCAAAAACAACAGAATGTAGAATGTAAATAATATGATATAAGCATATGACTAAAGCTAACGTTTCAAATGTTTTTCTTATAGCCTAAATACGATACAATATAAGTACATCTGTGGAATTTTTTGTCTGAGTATTGAGGTAATACAGTATAATTTATGTAATAAACAGTATGTGTTGTACTGGTTCAAGGCATCTTGTTGCTCGAGGCGGTCACATCTTAAACAACCCTTTGCAATCTCTGGTATTTTGACTATCTTTTAGCTTCATTTCGGTGATATTTTGCCGAAAAAAAAAAATACAAAAACTATCATTCAATCGCAAAATCGTTGCCTAGTGTGCGATCACCTTTTTTATTGAGGGAACGGACATCAACCAAATTTCAATCATGGGGCAGTGCAGATATATTTCTAACCATTTTTTAAAGCAAAACCGGTCTAACCTCAAAATGCCAAGCAAGCTGTGCAAACGCAAACAAAAATTGTCATGTTTGACGTGGAGCTCCTCTTCCTATCTAAGCCCAGAAGTTTGATTGATAGTGTAATATTATAAGTTCCCTGAGGTTCAATTCTAGGCCCAGTCCAACTTACAGAACATGAGTGTTTTGGGTTCTTTCAACAGTAACATCTAAATAAATGATTTAGCGGGCCTTCATATAAAAACATGGCGATACTTGAGATTAAACTGGTTTGCCAAGTTTAATTTTACAATATAACACCACATACACTACATTCTAGTTCACGCCAATTTCAATCAGTAACAAAATCTACATTTAATTTTTTCTCTTGTACAGACCAAATATCGTTTTTTTAGAAAGATAAACTTTTAATATGTATATAATTTTTTTATAAAATATCTAAATTGCTACCTTTAGGTACAAATTTTAATACTGTTAATTTTCTCAATATATATATATATAATTTCTTCGCACTATTACAAATAATTTGTTGGCATGAATATAGATATGCAATTTTTGTTTCTAACAAATAATATTGTTTAAAACTTACATCTAATTACTACATGTATATAACAAAAAAATATGTACAATGGTAGCAATGGCCTGCTCAGTAATTTCAATTATTTCGGTTGTCTCGATCCTACATTAGAAGAAATAATGAAAATATATACTTTACATATCTATAACACATTTATTTATAGTTAAGGTGAAGAAAATATGAGTGCCTAGTTTAAAAAAATAACAGGAAATAAAACGAAATTACTGAGTAGGCGTTTCCCACCATCAACAACCAGACACTTTGATGTCGATGATTATTTAAATTTTAAATGGCACGTTTAAAAAAATATTTTTGAATCTTTTAGAAACTAATTTTTTAATGAAATGTCTTTGGTTCGACCGTATCACAAAAACTAAAGAAATAAATAATTTTAACCTAATCAGACAATTTTTTTAGTAGTCACAGCACTAAATATACAGTCAAAATGTATGCTAACGGTTGCCAAATGGTCGTAACCGTGCCTCTCAGATCAAAAGAAATTACTTAAGAACACTCGCCGCGCTTATTCTCCCGCCGACACCAAAATTAAACCTAAACATCACAGAAAAATAAATTTCGTCAACAAATAACAACAATAAATAAACACTACAACTACCAAAATAAATTTTTAACAAGAAAATAAATCACAAAAGATTGAATGTCGTCTTTTTAAAAAATATTTTTTGACATCCAATGCAATGTCTCCGGAAAAATAAGCCCGCCGAGTCCTAGCATACAAACTAACCAATCTAATTTTATAATTACATAATAAAACAAATGCATAAAGATTGGCACATGATTATTTACAAAATTGAACCCTGGAGAGATATGTAAATGTGAATTAATTTTCACAGCAAAACCTGCCTAGCTGTTTTTGTAACCTAGCCAAGTTAAATTATCGTAACATAAATACATACATAACATCTAAAGTTCATTTTTCATAGGCTCTTAACACCTACAAATAATTCTTTTTTTTTTTAATAAAAAATCACATGAGCAAATATACTCGACATATTTATCACATTTAATACGAGACATTAATATTAGGAAGATTTATGTTATTTCGTCTGCCAAAACGCCCCAAGAGCTACTCATAATATAGACTGATATGTTAAGACTGCTTCAGCGATCCGTTTTTGGGCCCTTGCTGGCTGCATAGTCATTAAACCGACCCCAAGCGATGCACCTGCTCGACAAATGTTTGTCAACAATGAATATTCGCTGAATATTCGGCTCGCACTTTTTTAATCGACGGTTTTGTGTAAAGTAATTCCAATATATCAAGCGGTGCACGTCATCGCTACTGATATTCTGACGCCATAAAGTACCAACCCAAAATTATAACAACATGCAAATTCCGTATACATATATCCAGATAGCACAATCTGATTAATGGAATAATCATTGATTATACGTTTGGAAGATTCAATTATTCCTAAAACAATTTTTAATTATTCCAGATATTACAAGAATATTCTTTTTTAACGCAAATGACACAGTTTCTAAATATTCTAGGATTATCCAAAATGTATATTACAGGAATAATCAAGTTAATCCAGGGATATTTTTAAAATATTTCCCTAATATTTTTCTCCACTAGAATATTTTTAGATTATCAGATATAAGCCTTGTTTATTGCGTCCAAATTCATTTCAATTTAATAGGATTTTTGTGATGTTCTAATAAGTACATGAAATTTAATGATAAATCGACAATTAAATAACTAATTTTAAACTAAAATGACATTTGCTAGTTAAAATATTGCTTTTTTGACTTATCATTGCTCAATATAAAAGAGCGAAATTAACGATAAGAACGACACCATGAGAATGGTACGAGAAACTACAGAAAAAGACTCGGCAGTTGCTTGCAACTACCATAATAGTTAATTGCCTCCGATGAAGCGACATTGTTACATAATTGGCATTTCCTATCAGTTTTAACATTAAACGCGTTTCAGCCAACATTGTGTGTTTAAAAGGAATGTTCCAGTATTTTTTCCTGGAATATTGTTTCCTTCTCAAAATTTATATATCTACTAAGAATATTAGACTATTGTTCAAAAAGAATATTCTTTTATTATTCTTATGGAATATTCCAAGGTCAAATTGTTAAATTATTAGAATTATAGAATAATATTTCGAATGTATACATTCCTCACAGGACATTTACAAATCATTCTTAGAATATCTTGTGCTATCTGGGTATGAAGCATCTAAGTTGGTATTGCGTAAAAACTTTGTTTACATGGTAGAAGTTTAAGAAGTGTATTTTTCAATACTAGTATTATTGCAATAATTTAATTCACCTGTTCTTATCAAAACGAATAGTTACTTTGGATCTGTATGAGTTGGTAATACACGTACGTTTTGATATTCGTCGAGCATGAAGTTATTGCAATAATGCGGAACAACTAGCAGCGTATATATATCGAGTTTCTCTCTCTACTGTTATGACTTTTCATAGAACTATAGAATACACATTAACAAAAGAGAGAAATAATGTATCTTTTAGTCTAGTTCAGCGATTCTCAAACAGTCGAACTCTGTATTTATTGATGATTATTTTATTTTAGTATTTATTTTGTTACATTATGCTGAGTCAACGTTATCGTGGGAAGTACATTCAAATTTTAATTTATAAAGTTTGTCGAAAAAGCATTTCAATTTGTTTGAGAACCTCTGCCATCGTCTGCAATCTTAGTTCAGACAGAGAAGCGACCTTTGAACCGGTCAAGTTAAATTTCAGTTGACTCTAGTGTCGCTTATTACGTTATGAGCAGAGCGTATTTAAAATTTAAACAAAACAAAATTAAATATCCGAAAATATTCGTTTTACCTTTGACGGGCATTTTTCAATATTCACCGTTATATCCACCGGTAGGAGTCGGTTAGGGCGCTTTTCAATTTTCACCGCTATATCCACCGGTAGAAGGAACCGGTTAGAAAGACATTTTTTCCGGTAGATGCCCAGGTTGTCTGTGGTTAAAAATTATGAAACGCTTCGGTCGAGTTACCCGGTCTCTTTGACAAATTTGATATTTGATTTGATTTTTTAAACTATTTACAATTTACATTTTGTAGCATTCCATTATTTTCATTTATCATGACCATTCCTTTTTCGTTTAATACAGGTTTCCAGGACTCTATTTTGATAACTTTTTACACTTTTTATAAATAAATAAACAAACTACAACTAAAACAATATAGAATAAAAGTGAGGTTATTAAAAACACCGAGATTTTACCGAAATTCCAACTTAAAACCCTGGTGGATGTGCCTCACTGGCTTCAGCAGCTGTTCACACTGGTACATTTAGAAACAACTTATTTTTGATGACCGGTTAATTTTGAAACGGCTCGGTGGGAACCGGTTCAGATCGGTGTACTTATCGGTGAATATTGAAAAGTATCCTTTGTGTGCAATTAAAAATTTTGAACGCTTCGGTTACGTTTCTCGGGTTTTTTGACATTTCTTTCGTTTGTTGACAAATTTAAAACTTACTATTTACACTTTTCAGCACTACATTACTTCCAGTTACCAAGACCATAACTATAATCTTTTTTTCAATAAACCATAAATAAATAAACAAACTACAACTAAAACAACATGAAATAGAAGTAAAAACACCGAGATTCTACCGAAATTATAACTCAAAACTCTGGTGGTGATCACATCGGTAAATTTTTGTTTCTAAATTTACCCATTTGATCACCGGTTAATTTAGAAACAACTAATTTTTGATGACTTGTTAACTTTGAAACGGCTCGGTGGTGAACCTGTCGAGATCGGTGTACTCACCAGTGAATATTGAAAAGTACTTGTGACAAATTTACTAACACCATGAAAGACGGACATTCGCCGAATATACGGCATATACGCATCGTTTGGGATCGGTTTTAGTCTTACCTGTTTTGATGGAGGCCCTCGATAAAATTTTTATATTAAAAATCACATAATCTAAAGTTATTTAACGGTTTCTAGTAATACGTTTTAATACTTTTACCTTATCCTAGAATGAAAAAATACAGATATGTTGAATGTTAGCACGTGAGGTAAGCTCTTGAGTGGTATCTTGGAGACAATATGAATCTCAAAGAGACAACAAAGTATTAGATACTAGCACAACAATGTAGAATGTGATAAATATTCCGAGGGGTTAGAGACGACTTGTTGGCCGTCGGATAGGGGATAAAATCTGAACTGAATCACAGTAACACTGGAAATGTCTCGCATTTTTTGGGCAGATCACGATAAACAGTTGCTGGAGTGATGGGTGATATGATGAAGATATGTCATCGGAGAGGGTACATGCCTGCCAAGACAAGTAGTAAATATAGGCGTATAAAAACTACATATGGGCTCTGTGGGAATTTGTACTTTCGGTTCGAGTAGCTTTTAGGCCATCACCAGGGCAGTGGCTCACTGGAGGCGCGGTGGCGGCTGCTGCTGGGTGGGGGAGGCTGCGGTGGCGCTGAGGACGCTCTTGATGGCCGTGGTCTTGAGCAGTCGCTTGAGCATGCCGCTGGAGCCTCTGTGCTGGAGGCTCTTGTGCGTGGTGAGCGAGTTCTTGGTGCGGTAACGTCTGTGGCAAAACTCGCACACGTAAAGTGTGTCGGACTGCTCGTGCTTGTCCTGGAAGTGCCTCTTGAGCGAGTAGTAGCAGCTGAAGGTGCGGCGGCAGTAGGGGCATTCCTGTGGCTCGTTGATGCCTCCGGAGGTAGGGGGTGGCATCCGCACCGGCCCTGCAACAGCACAGGGCTGTGGTGGAGGTGGCGTAGTCGGTGGGGACAACAACTGGGGCGGGCATGCAGGCTGATGGCAGCAAGCGGCACAACTCATAACTACACAGACAGCTGCGGTAGCGGCAAGCGGGGTAAGACGGGGGCAATGGATGGTACCTGGGAGCGTGGTCGTAGGCGGCGGCTGGGGCAGGTGCTCTGGCTAAAAGAACTTTATGTCGATGTCCCCGGGGCGCGACTTGTGGTAAGTGTAGATATGCGTCATAAGCGAGTTCCGGGAGCAGTATACGCGCTCACAGATGACGCACCGGTACTCCTCCTGCCGCTCGGCGTGCTTGTCGGCGATGTGTCGCTTGAGGGACGCTTTTGAGCACAGCACCTTACCGCACAGCTGGCACGTGAACACCTTCTTGGGCGACGCCCCTGCAACAGCAAAACCAAGCTCGCTCTGGTCTGGTCCGCGCGTGTTGCCACCAGCAGACACGTCTTTTTTACTTGTTATTCAATATCAATTTCTACTATGGCCGCGCCATCTTACTGACCGCACACTCGCGATCTGCCCACGCGAACTCAGTATTACTGCTCGCAGTTACAAACACACAAAAACACCTACACCGACCCTCGAAACCGACGCATACTTGCTGCTGCGTCTCAGAGCATCTTTGGTGGGGCCCACTTTATCGAACTTCTCACGAAAACGTACCAAATTTGACTCAACAATTTAAGACAAATTTTCGTACAATTCAAACATATCAACATCCTTAAATTAAGACCATGTAATGTGTATGACATAATACATTAAAAGCAGAGTAATAGATAAAAATTTCCCCACGATGCTCTTCTTTTCTCCAGTTAATAACATGAAAATGAAATATCTGATTAACAAGTGTGATATAATCCCTCAGGGATCATTCCTAGGCCCTCAAGTCATTTCGTGATCAAACAATGACTTCTGGAGCTTTACGTTTAAATTTTATACTATATATTTATGAGTGATATACGCATATATACATTGTATTTACACAAACAACTGTAATCGGAAAGTCGTAGAAATTTTGGTGCATTTTTAAATATAAAATTATTCGGTTTTGACTTAAAATCGTTATAGTGAGCTGCCAAAGAAGGTGTTCTTTCGTTTTTGGGATCGGATTAGTTTCATTGCGTAACGTAAACAGTAACCGAGACGCGAGGGTTTCTAAAGATTAATTTACCTCGAAAATACTCTGAGTGTGCGGCGTTACAAGGTGGCGTCGGTTTCGATTTCAGTGTCAAGAAAAAGTCTCTAATCTCTCCTGGTGGCAACACTGCAGTGTGTTGATAGGGTATTTGGTAAACAGACATACATATATGGGGATATAGGCAATACTATTCAAAGCAAAATAAAACCCAAGCTGCTTTTGCAAATGTAAAAATATATTTAAACATAAATAAAGGTTATACAACAGTACATAAAATATGATAAATATTGCATCAAACAACATAAAACATGCTTATAATGCAAAAAAACTAATAAGTTACTACACAGGACCAAAAAATTTAAATATTCATTAAAATAAAATCGGGGGTTGCCAATCTTTTTTCCCTTACCGAAAAACAAAATAACAAAATCAGTCAAAAATATCATCAGTCTTAAAAAAATACCGCGAAATAAGTATTCTAATTTCAGTCTTTAAAAACTAAGTCCTGTCTCTCGTACAACAATTTAATAATTTATAAGATACAAAAATAAGACGCTCAGCACAGATAAAAACTAGGTACTTATAAAAAAACAACATATATTATAAAGCCTCCAAAATATATCAGTACAAACATGTAGCACGTAAAATAACACGAAAACAGAACAAGTTACTCTACCGATCCATAAAATAATTATTTCTAATAAATATAAGTAATTTTGGAAAAAAAACGCAAGTAGAGGAATACTGCCGGTTCTAACTTATAGATATCGACTCGTCAAAAAGCGCCATATATTTATTATTGGCGAGTAAGGGCGCGAGAGGCGTTATTTTTACGGCCGGTTGTTTCATCCCCAGTCTTCCGCTAAATTTATTCAGTAGATAAACCCCATGGAAACAATTATTGATGAAATTATACCCAAGTAAATTATCTGCCGAATACATTTAATGGGAGATGTAAAGACCGGCTCTAAATCTTATAGGTAGATAATATCGAAATATCTAACAATTTCCAGTGATGGGTCGAGAAAACTTTCCATATTTGATAAAAGTCTGTAAAAGTCATGCAAATAATATAATTGTATGCACTTATTTGGTATCAAAATGAAGACTGCATCATCACGAATCAGATTTCACCATAACCTAGGCTATCAATATGCCTAATAGAAGGAGTTTTCAAAACGGAATGTTTTCAGGAAGTTTTCCTTCTAACTTTCCATTGGGTATATTGATAGGCTATTTTATGGTGAAATCTGATTCGTGATGATGCAAGCTTCATTGTGATACCAAATAAGTGCACACAGTTACATTATTTATATGACTTCTACAGAATTTTATCAAATGTGGAAAGTTTCCTCGACCCATCTCTGACAATTTCCAATAGACCACGCAACATCTGCCTAATTAAAGAAGTGATTAACGAATAAATGAAAGTTGTATGGAGAGCATAAAAAGTTGTGATCGAGGTCACTAATTCATAAACTAAATAATATTGCGAGTGTTCATGCTATTTATATCTATCCCTTACAACAAATAAATAATTTAAAAATAAATATCTCTGCTTACATCATTATTAAAAAGCATTTTGTGTATTTAGCATATCACTTTCAAAGAAACATTCGTTCTTTTCATATATATACTATTGATCCAAAATTGATTACATTAGTATATTAACAAGAAGTTCCCCCTACGAAACATTGTTTTCCATAGTGAATATTAGATATTAGCGTATGAAAGAAGTTGACAAGATGATTCGTAGGGGGGGACTTCTAATTGATACTAACGTAATCAGATTTGGATCAATAGCATCCGAAAAGAATGGTTTCCTTGAAAGTTATCTGCTGAAGACCCAAATAATGTTTTTTAAAAATAAACAATTCGTTATTGATTATTGATTATAGTGACCACGGCCATAACTTTCAAGATTTTCACGCTAAAGAAGCATGTAACATAACAAGATGTAAATTTACTTTCCGATCTTTTTCCAACGAGTCGGGGTTGTTTAGAACCGTCATCGCCATACTACTTAAAAATTTTTAGTTTTTAGAAAATTTACGTATTTTTTAGTATTGCAACCATAATGACTAGAATTTAAATAGAAATTTCAAGTCGAAAAATACACTTCAGTCCCATCCTGGGAAAATTTTATTGCACTTCAGCCTAACCCAAACGTTACTTTATGTGCTACAAAATATTGTTTTATCTCTGCCTTAAGCATTTAAATAATAAAAGATAAATAAAGATATATTATTCTATGTTCAAATATGTATATGTATAATATAAAAATCCCTTTCACCGATTATAATATAAAATGGCTTTGATTTTTTCCTATAAATGCAGGCCTTTACATTTTCTTATTACTGTACTTAACGTTACATTGCGAAAACTTATAAAATCTTTAGAATTATATTAACAAAATATATCACAGAGCCAAAATTAAAAAAATGTAACGCCTCTAAGACAGTAACAAGTTTTTACTTCGAGAAATCTTCCCGAAACTGGTTAAAATGTGAACTATTGTGTGCAAAAATAATGGAGATTCTTTTAAAATTATTGTATATCACGTACTCTTACGACTCCTTAACCTAAACCTTTTATTCCTACCCTACCCCATTCGCCAAGAATGGATTCTAAAAAAATATTTTTCCTTTTAGTACATTTTCCTTAGTTTCTTCCTAATATTTCGATCACAGCCAATTAATAACTCCAGTTAATATAATTTTGTATAAGAGAACATAAAAAGAGAAATTCCCCCATAAAATCGCATAATTTACTACAAGTCGATTCTTACATGCAAACTTTTTGATTTTTTTTAAACTGGTGATTTGCTACACAGTACAAGAAAAATAAATTTAGACCCAGCACGAACTGGTTACGACCTAAAATTACGGCATTAGGTTCTCTTAAATCTTATTTTCATCATGCTAAAAGGCCTCATATGTCCAACTATCGGAACCTCTCTAAAATTGGGCAGCCATCTTGGATATTTCGTTTTATTTTTATATTTACACCCAATCAAAATTTTAAAATTTTAAAAACCCAAACATATAATCTTTAAAACTTTTAGATATTTGCTACTGTTCTAACGAATACAAGTACATATATTTGTTGTTGTAAATTTCTGTTGTACTAGAATATTGTAGTTTTTCAATGAAAATAGTTCCTAATTTCATTATTAGAGCATGGGAATTAACAATACAAAACTTATGATAAAAACTGTATATGGTTGTATTCCTTAGAGCAATGGAAAGTGTTTGAAAGAAACTATTTTAAAGATTATACCATTTATGATTTTTTAAATATTTATAATAAATCGAAAATAAACGCATATTTCCTTCTCACTCCGCAAAATCCTATCCTTAATCATGATAATAAACAGTTTATAAAAAGGAGTAAAGCAAGCAATTTTTTAGTTTTTCCTACGTTCATAAATTATGAAATACATCGAAATGCATGACTACGTGCTTTAGATTTTCACCACCTTGAAAAATCTTGATTTGGTTCATATCGAAGAAAAAAAAAATACAAAATCGAAAATGGCGGCTCAATAATGTGACGGTTCGAACAAGCACACGTATCGAACTTTTATGATGGAAATAAAAATTATAGGAAACATAATCCTCCATAATTAGCTTGTAATCAGTTTGTTACGGGCTTGGCTTAGTTTTCGCTTAATTTTCCTGTACTAACAGTTATTACGGTCATGTTGAACCAACTTTAAATAAATATCAGTCAAATTGTACTTATGTAGGAATTTTTCCAATAGCTAGTTTCTTATAGATTTTATTATTTTTTCAGAAACGATAAATTTATTTTGTTGTGGGACCGAATTTAAGTTCTTTTTTGCTAAAAATTAGATAATACTAACTGAATACTGTTTTAAATTTTAATGCTTAAAAAAGAGTGAGTTTTACTCTGAAATGGCAATACGAGCCACTTTAAATAAATTAATTTTCAATTGAATTTTTTTGCATATAGATTTGTAACTAAACTGGAAAAATTTTTCGGTAATGCAGGAGATGAAAATGACACAAGTTTTTCAATAATAACTTCAAACTGTGTTAGAATTCTGATCAAATATAGTCCGATTTCGAACTGATTGTAGATTTCTTTTTCGATTTTTCTTGACTCACTAACTCTATGGAACTTTTGGGCGTAAAGTCTGATGTAAAATTTAATTATAAATAAAAAAAGGTACATTTGTCTCATAGACCAATAAAATTGCTAGATTAGGAAACAACTGCATTGTGGAGTTGATAATCACTGGGTGATTCGGAAAATTTGTAACGTCTAGAATTAAAAATTGATTTTAATAATTCAAAGTATTATAGCGACTTGATAAGTATGGAAAAAAAAAATTAAAAACATAAACAAACCGCGACCGCGACGTTTCACCCAAAACACCGAGATAACCAATAGATGAGTCATAATTTTATAGGACCAAAGTTGCAGAGAAGAGTCTCTGCGTTACGGTGCGCCTTTTTTTAAACGTTTTAGTTTTTTTGCATACTTTGCTAACTCGGTCAAACCTGAAACATTTAAATTAGCAATTTTTTCCCATCACCCAGTAATTATAGTCGATGCGTCACTTCTTTTTCTTGGACTGTGACGTACTATGTCATAACTTATGACAAAAGTGGAACAAAATTGAATTTAAAAATCGAAGACACAATCAATGAGAAGGGATATACTTAACCGACACCTTCTTAGAATTTTTTAAAAAATCTTCCAAAAATATATCTAAAAAGTAAGAAATACAATTTCACTCAGTTTTACAAATAATCTGTCTACCTATTAGTGGAAAGTAGCATCTGTACCTTATTACCTAATATGAATATGAAATTGGCGCACGTGATTTTGATATTTTTGCATGGATTCCAAATTTGTAATATCAAGATTTAAAAAAAGGTTTAAATTTTTAGTTGCCAATGTAGTCAAGTCCAATATTAGGACTACATGCTTGCACTGAGCTAGGCTTTATAAAAAGCGTAAATGAAATAGATAGATACTTGAGTGTTGATAATGAAAAAAGAAAATTTATAGACGAAAATAGTGTAAATTTTGAGGGTCTTGGAAAGTTTAAAGAAAAATGTGAAATTAAATTAAAACCAAATTGTGTATCAGTTGCTAAGCCTCCTACCGTTAACTTTAAAAAATAGAGTAAAGGATAAATTAGATGAGTTAGAGTTTTTAAATGTCATAAGTAAAGTGGAAAATGCAGGTGAGTGGGTCAACAGTTTGGTAATCATTGAAAAAACCTGATGGTAGTTTGAGAATGTGTTTTGACCCACAAGACCTAAACAAGGTAATACAAAGAAGCCACTATGAAAATCCTACCGACTGCGCCATGTTTTGTTATTCCTTTCTAACTATATATATATTGAAACGATTCATACTTTGGTACAATTATATGTTATTATAATTATTACAAAATTCTCATTTGTCAACAAGCTGCATAATTCTATATATATATATATATATTTATTTAACTGTCAAAACCTCAAGGTACTTAGTTTATTCTAATTTACAATAGGTATTAGGTAATAAGGTACAGTTTCTTGCTATTTTCTACTAATAGGTAGACATATATTTGTAAAACTTGAGTGAAATGTTATTTCTTACTTTTTAGGTATTTAAGATTTTTTAAAGGCGGGATTAAAAAAAAAATTTCAACCTTTTTAGTAGCTTCTTTTATTTATTTAACTTCTTCATAGTGAAGGAAACTATTGTGAAATTCTCTTTATGTTGGGCACCATGTGAATGTTACTACGAAAATAATGCCCTGTTTCTGAATTAATTGAAATGACCGGCGATTTCGTCAAATCTTCAAATATTCTCGTAATATGAAGTCGGTTAAAAATATTGTTCACCTTACACTAGATGTAGCTTTATAAATTTAGTAGAAGATTACTGCCGGACCATGCCCTACAGTTTGCAATAGGTTTGACAGAAATCGCTTAAGCTACGAGTAATGATTGAAGATATATATATAAAAAAACATACATGAATTGGGAACCTACTCCTTTTTAAAAAAATTTCGGTTAAAAAGCAAAAAAAAAAATTTTTTTTACAGAAATATTTGTAATAAGTTTTCACGCATTTAAACAGCAAATTATATATGCACTTAAAAAATTATTTTTGAAAAAATAAAATATTGATGCCTTAGCGTAATGACACAAATTGGGATACAAGTTTAAGATTATTATTATTATTATATTATTTTCATCTCCTGCACATGTTGATAAATTTCGCAGATCTAGTTAAAAAAAAATTACTAACAAATAATAACTCATTTATAATTTTCGATATACATTACTGGTGGGAATTGCATTGTTGTTTCTTGCATTGTGCCGTTAATTTTATTTGTTAAGTATCCTACAAGGGAACAAATATATGAATTATTTAATTTTCGTTTCGATAATTGAGAAATACATGAAAAACGGTACACCTCTATTTTACTTTATATTGAACACGTAGATATAAAAAAATGTTTTCCAGTCATTTAGTTTTTTTTTTAAACAAAATTTCAATATTTTTAGGTTAAACTTTGAATTTACGCTTTTTGGACACTTTCGAACAACTTTCTTTCTTTCCATTAAAAAAATGCCTACTATTATTTTTTTATTTTTTTTCATTTATTTTGGTAACACAGGTGGCTTTGCATTTGAAGGGGACGAATGATGTTTTTGATCGTAAAAGGACCCCAATGTGTCCTCTTTTTTAGGAATATTGGATTCAAATCGGATACAAACTAAAAAACTTTTAAGGGCGTTACATTGGGGTAGTCCAAAAATTATTTTGGAATTTTTTATAGAGGGTCTCAATCTCCCCCAATTTGTTTCCAAATCAGAAAAAAGTAAGTCCGTATTTTTTTGTTTTTCAAAATTTTTATTTTAAATGGTGCCTATAGAGACATAAAGTTTCCCATGGGGAAAAATAATTTTTCGGGATTTTTTGAATAATTGTTCAGAGTTAGGGAAAATCTTGCATTAAACTTATAGGACTTGGAGAGGACTATCCAACGAAGAATTTGATGTATATACATATGGGTTTGTCGCCCCTAACACACCTCCACGGTACCCTTAAATCAAAAATATAAATTCTTAAGGTGGTTTTCGGGGCACCGTGGAGGTGTGTTAGGGGCGACAAACCCATATGTATATACATCAAATTCTTCGTTGGTCTATAAGTTTAATACAAGATTTTCCCTAACTCTGAACAATTATTTAAAAAATCCCAAAAAATGATTTTTCCCCATGCAATTTAAATGGGAAACTTCATGTCTCCATAGGCACCATTTAAAATCAAAATTTTGAAAAACAAAAAATTTGGACATACTTTTTTCGGACTTGGAAACAAATTGGGAGCATCGAGGCCTTCTATAAAAAATTAAGTCATTTTTGGACCACCCTAGTATTACACACTTAAATGGGACCCACTGAATATTATGTATAAAATCGAGAGTACTACATCTAAAAGAGAAGAGAAAATTGGAAATCGTCACCGGTTCATTAAAATTTGTGAGGAACTTTATATTTATGCAGATTCTCTTTTAATTCACTTTTTAATAATATATAACATTACGTCAACTATCTCTATTGACCTCAGTGAAATAAAAAAAAAACACAAATTATTTTTTCATGTTTCACCTCTAATTTGAGTGCTAATGAATGGATTTTGATGAAACCTTGTGCAATGTGTTTGTAATGACTTTAGTAAAAAGTTGAAAAAAAAGATTAGAGTAGTAAATCGGAAGGGGTAGAAAACACCTCTTTTATCACGGGTTCCGCAACTTGTAGAATTAGATCAAAAATGAAAATATATATATATTTACCTTTTTTGGTCTAAAATAAGATGTTTTTACTCTTGTGATTTTTTTCGAAAAATGCATCTTTTTCGAGATATAGCCACTCTAAAATTCCTAAAAGTGGGGGAGGAGAAATGTAAACGTTGAAAAAAAAAATCTGAAAAAATTCAGGTGAATGTATCACCGAAATACAAGACTTTTTTATTTGCAACTTTTCCTGGAAAGTGCATTTTTACAGAGTTTTTACGGAAAAACATGAAAAACTACCCCTTCCTTTGAAATTGTAGCGTTTTAAAAATATGTAATTCAAAAATTTGAAAAAAATTCAGATTCATGTAAATATATTGTTTTTTTCCCTTTTTGACCTAATTCTATAACTTACGGAACCCGTGATAAAAGAGGTGTTTTCTACCCCTTCCGATCATTTCCTACTCTAATCTTTTTTTCAACTTTTTTATTAACGTCATTACAAACACATTGCACAAGGTTTCATCAAAATTCATTCATTAGCACTAATTTTGGTCATTTTAGCGCTCCGTTGACTGGACTACAGGGGCTCAATTCCCGACTTGAGGAAGTAGACTTAGTGAGAGAAAGGAAAGAGAAAGAAATAGGAAACGTAATGAAATAAAAAATAAATAAATAAAAAAGATAAAATACCAATTCCCATTGGAATAATTTCGAGAATTGACCCCCAGATGTAGTATATCGATTTCATCCACAGTATACAGGTCGTTTGAAAAAATTATGTTTTAGGACAATTGGAATGTTAAAAGTTTTCTTATGTTTTTCTCATCTGATTCGAAATCTACGGCAAAAACTGCATGTTAGTTTTAAATATTTTTACTACACGGATTACTCTTCATTGGAGTAAGCATAAATAGTGGACTAAAAATAAAGCTAAAAGTCGAAATAAAGAAAGTGTTTGGGGGTGGATTTTTTTTGCTTGAATCTGAAGTAAGGCATAAAAAAATATGGCTGTACGTTTTGGACTTCGGACGAGGTCGAGAACATATTCATTCAAACAAATGAAATCGCAAAACTTCGTTTTTTCTCGATTTTTGCAAGTATCGCTGGTCGTATTACAAAAATAAAAATTGGAGATTGTTAGCAATAAACTTTTGCACAGATCTATTAAATATGTATTTAAGCTCAAAAGAAAAAAAAAATGAAAAAGCCAATATACAGTGTGTCACACTTTTCACGGTAACACCTTCCGTAGCTCAGTTATAAGTCATCCGATTTCAACCAAATTTGGATCCGTGTCAAAGAAGTTTACTACATCTTTCTTGAGTTTACAAAACTGATTTCAGTTGTTGGTGTACATTTCTATTGAGAAAAAAAAGGTCGATTTTTAAAGAAGTCATATTAGGCATTTTCTTTTCTGAAAAACGAATGCAATATTACTGACCAGCATGCTTCAGAACCCTTACGGTCCCCTTAAATTACATTCTTTACATATTAAATAGTTAATATCTTGGAAACGAATTATTTTGAAAAAAAGGCATTCTTCATTTTTATTTAAATTTACCTTTTCTACCACCCGGTTTCATCGATACTTCCCGTAGGTCAAGAATTTTCATTGAAAAATTTCCAAAAATATTAAGTATTAAATAACTAATAACTTGGAAACAAATCATTTTAAGATAAAAGTCATTCCTAATTTTTTACCACCTACTGTCATCGATACTTTTAAATTCGGAAATTTCTTAACGCCCAATTAATGTACAGGGCTCTTGGATCAAAATGATTGGTATTTTTTTAAACAAAATTTTTGACTTAAGAAATTCGAAAATATCGATGACACTGGGTGGTGGAAAAGGTGAATTTAACTAGAAAATTAACAATGACTTTTTTTCGAAATGCAATTCGTTTCCAAGTTATTTATTATTTAATGTTTGAAAAATGTAATTTTAAGGGGGCCGTAATTAAAAAATGCTTAATATGACTTCTTAAAATAACGAACCCTTTTCTTTTAATAAAAATGCATGCCAATGAAATAAATTTTGCTTTACTCAAAAAAGACATAGTAAAGGTCATTGAGTCGATTCAAATTTGTTTGAAATTGGATAACATATAACTGAGCTACGAAGGTGTTACCGTGAAAAGAGGGACACACTGTATAGCTTTTTAAAACAATTTAATATAGCTTCAATAATAATGCATCGATTTAGACAGAATTTTGGAAAAATATGCTCTTTATGGGTAAAACTACAGAAAGTTTCAAGTCAAAATATGTTTAAACAGTTAAAAAATCACAAATTGTTTAAAACTTTGTGGCTTCATAAAATCATGCCATTAAGTCGTACAGAATCATTTTCTAAAAGAATTTTAGGTTTTTAAAGGAACTTTTGATTGATATTAACGACTTTTTCTCTTTTTTTAATCATTTTTTTGCATTTGTTTAAAGGTTTGCATTTTTGCAATTTTTATTACAAAACTAAAATGTTTTAAACAAAGTTAAAATGTACGTAAAAAAAGCAACAATAATAAAAAAAAATGTCCATATTAATTGGAAACCGAAATATCGATATTGATTTCGTCTGCGTTTATAAAGAAATTTTAAAATGTAAAAAATGGTTGAAATAAAAAAAATGCCAAGACCAATCAACAGTACCTTTACAAACTTAGAGTAAAAATAAATGTTTCTCTGCGACTTGGGGACATAATATTATGGAGCCAGAAAATTTTACATCATTTATGGCTTTTTGATCAATTAAACCAATATTTTGAAGACATTTTTCGTAGTTATGAATATTCTTAAAGAGCATATTTTTTCAAATTTTCAATATGATGCGTTTTTATTAAATTGGTTAAAAAAAGCTGTAGATTGGTTTTTTCACTTTTTTTTTAAGTTACTACAAATTTGGAGGTCTTGTTATATACAATGTATGATATTTAATACCGTAACACCCATTTTGGAACGCATTGGTCGATTTTATTAATTTTTTTTTCTTTTGAGAGATAGTGCTCGGTGAGCTTTATTTGACTGTTACATTATTCGATTGCTGTACGTAGGTGCCTTAATGAAAATGTTTCAAACAAATGGATTAGACGGAATAGCTTTTCTTTTTTCTTCCTGATTTAGTATCTGATATTGATGTCACTAAATAAGGAAGAAAAAAAATAAAGCTATTCCATCCAATCCGTTTGTTTGAAAAATGTTCATTAAAGCACCTACATACAGCAACTGGATAATGTGTAGAAGCACTATTTATTTCAGAAATAACTTTTCTTTTTTCTTCCTCATTTTTACTGTCTGATGTTCCTTACCTTTTTAGTAAACCTAACCGACTTTTTTATTCAGGGCCAGTCGAAAAGTGAGAAATTTTAAATTTGGCTACTGAATAACAAACACCCTATATGAGATATCGAGCTAAAATTTTGTATATATGATAAGCTCATCAAGCAGTATATCTCAAAGAAAAAATGCACACACCGTATATGTTCAAAATTTTATTGCTAACCATTTCCATTTTTTATTTTGCAATAAGACCGGAGATATATTTGCAAGAAAACGAGGAAAAACGCATGTTTTACGATTTCAATCGTTTAAATAAATATGTTCCAAAACTTGCAGTTAAACTTCTTTATGTATGTACTTCAGATTGCTACAAAAAAACTTTCCTTTCCCAACACTTTTTTAAGAAATATATTTTTACTCTATAAAAAAAAAAGAAAAGAATCCAGTGAAGTAAATACTTAACCAAAATTACAGTTAAACTATGCAACACGGTTCCCAAAATGTTTTGAAAATGTAATAGAGCATTAAAATATGAATAAAACGAAAAAGTTGAGCTTTGAAATAGTTAACCTAAAATTTACTATATTCTCACTTTACTTTATCCGAACGTATCGCATCCTGCAAATAATCTTTTATCGGTCCCATTCTGATAGTCAATCTCTTACCTCACAATTGCAACATTTACACAATGTTCCGTTACGATCTCCATTATTTTTGCAACATACCATAAACATTACAATATATCTGTCTAAATATAAACATTATAATTCGACTGCTTGACAAAACTTGGACACATCGTCAGCGGGGGCATAACAGGGTGGTTTATTGAAACTACACAAATCATTTAAACGTCTTTCATCATTTCTGCCTCCGGTGATAAATGCTCCGGTGATTGTTAAGAGAGTTTAGCGTCCGAAACACTTTCTGGCACAGGTTACAGACAGCGTTGTTGAGTGGCTGGAGGTGTTGCTGCTCCTTGTGTCGTTTCAGGGTTAGCTTCGTGCTTAGCAGCTTTCCGCAGACGTCACAGCGATGACTGGCGGTCACCGGCAGCGGGATTCTGAGGCGGCGCGCTGTCCGCCCAACCGAGAACAAACATCCTATTAGGCCCCCGCTCATTATGAGTCAAGCAAGTCTTAAACTAGGGTGGGTCTTGGTTGGAATTGAGATTAGGGAGTCCCTTGGTTTTGTTACCCTATAACATAGTCTGTGGTATAAGTGTCTGAACGGGCGGAGGAGGGGGTGCGAAATCGCAGAAGCGGAACTAAAAAAAAATATGCCCCCGCGATAGAAAAACGTCTTTAAATTGTGTGCCTTATCTCACATATTTGATATTTCACCTACTTTTTATTGGTAATTTTTAACATTTACGAGATGTACCAGTTCGATCTTGATCTAACATCTTGGAAATTATGAGATTGAGGATGATTTTTAAACAACCTAAAAGTTTTTTTTTCTGAAAAATATTTCTTGTCTAATAAATAATTTGATTTTCTTTAATCGTTTTTGTTGTTTCTACTCAGACCGTGGCGAGTGTTTTTTAAACATGAACCGGTATATTGTACACATTTTTATGTGAGTAACACAGTCTATTAATAAAATATGATCTTTTTTAATATAGCCTTGCTTCCTTCTGAATCGAAATAGATGAGTAACTTAAACTTCAAAATTTTGAAATTTTCATTTTCATAATAATAGAACTGTGAATATTTTTGGAAAATAACTAAGTATAGCGGGGTAAAAATAAATTTCAAAAAAGCGTTCGGGGAGCGGAATATTTTGCTAGAATCTGCAGTACACGTATAGGGTCAGGAACATATTCGGTTTAAAAATTAAAATCGCAACACATCGCTTTTTCTCGTTTTTTGCAAAAATCTTCGATCGTATTGGTCAAAGTTAAAAAATGAAGATTGTCCGCAATAAAATTTCAAATAGATCTATTAAATATGTTCACTTCTGTGCAATAAAATCCCGTACACCTATTTTTCGCTATATTAAATCATTCTTTATTTGTCAGTGTCAGTATTATATTTTCGAAATGCCGAAATTAACTAACATGAAAAAATTCTAATTATCTCTAAAATTGAAGAGGGATGGTCTATCAGAGCAGTTGCTAACCATTATCACTTAAATAAAAGTACCGTTATCTTTTTATTTATTTGTTATAAATCGAAATCATTAAATCATTAACATTTTTCTAATTACCTTACTTATGACATTTCACAATCAATGTCACTTTTTTATAACCTATATGATAGTAAAAAATCTAAACTCCAAAAAGATTGATTCACATCACTTAATATTAGTAAAAACTGGATTACATGATTTTTCAAGTGTACGGGATTTTATTGCACAGAAGTGTACTTAACCTCAAAAAAAAATGTAAAACCAATATACAGCTTTTTAAAACACTTTAATATAGTATAAATATACATTATTATTGAAGTTATATTAAATTGTCTAAAAAGTGGCATGTTGAGTTTTACATTTTTTTTAAAGTTAAATATATATTTAATAAAAGCTTATATCTACATCTGTATGAAATTTTTCTACGAAGAATTTCCATTTTTTATTTTTGCAATAAGACATATGACTGGAAATATTTGCAAAAACCGAGTAAACACGATTGTAATTTAATTTGTTTACAAGAATATTTCGCCCAAAGTCGAAAACTTAGTCATTTTCCTTTATATGTGTACTTCAGACTATAACCCCCACCCCCCGTTATTTTTACTCCACTATAGCTTAAACTTCAAGAAGTTCAAATTTTCATTAAAACCATAATAATAATAATAATAATAATAATAATAATAATAATAATAATAATGGAATTGTGAATATTTTGGAAAATAATTAAGTCTGGACTTTTTATATTTTAATATTTTATTTCATATTTACTTTTTTAGTTTCTTAAATCAGATTTCGAATATTTTCCATTTCCTTCAAGATTCATCTGTCTATATGAACTACATATCCCATTGACGTTTGTTCCGATCTAATAAGAAGCAGGGCCGTATTTAAAAACAAAACAATGTACAAAAGATCTAAAACACATGGCCGTATTTAAATGAGCAAGTGTTACCAAAATTGTATAAAAAATACAGTTCTGTATTCTTAAAAATTAAAGTTAATATGTGGGAAAAGATGATGTCAAAAAAATTCCATGAGACAAAAACATGCATGGCCAAATAATCTTCAGATTTTCTTTTTTGCCAAAACTTTTTATTTAAATTTTCAGGAGTATAATTTAATCAGAAAAACTCTCTGTAAACCGACATTTTTATTATTGTTATTCAGTATTTTAATTCTTAATATAGATAAACAACTTAGGTGTATAAAAATAATGATTTAATTTTGGTAGATTTCAGGGTAATAAATTTAAAAAATCCCAGCGTCCATTAATATAGAGATGTAGTTCTGCCCCTATACTATTCTTTCTATTATTATATTAGTATTGTCATATAAAGTAAACAGTCCTCTTTAGAGTGTTTTTGTTTGTAAATATTCTAAAAAATAAATAAAATTATCAGAAAACCAAATTTTAATATTTCCTAAACATACACTCTATAGCAGCCAACATTACTTTGATTATGATACATTATTGAAAATTTAAAGAATCTTCAGAAGAATTATCTCTGGCGACAAATATTTATCTTCAAAAATCTCATAAAAATACCGCCATGTGATCATAACATTTAAAAACAGCGTAGGTAGCAATTTCTCAACAATAGTTTAATTCTGCAGTAAGAAAGTGTTATATCTCAGAGACAACTTTTTCCCATATTTAGAAGATATTATAACATTATAGGAAAATATCAAACATGTGAGACGGCAATTTTGATATATTTATATAGATATATACAGGGTCCATACGTCTTTAGTTTTCCTTTTAATCTCAAAAATTATGATATCTTCTTTTTAATTTCAAACATAAAAACACAATTCGCGACTAAAAATGTTTCCTATAATTTTGATTCTAGTCTTTTCGATTGCCCAGGAATATTGTGTTTTCGTATACAATGTCGAGACATCTAGATTCGATTTAAATTTAGTAAAACTAAAAACTGATTCTCTGAACCTTCCCATTAATGTTATTCATCATACAATTTGTTTTTGCATCTTCAGAATGTGCGGTTGGTAGATTTAATTTATAATTGTTCTCGTCCTATCAACAGGGATAAATAGATACTAGCTTTATTATAACCATTCAAAAAGCAAGATCATGAATCAATAATATGTTATATGCTGGATTCTAATTTCCCCCTTCCTAAGGTTAAAAAAATTCAATAAGATGTCCAGCAACATTTTAAATTTCTACAATATTATGACCAATTTCAGAGCCATACACAAATTATGGATAATTTTTAAATCGAATACATCGATGCAAACAATAGTTATATTAGGAAATTAAAAAAAAAATGAAGTAGAATTTTGTTTACGATATTTGCGCATTTGAACACGGAAAATATTTCCACTATTATGGACATATTATATGCAAACAACATCAAATAAATCTGAATGAAACATTTACCTAAACTCCCTCAAAAGCTAATTATCAGCGTGAAAATTGTTCTACGCATGCAAGGACCTGTCTTTCAGCAGGGATGTAAGCAGTACGTTTGCCGCCCTGATCTATTCGAGTGTACATCGGGAACATTTCAAATATCCCATTCTTACGTAATCTGTATAATACCATATTTGCATATTAACGCAAACAAAATTCATTCAACTTTCAATTTTTACAAAACATGTTTTACTTTACTTACATCGACTGAAATTTTATATAATATAACTGGCTAGGGCACTAGTACGTTTTGTGTATATTCAAAATTTCAGTTGTTACAAAAGATGACTCTATTAAAGATACACAAACATTAAGAAAGAGACTGCGAAAATATTCTAATTACTTAACCCCCCTTATATGGATGTCCCTGTATATATTATAAATCTAATTAATTTCGACTAAAATATAGCTCAAATCAACCCCAACCTTCTCCTCACCCAGCAACTTATACGATGCACTACGTTCTACTATTGTTATATAGAAATTTAAGCATTTATACAATAAAGCATCTGATTTCTAAGCTGCACAATATGTGTAGCTGTCTGGGGATATCCTGGAAAATAGGCAGTTCGCAGTGAAGTTAATTGAAAGGAATTTATTACTTTAAGGCTGAGAATACCGTGACCAACCTTTATTTTAAGTTTTTTTTTTATGAAACTTGTAACCGATACATGAATCAATACGATCTAGATGGGGTTTTAGTAGATTGTAGATGTATAACATAACCACACAAAATTCTTAATCATATGTCACAGTAAAGGAACAATATTTTCTAAAATGTGGCGTGTATTTAAAAAAAGTGACCGATTGTTTTAAGCACAGAAAAATTAACTAATTACTGATGGTTGTCAAATGCAAATTCATCAATTTTTTGAGGTTATGTTTAATATTACAAATCTTCAAAATTAATAATTGTGAGAGAGAATTACTTGTTTAAAGTTGGAAGCTAAAGTTACCTATAATTTAATTTCGAAAATTGCATAATTATGTTATTTTTTTAAATAAACCTCTCCGACAATTTTTATTGCACAGAATAAAAAGCAAATTGAATTCTAAGGTACTTTTTTTAAGCTCTAATTTTGGCATCTTGAATTTTTACATAGCACCCCATAGTTTTTGAGATTCACGAAAAATTAATTTTTGTGCGATATTTCAAAATTTCTTCAAATGAACTAAATATGTAATAAGCTACTATCAGTTCTCCCATCTTCCTTTATTGTGAGGTCTAAAGGTGATATCGTGCGCCATAAAGTTATTAAACGGAGAAATCCATTTTTAGAACTCTTCAGTTAAAAAAAATGCGGAATTATTACGATTTAGAGAAAAATTTTTATTACTAAAAAGTTTTGCTGTAAAAAGAGCATTAAAATAAGAACTATCCCTTTAAAAGTTAGATGCTGAAAACGGATTTTGGCCTCCATATTAAGAGCAAAATTATTAATTAGCTATAAATAAGCTAAGTTTTATGATTTTTATTATAAATGGCACAATTTCGTTAAAATATTGACCTAATATACAGACTCACTATATTGTTCATTTTTGTATCATGATTTTGTCAAAAATACTGGGTCTTAAATGGCCGAAGTCTAATAGTGGTAAAATTGGATTTATTTGTTCTAAGATCAAATGAAAATCATTTACAATTTCACGGAATTTAAGATCTTTATCTCTTTATTTAATTTATTTTAAAAACGTACTTGTCAAGATGCCCTTGTAAAAATTTGTATCCAAATTTAAAAAGAATGTTCTTAACTTTTCAATCATACGAAATTGCTCCGCTTCCCCCCATAAAAATGGAAGGTGGGAGTGTAGTCATAGTAGTCTTAGGAATGGAACCAAGAGGAACGCCACCATCTTTTGAAATGTCGTCGATAATTTGAGTATAACAGAGTCGGGCTACGTGTTTATAAAATATACTACCCACTAATTTTGTTTTATGTCGATAGTAGGTGATCAAAAATATTTAAATTTTGCTATAAAGTAGTTTAGCTTCTGGAGATTTGCGATAGTAATTCGAACAATAAATAGGATACAGGTACCAGGAGGCATATATATATTCAAAGCCGTTTTGCTGTGATCAGTGAATAAGTGAGGGCCTAGATCTTTTGATGCAAATTTAATCAATAAATTGAGAATTGGAACACATGGGTAAAGAAAAAAAATTTTTTTTTTGGGAATTTACGGGTGTAACTTTAGCAAATTTAATTGAAATCGCTTTATGCTCATTTAAAATAAAAGCATTTTGGGGCAAAATGGAGTTTGCTGCATTCATTTTATCCAAAATGGCGAAGGGTGAAAATTTTTATTTAGCTATGATGGGACTCTCATTTTCACCTGGAGGATGAGAAAAGGATACCGCCATTTTGTGAAGTTCCTTTAAAGATAAACTGTGTTACTCAAATTATCGAAGATGATTTCGAGAAGATCGATATAGTCGAGAATCAAGAGCCACAAATTCGATCATAGCAAGTGCACTCAAAAATTTAGATTTGAAAAACGCATACACTATCTGGAATGACCTTCTGGATCTAAATGTAGAAGGCACCACATCGACATACGAAAATAAATTTGTATTACTGAAAATTGAGTAATTTTATGGTTATATACCGCATTTAGGCTTCTCCTCTCTAGATTCAGGTGCTGTCCAATTATTCTCGAAAGGTTGTTAACGAATGCTACACATAAATTGTTTAATCAAAGCGCACCCTAAAACTGCAGTGTAAATTTCAGCATCGGGACATTTTTAAAACTATTGGAGATAGATACATATTTCTACGACATGAAATCTACAAAAAAGGTTGGAGCAATTTGTAGTAAAAAAATTATCTGCATTACTTTGTTGTTCTGAGAAATACGATTATTTTTGTTTTCTGCTGCGTGTTTTGGGTGATGTACAACGTACATGCATGTCGCATGCGTTCTAGCTGAGTTGACTCCCTGCTTAGGCACTGAGGCTTATCAAATAATTCTGTGGAAAAGGACAACTGCGATAAATCCAGAAATTCCCAATCCATAGTTTGGTTGGGACTTGAAAAATAATGTGCTCTTCCTTAAGTTAATAACTAAACGTTCGTCCCAATGCAACTCCGAAAATGTATTTTGTGTAAAGCTAAAAAAAAATGTACCGAGAACTGTAGTTGTAGCAAAGCTGGGTTGTAATGTATAAAGTGTTAATTTAGTTTAGTTTTAGTTTAATGTATGTATCTTACTTCTATATTGCTATCTTCCATGCACAAGAAGGTTTATTTAATTACACGTTGTTTTCTGTTTCTCCTCAATATTTTAAATTATAATTTTTGTTCGCAAGTAAATTAATTTGTAAATTCCGTTTTCTCCAAAATAACAAACGATACCACCACAGTATATTGTGGTACAAGTCATTGATCAGTCAGAGCGGGTTGCTTGCACATAAAGAGCGAGCGCTGTACAAAAATAGTCATATCTTTTATAACAATAATCCAATGCAGATGATTCTTTCACTAAAAATTGCTCCATTCTTCTCTGCATATTTCATATCGCAGAAGTATGCATCTATCTGTTTTAGTTTTAAAAATGACTCGATGCTGAAATTTACACTGCATTTTTCGAGTACGCTTTGTTTAAATAATTTATGTATCTTGTAGTTGTTAATCTTAACCATAATTTTGAGAATAATTTGGCACTACCTGAATCTATAAAGAATAAGCTTTCCGCTGATTTTAAAATTAATAATTTATTTATAATTTTTTTTGCAATCGCGGTTAGAATGATGCTAGCTAGATTCCCGACTAGTACAAACGGTGGCGTGCCTCATTTCAATTTAAAAATCGAAGAAGTGACTTTATTTGTCAAGAAAATTAAGAAACAAAAGTAGGGTTGCGAACATTTTCCTGCCCATTTTCCAGCACGTCGAAAATAAACACATTTGAAACAATAACAACTTAGGGTTATGAATAAATTAAAGAGTTGGAAGATATAAAATATTTTGTACGGTTCTGTTAAACACATTTATTAAAAACAATAGTTAGTAGTTTGGCGTTTGTTTTTTAAGTCGATCCATCACCCCTTAACATCAGAGAACGAAACACTATCATCGTGCGACAAGTTTGAGGTGTCTCATAGATAGAAAGAGTGGGGCGATATCATGTCCTCCGTTTTAATGTTCTTTACGTTCCTATGGTAAATGCTCTTGTGGTTCCTTAATGAATTTAAGCTGCTGTAGACCCTCTTGCATATGTTGCACACCGGTTCTCTGGAGGGTCTCATGTGCACGTTCTGTATGTGCCTCTTGAGTCTCGTAAGGGAACTCAGGCTTTTGTTGCAGGGTTGACATCGAAAGTCGTCCAGACCTGACGGCAGAAGAAGCCATATTAGCCTCTCTCAGCCGTGTTTTGCAAAAGCTATGTACACGCGCGACTATCTACGCTTCTAGGTTTTTTACACTTCATTAGGCTTAGGTTATAAGGTATTAGTATAATTGTGATAGGTGCTACTGATGTCCTGGTTCTAGTGACGCCGTTCTTATAAATCGTACAGGATTCCAATGAGGTGATTGCTATGAGTTTATTGTTTTAGGGGGTACAGGGTGATGCCAACTTAGTCTAATTCTTTAAAAGTAGTTAATAAATGACATTCTCGGTTGTTTACCTAGTGGTGAGACAAACTGTGATCCAAAGAGTTCAGTGAATGCAGTACCTCCTCGGGAAAAACCTCACTCGACGGAGATCAAAGATGTTTTAACTCCTAGATCGCTCAACCCCATCTCAATTCTGTATGCAACATATCCTGACTTTTTCAAGCAAAGAACCGCCCATTATCTCTCCCACTTTGCTCTCACTCCGGGACCAACTGAAATACGCGTGTTGTCTATGCGCATGCCTTGCTTCTAGTTGGCGTCCTGTCGCAAACCTTCGCGACGTTGTCAAAGATTAGAGACAAAAGCCGTTTAAAGCGGGGAATTTTGAAGTGGTCAAACGTAATAACATTGAGCGATCGGAAAATGTAGAGAAAATGGTGGCGGTCTGGCAACGTTGTTAGTGCCGGTTGAGATTTGATTGTGTTTGCGTTTTAAGAGCATAAAATCTTCTTGACAAACTCTAACTGACCCGACACTAGCAATGGTAAAGTCCGACAATTCCAGCATCGCTGTCTCGCTTTTTGAGGCGTGTTAATATTGCTTTTTCCATTGAGATGTTTTTGCAGCTTTGTCATATACAAATTCCTTATGGGTTAAACCATCTAGGAGTTAAAGATCTTTGGCGGAGAACCTAACCTACAATCATCTATGGAAGACGTTTGGAAATTATGAGCAGCGCGAATATTGAATTTTTAGACAGACGACGAAACATACAATCACTAAGCTATCACGCCTTGACACTGGACAAAAATAATAAGACTTACACTGTAGCAAACTTAGTCTTCCTCACTTTTGAATATGAGTATTTTTGTTCCAGTACGCGCCAGTGCCTAAATATTTTGGAAAGACGACTCGGCAATTCGAAAATTTTGAAAATTATATGTATAAAGCTATTTTTCCACTGAAAATAATTCATATGATCTAAAAGAAAGAAAAATATGGAGGATTGCTGAAAAGATTGCTATCTTCACTCCGTCAATTTTTTATGCTTATTGTGATGATCAAGCCGTCATAATTTGAAAAGCAGTCATAGCCGAGACTTGTGCCCATGAGAACTTTTGCTCAGAAAAGCAAAAACTACAACATATCCAAATTTCAGAAGATTCGACTGAGAGCCAATTTCCATAAGGTTTAATAAAATTGGTTGAGAACTTCTGGACAGATAGTACCGAAAATAATGACTAAGTTAGTAACGGCTGTCGAACTAAACCGAGTTCAAGGTCTTTTTGCGACCCCCATTTCCCTCTTTTAATGACCATTTTATCGATAATAAGAAATTAATAACGTAAAAAAACGCCACATAAATGCTACCCGCGGCCGTCTTTTATGTAAAGGAATTTTATTACTTAGTTTAAACAAAAGCGTAAAGATCATCAACTTTTGAAAATTTGATCTCCCTATAACCTACAATATACTCTCGCGACAAATTAAGCTACGATCGGCACTGGGCTGAAGAAATTTCGAGATACAAAGATCAATTTACTAGTGACCGTGTCCATTACATCGTTTATATACTGATTCCTACGAAAGTGCTAAGAGGTCAAAGATACCCTTTTACTTCCTATCTTAATCTTAATTTTGTTTTTTTATCTTAAAATCATGATGTTTATCTCAAGATTTTGGCTTTTATCCCAAGATCTTGAATTTTATCTCACTGAAATCTAAAATTATTGTACTAAATCTTACAATGGTTACATAACAGTAATACCTTAATGTTGTCTGCGTCCTTTAATTATTGAACTGGGAATATAGTTATTAAATAATTCAATATGCATATTAAGATTTGAAAGCTAAGATCTTGGGATAAAGATAGAGATCACAAAATAAAAGTCAAGATCTTGAGATAAAAGGTTAGATCTTGAGATGATAAAAGTCAAGATTGAGAAAAGAAGTAAAAGCGGTGCTTTAACCCCTCAGCTCTTTCGTAGATTCCATACCATCAGACAAACGTTGCGAATTTATTTTACAAAATAATGGAAAATGGACTAACCGATTTGCAATTATTAAATCGATAGGTGATGAACACAAATATAAAATAGTAAAAGGCAACTTTTTAAACAAAAACACGCATAGAGTATACGGGCACACGTTTTGATAACTAAAGCACAATTCAACTGAGACGATTGGGATCACCCTGTAACTCCGCTGAGTAGACATTTATTCAAACTCATCTTAAGAGGAATCGGTGTTGAGATTAGGATATAAAAAACTGTTTCTGATCAACCCATTTTTTTCAGTTAAAATGTAAGTATGCAATTAGAAAAAATAAGGAAAAAGTGAGTATATTATGTAACAAGAGTTGTAGAAGCATATTATGCACGAGTGTGCATTCCGCGAGTGCGTAGTTGCATTACGACTCGAGTTGTGTACTATAATTTTCTAAGACCACATTTATTTATAGAAATGTTTTACGAGTTTGATGAAATACATATATGGCAAAAGAGGCAAAACACAAAATTTTTAAACGCATCTTCGTTAATACATGAGTGGGAATGCCGTATATCGATATCGAAATAGCAGAAATTATGGCATTTTAAGCATATTGCAATTCGCGCGCGCGAAAAATGGCATTTTTACGTTTACGCCTTACACAAAACCTGTTACGCGATATTTCAAATATATTTTCAGTTATATTGGAAGTTTCTGTGTTCTGTCAATTAAAATTTCTCATTAAAGAGATAGCATTTATAAATCATACAATACATGCAATCTCTTCATTCTACACATGACTTTGCGTAAGATTAAGCTTATTTAGTTTGTCGGTTTTACAATATTGACTACTTATAGTAGTGGTCGCAGAAAAGTATGTTTCAAATAATAAATTATGGTTCATCCAAAGACGGAACTATAGTACAGAGAAGTGGCTGTTAAAATAGAAGCGCGGATTGCCCCTGATTCCATTCACCTAGTGACCAATCAAATTCTGCTCGCTATTTTTTTTAATCAATAGTTTTTGATTTGCATTTTTTTATTATTTCAAGTTTGTGCAACCCTTAAAAATTTGTGATAAACATGGCGATCGCGATACCGATATAGCGTGAATAAACTGTCTAAGGTCTATAAAATTTTTCAAAATCTTGTAAAAATGTATTTAGAGAACTTATTTATTTAGGTTTTCAATTGAATAAAGTCACAAATAAGTTTATTTAGTTTCACCAATCGTTATTTAATTACCTTGTTGACCTTGAACACGCGAATGAAGGACTACCCGCGAGCAAGTTTATTACTGACGTCATGGGAAATCCCATCGACCTCCGCGTGTACGTGTATGCTACATGTGCAAGTCTGCAGTGCGGGTGGGTTTTTTTTGGTCGGCGTCTGTAAAAAAACTTGCTCGCGGGTAGTCCCTTCACTCGCGCGTTCAAGGTCAACAAGGTAATTAAATAATGATTAGTGAAACCGTCCCCATTTCTACTTTAAAACGCACGCTTATGTAAAAAAAAATAATAAAAAGTTCAAACTTTACGAAAAAATGTTTCGTATGAAAATTGTAGAATATATTTTTCTGAAAGAAAAATTAGCTATGGTAGAATGTTTTACGATATTTAATCATTTATTTTACGTCGGCCTATCTTGATTCACTTTTTCGTATAGAAATACGAGTATAGTCAAAACCGATTTACGCTCGCCCCTTTCATTGGTTGCTTAAGTGGCTGTAAATTTGAATTATGCTAAATATTGTTGCAATTTGTTGCAATTTTGGAAGCTTTTAAAAATCAACATAATGGTTATATATACAGGATGTCCTGAAATTCGATCATTCCCCTTTTGGTGTTGCATCTACATGCAAAAATACTAAGAAAAATTCCTATAAACATGTAACCGGAAATGCTAGATGAAGGACATGCGACTGCCTGAGTATGGCGTTTAAATATAGGTTTGTACCGATTACCCCGGAAATACTTTGGGACAGCTTTTTGAGACTTGGTTCACGATTTTGCATTATTAAGGCTTTTTGTACAGTACTAACCAAAATTAATTGCATCCATAGGCGGAAAAATATTCTTTTATGCACCATGGAGCTCCGTGTGATGGCAAAGCGGCATTTGGATCGAGTTTTTTCAGACCATTGGATAGGAAGAAATGTCTCAGTTGACCTCCCCGATCACCGGATTCAATTCCCATGGACTAATTTGAACGGGGACATACAAAAGATTTGACCCACTTTAATATGATACTCTTAGTGAACACGACATACAAGCAGACTTAGTGGCGACATTTAAAACTATTACTGGGGAAATAGCAACAAATAATGTTGTTCGCAGTGCTGAGGCTTGCATCGAACAAAAGCAAGGCATTTTGAGTAGCATTTATATAGTCCGGTGCAATTAGTCATTATAAATGAAAAATGACAGAACCCAGCTATAATGAATGGATCTGAATGTTTTATTTTTTGTTGGATTTTGTTGTTGTTTTGTTGGATTTTGTTGGATTTCTAATAAACTTATTTCGAAAATCCGTAAATTAAAAAAAAAATAAAAGTTTTAGAAATCTCAACGAAAAATACAATTCTCGGAATTTTTTAATATTTCTTTTAAGAAATGTTATTATAGTTTTCGAGGTTGTGTATAAAGATTTTCTAAAAAAATGAAACTTTTTCTAATTAATTTGAATTCAGAAGTTCCAAAAAGCGAGATAAATGAATAGCACAGTAAGTGGAGCTTTTAAATCCCAGCCCGAAAACGATGTAATGAATTTCCAAATTTTTTTCTTCACATGCTTCATAAAGTATGTACATAAGAATCTATATTGTCATTCTTCCTGCTTTTTGGTTAGCAAAACAAAAAATACACATAATCTGATCGATAATCAAATTATAAGAAAGAAAGGTCTTATACACTTTTTTGCTAAAATGCATATTTTTTGAGATATTGCGAACTGAAAATTGCAATTTTCACCCTCTAAAATCAGCATTTCTAGACTTTTTTTTTTAAAATACTTGAAAAATGTGGACTTAAAAAAAAATTAAAGCTTTTACGAAAACAAATCGAATGGTTTTTCTTTTTTTCTCCGATGTTTAGTTTTGGAAATATGGCATTTTCAAAATGGTGCCGGAACGTTCAGAAAAATTATACGACGTTAAATCTAAAATTACTCAAAATCTACAGCTATGAGAAAAATTGTTATTCTTGTAGAAATTAAAGGTATTAATTGTTTTTTCGATTGAGACGTATTACGACCTTTTATATTAATTCAAAAATTTTTTAGAATTTTTAAAACAATTATTTTTCATTCTGTACCCATTTTCCATAATAAAAAAAATCGGATTTTTGGAAATTGCTCAGAAAATATTTTTTTATAAAAAATGGTAAGAGTACAAAAATGAAGCTTATAAAAAAACGAATAGTTTGTTTTTTTTTATTTTCCTACGACAAACTGTTCCAGAGATATAAAGGTTTAAAGATGGCGTTTAAAGAAAATTAAGTATTTAAAATTGAAATATCTCAAAAACTATAAGATTGATAAAAACATGATATAAGAATGAAATGAAGCTTATAAAAAAACGAAGAGTTTGGGTTTTTATTTTTTTTCCTATGACAAGCTGTTCCAGAGATATGACAGTTTGAAATGATGTTGAAACTTTTCAGTTTGTACGCGTATTTTAAATGTCTATAGTAGGTAGAGAAACGAGCAATTGCCGTCTATTTTTCGAAGAATACGCAGAAAAAGCGGGTTGCATTGCACTTCAGCATGTTTAGAGTGCAGGTTAAAAATGTTACTTAATTAGTTTACTTAATTGTATTAATTTGATTTATTTATAAAAATCTAATAAAATTAGACATTATATTCTTTTGTGGCCATTTTTAAAAATCATAAGTATATGGATTTCCGTGAATTTATTTGTAACATTAGAAGAACTATTAATTTTTCAGTATTTAAGGGAGATTTCAATCCTCAATATTTTCGTCTCATAAGTTTTGATCTCACAGTCATATTCAGCGAAATCAAAAAGATAATTCTATGGATTTTCGATAATTTATTCGTAAAATTAGAAATTAATTTTTCAGTTCTTAAAGTTGGTTTTCACCCTTAAAAATAAAAAGCTGATAATGCGACAATAAGATTTTAAAAAATTGCAGATTAAAGTCTCATTTTACAAATTCTTTATAAGCAACCTCGAAAACTATAACAATCATTATTTTCTTAAAAGAAATATTTAAAAATTCCGATAATTGTATTTTTTGATTTCTAAAAATTTTAATTTTTTTTTTAATTTACGTATTTTCGAAATTGCGCTAATTTTCAATGGGTACACTTTTCAGAAATCCAACAAAAAAGAAATCATTCAAATCCATTTATTATAGCTGGGTATAAATCTAATTGCATTGGACTAGTTTTGTTTAATTTTTTTCAAAAACCAATGAGTTTATTATTATTAATACATCTATTTCATTGAAAGTAGCTCCCTGAGAAATTATTTCCAGACACATATTTCTATGAATTTTTTAAAATATTTTTGCTTGCGCACCACCGAGATAATCAGTAAAAACCTCCTGTATTTAGGCGTCATACTCAGCAGGTCGGGGCTCCCCTGGAAAGCATTTGCATACACATGTTTATAGAAAGTTTACTTACTATTTTTGCACCTAGAATTAGCACCTAAAGGAGAATGCGATAGAATAAAGAAAAAATCCAACTTTCAATGTAATGGAATGTCTATTATATTTAGTTGATCAGAAACAGTTTTTTATGAATATTTCGTAGGCGAGTTGGTGGCTGATAACACACAGCCACACTAAATAAAAAAAAGTTCAGACCCAGAAACTAGACCTACCAATCTTTATGTATTTTATCCTGTCATTTTTTTGTAAATCGCGGAGTTTTTTTCGCATTTATCTACCGAAAAATGGCTCAAATTGACAAGATATCGAAAGATTTTATTTAAAAAAAGTGCTTAGGATCCAACGAAGACTCCATATGTCATTTTTGAAGATCTGAGAAAAAAAAATAAAAATAAAAAGATACCTTATAGTACGGGTAAACATTTGTGTTTTTATTTTTTTTCAGATCTGGTTCAAAATTGATTTGTGGGGTGGTCCTCGTTGGATTCTAAGCACTTTTTCCCTATAAAATTTTTCGATATCTTGTCAATTTGACTAATTTTTCGGCACCACCACAGATAAAACGCTAAAAATACGTGATTTAGAAAAAAATTACATGATAAAATTGAATTCTGATGGCGGCATCGAATTCAGGCGGTCAAAATGCAAAGATTGGTAGGTTTAGTTTCTGGGTTTGAACATTTTTTTATTTTGTGTGACTGTGTAATCTATATTTTTAATTATCCTTTTGTTATGTGTAATTTTCTGCATGCTACTATTGTTATATCCCAGGATAAAATATTAATAATTAATATAAATCGAAACGCAATGAAAACATTCTATGAAAACCAACACGAAAATCGAACATCAATATACATATCACAATTATTTGGAAATGTTGGTCGGATTAATAATATTTTAATTATAACAACGAATGTGCTCAAAAAAGATAAATTTAATATAAAATATAGCTAGACTTTGACGTTTCCATTTAATTAAAATTAATTTTAATTATCGGACATGAATAATTAAATAGCGGATTTATTCGATATTTTTAAATTAATGCTAAAATATTCATTTTAATATTATTTGTTGAAATATGTATACCGTATGTATATTTATTATTTCACTGAGCTATTATTATATAAATTAAATTATAAACGGAATTGTATGTGTGTATAGGTAGTATTAGAACAGAAAAATTTTGATTCAAAATAATATATATTTTCATCAATCACTTCAGGGTAAACAGTGCAACATTTTCAATATTTAATGTAATATATTCGATTTGCATAAGTAGAGATTTTTCAAATTCGAATATTTTAATACGATGCATTTATAGCCGAGGCTCTTCGAGTTTGGGGTGAAATAATCCTTGTGTGAAATTTTGCACATACTGTGGTGGCTTAGAGTAAATACTAGGCAGAATCGTGACCTGCTGGATTAAAGCGCCAAATTTTGCAGAGTTTTATATACCCTCAGTACTATTAATACAGGAGGGAGTGCCCGATTTCAGTGTCCACCATCTTGAAATACGACGCTATCTTTGTTTTCTTTGGACTGTAACTGTAAATTTTCGACTTTTATTTGGCTTTTACTAAATATCTCCCCAACTTCTGGGTTTGTAGCAAAAAGGATTTAATTTGCTACAATTTGAGACCAGAGTCGCTTTTGTAACTTTAATATTTTGCGAGATACAAGCTTCCAAAGTTTTGGACTTTTTTCAGGTTATTACGAAAATCAGTTGGGTTTACAGCAACACTATTCGAATCAATTTTAATCTAGACTAAATTTGCTACAACTTTAGACTATATAGTGATATGGTCTTCTTACCATGGATCAAGAGACAACTTCAGGATTGCCTAAGAATCGATGTTGTATGGGACATATACAAGCCAGACAGTCTGAAGGAGACTACACGTGTGAAAAGAGGGAAGGGAGAAAGGAGAAAAGTCACAAGGGAAACAACACTCCCCAAAAACTTTGTTACATTCCTGAAGAATTCAGAGAACAAGACAGAACTGTTTACCCTATTAAGTGATGCAGTCGCAGCTTATGACGTACAAGAAGGTAAAGAAATATACATCACCTCTGGTAAATCTGTTATTTCAAAAAATAGCAGTGCACCGATGTCCGAAACTGACCACGAAGAAGCTGACACCAGAATGTGACATGGCAACCAATTTGGATGTCTATATCGGAAGCAAGCAAAAGCTGTAGGGAATTAATCAAGAGCGGATGTAAGGCTGAACCCCTGTGCTCTAAGAATTGCATTTGTGACAAGGCTGCACTTGCCTGCACAGCTTTTTGTCATTGCAAAGACCATTATGAACAGTAAACAACAACATTATAAATATAATAATAATGAATATGATGATTATGATTACTTTCTTCATAGTTATTCTGTACATTTTTTTATTGAAACGTTTATAACATGGTCAAATACATTATCTCAGCAAATTGTGATTGTATCGACGTCTTTATTTACTCACTTTGTAGCCTATTTATTCTTCTTATACATTAATAAAATAGTGTTTGCTGTAAAACTGACAGCATTGGAGATTATTAGCAAAACCGACAAAAATATGAATTTTCGTAATAACCTGAAAAAAGTCCAAAACTTTGGAAGCTTGTATCTCGCAAAATATTAAAGTTACAAAAGCGACTCTAATCTCAAATTGTAGCAAATTTAGTTTACATTAAATCCTTTTTCCTACAAACCCATAAGTTGGGGAGATATTTAGTAAAAACCAAATAAAAGTCGAAAATCTACAGGTACAGTCCAAAGAAAACAAAGATGGCGTCGTATTTCAAGATGGCGGACACTGAAATCTTGAATTGATAGTACTGAGGGTATATAAGAAGTGTGCAAAATTTGGAGCTTTAATCCAGCAGGTCACGATCTTTTCGATAAGAAACCACACTAACAGTAGTAGGTCTTTGTCAGCAGAAAAGTATTTTAAAAAGTTCTCAAGTCATCGTGATAAAACAGCACAAAATTCTACACAAAAAATGTTTTTACATGTAACGTAAAAACAGAAAAGCAGAAGTTATGGCGTCGCGACCCAAAGCGAGAACGCCAAAATTAGTCTTTTTCCGTTCGTTTTAGTACAAATACATTATTAACTTTTAAATAAATTATTGGATCGTATTAAATAAACATTTTAAGAGAAGTGTGAAGCTTTCATTATAATAAAAAAATTTAAAATGTAACATTTGTTTTTTGCATCGAAAAGAAAATGATTTTTTTATCATTTTTAGAGCCTACTCCATTAAATTATCTATATCTTGGAGCATATTCGTTATGTAATAAGTTCTTTTGGTTTTTGGTTCTTTATATGTCTCAATCTCATAGGAGTCAGAAAAATGTCATTTGATCTTAACAGAAAACGAGTTGCTTTTACATTTTTTGCAATTTTCGTGAATTCTATATATAGCCTACAAAATTTTGATTTCAAAATGTTCTCAAATGATGAGAAAATAACATTGACACGTGAAAAAAATGCAATTTAAAGCTAGGGACATCTCCTTTTAATTAGCAATGTTCATTTTTTTCATTATAACTCGCTCAATATGAACTTGCAACAGAATGCATGTATCCTAAAATCAGAGTTTCCTTTATAAATGCATTGCCAGTATTGCATCCGCAGATGATATGATGTAGATATTGTATCCCCGACATAAAGTCAAGGAAACATTTTCTAGAGAGGCGGAGAGGATGGGGTTACCAGTGAACGAAGAAAAAACTATAATACAACACCTAGCAACAGACATCCAATGGATGGCCGAAAAGTACCAACTACCAGCGAATGGCGTTGCATAAGGGCGAATGGCAAATAAAACTTGAGAAAGCCGAGGACCACATGTGGCTGTAGAGCTAATGATGATGACGATTTCCAGTATTGAATACCCACATTTTTTTGAATTGTGGCCCCCCAACTGATGCTCAAGAATATCCTTAACATTTAATTTTCTAATCTTTTTTACGAGAAAACGGTTTGATTTACGACATTTTTTTGTTTGTAGAATTTTGTGCCCTGCAATTTTTACTACTACATTGTTTTTATCTAAGAAAAGCAGTTTTTGAGAATTTGACGCCATTTTGATTTATGTTGCTACTACGTTACCTTAAGAAAACTTTTCTACACCAAAAACCTACAATCCAAAATTTTACATAAAGATTATTTAATCCCAGCCTTTGCCGCTATTTTTTCTCTGGTGGCTATTACGGTTTCTGGGAACATTGTGTGACTTGTGACTTTTTTGATATATGCAGAAAATTTTACTCGCACAATTCAGGTGGCGATTCTGCACAAGATAAAAAATTACGATGAAATATGACGAAAAGTTCGTGTGAACGTGGATTCCGATGTTCTTCAAACTGCAGCTCTTTGAGGAAGCTACCCACAAAGTGATTTTACTTCCCTCGTTTACCGAAGGGAAGTACAGGGTGACTCAGAGTAAAATTCAGTTTTTAAAAATCAAAGTTATTTAAACTGTTGAAACAATTTTATTTTAAAATTAAGATACTACATACATGCGGATTTTAAACACTGCGTTATCCAAATGTCGACCAGTTTACCTACAGAACTCCTCCAATCTAGTCCTTAAATTTTGGAAAACTTGTCGACACATTTCAACATTCGCACTTTTTTTATTCCGGCTCTTAAGAACTCTCCTGGATACGACCCCAATTGGACCTGGTTTCAACAGGATGGTGCCATGGCACACACAGCACCAGCATCAATGACCAGTCTACGTGAATTGTTTCCAGATTTAGTGATATCCTCTTCCCCCAAGATCACCGAACCTAACGTCCCCGGATTTTTTTTGTGGTAATACTTAAAGAGTATTGTTTACATCAGTCCCCCGGCCAATATGAACCAGTTAAAAGACAACATTCGGGAGGCCATTACCAATATTCTTGTTGAAATGTGTCGACGAGTTTTCCAAAATTTAAAGACCAGATTGGAGGAGTGCTGTAGGCAAGATGGTCGACATTTGGACAACGCAGTGTTTAAAAAATAAAATCCGCATGTATGTAGTATCTTAATTTTAAAATAAAATGGTTTCAACAGTTTAAGTAACTTTGTTATGATTTTTTAAAAACTGAATTTTACTTGTATTATAAACTTGAAAAGATTTCTCTGTTTCAGACTAGATTACGAAAAATAAGGTCCTTCAATTCCATCAGTGAGTTTGTATGTCTGTGGTCAGTCTGTATGTTAGCACTACGTCTAAAAAGCTACTTGACGGAGAAAAATATTTTTAGGCGACGACGCCCGTCAGTTTAACAATTCAAATAGTAAGGAAATCGTACTGATTATTTACTGCTCTGTGTGCCTCATTGGACGGGGAGCGTCTTCATTCACGACCTTAAATTTCTCTACCATTTTAAAAGTATTTTATTAAATTAAGAAAATGTTGGGAAGTATTTATTTACCTTGTACTAATAATACTAATCAGGGATTCCTTAAAAGCACATTGAATTCCTATTACTTTTAATTCATAATTATACTGCGGTGAAACATATTTCCAAAAATAATATTAAATTCATTTATATTTAAGTGCTAGGGTTTATTTGTAAATGAAGTATTTTTACGAAAATTGTTGGAAAGTGACATTTTCAAAAACAAATCATCGTTATCATCACCTATACCACAATTTGAATTCGATTGTGGCCTCTTGAATGTAATAAAATTGTTCAAAATAATTTGTAAAATCGGAACTCCAAATTTTAGGATGTTAAAATTTGACGTTCTGAAAAGAGTCCTAAAGACCGAACCATCAACGATGGCTATTTGCTGCCGAATTCGAAACGCCACATGTCACAGATTTGAATTTCTGTCTTTAAGTTTAAAACAAGTAACTCAATGAAATATTTTTCGCATTTTTTTAACTATACAGAGTAACCTTTTATATTAAAATTTTATTTTAGAAATTATAAAAGATCTAATATTTCATTGGCATTCTTTAGACGATCAATAATACTGTCAGTATTTATTGATAGAAGTATTGAATTATTACATCAATACTGTTATAACTCCATAGACCATCATTCTTTATTTGTATTATCGAAGCAGTTGCAATACAAATAAAGAAAAGGAGAAAAATATTTTTGGGTAAAATGTACTTCCGTGGGCTTTTAAATGATACAGGTATGAGCAGGCCCGCCGCATCAGATCATGGGCCCCGGTACCAAATTCACTGGCGGGCCCCCGCGCCTAATAATTGATGAGCGGGAAAAATTTTTTTTGTCAAAATCTCTGGCGGGCCCTCGCGCTTAATAATTGATAAGGGGGGGGGGAGAAATTTGAAAAAAAATTGTCAAAATCTCGGGCGGGCCCCTAAGCTCAGTACCCAATAGACCTCCCATACGGGGGCCTGGGTATGAGCCTGGTATCAATCTCTTCGTCAAGATGGATTACAAATTGATTTAGTGATAAGCTGCACATCGTGTGGGAAAAAAGTTATGCTTAAAAACAAAATGGCGTCAAGGAGTTAAAGTACAAGGTACTGGAGTTGTCTTTAAGGTAGCAACAACATGTTTATTAGATATCAATTCTGCTGACTACACTTCTAGAACTCTTAAGACTCCTTCCTAATGGCGTAGGTGGAAAGGAAGGGTGACAGGAGTCGTGAAAGTTAAAATTTGCAATACATCGTCTCACTTTTAATGGCTTCCTCTCCATATCTCGTTATTGGTATCAAAGACCTATATTATGTCCTTTTTGAGTAAAACATAACTTATTTCAGTCATTAGCGTGCATTTTATTAAGAAAATGCGGAGTCATATTAACCATTTTTTCATTGAAAAACTAATGCAACATTATTGATCGGCATTCTCTAACATTTTGATGTATGGTTTTCGAATTACGGCACCCTTAAAACTGCATTTTTTAAACATTAACTAATCAATAACTTCGAAACGAATTGCTTTTCGAAAAAAGTAATTTCTTATTTTTAAATTTACTTTCTCTACCAGTCTACGTCATACTTTAAAATTCGGAAATTTTTAATACCCGAATAATTTACAGGGCTGCTGGGTCAACATTGTTGGAAATTTACCAATGAAAATTGTTGGCCTACAAAATTTGAAAGTATCAATGGCATTAAGTACTAGAAAAAGTTGATTTAAAGCGAAAATTAGGAATTACTTATTTAAGTCACTGGCGTGCATTTTTATTATGAAAACGGGGATCGAAGTAATATCAGACATTTTTTTATTGAAAATCTAATGCAATATTATTGATCAGCATGTTGTAGAACCCCTTTATACAAAATATAGCAATATTTTGATTTATGATTTTCTAATTACGGCCCCCTTAAAATTACATTTTTTAAACATTAAATAATAAATAACTTGGAAACGAATTGTTTTTCGAAAAAACGTCACTCCTCATTTTCTCTTTAAATTCACTTTGGTATCTATCAAAAATATTGTTTATGCCTTAAGAACCCAAATCTATCACCTGGTGCTCTAATACCTTCACGCCATTTTGTTTTTGGGACATAATTTTTTCCCACACGAGTTACAGCTTATCACCAAGCCAGTTCTTAATCTTTACGAAGATATTGGTACCAGTCCCATACCTGTATCATTAAAAATCCCACGGGACCAGTTTTTTGAACATTTTCTCACAGACTTTAAGATGAAATAAGAATTAAAAACGTTGATAATTATAAAAATTATTTTCGTGCCTGAAGAGTCATTTAATAATGTTAGAAACGGTTACTTCATTGATCACCACTATAATGAGACTCTCAATTTCTCCAAAAGAAAGACTGGCAGCTACTAATTACTAGTAGTTTTTTTGGCATGAAGTCGATTGTCGTTCTCATGTTAGTAATACGCTTAGAAGTTCAATTTTACTGTCAATGTCCTCCTCACTTGAATAATGAATTTGATATTGATGGAATTTTGAGACATTCTTCAATATTATCCATCATTACTACAACATACCAGACAGCACATGATATCCTCAGGATATCCTAGTATTGACCTAACTGAATATCAATATCCTATAAAGATCCAAATTACGGATATCCTGCCTATATCCGAAACCGATTGCCTACGGATATTTTGTGTATATCTTACGGATGTAATAGACCCTATATCCATGGGTTATTTTGTCCAGTTTGCCCACGGACATCCAAACACAGGAGCATTTTTGCAACTTTTTTAAGAAACATATTTCTACAAAAATGTTAAAAAATGAAATTATATTTACATACTTATGTATTAAACAAATTTGACAAAAAAAAAAACTAAATGCGGTGGAACCGAACCACGGACCTCTTGAACTGCAAATAACTATAAGCGCTATTAGGTTAACACACTGTTGCAATATGACTACATAATATATACCTCAAGTATAGTTTTGTACACAATTAAAATATTCTAGTATAAAGTGCTATATCTATTATGAATTTTAAATTGTTAGCTTATTTTAATAAAACAAGAAAGATGAAAGAAATGAAGTTACTACACCGGGTGTAACAGGATCACAGAAGTAACTAATTAAGGTGGCTTTGAAAACAATGAAGTATTTAGCTTGTCAAACATTTGTTGGTTTACCGGTGTTTTTATTTTGTCTTTAAAAATTGTGTAAAATTCTTCTTAATTGTGTTCAAAATGCGGCAAATTTATACAAAATTGTATTTTCCTATTTTTTTTTAGCTGTAATTTTGTTTGTATTTATTGCACATTTTAATACGACATATGAATAAATTCCTTACTAATAGTACCTACTAATAAATGGTACCACGGTATCAATATGGTTCCATTTGAAAAAATTGAGTTTTGCCCCAAAAACCATTTTGATGAGCTTTATTTGGTCGTAAATCAAGTAATTTCATGTGATTTTTAGAATAAATCGGAACCATCATGGCACACTTAAATGGAAAACTAAAAATTATATTATAAAAAGTATTGACGTTTGAAATGTCCCTTATTTGGTATCGTTGTATTCAGAAAATTATGAGAATTCAAAAATGCAATAATATACAGGATGTTCCATTTAAAAATCGAAAGTTAGTGTCACTTCCGGCGAAACCGGAAGTGAAAAAAAAATCACTTGTATATCAAATATCTTCAAACCTAAAGGAGAAAAAGGGAGGTGTACCATGATCCTGTTACACTCGGTATATAAAACATGTAAAGAAAAACGATTGGCAATAAAATTTATTTATTTTATTAAGTTGGTAACTGTTATAAACTCTCTCTCTCTCTCTCTCTCCTCTCATCTGTCAAAAATGCAGTTGCAATTTGCAATCTATGTCCAAGTTAAGTTAGTAAATGCGTTTTATAGTTTTTTGTGTTCTGTAAGTTTTTCCAGAGTTAATAAATAGTTGTTCAAGTTCAACTAGTGACTCGAATAATGAAACTCAATTTGTTGAGTACTTATTAATGATAAAGTTGCTTCTTGTGCTTTTGGTTTTTTTATAAAGTCGTTTGAAAATGAGGATACAAAATGGTACATAAGAGTATGGGAAGACAAGTACCATTGAGATCATTATTGCCAGAAGAACATCATCATAGTTTGTATATCAACTATCCATATTAACAAGATATCTAAATAATCTATAATTTATCAATTAGATGTGGAAGAATAATTGATATATACTTTAGTACATAAAATGTTGATTTCTTAAGTATTGCTGTTTTATACCATTTTTATCATAGTGTGGGAAATCTGCCCTCCTGAATGCCAACACATTAGATCACAGTGTTTATTTTTTTGGAATTTGTCAATAGACTGGTTTTTAAGATATAAACATTATGCTCGTATCTTCAAAACCAGCACATTTATTATCGTAGAATTGGGGTGGTAAAGGCGACTTTTCAGAACTCCAATACAGATGGTACAAGCAGACGATACCCAAGAAATCACTGTTCAGTAATCTAAATAGCAAGACTGATCGGAAATTTGCTTTCGATACCAGCAACTTGTTACTCTATTAGTGTCCTCTGGTCAATCTGTAAGCATTTCACGCCAAAATAATACTTTTGCTACTTTTAAATTTAAATCTCCTAGTAGTTTTAAGCAAACAATGCAACATAATGCTTTCAAGTTGTGAAAATATTATTTCGGCGTGAAATGCTAACAGTTTGCTATGCAATGGAGGACATGGCGCAGCAAGTTGCTAACCGTTACTAAAATTGTTTGAAAGCAACTTGCAGTATGGCTATTTAGATAAACACTACGGCTCTGCAAGCCTATAGTAATATCCTAAGGATAACTTAAAACAAATCCTGTAAAAGTCCCAGGGATATCCTAAGGATATACAAAAGTACGTTCGTGGGATATCCTGAGGATACGGAAAGTAGTGCCACTTCAGGATATTGCTATATTTTAACTTATATCCCTAGGATGTCTGTAGGATAACCTTGTGCTGTCTGGTATTTCCCTACACAACCAGTATTTTATAATACTGACAATATTATTGATCGTCTAAAGAGTGCTACAAGATGATAGATAACGTAAATATGGTATTTGCGAGTATTTTATTTCAATTTTTTATTAGCACAACAGCCTAAGTATACCTCATTATTGTTTATATTAAATTTTTCTATTGTACATTTAGATATTAATATATCCCATAAATGTATATGCCAATATATTTTTATTTTCAACAGCAAGATTTTTAAATGCTTATGTTTCAAATTCGACTTGTCAAGTACATTATATTGCCACTTGTTTTTTTTTATAACTTTTGCTGCCAACGATGGCATATGGGGTTAAAAACATAACAGCCACAAAAGCCAAGAAGTCAGAATAGCTGAAAGGAACACCGTCCCATTACTAGCAAAAACAATTTTATCAAAGGAATAACAAACACAAACATTATTGGGAGGTAAAAAGGTTACAAAAAATAATGGAAACGAATGCAATGCAGTACGCTGATTTATGATCAACAGTTTAAGAAATAATTTGCAAAAGATGGTTTTTGCAAATTTTGGCGGGCTGTAACTCATAAACGGTTAGTTCTCCGAAAATGGGCCGAAAAAACCTATAGAGAATTTAGTGCTGAAGAAAATACGTATACAATATTTACGTTTGAACTTTTTGCAAGCATGACGGCTAACGCCAACCTCCCTTCTAGCCAACATGACAAAATTCTCAGGAAGCACCCTCAAACATTAAAAAAAAAATTGACTAACGCTAATTTTGAAAAAAAAGTACTTAACGATCGTTCTAAGAAGCGGGAAGCGTCCAATATGTAGCAGTATGCGTTGTGCATCTTTTTCATAAAATCTTGCCATTGAAAATAAAAATATACTGGTAACTCTGTTCATATCATTGAGAAACGGTTTGACATTTAAAAATACTTTATTTACATTCGCCCTGCGACTAAAAAAGCGACTCACTATCCACGTCGTCAATCTCGGATCATTCCAAAATCAGGTTTTTTTTACTTTTCGCTTTCTTTTGGTGGTAGTTGCAAGTGTGCACGACAAGACTGTTTTTCGTCCTGTAACAGCGGTTGCATATCTTGCACCAAAACTCCTCGGTTTGGGCATAGTGCAGGTCTTTGACGTGCCTCCTTAAAGTTATTCTGTTCCTCAGAATTTTGCCACATATTTTACATTCCTCGCCGACAGTTCGATTCGGTTCCTCACCGGCCTCCTCACCACCTGGATATAGAGAAAATAAATTAGTTGACTGTGATACGACACCTACTTATCGTTACAAATATCAAACAAATCAATAAAAAAAGCTCTTTGGAAATACAGTCAACTAAAATCGTTTTATTTTCTCTATAAGCCACTAGGTGGGGGATGCGTGGGAGGAAAGAGTTTACACTCCAAAATTTCGACCACCAACTAATTTTAAAAGCACAGTACATTTCTTGTTATTGTGTGAAAACGTCAAAATAATTGTTAACATAAAAGCAAAATAAAGTTACTGTACAAGCAGCAGGAAAATATCTATTTTTTAAATATGAGATCGAATAAGCAATCCAAATAATATTTTAAAGTTACGAGACTATAAATTTACCGCTCAGGAATATCCATCCCACTTCTGATTTTCAAAAAACATAACAAGTAAAATCGTTTATTAAGCAAAATTTACAAAATTTCAATGATCCCGTTGCTTCAGATCTATATGAACAAACAAAAATACACTCGACTAAGTTACATGTCACCACTGGAATCCTGTTCTAAATTACATAAACCCAACAAGGGTCACTAGTAGTGTTATTACGTTAACCGCCGAGTTCCAACTCCGGCTTAACCTTGATAGGAACTTCTTCATGCTTGCTGTTTTTACTAGTTCCGTGATACTGACTCCGGTGACTGATCAGACTATTCCGTGACCTGTACGAGCGTCCGCAAACGTCACATTCGTAGTCCCTGGGCGTGTAATAATGCGTGTCAGCAAGGTGGCGTTGCAACGACCAAAACCGAGAGAAGGACTTATTGCAAATGGTACAGTAGGCTGGGGTCGATCTGCCTGGCCTGCTCCCCTCTGACGATTCTGCAAACAATCGTTAGAGAGGACTCAGACCAGACATATACACGACGTAACACTTACAATAAAGGTTAGGTGTTGTATAAGACGGATTTGAGAAGTTCAGACATAAGGCAGTCATTTATCACAGATTTCTCTCTGGCCAGGACCGACCTACATTATACATATATAGTCTAAGCAAATAAGCATTTTTCCACAAAAAAAAAACTGAATCAGGTAAGGGCAAATTTTCGAAAATGAAGTTTTGTAAATATCTCCAAAACAGCTGAATTTACGAAAAAGGTACATAAATTAAATATAGCATAATCTGGCGGACGAAATCCTCTTGTATTTCTGGATGACATAAAAAAACTCTTTTCCCATAATTTTAATGGACTTTCAAGAAAAGTTTGCAAAACTGGTTTATATTTTACTGATTTTCACGGCGCGGCACCCAAATGGTACGGTAATTTTTTTCACGTGGTCTCTAGTTCAATCATATTAACAATCGAACCTTAAACTGCTTCCAAAGACTGCAACAACTATTAATTAGTGAAATATGGTGCACAATAACTGGAAAATTAGGCTACAGAATTTTTAATTATAAAGATTCGTAAAAAGTTATTAACTATTTTATCAACAGAAAACGTGATATTTGCGGTACTTCTTAAATATCTCGAAAAGTAAGCAAGATAGTGCTGAACGCTATACGTACCTTTTTTGTAAGGTATAAAATTGTCATATACAGTATAACTAGGGAGAGGAATATATCCGAAAATTTCCCGCTCTCGTGTTATATTTGGTGAAAGAATCGAGAGTTTGCCGAAAAAATTTTGAAAAATTAAAATTATTTAGATTGTCATGATTTTTATTTTAACAAAGCGGTTGTTACATATGTTGTTGTCATAATCTGTAGCCTATAGGTACTGGAATATTAACGAATATTTCCCGCTTCTAAGGTAAAATTTCTAGAGAAGAGAAATATCCACGAAATAAAGATTGTATTGGCTGTCAATAAAAAAACTAACTCCGGTACGTCATGGTTCTAAAATGTGGATTAAGCTTTTTGAGGTACCTCTTTAAAAAATGCTTCGTCAATTATACCTATCAGGTTGCGTAAAATCAGTATTATATAGAAGGGTTTTGCAAACTTTTGTCGAGAATTACAATAGCATTTCAGTTTATCATTTAACTTTTTTCATAAATGCAATACTTTTCGAAACATTTGCAAAAAATAAATGTTTTTCGAAAATTTGTGCCTCACAGGAAAATGATTTGGTTTTTTTAGTTTTAACAGTTTAAGGTCTAATTTTTCTACAGTAATATTCTACTATTATAGCATACTTTTTATGGCTTCATGAATACTATTTGACCCTTGGTTAACAAATTAAGAAACCTTGAAAATAAGAAATAGTGTACTAAATATTTAACCATTACTGAAACAAAAATCAACTTAGAAAGCTTCCTCTTTCAAGCAAAACGTAACCAACAGAAGCAGATCTGACGTATTGAAAGATTTGTTAGAGCGGTCAAGAGATAATCTTAAATAACTACCTTATGTCTAAAGTTCCAGTTACAAAATTTCAAACCACTTATAAAATTTCATATACAGTATAAAAAATATTTGAAAGAGTTCAGACTTATGCTAAATGATAAGAGTTAAAAAAATGGCGGACACAAAGCTATGTTTTCCTCATTATTTAGATGGCTTCCCCAAATTAATGTAAAATAGAAATTAAGAAAAAAAAACACAAAATCAGACCAGGGACAAAATAAACAAAACACACATGTTAAACACATTCCGAAACACTTATTAGACAAAAACAAAGAAACCTTCACAAAATTGGGCTGAGGAATTGATAATTACAAGCTGATACGATTTGGGAAGGTTTCTTTAGCGAGACTTGTTTCGAAAAAGGTGTAAAACTTTTTTTAAACAAGTCGCGGTTTTTAGTAAGACAAGGAAATACTATCAGATTTTGGTAAATTAAGGAAAAAATATCAAGAAAATCTGATAGTAGGTAATCAACCACATATAAGTCACCTTAACTGTACACGACATCAAACACAACATTCAGTTAAGACAACTATGAAATAAGTTAAGAAAACGTTCAAGTAAGGACTTTTCTTACCTTGTGACGTGCCCGCCATGCTGTCGTTTCCCTGTAGAGACTGATTTAAACCTGAAATTGAAAAAAAAAACAGTTATATCTCGCTGAGCAGCTGGAAATATATACAGAGAACGATGATAGCATAACCCAAGCAACACTACAAATGGTCATACGCCTACAATACTGCAAAATATTATAACATCATAATTCCACAAAAGCTAAATACATGATCGATATCAAGTTTCAAAATTTGCAATCTTAAGAGTTTTTATTTAAAATAACGTGTTATTATGTTATTCTGAGGTAAATGTCTAGTGTTTTGGTAACTCTGACCATTTTGAAAACAGTGAAGACATGATTTATCATGCGATGAATAAGTGAGTGAGTTGCGCGCGAGCGCGCCTCGCCATTCCTACCGTTTACGAATAATATATTTCTATCTGTCTGTGACAATCTAACAAATTGATTATTTTTCAAATCTGGTTCTCATAGACAAAACTAGTGGAAGCATTATACTCCGCCAATTTACTGAGCAAAATTGCCCCTTATTCAGACAGGATTTTTTTCCATAGTAAATTTACCCCCAATAATAATGGAATTTTACCCGCAAAGAGAGTGGAAAATTTTTATTTACCTTATATTTTGGGGTAATCCTCCATGGTAAATGGAAATTTTCCTGTCTCTTTGCGGGTAAAATTACATGGGAATTTTACACGCAACGATGGTAAATTTACATCATTTTTTACAGTGTACTTCAACAGGAAATGGACATACTTGCAACACTCCTATGCACAGTATTCAAAACCCTGAGTTATGTACCAACTGGTTGGTGAAAGATAAAGATGGTATTTAAAACAAAACAAAACCAGACCTGAAAACCTTGAAACAGCTAGTTGGTAGATATTTCAGGGACGATGAGACGAGTTCAAAACCAATATGCCTACCAAACAGGAAAATCCTGTGAACTAGCGATACATGAGCTTACTCACAAAAATAGAAAGGGCCCTGGACAGTAAGGAAACTGTCATAGGAACCTTTCTAAGCATAGAGGGCTTTTGATAAGATTTTATTTGAATCATTAAGTAATGCAGTGAAGAGACGCGGGGTCGAGAAGCCAACCAGAAAAATTTGGTCCACGTCGGGATCTACAACAGAGGAGGTATCCCTGATCAGGGCTGGAAGGTTTTCATATTTCAGAGAACTACTTGTGACTCGGGAGAGAACGAAATTATGGGGTACGATAAGCTTAAGCTTCAGTACACTGGGTTTTGGCACCACAACCCGTAAGGAAAAATTTGTTTGATAGAATTTACATTTTTTATTCATCTCTGGGCTAGTACGTAAGTCAAACGGCATTATTGGTGCATTTACTCATTTTTAATGCTAAGTAATTCCAATACAGCACATCCCATCCAAATAATCTAAAAGACCATCGCGTAATTTTGGCTGTAGAATCAAAATCCGTTGCTGTCTTTTCTTATGCCCAGTCACGCATACTGCGTTGACTATTTAGTGGAGTGAAAAAGAGGTAAAATTGTGTCGTTTTTTTTTATCAGCTTAGAACAAGATCAGACACAGTGGGTATTACCGACAACATCATTTTACACATAAAAACACGAAATAGGTACGACATTTTTTAGTGGTCACAGATATTCTTATTTAAAAAAAAGTGTAAACTTTAATTTTTTTTTAATCATGTTTTTTTGTACATCTATATCCATTATCTCAAAAATGAATTGAGCTATCGATGTGAACTTTTTTTTGTTATAAAACACACACTTAAGCGCTTCTTTCTATACATATGATTGCTAATAAAAAAAATGTGAACATGCCAAAAACGTAGATGACCCTGAAAGTTTAGAGAATACGCCATCAAATTTTCACTAAGCGAGGAACTTTTTTGTTTTTGAAAATTTTGTGTAACATGCTATGAAGAAAATGAAGTCAATAGACTAAAAAAGTTTTTAGAAAAAAAATATTTTCATTATTAGCAACAGTTTGCTAGTTACGAATTTTTTAATATGGAGGAATTGTCGAAGAGTACGCGCGCGGCACTTAAGAATAATACTGATTATGTATTGTGTGTAACGGAACTTTTCATTATGATTTTTTTATGTTTAGGACTGTTTTATCACGTTTTAGGATCTGAAAGGATAACTTATTTTTTCTAGTGGCGCATTAAGGACTAAGGTTGAAGGCAAAAAGGAATTAAAAATCTCAAATAAAGTATCTGGGATAAAAATGCATTACATTGGGATCTCGAAAACGGTAAAAAATAATATTATAGTAAATGGAAAAAAAGTTGCGCAACTAGGGGGCTAATAAAATTTCATAAACAGAAGTTTAGGAAAAGTAATAATTTTGGAGTGTTTTGATAAAAAGTAAACTATCGAGTTTTCCTTTTTTTTGCGTTATTATTGGAGCTAAATAGAAAAGACAGTTTCTTAAAGCACTTTTTTTTGAACGTGGCAATCTTAATATTTGTATCCGACATTTCGTGTCAGAGTCCCTATCCGAAATTCCCATGCATTGCATTTTTACCCTAGATCCACACAATAATTGAGTAAACGTGTTATTTTTGCCTAAATTAGGTAACAAAAAAGAAAAAAATATCCTAAATTAAGTCTCTTTTAATTTCCGCTGCCCCAATTATAGAAACTCTGTTTCCATGGCTTGTGCACAAGTTTATCGTTCTCCTCTATTACTACGCCACATAAAATCCACTCCATTTTACAATGAATTTTAGATTGCTTTTTTATATTAAATATTTTTTTAGCAGATAATCCACGCACAATTCGCACAATGGCCATACGTTCTACAATATAATACAAGTGGTAATAAGGGAAAGAATATCGTTACACATTTTACTTCCACATCCAGTGTAAGTATAGTATCGACAAAAATATTTTTGAAAATTTTTATTGTTTTTAGAATGTCATGAAACGTTGAGATTTTAAGTTTGAGCAAAAAGAAAAAATCTGTCTGTCGGTCTGTGCGCACAATTACTCCGTAACCGTTTAAGATATTGACTTGAAATTTGGTACACGTACCTATGTATTTTAACGAAATCTGGAACTAGATTATTCCGTTAAAGGGTTGGGGGGTAAATAGGCAAATCAAGCAAGTAAGTCCATACAATTGGTATTTAGTATATATAAGAGAAGCTAAGGTCTCAACATTTTTTTGGCATTAACCACCCCCATTACCAACTCCCACCCCATTATTTAAAGGGGCGAAAAAAATAAAATTGTCATTTAGTGTGTGTACAAAAACCAAAGTCCTTAATTTTTTTTTTACTTTATCCACCACTACTACCACCTACCTTCCACCACCCTCAGCCCCACTACCAATGTGACATATCTTTTTATAGGTTTTTGGGGTAGACGATTTCATATATTTTATTATTAAAGTTCCATAAACAATTATTTCCACATTCAAATTTTTTTCGTTGTGAGAGACTTGGATAGAAGATCAGGATGTGGAAGTAGTGATTCCTTCGGCAACGGTTTTATAATTTGACCTTCGACGAAAACGAATAACGTTGATCGTACACCGCCCGGAGATTAGTTAGTTTTAGTGGACGCGGGCGTATTAATACTCAGTTTTCAAGGTTATCTAAGTTTTTAACATGCTTAAAAATGTTTTAATTAACAATACTATACACAGATAGAAGCGCTTAAGTGTGTGTTTTATAACAAAAAAAGTTCATCTCCATTCATTTTTGAGATAAGGCATTAGATGTTCAAAAAAACATGATTAAAAAAAAAAAAAACAAAATTTCACACCTTTTTAAAAATAACAATGTCCGTGACCACTAAAAAATGTCGTATTTCATGATTTCTAATGAACATCGACCTACTTAACGAAACGGTATATGTCTCAGTTTGTTCTAAGATTAAAAAAAGAACTCGAGAAGGAAGCGACTTTTCCCCTGTTGTATTTCATGATTTCTAATGAACATCGACCTACTTAACGAAATGGTATATGTCTCAGTTTGTTCTAAGATTAAAAAAAAAAAAACTCGAGAAGGAAGCGACTTTTCCCCTGTTTTTTACTCCACTAATTGGAAACATCCACAACACCAAGCATTCGATACTAACCTCCAAGGCCAGTAGGATCAGCCGCTAAGGCCGCCATACTGAAATTAAAGCTGCCCGCGGCCGTCGCGAACAGCTTGCTCTCAGACGAAGTCAGGTACGGTCCTATTGTGCTGTCATGGTCCTCGTGGTCCCCTCCCGAACTGCCCGAGTGCGGCCCCTGAGGTAGAATGTTAGGCCCATTGTCATTTGTCACGTCCGTGGAGTCGTTACTGTTATCATCAGGATTTGTACTACATATAAGCTCCATTGGTTCGTTTTTAACGTTGTTCTCGTTGTTTTCGTTACAGCGAGAATGCAGCGTCGGGGATGGCGAGCAGGGGGAATTTTCTCGATCCGTACTACTTATTCCATTGCCTACAAGAAGAAAATTTACTAGCTTTATTTAGACTAGTTACAAAAATCATAATTTATGTTTAGACAATTATAACACAGTATGCTACTTTTTGTGTTCACGTTGAGCACATAGGCGTAAAGAGATAGACTTCGCGCTCTTGTGGAACGATTAACTATGGCATTGAAAGACATATATTCTGGGGTTTTAATACTGGAATAACAATATTAAGTATTCTTTATGGAACACACATACAGACTTATCAGTTTTTTTTTTACTTTATTGTATTTAAGTCAATACCTACTTAATATAAAATGTACAATAGTGCTCACCTTAAACTCACCACCCTTTGAGATGCTCCTTTTCTAACACGCCCCACTACAAATAAATTATAACATTCCGACATTCCGTATTTTAGGTCAGAGTGGAGACTGACGTCACTGACGGTTTTATTAGTTTTATTAGAATGTGACCAGTTGTTAGCTTAGGGTTCTGTATTTCAGAGATTTTGAATTTTAAAATCAATTTTATTTATAACTTTCTCTCTCCACTATTCATTTATCTGATTTACGGATTCTGGACACTAATAGATTTTCATAAATTATTAACCTAACATTGTTTACAATAAAAACTGGCAATGTAAATACATTAAGTAAACAAGACAATTCGAAAAGTTAATGCAACCAGTTACCTCAAAAAAGATTCGAATCCAGAAATGAAGGTATTAAGTTGAATATACGTAATAATTCATCAAAAACAAACAAGACAAAAATATTAATATCACTTATAATGAAATTAATTGTGGTTAATTGTATCATGCCAGTTTTGGAGTCTTGTGATTTTTCATTAAAATGAAGGGGTTAATAATTCCGTGATTTTGTCATACCTATTATTGCCGAAGTGCAAGAAAATGTAATGTTTTCGACAAACACATCATTTTTAAAATGCACACATAGAATGGTAAACGTTTTTTATTATATTTGAAAAGTATTGAATAATTTTCCAAAGAAATGTCAGTGTGAATTTTTTTTAATATTTATTTTTATAATTTATATTGTTTAAATTTAATTGGTAGTCTTTAAAATTAGATACAGAGTCGAATTTTGAGAAACCTTCACTTACAATCGGCCCAGAGTTTAAAATTTTTAATTTTTTAAGCAAATTTACAATTACGCCTATTTCTATTATTACTATTATTCGATTTTCCGACAGAAACTATGCGCTAAAACCGTATATTTCATATAAATACATGGATATAGGTGATCGATGGAATATCGGTGATTCATTTTGACCATTTATTAGAAGTATATATGTAAATAATATTCATCTGAAAATTTTTGGCAATGGTCCTAACTGGGTAGGATCTATTCAACGAAAACATTTTTTCGGTTATACTGAAAGTTGATCCGAAATTTGTTATTTTAAATAGAATGCTCCCATTTTAATTTTTTTCTAGATTCTACAGAAAATTTAAAGGACATTCCGTTAAAGGTTCCTTGTACCTAAAATTAATATTTCCTGAGATATTAATTTTTTTCCTAAATTTTTACAGAAAAGTTGTACTATATAAAAATTATTACCTTAGTAATAACAATTGATAGCACGTTGATTTTTTTAATGCGGGTAAGACAAGGCATTGGAGTTATTCATCATGTAAAAAATTATCGATTAAAAAAAAGTCTTTTAAATTAATGACAGTTGACCATATAAAAACAGCAAAATGTTATTTTTTCACGTGATCCCAATTATTGTTCCTGAGATAGTTATAGGAACTTTTATAATCCACAATATTCATAATAACTAATTACTACGTAGGAGCAAAGGGGCAGAGAAAATTGCAAAAACTTGCATTAAAGCAGAATATTCGCTTTTCTGGCTGCTGTAAATCGTAAAATATTAACAATAACGAAAGATTGTTTAAATAAAAGTAGCTCTTTTATTCCCTACAATATTAGTAATGCCCAATTTAGAGCAGAAGTAACAAGAAAGGAGATAATCTAGAAAAATCTATTTAGAGCGCCATTTTTAAACATGGCGGCGGTAAGGGGAATCAAATTTTGAGAAGAAAAGGTTCTATGCAATTTTTCATATAAATTGAAGTTATAACGCCTTGAAAATTGGGATTTTAACTAGAAAAAGAAGTATTTCAAACAGGTTTTTGTCAAATAATTCGAAAGGTATTACATTGAGCGAAAACATGCAAGAGACAAATAAGAAAGTTACTAAATTGAGGATGAGTTTCCTTTTTTTCTAATTTCTGTAGAATTAATAGTTTTGGGGATCTGGAAGTATAAAGATGGCGTCCGAAAATATATAAGAAGTATTTAGTTTAAATGTTAAATATCTTAGAAATTATGGCACTTACCTTAAAAATGCCAATTATCAAACTGAAAATCTATTAATCAGGCTTTCAAATGATTGTTTGATTATTTCTATAACATAAAAAACGAAAAGAATATATTCCTATATACTACTATTCGTTAATATATAGTATGATCTAGACGTTCAAATTTTTTCGTTCGTTTACAGCGCTTGGTTTAGAAAAATATGGTATTTTAAACTGTAAAGGGATTTTAGAAAAAAAACGTAGCATGTTTCTTTGCAAATATCTCAATAAATATTAGTTTTAGTGAAAAAATAGTGGACCCGAATTAAGCTTATAAATTGAGAATGAATTTGATTTTGTTATATATTTGTGTAGGATTGACAGATTCGAAGATATTTAAGTTTATAAAAGGTATCCGACCGCTTATAGGATGAAGTATTTAGTTTAAATGTTGAATATCTTAGAAAGTGACACTTTTATTAAAAATTTTATGGGACAAAGTTAAAGACAATAATTAATCTATTTTTAAAACGATTTTTTGTTTCTTACTGTATCATAAAAAATAAAGAAGTTGTAGCTGATACAATGTGGGTTTTCACATTTTCTTTTAACAAAATGTTGCCATTTTGTTGTTGTAATTGCCCAGTAATTAACTTTTTTTTTCTTAAAAAAATGCTGTTTTTCGTTAATATAAAGCATCACCTAGATGCTCAATTTGTCCGTTTAAAACACCTGTTTTAGAAAAAAATTCCATCCGCCATATTGGAGCCGCCATTTCAATTCTTAAATTTGGCCTCAGATTTGTAATTAGCGATCCCAGAAACATAACTATGCTATGTTTCAAAAATTAACCAGTAATACTTTTTCAATTATTGAATATTAGCATTTTTGGATGACCTCTATATCTCAATTACCAAGTGTCGAATCGAAAATCAAGTAACACATTCTTGAGGCACTTTTTTGAGTAGAATCCGTTGTTGATAAGAGAAAAAAATTATGCATTCCTCAGTTTTCGAGATATAGTCATAACTTGTGTTTTTTAAATGGAACACCACAATTTAACGGGCTTTAAAACGATGTAATACTTGACCTTGGGGTGGGTCCTACCACCGCTTAAGGATTTAAGTTTCGAGATCAACAATACCCAATAAAAGTACCCCCCTTGATAATAAAATTGACGGATCCGAGCGTTTGTCGAAAAAATGATCATAGAAAGAGAAAACAGGCCAGTTTCGTTTTCGGTGGGCCACCAATAGGTATGGTGTAAGTAATCACTATATATTGGCGGATTTTACTGATGTTTGCTAGTGCATCCTTAAAGTATTTCAGCTTTCTAAAGTTTTCTAACTGACTATTTGCATTCATTTTCTGAATCACCCTGTATTACTTACTTATAGCGTCAGTTATTTTATATGCATTGCCATTTATACTGCAAGCATAATCAGATCAATTTTATTTATTCTACTGAATACCGATACGTCCCACAATCAGATAATTGAAGAATGAAAAGAGAAATGAAATGAAATAAAAAATGTTTACTAATCCACATTGCATAATTCCAGGCCGTCGTGTATCCTACAATGTTAGTCGCCACTCTGGCCTAAACTACCGAATTTAATTATTTGTAGTGGGGCGTGTTAGAAAAGGAGCATCTCAAAGGGTGGTGACTTTAAGGTGACGCCGATTGTACATATCTATCAGTTTCGCTTTTATGGTCTGATTTATGAAAATATAAAGTATTCGAATTAAGGTTTCATTAATATAATATAAGCATACTACTACTTCATATTTTTTTATTCTCCTTTATAAATGATAATCATGAAGTATGTATATCCAAATACTGATACTGGTAGTTGTAACAAAATCGCCAGAATATTACATTATCTCAAAAATTTGCGAACACCAAAAGAGTAATTAAAAAACTGTGGAGAGAATGTACAAATATCACTCACCTTCTGCCTCACTCTTCATCGTCGAATTCAAATTAAGATTAAGTGCACTATTTTTCATGGCGCTCGGTGAAAAGTCCGCGGGCTGCGTCTGCGGCGGGTGCGTGTGTGACAGGTTCAATTCATTATTATTATTATTTCCTATGATGTGTTCCGATCTGGCCCGCTTGTGGTCGTTCTCCGGGTCCGATGATATCCTCCGCTCCCTCCTGTATTGCATGGCGGCCCTCCTCAATAGTTGGTTCACCGTCGCCCCGTGCGGCGGCGACGACGGCGACGTGAACAAGGCATCCTCTACTAACTTTTCGGTAAAACTAGGGTGGTGGTTTGATAAAGGCGTTGATTGTTGCTGTTGAGATCTAACCATACTTTGTACTTGTGCCAACTGGAAGATGCAGAAAAACGTTTGGAATATTGGATTGTGCAGGGAATGTTTGAGTTTAAAGATACAAAAGACTGTTTCTGTAAAAAATGGTTCATTAAAATTATTCTGTGGCGGTTTTTAATCGTGCATTTTTGACTGGTCGGCTGAATTGTTTCTCAAAAATTAGAAATATTACAAATGAATAATGAATTGATTACATTTCTCGCGTGTTTTTCGTGTATACCATTCTATTTTCTGTCACTGTGGTCATTTTAGATTATAGTAGCTCCCAGAGCAACGAAATAGGAATTAGAACGATACGATACTGGACAGTAAGCAGACAGACATTGACGTTACATAACAATTCAAAGTGCAATGTTTTTTTCTTCGTCTAACGTGCTGGTAAATTGACTTAAGGGACATTTTTTAAGGACTATTTTTGGTCTGAAAACTGTGGAAAGTGCGTTTTTGGGAAAGTTCCACAACATTCTATTAGGAAACTAGCGGAAATAATCTAATTATTTCAACTGGAAAGTGATGTAGACACTGAAAAATACTAATTTGTGTAGTTCGCGGAAATCATGGAAGACCAAGAAAGAAGACGTCAAGCGGAGAGAGACGAACTGAAGAAAATGATGGAAGATCTGGAATTAAGACGCCAAGAAGAAAAAGAAGAACAAGAAAGACGACATCAAGAGGAGAAAGAACAACAAGAAAGCCAACGTCAAGAGGAGAAAAAGGAACAAGAAAGTTGACATCCAGAGGAAAAAGAGGAACAAGAAAGACGCCAGGAAGAATTAAGGAAAATTATGAATGAACAATTGAAAATAGAACAAGACGCTATCATTTTCACCAATGAAGATCTAAAGAGTGAAGTCAAAGAAGAGATAAAGATGGTCGAAGATAAAGTAGGTGAAGTCAGCACAGAAGTTAGTCAAGTAAAAAAATAAGTGAGATCGAAGGAGAAGTAGAGCGACTTAAACGACAATTGAGGGAGAAAGGAGGCCGGCCAGCTAGTAGCATCATCGGGTCCTCGATTAAGACCTCCATCATTTGACGGCCAAAGCTCATGCCCAACGTACAAGAGACAATTCGAGGCAGCTGCATCTGCGAATAACTGGGATAACGAGGAAAAAGCTATGTCATTAGTTCTAGCGCTAAGAGGCCAAGCCTCAGAGTTACTTCAGACTATCCCAGTGGAAAAATAAAGGGATTTCAAAGTTTTGGAAGCCACATTGGACTTGAGATACATCTCTCTCAAATATACCAGATCCAGCTGAAATCACGGACACAAAAGGCTGGGGAAAGCTTACAAGAATTCGAAGCTGCGATAGAGAGACTGGCACATCTGACATACCCCAAGAGAATTTCAGGAACGATTAGCCGTGGGGGCATATTTAGATAGTATACAGGCCAACCCATCACTCAACTGGATACGCACACGTCGTCCCTCATCAGACGTATAGGTCATATCTTGCAAAAGTCTCAGTTATGCCGCCATTGAGTATAGTTCGGACAGATCTTTGTTCACACAAGTATTGCATGTCTAACCGCAACAGGTTTATGAGTAAAGGCTAGATCGAAAGTCGACGTACCTGACAAATTACTATACATTAGCTGGGAAAGCGATTGATGATAGCGATTAATTGAACTGTCAATAGTGTCAAGCGACACATGTCATTGAGCGACGTTGATTTGATAAGCTCTTGAAAACATCATTTTGAATTACACTCCCTCCAAATTTAAACGCCAACAGGATCTTGTCGCGCACACTGATAACGTGCTCATACTACCATCCTCCTTTCTCGGCAAAGGTATATAAACATATTTTGCACGTTGCCATACGTGGGGATATCAACAAGTACGATGTTGTTTATTTAAAATGCCTTAACGTCAATTTAGCACCCTTAAAGCTTTCACCATTGAATAGAGAATCAAATAAAACAGCAACTAAAAAGCATGACGATTTGATGTCACTTTGCAGAGTAGACACGCCTGTTGTGGACAATCTCGAAATTCAAGGATTTTTCGAATCACTACCTTATGAAGAAAGAAAAGGAAAATTATACTAAAAAATTTACGGATATCACATTTGTGTTTTAGTTTTAGGATTATTCTTTTCAAAATGTAATAATAATGCAATATTTTCTAAATTTTTAATTACTTCTGTTTTTCTTCATTAAATAATATAAACAAAAACCGTTTACCAGAAAAGTGCATTTTTTATGAATACTCAAGAATTTTTAATGCTGCTTTTCTAAAAATACTCTTAGAAAAAGTCTTAAGAGAACTTTTCTTTCTTAAACCATTTAGTTTTCTCCAGAAGCTTTAATATCCACAAACCTATTTCCAAGAAATTGTAACATTGGTCCTCTCATTAACATATATGACTGTATCAAATTGAATAAATATTATAGATAGATAGATAGATAGATAGACATTTATTTAACTATATTACATATAAAATGTTTATAGCAAGTCACAGTAAAAAAGAAAATTTAATTACATTTTAAAAATACCTAGTTTCTAAATGTAAACGTAAATTATCACAATAAAATTATCAGTCTTAATATATTTGCGTAAATAAAAATTAAAAAAATTAAAAAAAATTTTAGCACACGCACACAGACAAAAAAGAAAATAGATAAGAGCTAAAATCAATGAGATAGTTTGGTACAAAGGTCACAAGGAAAATTGTACGTACATTTTTATATTCTCTAAATTACAATGGTCTATCTGTTAATAGTAATTTAAAATAACTGAACAAGAATCAGATTGAAAATTACAATAAGAGATATTAGCTATGTTCTACCGAGGTGTTCATATATTCGTTTATTGAATAAAAACAGTGTCTTAGAATGTGGTACTTTACCTTCATTTTAAATTTATTATACTCAAGTGTTTCGAAACTTTCTGGGAGTTTATTGTATAATTTTAGGTCTAGCGAATTTCTTGCCGATTTTGTGAGACGAAATTTTGATGTTTTCAGATAGTTTGCCGACCTCGTATTGTAATCGTGATAATCTGCGTGAGTGGAGTATGAGTTTTTGTTGCGATGAATTTGCAAGATACTATAATAAATATATAAAGATGGAATTGGCATTATTTTAAATTGAATGAAAAAAGGCCTACAATGCTCTAAAGGATGGACACCAGCAATAACTCTCATACATCTCTTTTGCAACACAAAAATTTTATCAGCGTTAGTGGAGTTACCCCAAAGGATAATACCATAGCTCATGTGGGACTGGATAAGTGCGTGATATGCATTCAATAGTGTTTCCCAATTTTCACCAATTTTTTAAGTTGGCGTAAAAGAAATATATATCCTGACGTTTTATTGCACAGCTGATTAATATGAGAGGACCAATTTAGTGAATCATCTAAAATAACTCCAAGAATCTTTACGCTTTCACCTACAATTAACGAATTATTTGAGGAAAAAATCAGCTTCTGAGTTTTGTCCCTATTGACTTTAAGTAAATTATTATTATACCAATGTTCAGCCAGACTTTGAGTTTCCTTTATCATAAGTTTCAGATCATCCATATTTTTGTTCTGATTTATTAGTGTTGCGTCATCTGCGTACATTACAACGTTGTTTGGAAAAAGATAAAAAAATAAATCATTTACAAATATAATAAATAATAGAGGACCTAAAACTGACCCTTGAGGCACTCCGTGTTTCAAAGTTCTAAAATCAGATATATCATTATTGCTAGATATACAATGTTTACGTGTGCTTAGATATGATTGCAGCAGTTTTAAAGGAGTGCCTCTAATGCCATAAAAATTAAGTTTCTCTATTAATAAGTTGTGAGAGACACAGTCAAATGCCTTGCTAAGGTCGATCAGTGTAAGTGCTGTATACGTTCCCTCCTCAAAACCTTGGACGATGTCCCTTACAACTCTATAGACAGCATCTCTTTCCCTTGATGTACTGTAAAACTATGCATTTTCAGTTACAAACTTTACGTCTGAGGGACGACTACACAACAACCTTACCATTAAGACATTGACTCAGGAAAGATGTTTAGAGTTTAGCAGAATTGATCAAAAATGATAAATAACAATTTTCCAAACTACTGTTATAAAAATTCATTCAAAAAAGTTTTTTAAGTTTTGGAAAATGCAATAAAATTTGACATTCGGACGATTTTTAACATTACAAAGACTGATTTTTATCCACCGACAAGTGCTTTGGGGAAAGGCACCGGATGACGATTTAGCCAAGCTCCAGTGATGAAGAATGGCTAATTTTTAATTTTTACCAAAATTTTAATTTTACTTATTTTTTTAAATTTAAATTTAATTTTAATCTTAACACACCGTGCGATTCCGTATGTTGGACAGTCAATTGACTTTTAAGGACTTCATAGTTCCTCACGTCTATTCAGGATTGCGATTAGAGCATATAAACTAACGACGTAATCCTACAAAAGTAGTTGGCATTAAAACATACTTTAGAATAAAGTATTCTACATCAACGGAGGCAGAGATATCGGAGACTAGAAGAGTAGTAATCGACGAAAAGAGAATATTATCTTGTTCGTCTATCATAGGAATCAGGTTCTAAGTTGCATTTTAACAGTTGCAGCGAATCATCCTGAGAGTGGAAAGGCACCACTGCACTATAAGTGGCATTCCGAATTTTCTATTGATAGATTTGGGTGATATCATCATATCGCCCGTATGTATTAGTTGATGTAATCGATAAGACCAGAGCCGGAGAAATATTTAAAAAAAGGAGATCAGATGGCAGACGGATATTTGGCTGCGCAATTCGATCCAACGGACATGCCTGTAGTAGTACTATTTGGGGTGACGATTAACACTATCACAGAACCAGCTTGGTTACCAACGTCCAATGAGGAAGAAGAATTGATCCAGAATTCGATTTTTGGATGATACTTAGTAGAATAGGGCATACTGTGTCCAAAATTTCCTTTATCATTCCCTCCTATATCCCTGACCTAACCCCAATTAAACACGAATGGAGCTACAGTATACTAATAGAAAAATATTACCATAGAAATGCTGATTTCATGATTTTTTCATAATATTCCTAATTCCTAAGAAACAATTTATATAATATCGCATGGACGTGTACACCAAAGTCCAGTTCTTTGAACCGCCATTATTTATTGTGATTATTGACAATTCAAATTCCTGTATTTTAATGTGTACTGGCATTACTAACAAACGGGCATTTCTGATAATCAACTAAAACATCGATTCATAATAAAATAATCTATCTAACAGTAGGTACTACTTATTCCTTACTCATTTAGTGAATTGCATGCAATTCAATATTGAATATAATACATCAAACAGAAAGCGTTAAAATTGTTCTTAGGTCTTCTTAAATGGCAGGAAAAAAGGATGGTGTGATGATGTAGGAATGAAGAAGTATTACTTACCTGATCACGGCCATCGCCGTGCTGTTGGGTGAGCCCGCTGACTCTGAGAACTTCCGCCGTCTTGAGAAAGGACGATAGGGAACGCTGGTGCACGTTAACTTCTCCGTGGTAGATGAACTCCACCAAGGCATGAAGGTCTGTCCATGCGACATCTTGCAGGACTATCACAGGGTGTTTACAGGGGGTAGACTGAAACAAAAAATAACCGTGATGAAATGGATATTTATTTCTTTAAAGTTTCAAGTTCCATATACATATAAGTAAAGTAAAACAATTAGGCTAGTTAGTTTGGCAGTCGGCCCAGAGATGGCGCGCGGTGTCGGAATCTGGAAATTGCCTTGAGCTTTCTAGAAAATTACAGAACAAGGAAAGAACATTCTGGAGCACTCATATTTAGGTATATAAAAGAATGGAGAAGCAGAGTTTAGTACAGATCAGTTAAGATAGCAAGTTCAGAGAGATCAAGAACAAGTAAGCAAAGTGAACAAGTGAGTGAATTAGTGAATTATAGTACTGAGCATTATATTAGTGAGGTAATTAATTGTTATAATTATTAGTACATAAGTTAATAAATTAGGGTATAGTGTTACCCTGGTGTTATAATTTCCGGATCCACGTTACAGGGTGTTTACGTAATACTATGTAGTTTTAATGTGCATAATATCATTTTACCACCAGCAATTTGAATTACTAAGTTTTTTGCTAAACACCTAGATGCTGGAGGTCAGTGTGATCATTTATAGCGATTTTCAACAGACTAGACCATATCAGGTGTTCCCCAAGGTTCACTACTGACGTCGTTGCTATTTACATATTTATAAATGATATCGTCAATGATTTATGTTGCAAAACCTTATATGCTGACGACCTGAAAATGTACACATCTGTTTTGTATTGTACCCTCGTCGGCACACGTGGCTAAAAAAATGAGAGAATTCGCGATAATACGATGCTGGAGAATCGCTCAGGGGGGGTATTTTATGAGTTTCAGTTAATATCTCTGTGATATCTATCTATGTGATATCTCAGCATAATTTTCGTACATTATATTTACTGGACTGTTTGATAATACAATAGTCCTGCTAATAAATGTGATACCGTGCCTTGAACTTAGCCTTCATATAAAAAAATACAGCTATGATAACAGTATCGCACAGTGTATTGTATTATGAACTGCAGCTTCTCCGAGATTAAAGGTTTTGGACATCATATCTAAAAAGGATTGATTATCATATCTTCTTTCCGGATAAAGACCGTCCTCTATAAACTCTAATAACTTTAGAAACTTTCTTTGTACATTTTCTAGAGATGATTTGTGGCATAAATAAAATGGAGACCATATGAGTGAATTCCAGTTTTGAACATATACGAACATATACATAAGTTTTAAAACTTGAATATTTGTAAACCCCAACATTATAATAGCTTCAATAGAAATGTCGTTAATATGCTAGGAAAAACTTAGTTTTGAATTAAACACAATTCCAAGATCCTTTACTGAATTAACACGTTCTATGTCGTATAAGAACTCTATGCGTGAATGTCTCTTGGTAAAGATTTGCAACTTTACATTTAGAAATATTAAGGCTCAGTTATGAATTGCATATACGTCGTTCCATGGCTTTACACAACTTTTTAAACTGTTGATACTCCTTTTAGGCCGTCAGAAAAAAGCAATTTTCAGATTTGTTGATACCCGTAAATTTATCAATAAATAATGTGAACAGGAGTGGCTCAAGATTGGAACCTTATAGCACACCTAATGTTACTTTAATTATATTGTAGAATCATATCCCTTAACAAATGCTTTCTGTTTGGCAAGTATGATTTAGAAAAAATATTTTTGATGCAGAAAAGTCCAAGTATGCGATCAACACAATTCGACATTCTCCCGGAATTTCCGAACATGTTTGGCAGTCAATGGCACCACGATTGAGAGTGACATTAGGCTAGAAGTGGACATTGTCAACACCGTATTTAGTATTAGGCTAGTACCTAAATATAAATTTTAGTGGGTTTACACAGTCTACAAAAACAGACGGTCTCTAGACAAATGTTTTTAATATTTGTTTTCTACGGCTTTTGTAATCAATTTTAAAAAAGGACAAATCATTCACAATGACCTTCTTGACATACCATTTCATTACACTGTCTAGCAACAGAACAATTTTTATCTCTCAAATTATATGCTCGTACTATTTTCGCAGTTATAAAAGTGCCTGCAATATTTACACGTATTTATGTATCATAAAACTATCGCATTCTCTATTTTTATAATATTAAAATAAAAATTATCTCACAGTTTATTATCAACACTGAGGAATGTTTAGTTCGTATATTATATATTCTGTTTGAGAAATAAAAAGTATTCAGATTTCATAGCTCTTCAAATTTAATTTGAAATATATACTGCTGTATCCGTGTGCCGGGGCGGCGGCGTGTGGTTGGTTTAATTGATACAGTGTTCCCTCCTGCCAAGTCTACACCCCCATTACTCTTTTTATTTTTAAACATATAAATAAATAAAGAAATAAATAAATAAATAAATAAATAAATAAACGTCCTTATTCAGTTCCGAAAAAACAAGGACGACCTTTAGCAAAGCTACTTTTACACCTACCCCTAATTATTTTGCGAAAATGAAGAGTAATGTACATTGTGTCAGAATAAGGGTGAAAAAACTAAAAGGCCTCATGAAAATAAGGATTTTGTCACAGAGGCATGCAGAAAACAAATATCCTCAAATATTATTAACAGGAAAAAATAAAATCGTCAAAGTAAGAAAAACTATCACGTGAGAAAGTACATTTTAATGCGGTGGATGGAGTTTTCCAACCTATTTTTGTTATTTGACATGTTTTTGCTTTTTTTAAATACAATTTTGAAGTCCTTAGAGTTCCCTACATAAAAAGGGTCCTCTTGTTTTATTTGGATAATTACAATAATTTTCGAGAAAATAGCAATTAAAAAAAAATAAGTACTAATCTGATAACCAAAATACAAATCAACGAATGTATATTTAACCCGTTGCTCGAATTTTTACTTACAATTGATAAATGTTTGTATTTTTTATTTCAAAATTTAATGAGTTTACTTACTCTAGACCCGAAGTTATACACAATTTCAAGGTATTATAGACTTTCATCCTTTAGTTTAGTTTGAATGCAGCATATGACTGCAAAACATTGTTACTGAAAATACAAATCCATACATAATATAACTTAATAAAAACTAGAAACTCATTTGATTTTATTGCACAAGGCATCTTCTGAGTCCAGGAGGTCTGTAGCGGTACAAAGAAACATTCCTCCCTCAAAACCACCTACCCTATCATTATCCCCTCTACCCCGCTTGACCACTCGCTGAACTCTATACCACCATTTAATAATTTGCTCTCTGCAAATAACATTATATTACCCCTTGACACCTACAGCAGAGTTTTTGCTTAATTTTCCTCGCACAATTAAAAAATATTGCACACAGTTCACTTTAAATAAATGCAAATTCAGATGTGAAATCTTAGGATACAATCCAATCGTTTACGGTTTAACTGTAAAGAGACCGTCTTTTTTATTTCGAACTACATGATCTGAAAATCATTCGCCACAACACCAGGCCGTTGCGTCACTCCGCGCGATCACTTGCGTTAATGTGACGTAATGTAATGTAATAAATTGATTGTTAACTGAGATAAATAAAATGACAAACAATGACATGTAAAAAATAAGAGTTAAACAGAATGAAAGATATTGTAATTTGGTACAAAGAAGGATCGAAGGCTTACGAGGAAAGAGGTGCTGGCATAGCCTCGTGCATTCCAAGCAGAGGTATAATATGCCATCTTATTGTGTCTAAGCGAAAATCTCAGGAAAGGTTTCGTTGACAATCGGGCGGCTTTGAGAGTTCTTGGATAAAAAAAGTGGTGCTGAACTGTCGGAATATTTTAACTGAGCTGTGTGATTACAACTCAATAAAAATCAAATGATGTCCAGACACAGCGCTGTAGAGGAAATGAATAAGCATACCGTTTGATGGAAGAATGAGCAAACAATCCTTTCCCTGACCCTGAGCCTGCCTTCGGTTTGCCAAGAAGTCTGATTCCATTAGATCTACGAGACTAGACTATATCACAGTTCAACATCCGGAATGAAGCAATCATGGTTCTATGTAAAGGGACCTTCAACTAACCACTGTAAAGTGGTTGCTTAGGCACGATTGAGAAAGAACGAGATGACTGGTAGGCAAAAACACTATTCTGTAACTACAGTGACCATGCCGCGATGTGATGTGATATTTCCAGAAATGCCGGCATTTGCCTCCACACTTTAACTAATAGGACACCCGTAATGTCAAGATCGAAGGTCGCGTGCAGTACGACGGGAAATGCATTCTATTAAAATGACGCGCATCTTCTATATGCATGACATACTGTAAAATTATCGTATGATTCTGTTATTATATCGTAAAAATGAAATAATCCGTGTTGAGTTAGGCATAGTGATCAAAAATCCGCTCCAGCCTGATGATGGAACCCAAAACCATGTTTTGACTAATTCAATGGAAATATCGCAGCTTGTAAGGGGAATTTACACTATATGATCCCTAAATATACCCTTAACAGAAACTTCGAAATAAAAATAGATCGAAATGGTCAGTAACCGACGACAGCACAAGACCACGGGATCTTGTCTGGTATACAGACGGATCAGGGACCGAGGGAGGTACTGGCGCCGGCGTATACAGGGTGTCACCAAGAACTGCATCGATCGATGTAGGAAAAAGTAGGCACCAGAAAATGTTGAAAATTTAGGGAGCTACTAATGGCAGTGTGGCCAATCCAACTAAAATAATTACAAGCATCTGGCATTTCCGGTTATACCGGAAGTCGATACCAACTTGCTTATTTTAAATGGAACACCCTATATATTTTAGGGTTTTCAAAAAGAGCATAAAATTGTGAGTCAAAAATATGTAGGATACCCTATGCCTAAACCGAGCCGTTTCAGAGATATTTGACATTTAAAGAAAAATTTGACATGGAAAAAGGTGTCATGGTTTACAATAACCTTTATAACTTTCTTCGTGTAAAAGATACTCATTTGCTTTTTGGCATGTAAAAAGAACACGAGGAGAGCTGCACTCTACAATTCAATTACATTGAATAATAGTACACCAAGTGTTCCATTTTTAACGTTACATTTTGTAAACTTTAAACCGCGAAAACTCAAATGGAACCCCTATATTTTTTTACTTACAGTTACAGTTATGTAAAATTAAATTCCTTTTTTTCTGATATCAGCATTGTGTTAAGTTACAACTTTTACAACTTTTTGAAATATTTGCGATTTTATTAGAAATTCAAGAATTGTTAGTAAAAATGTTATCAAATTAGCCATGATTAGAAACAATCAGTAATAATGTCAGTCATTCTCTTATGTCAAAAAATTACCACCGCGTTTAAATTACACCCACGAAGACTTCTTGAATTAGTTTTTTATTTATGGAGAATGTGATAAAAAGTAATATCAAGAACTTTTAGTACATTTGCTACTTGATAGCCACAAAAACAAAAACAGTCACCAAACACTATGAAACGCATACTGGATAATTTTAAAAACTATGGCTGTGTCAAGACAAAAACGTAGAAATAGCAATTCTGGGATATTTTCATGCATTTCCAATGATGTCATTAAGACAAGCTGCTCTGGAATCGGGACTATGCAAGGATTCAGTTCACAGAATCTTAATTAAACAGAAATTTCACCCGTTTTCGTACTAAATGATTGGTACGAAGTGCCAGATGCTTGTAATTATTTTAGTTGGATTGGCCACACTGCCATTAGTAGCTCCCTAAATTTTCAAAACTGTCTGGTCCATACTTTTCCCTATATCGATCGATGCAGTTCCTGGTGAGACACCCTGTATACTTTCACTCCCATGGTCTGGACAAAAACATATTATCCTAAGTGAAAATTCGGTGTTTCTTCGAATTTTCACTGGGTTATGCCTTACATTTTAACGAACATATACAAGTCCTTTTGTGCTAGTTATCGGCTCTGATGCTTCCAAACTTGTACGTTATCTCCAAAAATGCCTTTAAATGAATTTTTACCTAGGTCGAAATTTTATTTTGTCTTCGAATTAGCTCGATTCTGGGAGGTTCTTTAACACTCACACCAATACACAATAGCCGTCCAAGAAGAATCCTGCCTGCCACAAGGAGCATGCGTCAAGATATAGGTATCTCGAAAGGCAATTTTTACAGCCTAAGGAACTACGGGATCTACTCTGGAATAGCCTGCTATCCTTCGTGGAGAGAACTGGTCTTTTCTAGGAGTTCCTAAATGTCGCAAATGTGCAATGGTACAAACGACAGGCCTAAGTACTTCTGATGTCAGAATCTGCTTGCGTTTTTAATAATAATTTGCCTTACGTTTAGTTTCCAATGCATACAAAATAATGCCGATGCAAATGCTTATTGAAGGCCTATTCAAAAAAAGAACTAGTTTGTCTACGAAATCCGCTAAGATAAGCACATTATTAAAAACAGTTTTTATAATCTATGTGTGCTTAGTTCTGTTTATAAACAATTAATATTAGCATGCCTTAGGTTAGTGTTATAGTCTGTTTTTCAAATATTTCGCACAACTGTAAATAATAATTGTATTCAAAATAAGATAATGCTCAAGATGTAAGTCGTATTGAATAAGAATTATCAGAGGATTGTCCTTATCATGCCTTAATTAAACTATATTTATAAGTACTTATCAGAGATGTATGTAGAGAAGTGATACAATACACTTTCATTCCACTTTCTAAGTAAACATTATGTTGTTATGTAACTATGTATCTGTAAGTTTGAAAGTGGTAAAAATCCATGAGTAATTTTTTGTTTTCACACTAATATTAATACTAGGCTATTGTCTATGTCCAAAGAAAGAGGGTTGAAAGGAACTAAAACGTTAAAGGGTTTTTATTGTTTCTTATGTTCAATTGACCCCAAAATATGAGAAAACCGTGGAGTGCTACCATTTAAAGGGGTTGCGTTTTTGAGATCGAAGTAAAAAGGTCCACTTTTCACATTTTTGAGTTTTGTTCGAAAACTATGCATCTTTCCTATAAACACGTCAATAGAAAAGTTGTAGAGATTTAAATTTCCAATCGAAATGGCACCTTTAGAAGTCAAATTTTTTTTTTTACAAAAATACGTCCAAAAAAACAAAACAAAACGAAAAAATGCAATTTTTTATTTTTTTAAATTTTAGCCTATAATTTTTTTTCGGGTACATTTAGACATAGACATTGCTGCATAAAGAAAGCTGGCGTTTTACCCGTTAAAATGAGATTTTATAAAAAAAATTACTATTAATAGTGACCGAGATATAACGTTTCAAAATTTGCAACTTTTAACTTTTTTTGCTAATTTTTACTATTTTTTTTTCAAATTTCTTCCTGTAACTTTTTTCTGAGTGAATTTAGGTATAGACATTAATATATTAAAGTGAAAGCTGACTTTACGCCCGTTGAAATGGTAGCTGGTAAAAGTCTCTACGGCAAATAGAAACCTAGATACAGCGTTTCGAAGATTTTTACTTTTATTAACTTTTTTCTAATTTTTACGTTCTTTTTTAAATTTGGGCCTAAAACTTATTTGTCAAATACTTTAATATACTTCTTGTTTAAATGCAATAGAAGTTTAACCCATCTTGTTTTTATTGTTTTATCTCCTTATTATCCTTATTTCGTACTTCCGGCATCAGAAAATCAATTTAACACATTTCGTGATGATACCTTGTAGATGTAATAAAGATACCTATAAAGTTCAGAATTAGAAAAATGTAAAAAGTTATTTTTCAAGTACAATAATCTACTATATCTAGACTGTATCTTGGTTACTATTGATCACATAAACTTCTATTGCAGACCATTTAAACAAGAATGCTGCGAGTACATTCAATGTAGCAATGTACTTAAAGTATTTGACAAATAAGTTATAAGCCGAAATTTAAAAAAGAACGTAAAAATTAGAAAAAAGTTAATAAAAGTAACAATCTTCTAAAAGGTTTCTATTTGTCGTAGAGACTTTCACCAGCCACCATTTCAACGGGCGTTTCACTTTAATATAATAATGTCTATACCTAAATTCACTCAGAAAAAAGTTACAGGACGAAATTTGAAAAAAAAAAAAAACAGTAAAAATAGCAAAAAAAGTTAAAAGTTGCCATCTTTGAAACGATAGATCTCGGTCACTATTAATCGTAAAAATTTTTACAAAATCTCATTTTGACGGGTAAAACGTCAGCTTTTTTTATGCGCAATGTCTATGCCTAAATGTACCCGAAAAAAAGTTACAGGCTAAAATAAAAAAAAAAATAAAAAATTGAATTTCTTCGTTTTTTTGTTTTGTTTTTTGGACGTATTTTTGTAAAAAAAATGTTTGACTTCTGAAGGTACCATTTCGATTGGAAATTTAATTCTCTACAACTTTTCTATTGACCTGTTTATAGGAAAAATACATAGTTTTCGAGCAAAACTCAAAAATGTGAAACGTGGACCTTTCACTTCGATCTCAAAATGAACACTCCGCGGTTTTCTCATATTTTGGAGTCAATTGAACATAAACAATAAAAACCCTCGATGAAAAAAAATTTTTTTCGGATTTCTTCCCTCCGCTCATCAAAAATGCTGGGATCAAAAAAAATGTTGGGATTAAAAAACATTTTTTTTTTGGATTTCTCCCCTCCGCTTATCAAAAAATGTTGAGATGAAAAAAAATTTTTTCGGATTTCTCTCCCCGCTCATAAAAGAATGTTGGGATGAAAAAAATTTTTTTTTAGGTATTAAGAAAGTAATATAATAGGGGGCCCCCAACAATTTTTTGCCCTGGCGCCCCATGGCGTCTAGTTACGCCACTGCTTTCTGCAAAGGCAATAGGTAGGATTAGAAGAAACAGAGCAGAGTATTAATAATAATAATGATAATATTGCAACCTATGCTCGCCGTGTTTGTACAAACACTGTTTATCGGCTAGGCTGACATCCACCTTTTGAAGGCCAGCTAGGCTTGTCGGAGACCCAGGCAGAATTCGGGCTCTTAATAGGCCATAAAATTCCCCGACTTTTCCAAATTTTCCATTACCTTTTTAACTAATTTCCAGGTAACATAGCGCGCTGAGCGCGCGAATTACTAATTTGCTTGCTAGCCTCGCATGAGGTGGCATAAATAAATCGATTAATTAAATTTGTTTAAAACTGAAGACATAGTCTAATATTAAACTCTAATGATAATTTCGTCAAAATAAAAGAAACTATGGCCTTAACTATATTTTCCAGGTTTTTAATTTTTTTCCGTGACATTTATCAATATTTTGAAAAGTCCCTGACTGTTTCACATGTTCTTCAAATCCTGGACTTTTTCAGGTATTCCAAGTTTTCCAGGTGAGGCCGAACCCTGCCAGGGATTTATTGTGGCCTTTAAGCATGGTGTAATTAAGATTTTGATCTATGGAAATCACGCAATGGTCGTAGAGGTCTCTGATATCAACTACAAAACCTGTCATCAGACGCCGGAATCGCTTATGCATTTGCCTTCTGCATACCCGGTATATGCGATTTCGTCCTACATCCACCATTAGAACGCGGAGTTACGAATACTATAGGTACTAGATACCTTCCACGGAACTAGTAGCAGGTAGGTCGGACATAAGTGAGTGCTGTCTGTCGATACAATAGGCAACAATATACAGACAGCCTTTTTTCCCAGTAACTTTACGGACATTTTCATATCTTGTAAACGTTTTTATTAAAATAAACATACGGGTACAGTAATTCACATAAAGGGCGAACTATAGATAGTACACCCAGCTATTATTACACTTAACCCACTTAATTTCTAAACAAAAAAGGAATACTTGCAGCAGTGACGACCCTAGCGTGTTTTCAGGGTGGAGCGAGATTTTCTATTGTCGCCCCTTAATCGAAGTCCATTTTATTATCTAATAATAATAGTAACAATAACTTTATTTACCGAAAAGTATGTAGGTACATTAAATACATAAATATTGTAAAAGTCAGAGAGAAAGTAGATAGAACCCAGTTTAAATATAACATTTAAGCAAATATTGAAAAGTATCCGCCCCAGGCCCAGGACAGTTCTTTGTGGCACTCCATACTCACCCGCGCACTACTTATATTGTCATCAAGATATTAACACATTGTTTTCTGTTTCTCAAGTAAATAACAACATATGAGCAGAGGCGTAGCTAGGCTACATGGGGCAATTTACATTTTGGGCCCCCTATAGACAATAGTGATATTAGGTAATAAGATACAGTCCTTGTTACTTTCCAATAATAGGTAGACAGATATTAGTAAAATTGGGTGAAATTTTATTTATTACTTTTTAGAGATATTTTTTTAATTTGAAATAAAAATATATACGGGTAAAATTGAGAACCTTCAATTTTTTGAAGTCGGTTCGTATCAACCGTGTCCCGCGATGCACTTGAGACGCTCGGGAAAGACTTCCGAGTTGGTATATACCGAAACAGAACCGCTGCGAATGCGAATGAACATGATATTATTATTAAAATTTCGGGGAAACCACACCGCTGCGAATGCAAACACGATACTATTATTAATATTTCGGGGAAACTACCGCTGCGAATGCAAACACGATACTGTTATTAATATTTCGGGGAAATGACACCGCTGCTCGGCTCTTTTCGCCACATGATAGAGCCGGCCCTGACTTGCAGTTATGTAAAATATCGATTAATAACCGCCATATGATCTTTTATGACTATTTATTGATAATAAAAATAACCGTGTGATTTTCTAGTTTTTCTATTGCAGAAAACTCACAAAAACAAACTATTCACACTAATTTCACTCTTCCTGCAGCACGCCTTTAATTTATTTAAATAATTTCTGTATCATCTTTCAATTCCTCATCTTCTTTATCACAATTATTGTATGGTCATGGTCAATATTTCCTGATATGATGTATGTGTATGGACACTTTTTCGCCAGAGGTTTTCGAGTCGAAGAAAAACGTGAAAAGGGGACCTTTAAACTGACCCCCAGTCTCCCACTCACCAGTCAGGACTTTTAGTATATTGTTTAGGGCACTCCCCCCCGACAACTATAAAAAAATTGGCCTCTGCACAAATTATTTCCCCTATTTTTTCTTCGTTGACTGGGCTATGATTCTATTTCAATTTTCTGTGCCTGAGCTGTTTTCTCTCGCATCTTCTTTCAGTTGTAAGCTCAAAAGTAAAAACCGGATTTTTCCGTTGAAGCTATGGTGGTGGCATAGACAATACTGCTTAGTCATTCATAAGACATTGAAAATATAAATGTGCCTAATTAAAAGGGCGACATTTTCAGCATGGATTTAAAATGTTTGTTGTGCTATTATGGACCATGTACTTGGTCCATATCACTTACCCCCAAATCTAAATGATGACTTTTTACAAAATTGAACTGATAGACGATTTACTGTTTTTAAGACCAAACAGGTGGTATGCAAGATAAAACGCCACCTTATTTTCTGATCCTAGTACATACCTTCCTAAAAATGCGCTTTCCACAACGTTAAACAAAATGTGCAAGTAATTTGTCTTGGCCAGCTCTTGGCCCAGACTTTGATTGACTGGATTTTTACTTTTGGGACTACATGAGTTAACTAGTGCAATCTTTAACTTGATTTTTTCGTTAATTGTAATAATAATTATTTAGTGTCGTCGTTAATATTCTCCAAGTTGTGCGAGAAAATCAATGAAGTTGCTAATATTATTTAAAATAATCCTGAAGCTATATTTTATTCAAATTCAAAATTTATTGCTCTTTTTTGATCATGTACATGATATGAGACAAGTCATTGAAACACTATTTTACACAATAGTTAAATAATGTAAAAGCTTATTCTAAGAGTCAAATATCGTGCAAAACACATCGTGTATAAGACGAAGACAAAGAATACTGAAAAATGTACGGTACAAAACAAGAGTAAAAACCGCTGCCCAAGGAATCACTACTTCCACATCCAGATTCTCTATCCAAGTCACTCACAACGAAAAAACTTTGTATGTGAAAATAATTGTTTATGGAACTTTAATAATATAATATTTGAAATCCTCTACCCCAAAAACCCATAAAACGATACCCCACATCGGTAGTGGGGTGGGGATGGTGATAGGGGGGTGGTAGTGGGGGGTGGATGAAGTAAAAAATATTTTGAGGTTTCTGGTTCCTGTACATACTTCCTGTACATACACTAAATCACATTTTTTTTTCATCCCCTTTAATAAGGAGGTGGGGGTGGTAATGGGTGTGGCTAATGCCAAAAATTTTTTTGAAACCTTAGCTTCTCTTGTATATACTATGTACCAATTTCATGGACTCTTACCTTAATTTACCTATTTACCCCAAATTTACCCCCCAACCCTTCGACGGAACAAGATGAAAATATAATCTAGTTCTAGAACTCGTTAAAGTACATATGTGTACCAAATTTCAAGTCAATATCTTAAACGGTTCCAGAGTAAACGTGCGCACAAAAAAAAGTTACAGACAGACAGACCGACAGACAGGCAGAAATTTTTTTTTCGCTCAAACTTAAAATCTCGACGTTTTATGACATTTTAAGCCTATTTGGACAATAAAAATTTTTAAAAATTTTTTTGTCGTTACTATACTTCCACTGGACGTGGAAGTAAAAGAAAAAAACAAAAAACCAGAACAGATAGGTTCATGTTAACTTGCTGTGTATTAGTAGACCTTTCAATATAGAAAAATTCTGATAGAGAATAATAACATTTATCTGATAAAAACACCTTTAGTTGTATTCTAAATAAATATTCTCTTTCCTGATGTTTTATGTAATCCGGTAGATGGTTAAATAGTTTCGGGTCTATAAATCTTGGAGGCTCACTTGTGATTTTTAATCTGGTACAAGGTTCATGAAGTTAATTTTATTGTCTTGTATTGATATTATGGTAGTCACAATAATAAAACTATTTCTATTTCTAAAAACATATATACAAATTCCGAAAATATATATGGTAGGCAAGGTAAGAATTTTATTTTCTATAAAGATGTCCTTGCACGTGTGAGTATTCGGTATACCAAATATACATCGTAAGGTACGTTTTTGAGCAATAAATACATTTGAAGATATGGTGGAGTTTCCCCAAAAACAGATACCATACCTTAAACGTGAATCAACTTGGGCATAATATAAATTAATAAAGTTGTTTTCTTGATAGAAAACAATACTACCCCTAAACAGGTACACTATAGAAGAAACTTTGGATATTAAAGTTTCGCAATGATGCTTCCAATTTAGACATTTGCCCAAATATACCTCTAAAAACTTAACATTGTCCTCAGTATTAGAAATATTTGTATTGTCTATTTTAATTACATTCCTTTCGCCTACTGTGAAATCTGATAACTTGAGTTTTTTCGGTATTGAGATACAGGGTATTATGGGAAAACTAATGGTTTAAAGTGTTTAAAATAGAATTGCTATTTTGTTCCAAAACATTATCAGATGGATTTGATATTATCACAGAAATATCGTCGGCATATATAGTAAAATGGGCGGTTGATGGCAAAAATCAATATCATTCATAAATAAAATAAAAAGCACATGGCGTAAACTAGAGCCCTGTGGAATACCTGTAGTTGAATTTAAACATTCTGAATTAACACTACATACGTTGTTATCGTTTCTATGTTTTAAACTTACATATTGCCTCCGATCTTCGATCCAATTTAATGGCAGACCCCCATATCATAATCAAATAATTTAAATATTAATAGACTACGATTGATGCAGTTGAATTTCCTGCTGAGATCACAAAATACAGCAAGGACATTCTCCCGCATCCATGAATTCTAAAATTTTATTAAAAAAAAAAAAATGTACTGCCGTACCGGTCGACATGCTCCTAGAAAAACCATGTTGTTTTTTTGTAATTATGTTATGATAATAATAAATTGACTTTATTTTCAAATTTACAAATTCAAGAAATGGCGGTGTTCAATTAAGCTGCTCTTGCGCGCAACCAGAGTCAGTAAAAAATTTAAAAATATATATTGAGGTAAATGGTGATCATTTTGAATATCTACTAAAGTAATTTGTATTGTGTATCTTAGTTTGTTGTTTTATTTTTTTTATTAAATAAAGTTGTTTAACGATATGATCGTGTTGTTTTGAATTTCATTCGTTGATACATTGAGTAAGGTTGTAACTGCTTTATTCCAAAAAATAATTAGAGAATGCAACAGTAAAGCAATTCCTTGGACTGGTATTAACATTGGCTCCTCCGGCATTGTACATTAGAAACATGGTTTATAGTCCAGGAAATATGTTCGCACCCGTTGGGGAAAATATTCTCAGTCAGTTTTTTTGCATAATCTTATGAAAAATGGTCACCTGAAAACAAATCTGCATGTTGCCAGGTCTAAAAATGGGTCAATAATTGTTTAAACAATTTTTTTTAAACAAATTGCAAAAATTGTTTATTTTGCTCCGGACAATTTTTTTTTTTAGGTTTTTTGGAAGATTATGAACAAAAAAGGTCTCTTGCAACTTTTCTCTATAGTTAATAGTTTTCGAGATATTAATTATTTAAGGTTCGAAAAAACGCAACCCTGAAAAACAATATGAAAAACAAAAAATTTTAATGTTGCTAAGGGCCTTAAATATTCTTTAAACACCCCTTAACAAAGTCCCAGAGCGTTTTAGGCTATTATGTTATTGCAACTCTTTGTTTTTTAATTGATAACACAGGCCCACAAAAAAGAAAAGTGGTCTGCGCTGGAATACTGACCATACCTATCCCCTGTATTTTGAGCCGCTGAACACGAATCTGGCCTTAGTTTTTCCCCAACACATCAGTTTTTTTTTAACAGCAAAAAAGTCTGTTGAATCGTAATATTTTTATAATATTTATATATTTATTTGCTGTTAAAAAAAAACTTGACGTGCTGGGGAAAAGCTAAGGCCAGATTCGTGTTCAGCGGCTCAAAATACAGGGGATAGGTATGGTCAGTACTCCGGCGCAGACCACTTTTCTTTTTTGTGGGCCTGTGTTATCAATAGGGTCATTTAGTGATATGGCAGTTTCCTACTTTTTCTTCCTCATTTTAAAGTATAACAAACCAATAGCCTCAGAAAAAAATTTCAGCTCAATTGAATCAATAGCCACAGAGATATTCGCATTTGAATAGAAACACGCTCGGCCGGCCAACAGTCCGCAGAGTGACGTCACTTGGCGTGCGCCGATACCTATATTAGGGCAGCGATTTCGTAAGTCTATCGTGTCGTTTTTTTTTTTGGCCTAAAACCAGATCAAACATGTTAGGTTCCTTTGAGTATGTCATCAGGCATATGAAATTATATTTTACGACATTTTTTTGTGGTCTCGAACTTTTTAAATCAATAAAAAGTGAAAAAAATGTATTTTTAAATAAAATTGTTTTTTTTTGTTTCCACCGCCATATTTTTAAAACTATTAATTTCGGTACCTATTAAAGGTACCGAAATTTGTTTTGTGTCAAATTAAAGCACACACTGTAGCGCTTTTACCAATATAAACGGTTTGGGCACAATTCGCACTTTTATTTCTCTAAAAATCAGATAAACTAAAAATGTATATTTTATGTATTGAAATCTTCACCAATCGATAAACGTTTTTATTTTTGAAAATATTTACATACATTCAGCGAAGAAAATAAAGCCTAATAATCACAAAAGTTTTTGAAACAATATATTTTTTCCTAAAATGTACCGTGTGGCAACAGCGATTTTTTTAATGAGCGCTAAATGCGACATTGGGACGCAATTAATACACCTCGCATGCAGGGTTGGTCAGATTAGTCGCGTAGAAGTGGCGGTTGTCGAAAATCATTAAGTATTCATTGTTCGGATAAAAATTGTGACAATCGAAAATGTGCTTGTTTTAAGGAAGGCCTAAAATGTTGCAACGGGTGCAAATGTCGTTCCTGTAACAACATTATTAAAGATTTCGAGGCAGATATGAACGAATTAAAATGCTATTAATGTAGGGCCTACATAAACTATATACTACATATTTATCTATCCAAATAGAAAATTTATTTCAACAATAAAACTCATTTTATGCGTACGTTTTTACTTTCATTCATTTAAAAATGTCTAATAAACTTACTAATTAGGTGGGTAGTTAGTAACACTGATTGATATTTACAGATTAGGTATTTATATCTACCTACCTGTCTTTTTATTATTAAAAGGAGACTATTTTAGATTTATTGTACAATTTCTTAATATTAACAACATATGATCAATACTACTGTACAATATATGAAATATTGAACAATAATATTGATCCCCTAGATGCTTTTGATCACTACTGGTTTTGTATCTATTGATATAAGTTAAACTACTACATACACCCCGACCGGGACCGTCAGATCGTTGCAGTCGGCAGGCTTGTTACAGCCGAGCGCGCAAGAATATGACTTTGGCCCGTTGAAAAAAATCGCTGACTCAATAATATGAACGGAACATAAAAAATTTTTGTCCTAAAAACTTTTTTCAACTATTGGCTTCAATTTGTACGCAGCATGTATATACAAATTTTCATAAATAAATCGATTGTCTAAAATTACGCTTCTGAAAATAACAAGTTTGAGTTTCCTATTATTTTTTCAACTTAAAAAAAAATAAATCGGGTTCACGTGGGACGTTGTTCAAAGCGCTATTGTGTCTACTTTAATCTAAAAAAAAAATAGCTTGATAGCACAAATATTTTCAGAGATATAGCGGTGGAGACGTTAAAAAACATATTTCATTAAAAATCAATTTTTTTGAGTTTTTCCGAAATAAAAAAGTTCTCGACCATCAAAAAATGTAAAAAATGATTTCGTGTGCACGATTATCTTACTAAAGAATCCCACTAAGTCTGGTTTGGTTCTACGCCGGTTTTTTTTTTCTCGAAAACTAAACGACTTTACTTCCAGATTTTACTCTACTAACTTGCATTCACAGCCTTGTTCACTGGGCGGTTCAGCCATCTGACGTCACAACTCGACTACATGCCCGAGCGTTTTTAAGCGCGCCGACTTTAATAATTTTTTTATACATGAAGGCGACGTCAGAAAATTCTAATTTTCGGCATACTTACTATACTCACCAAGCTCTTTCAGAATATGTAATAATAAAAAAAATGTTAAATGAGCCTATTAAAAAACAAAGGGTTGCAATAACATAATAGCCTAAAACGCTCTGGGGCTTTGTTAAGAGGTGTTTAAAGAATATTTAAGGCCTTTAGCAACATTAAAATTTTTTGTTTTTCATATTGTTTTTCAGGGTTGAAAATGGCCATTTTTGTGTTTTTTCGAACTTTAAATAATTAATATCTCGAAAACTATCAACTTTAGAGAAAAGTTGCAAGAGATCTTTTTTGTTCATAACCGCCCAAAAAATCTAAAAAAAAAAAATTGTCCGGAGCAAAATAAATAATTTTTGCAATTTGTTTAAAAAAAATTGTTTAAACAATTTTTGACCCATTTTTAGACCTGGCAACATGCAGATTTGTTTTCAGGTGACCATTTTCCATAAGATTATGCAAAGAAACCGACTGAGAATATTTTCCCCAACGGGTGCGAAGATATTTCCTGGACTATTAGATAATACCAACATAGTACAAAAAATAAAGTTACATTTTTTTTTTGCAATAATATATTAATACATGGTCTACTGAAATTGGCAGTCGCATAGGTAATAACGTATTCTTTACGATAATTTGTTTCTTAAATGAATCGCCTGCATGCCGGAAGCTAATAAAATTATCTTTAATTTCTTATTCTTTTTTTTCTACGATAAAAATTGACCGAAACAGATTTCTGTAAATGAGCTTTTTGAACCGAAGATCGTCCTTGTAGTTAATTTTCTCGAAAAGTATTGATTGTTTTAAAATGTGGCTTATAGTTGTTTTAAGATTTTGCAATATCTTTAATTTGGTCTTTTTATACCTCAAAAATTTTGAGAAAAACGCGAAACGAAACGAAAAACCAATTTTTTGTTTTTTTATTTTTATCTTCCACAAAAATAATTTAATTTTGATGAAATTCGGTGAAAATGTACATTGTCATGCATCAAAAAAGCTGTAATTTTTTTGAGGCGTAATATTCATTTTCTGATTTTTTTGCGAATTTAATTTGAAAAAATGGCCTAATTTTCAATCAGAATAGTTGATTAACAAAGTTTTGATTTTTGAACATTTCAGGACGGTATTTTTTTTCATTAAAATCTCTACTTTAAGATGGTGAAAAAAAAATCACACTGTTACTATGGAAAAACATTGTCAAAAATGGAAAAAACCAAAAAAAAAATACTTTTTTCAAGATCGTTTTACCGTAAATGTCACTAATTCTCCATTGTTCATTTAAATGAAGTGTTGTAAGTTGTGCAAAACGGTAATCTAAATGTTATACGTAATAAGGGTACTTTAATTAACCGTTTAAGGTTCGGACTGCTGAAAACAGAAATGTTTAAACAATAATTTTACTTAAGAAATTGCTAAAAATTACCATTTTTAGGCAAGAAAAAAAGTTTTTTATGCTTTATGGGCACTCTCACACTAAAAATAAGTTTATTACGTATTTTACATTAAATCAATTTATTACGTATTTTACATTAAATCAATTAACAAAGTAGAAATACATAATCAAAATTTATAATAATCTCCTTTTCTCTGGGAAGCTGCTCTACATCATCAGACTCAACACGTTGTTCGGTTTCTTCAGGAACTTCGATAAGGTCTTCGACTTCGTCAAGGTCCTCAAGTTCATCTAGATCTTTATTTTCAATATTATTTTGAACATTTGTTTCGTCACACATCTCCGAATCGCTGATTTCTTCTAATGGTTGTATATCAGAGTTAGAACAATTTTCAGCCCCGTGACAATTCGAGAATAGAATAGAGCATTTTACTCCATGTTTTCGACAGCCGCATCTTTTACTACTACAACCAGTTTCACAGCTGCAGCAGCTAGATTTCAGCAAACTTTCAGGAATTAATTCTTCGTCTGTCGATTTAGGCATTATTCCGGTTAGATGGTGTTTGTTACCAAGCCAAGTTTTAATTTGAAAATAAGCCCTGTAGCAGTGTTGTTCAGCTGCTCCCTCAGTTGGTGGTAGTTTTTCCAAATTAAATGAAGTCCTTACCGTAGCGGTTTGATATATTTCAAACCTCAATTCGTTCAGTTACATATCCTTTTTCTTACATTTATAAATAGACGAGATTAGCTTCAATCCATTTTCGGCTATTGTTTGTTTGTCTACATTTCTCCGATAAAAAATTTCTCTGAGCTTTGATAAATTTTGGTTAGCCAGTAATGATTTTACAATTGTCACATCAGCTTCGGGATCAAATACAACGTAACTGTTTGCTGCGTAGTGGCTCTGTACGTAATCCAAATACTTATTAACGATTTCATCAATCGTATAATTTTTTGCCAAACTACTTTGTGTAGCAGAAATCCACCATCAACAACGTGTACAGTATTACTGGAGATCTGCAATGCATCAATGCTTGTAAATTCATCGTAAACATGCGATTTCACATTTTTTCTGAGGCCATTTTCTGTAAATATTGACAATGGAAATGGAGCAAGCTCATACTCCAAATACTTTTTCATATCATATACTGCAAATTATATGTGAGGAGAAACACAGAAGTTAATATTGAAAATTACGATGAATAACGGTGTAACAACGACGTGCCAGTTGTGAACGCGTGAAAAGGCAAGGACAGGTGGGTTGCAAGCGAGCTGGAAGAAAAGAACGAAAAAGAAGTGCGCGCGCACTCGAGAGCACGTAGTAGTAAAACTGCCCCGCCATAATTCAATTTTTCAACTTTGACTATTTTGAAATATGTACATAAATAAAATTGTTTCAATCTATGTGTGCCCATAAAGCATAAAAAAGTGTTTTTATTGCCTATAAATGGTCATTTTTAGCAATTTCTTACACTCAAAGAAAATAATAGGTAAATTCAACCAAAAAGAGCATATGAAATCGCGCCTATCTAGTTTCATAGTTAAATCAATCAGTAAAGAATAGTCATACAACTTTATTTGTTTTCGTAAACATATAGTAGTTTAATAATCATATCTTCTTGTAACAAATTAAATAGTACAATGACATTTTTTTATGTTCACTAACCATTTTCAATTTGGTCTACAATTAAATAGTACAACGACTTTGTTTTTTGTTCACCAACTAATTTTTAGGTTGATCTACACTTTATTGTATGATGAAGTTTTTTTTGGTTAGCCAAAATCTCAGTATTGAGACATCAGACCACCCAAACCAAAGATTAGAAATCGTTTATAAGATCCATCCAAATATATCGATGATCCCTGAGAGAATTTGTACATTGCATCATGTTATTAATTTTCTATAAATTCATAAGAGTGCAAGATAATGCATTATGGATTATTGTTAGTGATTTGTATGTGGCGTCATCTGGGAATGATTTCTGTAATAGACTACGTGGTAAGCAAGCAGGCAAATTTTATGGTAATTCTTTTAGAACTTCTAGAAGACGCAAGTACAATAGTACAGCGAACTAATACTGGGTTAGAATTACAATTCGATAATAGGTCAAAATAAAATATACTATTATCTAGTTTAATTTGACAGAATTCAACAAAATAATAGTCAGACGAACAAAATAATAGTCTTATTCATCTATTTTTTAAGTTAATGTTTGTTTTGTTGTACGACAAATTTTTATTAATTAAAATAACAATCACCTCTTGTTTAAAAATACCATCAATATAGTTTGGTTTAACAAAATTAACGATATTGTTAGTTAACCATTTTTTTTTGTTGAATTTACCCATACTATTTCTTTGAGTGCAGGTAAAATTATTGTTTAAACATTTCGGTTTTCAGCAGTCCGAACCTTAATGTTTTTCCACAGTAACAGTATGATTTTTTACACCATCTTAAAGTAGAGGTTTTAACGAAAAAAATAACGTCCTGAAATTTTCAAAAATCAAAACTTTGTTAATCAACTTTTTTGATTGAAAATTAGGCCTTTTTTAAATTAAATTCGCAAAAAAATCAAAAAATGAATATTACGCCTCAAAAAAATTTTTGATGCGTAACAATGCACATTTTCACCGAATTTCATCAAAATTAAATTATTTTTGTGGAAGATAGAAATAAAGAAACAAAAAATTGGTTTTTCGTTTCGTTTCGCGTTTTTCTCAATATTTTTGAGGTTATGTAAAAAAATGGTTCAAATAAAAGTTGCAGATCTCTCAATTATCTACAACTTTTACATGAAACTTTTTTCGATAGGAGGTCTACTTTTGCCAGAAATTGTAAAAAACCACGTTTTACCACTAAACACATACCTTATCAAACCCCCCCACTTCCGGTTATCTGTTGCGGTCCAATCGATTTTTCCCCAATTATATAGCATTAATCCTAAATTTTCCCACTATCCATATACTGCTAAGAATTTTTCAGACTTTTGGCCTTTGGAAACCGGTTTGGCACTGGTCTATTTTTAAAATATTTAAAATACTGCAGTATTCGAACTCTATTTAAATATATATATACAAATATATTTAATTAACTTAATACTCTTAGTATTAAGTTAATTAAATACTTTTTGAAAGTTTTTTTGTACTCTTATTTCATACATTTCCCACATCTCATAATATTTTAATGTTATTTCCGCCCACTTGAAGTCTACATACGTATATACATAAAAGAGGAGAATTCAACCCACATTATGTTTCATCATTAATTTCAGTTCATCTGTTTATTTATTATTATAAAGGAGAAAAATAATGTGTAAAAGAGAAGGTAGAAAGCAAAGTTCGCCGATACCTACACTTGAATAATACATTTTTCCTACAGAAATGAAAAGTAAATATCCACTGTTTCTACTTTTCTCTGTTTTTAACGTTTATTATATTCCATCATTCTGCTAACGTAACAGTAAACTACTCAAAATTATTTATAAAATCATTCATTATCAATTCGTTTCTTGCATACCACAATCAGAATATGTTGGTAATAAAAGGCTGTACATTATTATACAGGGTGATCTACCATGATGTGCGGAAAATTTATCAGTAGGTTGTCCCCACCGAGAAGAGTTAAAAAAATGAAAAATTAAAAAATATAACCAAAAAAATTACGTTATTTTTTTTGTAGAAATGCGCCGTCAATGACTTTAACCAATCTGACGTAACGCGGTACAACCATATCACTTTATCAGACTTGGGATTGACACTATTGACACCAAAGCTGGAGAGGGTAGAAGTGACTTTTTGGTTTTAATCAAATCACATTACAAAAATAGCGAAATAAATCGAAAAGACATTGACCCTATGCTAGTGAACTCTACAACAACAAGTAGATATAAGAGATATTCACTTAAACCCGTCAATAACACGAAAACACCAACTTCAACGGTGCTAGAGTAGATTTAAAACGTGCCAACTGTTACGAGTAACCTTTATTCAGGAGAAGTGTAAGAATAGTAACTTATACTAAACTTTGCCTAATAAAGTTATTTTATTATTATTATTCTACCGCCGCCGCCACTGGTGCCGACATTGAATGTCACATAATTCGTTCTCATTGGCTTAGAATGATGGAGTGCACAAACTCGTTTCTGCGCATATTTTTTGCTCTCATCTTCTCATAGTGATACTACTCTACCTGTCGGTGTCCTGATTGTTCGACCGAAAGCAAAAAACGCGGCACCTTGACCGCACCAGCTTAACTTTTATGGAAAATTAAGGAAATGCAAATATCTCCGATATGTTCTTTCACAAGTAAGTTCATCGCCCTATGGCCAGAGACACGTAACAGAAGTGTATTTTCGTACGTGTTAACCCTTTTTAATATACTAAATTACCTCGGATCACTCTAAAATTTTGCAGGGGCTTTCCCACATTGAAGACTAGTACACCAGTTTATTTTCCGCGTATCATGGTAAATCACGCTTTATATATATCTGATTTAAGATGAAATTTTGACAATATAAAGACTACAAATTTGTACAGTATTATTATAAGAGGCCAGGGGCGGAGGCAAACATGCGCGAATATTTTTACCAGTGGCATAGCGTCATCTCGGGTATAAGGATGTGTAATTGCAATAAAAGGTTCGCGGTCAAGGAGCTGTGTAATGGAGTAGACTAAAACTTGCCCAACTGTTTGTTCAGGTGAAGAGTAAGAATAGTAATTTGTACTAAACTTATTAGCCTAATAATATTAAAAAGAGTTGCATAATATATTTTATTGTACATAAACGTATATTTTGACAAAGTTCAATTTGAACCTGATTCTTCCAGAGGCTGTATTCCATCCAGAAAATCGTCGCTCCCTTTCTCTTCTTCATCGTCGTATTTTTCACAGCTTTTTCATTAGAAGAATCTGTAACTGTGAATCGTAGATTGGCATCACTAACTTTGTCAAATAGATGTACTTTTTCCATATAATTCGGTTCTAGCTTGTCTACATGTTTACAAATGTCTGGTATGGTGGTAGGGTACATTGTACTAATTTCAACAGCATTGACCACGTCGCGATACAGTTCATACGGCCCTGTACACGCACAGCTTAGCTAAATCTAGTGGTTAGTAGTGTGGTTTCTGTTTTACCGATAGGACGACGTAATTTCATTAGTTCCTTATTTCTATTTAACAATTTACTGTGACACCTAAACGCACTCTTAAGTGCACTGACTTATTCCAATCAGCTCATGTGATGCTAGAAAAATCGAAATCACGTCGAAAATACTAAATTATGTGATTTTTGAGTAAAAAAATCCTATACCAAATGGTTTTTTGGATGAAATTAAATATTAATAGTGAGTCCTTTGATATACCCACTTTGGGTTTGGAACAAGTACAACTGAAATAACAGACCATCAAAAATTAAAATATTTCATTTTCTTCCATTTAAATGGAAAAAAGTAACTAAAGTGGCCAGGGGCGGCTCAAGGTAAATTTTCCACCCGGGCGGGAGTACTTTTTGGCGCCCTTTCCTGAGGTCATCACTGACGTACTTCATACTAAAGTACAAGGATGTCCCTTCGGACCTCCGCGATCACTACTTTTTATCGCCTCATGGGAGGAGGTGCTATTAGAAATCTGAAAAAAATTTTTTGTCTCTTCATGGGGGAGGGTGCAAATAGAAATTCGAAAAAATAAAAATCCGAAAAGAACAATTTGTCACCTTGAAAAAGTACCGAATACTTTTTTGTCCTCTGGCGCCCCGGGCGACGGCCCGGGTTGCCCGGCCCTTAAGCCGCCCCTGAAAGTGGCTTTGAAAACAAAGAAATATTTAGCTGTGATTCGGTAACATCTCGGTATAAACATTCCTTGAATATTATTTGCCTCAGTGTTAAATTCCCAACAATATTGACCGCATAATAAAGTTATATATGAATAATTATCAAAGTATTTCTAGGAAAATAGTGGCTAGGAAACGACACTTGTGATTGAAATAGCACATAAAATATTAGCAGAGTTCGAACTAGGTAGGCATTTCTAAGTGGTTAGCTCAAAGGAAATTCCTAATATGAAAGTATTGACCTGGATGAATCAGCTACCGCTCATGTTTCTAATTCCAAATACAATTGCTTCTTCATTTAACGAATAACTGTCACAAAATGAGTGATTTTTAAGGCGTCCTTACACAAATGGAATTGTCTTGCTATAGCGATTTTATTGTTTTAATTTGTTTTTTGACCGCGGTCTACTCCACTGATAACTGCGGTAACACATTTAAAACAGCTGGGTAGTATTCGAATACATCTGCATTCGAATACTTTCTTAAATTTGTATCCGTTATTTGAATACATTGGCGAGTATTCGATAAAAGTATCCAAATACAACGAAAGTATCCGAACACAAGAAAAGTATCCGAATACAATAAAAGTATTCGAATACTGAAAATATCTGAATACCATTCAGATATATTTTGACAGATCACGGATCGTAGGTTTTTGTCACGTAAGTTGGCATTCTGTGGGCGTAACGTAATTTCACCTTAAAATTGAACCGTTTTCGGTAAAAAAAAAATTTTCGAAAATAATTTTTATCTATTGAACGGCATAACTGATTCAAATAATATTTTAATCAATTCCTATACATAGTACCAGAACATAAACATGGAATAAATTAGAATAGAATCTGACAACGGAAACATTGAAAAAAAATTCATGAATTCGGACTGAACTTTTGACTATTGTGATACATCATTAGATTCGTATTGAAAAATTACATTTAGCTCCAGAATGAAAATGATGATGCTTCCATTTGAAAATTTTGAGTAATTTCGAAAAAAGTGTTTTGATCAATTTTGGATCTTTCTGCAAACATAAATCCACAACAAAACCGACATGTACTTTTCTTCAATTATTTATGAATATTAGTACACTTTCAGGTGGGTCGTCATATGGCATACTAGTTTAGACATTAAAATTGTCTGTAAACATTTCAAAATTACTCAAACAGCCGTGAAATTAGAATTCATACGCAGAATGACCTCTAGATTCCAAAAGTGCAAACATATAAAATAAAAAGTTGAGGTCACTTCCGATGAAACTAGAAGTCGTAGAAACTTCACAGATAAATAAAGAAAAATGTAGTTTTATTAACATATGACACATGCCAAGTTTCATCTCGATCTGTTTAAAAATGAAGAAATGCAGCCAGAAGATGATGTCGTTGACACCCGGTATTTTGGGTTCATTTTCTGTAAATTTTTATGCCTATACTAGTACAATAAGTGAAGCTTTTAAATCCCAGCCCAAAAACGATGCAATGAATTTTCATATTTTGGTCTTCAACGTACTTCATAAAGTATGTACATAAGAATCTATACATATTGTCATTTTTCCTGCTTTTTGGTTAGGGATGGTTTCTGCTTTTTGGTTCTTAGTGGTAATCGCAAAAAAAAGAAACATAATTCTGATAGAGAATCAAATTATAAGAAAGAAAGATCTTTTTTTATTATTAAGCAGCATTTCTCCATCAAGGCAAGCTACGAAATTTTAGAACGTTAGTTTGCTTTTAGTGAATACGTGTTGATGGATTTTATTACCAAAGACCATGAAACAAGCACCAGCACCAGAGAATTTGTTACAGATGATTTTTTTTTCTTGCAAGAAGGGCTGTGGCAACGCTTGTGGGTGCAGAAAAAGCGGTTTGCATTGCACTGTAGCATGTTTAAAGTGAAATGGAATCAGCTGTAAAAATACTGGCCATCTTGAAGAATGTGACGTCAAAGGTGATGTCATTGAGGAGTGAGATTAAAAATGTTATTTAATCAGTTTACTTAATTGTGTTGACTTATTTATAACAATCCTTATTTTTAATAAAATTATACATATTACTATACTTTTTTGTGGGCATTTTTAATCCACAATTTTTTTTTTTATAAATTTAGACCTCGTAATCATTTCAGCGACCTCAAAAACATAAGTATATGGATTTTCGTGATTTTATTCGTAAAATTAGAAGAGTTATTAATTTTTCAGTATTTAAGGGTGGTTACCTACGTATTTTATGAAGCATATTGCAAAAAAATTAACTAAATTCCTTCAATCGTTTTCGGGCAGGGAATTTTACCATTTCCACTGCTTCGCTTATTGTACTATACATATTTTGTGCCATTTGAAAAACACCATAACAAAAACCAGCAGAATATAATGCATAGCATCTTAATTAATTCAACCAATATGATTCATAAAGACCCTCGTATAGGAAATAAAATTGAAAAAGCAAAACATGTTATAGACATAAACATAACGATTGACAGAGTTATAGAATTCATTATTAAATAATTTATTTCCTATTATTCTATGTGTGATAATTAAAAGTAAGTAACTAAATGTTAGTAACTATTAGACCATTTATTAATTAATTTATTATTAATTATTCTGCAGGCCATGACATAATAATACGGGGTCACCGAGGCGAACACCCACTTGGGTAGTAAAAGTGGTAAAACTTGTCTTTTCTAGAAAATCAAAAAGGAATCAACTTATTTTTGCAGAACAACTTTTTTTATTTGACACTTTTTTCTAGGATTAAGTTTTTGATAAAATCTCATGTTGAAATACGGTACGCCCTCGCGGATACAATGACCCAGAGAACGGTGCAAAGTTAGTCTCTTCGTCTATTATCACAATACTGAAATTCATTATCGTCAGCTTTGTAGTTTAATTGTCGCAAGCCATTATTTAACAAAACTTACAATAAACGCACTAGCGCCGATTTAAGCCAATCTGTAAATCTAGTTTTTCTGCGAATACAATTAAAAAAATTGATTTATTATGACAATAGAATTACCTAAATCATAATTAACGCTTATTGTTGTTGTTATTAATGATTATTAATTGTTACAAACAATTTGACAATTTGTTTTTATTTTCATAATCATAAATATTATCAAATAGAAGATAAAAAAACAAAAAAATTAATTTGTTTACTTTTTATATCCATTTATTTATGTTTTCTTTTGACCGAATAACGAACCAAAATTCAACTAGTCCGAATTGGGTACCTCGGAACCCAGCTATAATGAATAGATTTGAATGATTTTTATTTTTTTGGATTTCTAATGCCATAAACTAAAAGTTTACCCATTGAAAATTACCGTAATTTCGAAAATCCGTAAATTTAAAAAAAAAATAAAGTTTTTAGAAATCTCAAAGAAAAAGAGAATTGTCGGAATTTTTAAATATTTCTTTTAAAAAAATAACGATTGTTTTGGTTTTCGAGGCTGTTTATAAAGCATTATCTGTAAAAAAATGAAACTTTTTAAAATTGATTTGAAGATGGCGGAAGCTCCAAAAAGCGAAATAAATTAAGGAAACGTAAAATAACACAAATACATTATTTTTTTATAGAAAATAATTTATTAACAACTTATGCTAAATAATAATTATTATAAATTTTTATTACAAGGATAACCATGTCTTCGACGTTTTCGATGTCATTCATTAATATCATTGGTGTAGCACTTAAGCAGCTAACTCCTTTACATAGTAAACATGCTATAGAATAATTTAAGCCACTTTTTCTTCATCCACAAGCAGAGCTACACTCAGTTTTACATGAACAAAAATCATTTTCAATAAATTTTCAGAAGCTGGTGGGTTGGTTCATTGTAACTGGTACTAGTGAATTATCTTTTTTTTCCATCCCCTTTCTTTTGGCAACTTATCATGTCCCATCCACAACTGTACTTGTAAATACACTCTTTTTATATGCTCTGAACTAGCATCGAGTGTAGCCAAGTTGACACAGGTATTTTTACTTGTGGCTTTAAGAAACGATTGGTATCGAACATTATTTATATATTTTTTTATTTTTAGGAGCACATATAAAATGCATAAAATACCCGATTGCAAAATATAAGTGGCGTCAGCATTTTCATCAGTACATCTTGTAAATCTGTACGATTTTCGAATAATTCAGCAAATGTATTTTTACCCTTTTTGTAAAACGATGAAGTTATATCATATCCAGTTAATGCATGTAAAAACAAAATATGCTTCTTACACATTGGTAATGTTTGTTCAAGGCTTTTATTAGAACAGGATTTTTTTGAAGGACCCCCTCATCGGTCGCTATACCTTAAAAGCTTAAATTCTTCTTAAAATGAAGATTATGTAGAATCTACCACTGCAAGTCAAGTAAAATACAAAACAACTGAATATCTCAGTGACATTTCGCGGACCCCCAAGACATCGTCCGCGGACCCCGGTCCGCGGATCACCTGTTGGGAATCCCTGTATTAGAATAAGTTTTTACGGATACTGTGCCTTTTGCTGGTGTGAGAAAATATATTTTTCTATGAGGAGGTGTTAAAGCTGTTAATAAAACTAACACATCAATATCTTCAACAACAACATTTTCTGATTCAATATTAATTGCCGTTTGTATGATTAACATGGTGTTTACCAAATCCGGACGTGGAAATTCCCGACTTTTTCCCGGTTTTGCCCGGACTTTTTCCCCGATTTTCCCATTTTTTTTTCAAGCTTCAATATAACAGACTAGTACAAACAATAAAGAAAAAGTAATGAACGAGAAACAGATTTTTCTAATTATCTCAGTCACAGCTCCAAAAGTACAAGAAAAGAGAAAGCATTAATTTAAAAAATAAAAGTTTCATATCGTATGCTTTATTGTCTACAATAAAATAGATTCTAAACAGTAAATAAAAATATTTATTTAACAAATTGACCTCAGATCGGTGAAAACTTGTAAACAAAACAATCTTGATTCTGCTGTTGCAAAAAATCGTGATGAGGTAATAATGGCACTAGGGATTGCAATACCGGTTAACCGGTTATCAGGACAAAAAACACATGACTATAATTACCGGTTATTTTAATTTTTTACCGGTTATTTCGGTAAATTCTGAACTTACGATATGTCACGTATTCAACGTTTCTATTTATGTCAGTGACTAGTATTCACTAAATACAGAAATCCAAACACCAAGCCCTAAGAAATACAAGAGAGACATTGACAATATCTTGCGACAGAAAATTGAATATTTCACTGCCGCCAATATTCGTGGAATACATTTAGAAGTATGTTATTACCAATTCTTATTAACTCATCGACACACCAATATCGGTTGAGGAAGAGCATCTTCAGCTGGTGTTATTCTATGCACAAATATCAGACGACTAACAGATATAGCTTTGAAAAACTAACCCTTTTAATGGGCTATTTTTAAAAAATACTGTATTTTTAGATTAGGTATTCAGTAAATGCCCTTTTTGAGTTTATGTTTATAATTTTTGTTATTTAAGTTGATATTTTTGTTATTTACCGAATAATTATTTATTTAAATTTATTTCATTTATATTTTTTCCTTTTGATATTATATTAAATATACGTACATAAAAATGTCTTTCGTTAAATTTAGATAATTTTGTACATGGAAAAAGACAATTGCCATTTTTGCCACCCTAATCATTCATTCTAAAAATTACCGGTAAATACCGGTTAACCGGTTATTTACATTTTTATTTACCGATTTACCGGTTATTAAAACTTCCGGTAAATGGCAATCCCTAAATGGCACAAATTGCAATCCCTAAATGGCACAAATTGCAATCCCCGCAATTATCACTGGACTTCCTGAAAGTATTAAAGCTGAAAATCTGCAATTATCTATAAAAAAATATTTCATTCATAAGGTCATATAAAGTGTGTCCAACTAAGTCGGCACCATATGGGAAACTTTTTTTATTATTGGTTTTATGAAAAAAAGTTATTTTTGATAAAAAGTTTTGCATGGCCTAAAACCCAAAAGGAAATAATCAGATATCAATTTTTTGCAGTCATATACGAGGTTTGTCGAAAAATGTTAATTTTGCTCAAGAGTAAAGAATCCCTATTTAAGTATTACAATATCGACAATCGTTATTAAGAAAAGTTGATCCTAATTGAAAACTACGGTCAGATATCCAATATTATCCATCTACCATGAAAAACGATCTTTAATAATTTTTGGGTATAGCTGTTTTTTCATGGTAGATGGATAATATTAATAATATTAGATATCTGACCGTAGTTTTCATTTAGGATCAACTTTTCTTAATAACGATATTGTAATAAATAAAGGTACTTTACTCTTGAGCAAAATTAACATTTTTCGACAAACCTCTTATACGACTGCAAAAAATTGATATCTGATTATTTCATCTTGGGTTTTAGGCCATGCAAAACTTTTTATCAAGAATAACTTTTTTCATAAAACCAATAATAAAAAAGTTTCCCATATGGTGCCGATTTAGTTGGACACACTGTATATTCTCATATTACTGGGAATGTAAACAAATATATGGGGAAATACAGTACAGTATAAGCTACCCCGTATCTTGCGAATGTAAATATACCTATAGTTATTAGCCGACCGACGTTTGCAATTCCTGATTACTTTTTGAAATTCCCGTCTTTTTCCCGTTTTTTTCCGGTTGGCCTAAATCCCCGTCATTTTCCCGGTTTTCCCGATTTTCCCGGTTGGTAGACACCCTGATTAATGTATCCGCATCACCTTCTGCTTGACACGAGAAATTATTGTTATCAGTTAGTTTCTTCCTTAACATTTCGATGAATCTGTTTTTGTTATTGCTGTTTGCAAGGAACTTTTTCTTGGCGAATTTTTAAAGGCATATTTTCATCAAAAATTAAATCTGTTGAGGCATTTTTCAATGATTGCGATATCCGTCAAAAACGACAAAAACATTGTTTCCATAATTATTTCTTAAATATCGTATGCAATGATTGCATATAGTCTCGAACTTTTCATCTAATTGCCATTTGCAACCATGTAATAACATTTCGCCATTAATAACATACGAAAAAGTAAAGTTATCATTTACACTAATATTGAGCTGAGTAAATAAATCATAAAAATTTGATTTAGTTGTCTTTCGCATTAAACCTTGATCGAACAGAGTTACAGGATATGGAGCTAACTCAAAATTCATGTATGTTTGAAGTTCTTCTGATTTTTTTAAAACACAAATACGTTGAAAGAGCAACCATTCATCTACTGGAATGACTTCATCATAAACTTTGGTTTTGTTGTTAATAGCAAGAAGCATATTTTGTTTTTACATGCATTAACTGGATGTGATACAACTTTAGCGTTTTACAAAAAGGGCATAAATAAATTTGCTAAATTAAGGGCCGGTTTTATAGGTACAGTTTAAACCTAAGTTTAACTAGAAGATTCTGTTGAGGTACGAAATAAAAGTAAATAGCGTGTTTAGCAAAATGTATATTAAGCACACTCATCAAATAGGAAATTAACAAGAACCTTTTAACAAGAACTCAAAAATACGCTTCTCACAGCAGCTTTTTTACTACAAAAATCAATTGATAACTATCGATAATAACTCAATACCAACTATCAATACCACAGAATCTTTATTCAAATTTAATTAATAATTTCTTATTTAATGAATGTGCTTAATATACACTTTGCTAAACACGCTATTTACTTTTATTGCGGACCTCAACAGAATCTCCTAGTTAAACTTAAGTTTAAACTGTACCTATAAAACCGGCCCTTAGTATTCGAAAATCGTACAGATTTATAAGATTCTGCTACTTATTATCTTTACTAATGAAAATACTGATGGCACTAATATTTGGCAATCGGATATTTTATGCATTTTAGCATTATATAGTGCTCCTAAAATCAAGAAAATATAAATAATGTTGGATACCAATCGTTTATTAAAGCTACAAGTAAAAATACCTGCGTCAACTTGGCTGCACTCGATACAGAACATATAAAAGGAGTGTATTTACAAGTAAAGTTGTGGATGGGACATAAGTTGCCAAAGGAATGGGGATGAAAAAAAAAATCACTAGTACCAGTTACAATGAACCAACCACCAGCTTCTGAAAATTTATTGAAAATGACCCGACCCGAAGGAAGGAAAAGGTCATAAATCAATCAGATAAGTCCACTTTACCCTTAAAATATTTGTCTTAAGTACTTGTAGACAACTTAAAGAATTTCATAAACAGACCTACAAATGCAATAAATTAGAAATAAGTTAATAAACAATTCTCTTCCAGCAAATACTACCAGGGGCGTACCATTAGAGTAACAGTACACCGCGCCAAATTAAATCAGTTCAAAAATAATAAAAACATGTATAAAATTGTTGCCCATTATTAGCTTGGTTTCAGTGCCATTAAAATTTAAAAAAATCTCATGCATGCTATAAGAACATACTGACTGTCTACACTTCACATCTGGTACGGCTCTGGTAAGGTTAAGGAATTTTATTAAAAAAGTTCAGGTCCGTAAGAATACGCAAAAAGTAAGCAAGAAATAATAACTCTGCAGAGAACACAAAAATAATGTATCCACTACAAAACGTAACAACGAAGACACATCAGCTACTGGTACAAAAATCAACGGCGACGGGAACTGTCTATATGGAGCACTAAGCCATCAGTTAGAAGGAGAAAACATAACAACCCCGACACACGCCAACACTATGAAAAGACCAGTAAAGGAGTTGCATAGGTAACCAGACGAGAGAACTCCATCGAAATAAGGACGGAAAATATAAACGAAAACATAGCCACGGCAATCATACAAAATGATCAAGATCATTGATCATTGATTAATCAGACAAGACAGCAGGAAGGGTATTCATGCAACTGACTCAAGAAACCAGAAGAAACGAAAAAAGAAAAAAATGAGGAAACCGGGTTACACGTGGAAAACAACAACTAAGAGGATCATGAACAAACTGAGAAGCGACCAAACATACTGGAAAAGAAAGCGAGTGGGAAAAATGAACTCCACAAAGAAATCGCAGCGATATACCCTACCAGAACCAGAAACCGAGGCATCAGAAATTTCAGAAGAAGAAGAAGAAAATTTGTAGAAACAGAAACACAAAAAGAGGAGCATAAACATTAAATAACGAACACAATGCGACAACACATTGGACTTGTCATCTTGCTGTCGAGGCGGCCAGACCTGCTTTATAATGCTCCGTCACCAATGGATACCCATAAAAGTTTATAAAAGTTAAATAGTGACGTGTAAAAAATATAGTTAAAAAAAGCATAAGTGGATGTGTTTGTAAAATAATACATATCTCGGAACATTTTCAGTAATTGATAAGAAATATTAGATAGTGTTTAATTAGGTATACAAACCAAAACTTTACACAGTGCTTCCCCTCTAATGCAGTAAATAATGGTATATATAGTGCAGTGAAATCGTGCCAGGCGGCAAAGAGGAGAAAGAAATCAGTAATAACCGAAGAGAGGACTGTCTATATGAAGCACTAAGCGATCAATTAGAAAAAGAAAACCGGCACACACTAACGCTATGAAAAATCAACAAAAATGTCTATTATACTATTAGGAGACTTCAATGCACATATACTCCACACATGGCCTAACGAAAATGGAAACGCGCTGAAAAACCTAGCACACATGTTTGACTTAACAATAAGAAATACATGGAGCAAAAGTCAAACCTGCATTGACACCTGGAGCAATGGAAGCTCAATCACACAAATAGACCATACCCTGGTAAGCAGAGAGATAAGGGCAAGGATCAAGAAGGTTAAAGCAAAAAGGACAGCAGAAGAAAGCGCCAACACTGAACAGCAGCAAACTAAAAATAGGGAGACCATGTTACACGTGGAAAACAACAATCGAGAGGATAAAAAAAAACTAGGAAAGAAAAGCGAGGAAAAAACATGCGTCATGTGGCTCTCGCTGCTGACAACAAGCATGACCCAAATCCAACCCAGCATCGGAAACCGAGGAATCAGAAGACTCAGCAAAAGAGGATTTGAAGAAGCAGAAACACAAAAAGAGGAGCATAAACACTCCATATCAAGACACAGCACATATTTCACACGAAGATTCAGAAGAGGCAGATGCCCAGCACCAAAAACACAAAAAAGGGAGCTTAAACGCTCCCTCACGACACAATGCGGTAAGGCATCTCATAAATACCTACATCTCCCATCCCATGTTCCTTTACCATGCGCCATGTGGCTCTCGCTGCTGGCAACAAGCATAACCTTAGTCCAACCCAGCGTGGACGTAGCAGGCCCAGCTGTATAACCCTGGGAGTGGCAGCAATGTCTACCGCACGCTGGTAAATCAATCAAACAATCAATCAATAAAAAAAAACTGGGTGTGGCTCTGCTTATGGATGTAGAAAAAGTGGATTAAATTGTTCTATAGCAGCGGCGGCTGGTGAAATTTCAATATTTTTTTTCTCGTCTGTGGCGCATGGGACCCATACGAAATTTGGGAAATAACATCTAGAGAAGCACTTCTCTAATGACCCCTAAAAAATTTTGAAAAAGCAGTTTGCGAAAAAATTTTTGAAAATTTGCTAGCCTCCCCTGGGTCTAGGGACCCCTGTTTACTTTTATTTTTTTTTGTCATATGCATTTGACTTTTCATAAAAATGCATCGACAGATTTTAGAGTTTGTGAAAATATTTTCATTACTAACTGAAATACAATGAACTGAAATTTTGTAATTTACAATTTAACAAATTACAATATTTCAATTCGTTGTATCTCAGTTAGTAATGAAAATATTTTCACAAACTCCAAAATCTGTCGATGCATTTTTATGAAAAGTCAAATGCATATGACAAAAAAAAATAAAAGTAAACAGGGGTCCCTAGACCCAGGGGAGGCTAGCGAATTTTCAAAAATTTTTTCGCAAACTGCTTTTTCAAAATTTTTTAGGGGTCATTAGAGAAGTGCTTCTCTAGATGTTATTTCCCAAGTTTCGTATGGGTCCCATGCGCCACAGACGAGAAAAAAATATTGAAATTTCACCAGCCGCCACTGTTCTATAGCATGTTTACTATGTGAAGGAGTTAGCTGCTTAAATGCTCCACCAATATGATATTAATTAATGACATCGAAAACGAAAACGTCGCAGACAATTAGTTTACATGATTATCCTTGTTATTAAAATTTATAATTATTTATGTCATTAAAATTTATGATAATTATTATTATTTAGCTTAAGTTGTTAATAAATTATTTTCTATAAAAAATTGATGTATGTATCTGTATTATTTAACGTTTCTTTCATTTATTTCGCTTTTGCCATCTTCAAATTAATGTTAAAAAGTTTATTTTTTTTTACAAACTCTTTATAAACCACCTCGGAAACTATAACAATCATTATTTTCTTAAAAGAAATATTTAAAAAATCCGACTGTATTTTTCGTTGAGATTTCTAAAAATTTTAATTTTTTTTTTTTTTTAATTTACGTACCTACTTTCGAAATTGCGGTAATTTTCAATGGGTAAACTTTTTAATTTATGGCACTGGAAATCTAACAAAAAAAAATCATTCAAATGTATTCGTTATAGCTGGGTTCCGTCATTTTTCATTCATAGTGCCTAATTGCTCTGGACTAAACTGTTCTTTTGTGAAAATCAAGGCTATTGTCTATTGAGTAAAGCAACTTAGGATGCGCACTTTTGGTTTTGCCAACGATTTTAAAATGAATCAAATAGTAAATATTGTAGTAATATGGTACAACTTTCTTTACAAAACAGAAAATTGTAAATTCCATACTGTTTCAGGGCTATCTTCATCTTATCTTGGTGGAAACCCCGAATAGCATTTAAATAGAGGAAGTTCTTTAAAATTGTAGTAATGCTGTATTTTAAAGTGCTAACTTAGACTACTCACGTACAGATGGCGCCACGCGTAACGATCCAGCACATTACTTCACTGCTGGACACAATTTATTGAAATAAAATTATGTTTGCTGCTAATATCTACACGGATTTAAACAACATGAAAACAATAGTTTAAAATGAATAAACGATATAATTTTGGCAACATAATACTAAAGATCAACATGATTTACAACGAAATCCTACAATTTAAAGTTTTAAGTGCATTTTTATATCTCTATTGTAAATCTAGTGATAAAAAAATAATAAATATCCTATCTAACAATAGAAAGCTTATAAAATTTAAATAGAAGATTATAAAAAAATGATAACTAGCTATAAAAAAAAACATAACTAGTAACTACATCGGTTTTACCTACATAAGTGCTTGCATTCACTATGTACCAGAGTAGAATTTAAATTCCTAATAACATACAAAGTATCATGTATTGTTTGTAATCTAATACAAAATCTAACTTATTAGGAATATCAACTTCATATCTAAAATGATTTGTTGATTGCTTTTATGTTCAGCAAATCGCAAGCAACATTTTGACGCAGTTAGAGATACCAATATTTATTTAAAAATTATTAGGTGTTCTATAAAAGTATTCTTACAATTATTGGTAATCTACAAACCTTAGGTTTCTTAAAACATCATTATATTATATTAAAACTCACACTTGGCTGCTATGAATTAAAAATAATCTATTTTGCCAAATTTTTTTAATCGATATTTGTTATTTTATATACTTCTTTAAGTAATAACTTATTTATAATGTTTATTGTCTATAATTTCAAATTTCTTTTTCCTTCATGAAAGTTTTTATACATGTTCCACTTTTAATGCTCCTCCATATCTCAAGATTAGTTGCCATTTTGTCTAATAAAAAATTATTTTTAATAGTGGCGTATTCATATTAAGAAAAAAGTGGTAGTTATTTCACATTAGGCATTTTTCCTTTAATTATTTTCGCTTCTTCTAATAAGTAAGTTTTTATTAATTTATGAATTTCTTGTTTCCTTTTTGTTTTGATTACTAAGTTTGTACTGTGTATATTTTACATTTACGTGTTTCGAAACCCCATATGTCAAATTTCAAAATATTCTGTTTACCAAAAGTGGATGAATTCCGAGATGGAGGGAATAGGTCATTACAAGTGGGGCATATGCACGATGAAAACTACTGCTTACATCTTCATTTTTAATTTGTTTTTGCATTAGTTACATGCAATATAATACCACTAGAAATATCAATCCTTATATAATATTAAATATACAGTTGAAGTACCTAGTTACTCTTTTTGGGTTTGGCACATTTGGCACATTAAACATCAAAGTAGATTTTTGTCACCCAGCTCAATATGCTTTTTTCTTCTTTTCTTTGTATTATAGTGCTCTAGAGTTTAAAAAAGTTAACATTTGGAATAACTGTCTTACAAATAAATTTTTTGCAACAAATAAAATGACAACTATTTAAAATTAAAACAAAATTATCCAATTTCGGTACCAACTTACACATATACATACAATATAATAATAATCTGTTTAAAAAAATGTATACATTTTTTGAAGTAATATTAGATTGATTTTATTTTAATTTGATTTAGAAGCTTTAAAATTGAAACAAACAGAAACTGAAGGACCGCTAGTCTCAAAACCCCCAATCAGGTTTACTTAGATCGAAATTAAAATATAAATCTTTAAAAAATGCCCTCAAAGAGAAAGTTTAAATTTAAAACTGCCTGTTGCATTTCTACAATTATTTCCTATGTATGCAGATGTATTGAGAAAAATATGTAATAAAATATCTTATTTACAGTAACCATTAGCAAAGAAATGCAGATAAAAGAATAATAGAGGTATTCTACTATTTATATCCAACTCGGGTAAACAGAGAATAATATGAAGTTCATATCAATAGAAAACAAAATGAACATATTCCAAACTAAGTAGTTTTGAGAAAGTGTTTGATATTATTGAGGAATGTAAGAAATAATATATGATGGTGAGACAAAAAATGGGTATATTTCTTTATTCAATAAAAAAGTGTATTTCTATATGAACATTATCAACACTAGACACCCTTTTTCCAACTTAGTATGCAATTATTTTAAAATAAATTCATCTAAACAATCCATACTTTATTATCTTCATATTTTTATAATAAAAAAAATATTTTTGATTTATAAGCAAAAAAAATAAGGACTTCAGAGAGTCCCATTACAACTACTACATAGGTACCTACCTAAAATTAACAGATAACATAGAAGGTAGAAAATACTAACATCATTACACTCACCCGACATACCTAAATACTTTTATATACATAAAGAAATGTAGATTTATTTTATATATTATATAATTATAAATACATAAACAACTAACACACACAATTATATATGAAAAAGGCACACAGCTCTGTTGCCTACTTCCAAAAATGTTTATACGTAATACAAAATACAATTGTAGGCATAACTAGACCATTTTTTCCACTTCGTTTTGGCAACGCAGGACCCTACGATTTGAACACACTACATGCTAAGCAACCTTAAATCAGTTCGGGCTCTTACCTTAAGTAATTCTCGAAAATAGGGGCTACAAGCAGACAAGACCACTCTGTGAGCTTTTAGACTTTTCCCATCACACGCTAAGGTCACATCAACGAAGTCCTCATCGTCACGGAGGTTCTCGAAGGCTGATGTGATGCTGCTTTGATAATTGTTCCACCGCAGACAGAAGTGTTGTGTATCTACCATCGTAAAAAATATTCACCTGCAACAAACGAGACGGTTACTTAAAAATAACCTGCCTGCTGCTGGTTTTGGTATCAAAATTATGCAAGTAGGGAGTAAATGCGGTTACTGTTGTTAATTCCATGACACACTGTGTGAAAACCCACTAAATTTCACTGAGGGACTTGAGAAATAGTTGATAAAAGAAATGTTAGGTTATGTTTACGACTATTTTAGCAAAATTCGCAGATATTTAGTTGGATTTAGCTTAAAATTGATTAGAAATAGTGCAAACAACTTACGTGAAACATGGTAGTTGATGTTAGAATCGATTAACTTGCAAAATGATTTGTTTATAATAATTGTAAACTATAGGAGATAAGTATATTTATAAACCGATTTGACATAGAAAAAAGTTTGGGAAAAAATCACAGATGGATGCAGCACAGTTTCCTTGAGGAAGGTTTGCGTCCGGGCTCGATCATTAAAAAGCAAATTACATAAAAAATTTGATTGGATACCGGGTTTGAGAGTGGGGTAAACAGGAACATGGCTATCGGCAAAAAAAAGCGGAACGACTGAACGAAAGCGAAAGGACTCGACACGGCGCTCGCCGACGCCTCACCCGGTCAGGGACGAATTTGTTTTGTTTAAAACAAGTTACTATCGCAATTCATGATTTTGCACCAGCTAGATCCGAGATCGGCATGGAAACGAAAGTCTCAAGTCGAGGGTAGCTAAGATTTCAGTAAGATTCTTGTCTTGTGTTATTATTTTCTTGTTTTGTTTTTATTTAGTTTAATTAATTTGACACAGTAAGCTCGACAAAGCAGTATATTTTGTGTGAAAAATTTACCTGAGAAAATTAGTAGTAGTCATTGAAATGTTTTTGTTTTTTTCGATGGATCCATTTTTTTGTTAGAGGAACATTTTTGCGGGAGCCGTCGCGATGCACAGATGTCAGCTTTCAAGGCACACTTAGAAACCCGCCAAATACGAACTGTTTAAATAGTGGTGAGAAGTCACTCCGCGAACTATGGCACACCGTCAGATCATCACGACATTCAGGCGAATATTAAAAATTCAAGCGCGCAAAAAATGACGAAGGCCCGCTTATTCTTTATTGGGACATGGCTATGAGACATCTGCTGTAATAAGCTAGCACTAAAAAATAGTGCGTGCCGCCTACCCCTCCCGCATCGAATGAAAATGCGCAGAATAACGAGTCGGTACAGGCCCGCAATTAAAAATATCAAAATAAAAAAATCGAACACTAAATCTGTGCTGTACGGCTGTACGCGGGTCTTGCCTCTCGCAAAAGCGCTTTTACTTTTTTTCATTTGCCGGTTAGTTTCACCTTTGCATTTTGCTTCCCAATTTTTTCCAATAACACGAGCAGAATTATTAGATGCATATTTATTACTTTGCGAAAGAAAAGGGAGGAGGCATAGGCGTCCCATTCAAACTTTCAAGGATTTCGGTTTAAATTATGGGACACGCTAAAAGCACATATGGGCATTTTCTTACGTGCTTAATAGGCTTGTTTCTCTATTTACCAAATTATATTGAATTACATTTTTATCATGAGTGTGAGATACCACGATCACGTTTTTTATGAACATAATTTTAAAAATTATCTTTGTAATAAAGTCAAATGATTATAAAATAGAGTGTAATTGGTTTCATGTATCCATATCTCCGTTATTATGGAGAATACAACTGAACGCAACTATTCAATAATAGTACAGTAACTAGAGGTTTTAACTTCGGAATAATGTCATATTGAACGGATTTCGTTCATTTTTGGCAGTATAATAGTAAATGCTTCACAGAAAAGTTTCTATATTGTGCAGGGGCTTGCTAATTTATAGGGGGTGGATGCCACCCTCTCTCAGGGGGTGGCACTTAAAAAATATATATATTTATTGGAGCTGAAATAGAATCAAATTTTAAGAAGAAAAGGTTCTATGCAATTTTTCACATAAATTGATAGTTTTTAAGTTATAACGACTTCAAAATTGCGATTTTAGCTTAAAAAAAGGTATTTCCAAACGGCTTTCGTCAAATATCTCGAAAAGTATTACCTTATCGAAAAAATGTTACAGACCAATTACAGAAAGTACAAACTGGGAATTAATTATATTTTTTGTTTATTGATGTAGGATTAATAATTTCGGAGATATTTAAGTTTATATTTGGTACCCAAGTGTTTCGAAATTACCTTTAAAGTTTAAAATACATTTTTTTCTAAAGCAAGTGCTTTAAACGAGAAAAAAAGTTTGAGCATCTAGGTAATGCTACATCTTAACGAAAAACTGTATTTGAGATAATTTTTTTTAATTACTGGCTAATTAGAGCAACAAAATGGCGACCTTCTTATATTAAAAAATATGAATACGCATATTTTTCCGTCATAACTTCTTTATTTCTTATGCTACAGGAACGAGTGAAAAATAATTTAAAAGCGCAATTAATTGTCTTTCATTTCATTTCTTAGTATGCGTGACGTAGGTGTCACAATTTCTGAGATATTTAACATTTAAACTGCATTTTTCGTCTTATAAACGTTCGGACGCCATTTGTAAACTTTCATATCTCCGAAACTATTAGATTTATGTAAATAAATAAACAAGCGAAATTCATTATCAGTTTATGAGCTTTATTTTTGGTCTCTATCCATTTTTCAACAAAACTGATATTTATTGAGATATTTGGAATGGAAAAAAAAATTACGTTTTATCGAAAATACCTTTATAGTTTAAACTGTATTTTTTTTCTAATGCAAGTGCTGTATACAAACCAAAAAATTTGAGCATCTACGTCATGCTATATATTAATGAGAAACAGTGTTTGAAATTCCTTTTTTTAATTACTAGCTAATTATAGTAACAAAATGGCGACGTTGTTATTAAAAAAAAGTGTAGACGCACATTGCTTCGGTCATAACTTCTTTGTTCTTTATGCTACAGAAACAAATAAAAAAACAGTTGAAAGCTTAATTAATAACCTATTACCTACCTATTAGCGTCCTTGACGTAGCTGTCACAGTTTCTGAGGTATTTAACTCTCACTCTAAATAATTATCTTCTGAACACTTGGATGCCAAAAGCAAACTAAAATATCTCCGAACTTATTAATCCTACATCAATAAACAAAAAATATAACTAATTCCCTGCTTGTACTTTCTGTAATTGGTCTGTAACATTTTTTCAGTAAAGCCGTTTGGAAATACTTTTAAGCTAATTTGCAATTTTGAAGTCGTTATAACTTAAAAACTATCAATTTATGTGAAAAATTGCATAGAACTTTTTCTTCTTAAAATTCGATTCTACTTCAGCTCCAATAAATACATATATTTTCAAGTGCCACCCCCTGAGAGGGGGTGGTATCCACCCCCTATAAATTAGCAAGCCCCCGCACAATTTAGATACTTTTCTGTGAAGCATTTACTATTATCCTGCCAAAAATGAACGAAATCCGTTCAATATGCTATTATTCCTAAGTTTTGCATATTTTTTACCTCTAGGTAATGTACTATAATGAATATTACTTTATTTTAAACCAATAATAAATGGTGGTACTTAGCAGTAGCGTATATTTATTAATACCAATCTGAAGAAGGCTAAGAGGTGCAATGTTACACATGTTATATGTTTTATTATGATTTTTTTAACTACTTGAGTTGGTACTGATTCCTGGACCAACAAAATAAGCTATAAACTCTTCGTATTTAATCACAAAAATATTTTCTTTATTGCAATAGGATATAAAAACAAAAAATAATAACTTATATTTAGGAAAGGGGGTTAGAAAATATCGACCTCAAGTTGGCTTTGCAAAAGAAACCCGCGGATTGGTTTCTATTGATCTGTAGTACGCGATCTTTAGATTAGGTTTTTTTTACATTTTGTTATACAATTTTGTGTCTAATCATAATATTGTTAGTATAAATTTCGGGGTTATTGTCGACCAAATAATATCTCTGTTATTACAGCTTATGCGTTTTGGTGAGTTTATTTAACTTCATCAAAACAAAGTATAAAATTATTATTATTAGTAGTAATATAACAAGTGCATTGAACATTACCGATAATTGTAGGTACATTTGAACGAATGTAAATACCTAGAAGATGGAAAAAACACGAATGCATTACAGGAGTTTTAAGTTTCTCTAAAATTATCGGCAATTTTCAATGCACGAATTATATGTTCTCAAAAAATTTGATAAATCGCCATTTGCTTTCTACTGGAGTTGTCTAATTTAAAACCAAAATCAAGTATGTCCCTGTCAATGATGCCACCCAAAACTATCGTGATGTATATACATTTTTTTTACGACTGGTAAAAAACTACTACTTTTTTCATTATATTTGTGCGTAAAACATATGTTTAAGATAATACTGAAAAAAAGTAATATTATTCCACTGGAGTTGTCTAATTTAAAACCAAAATCAAGTATGTCCCTCTCGTGATGTGTAATACATTTTTTACGACTGTTAAAAAACAACTACTTTTTTCATTATTTGTGCGTAAAACATATGTTTAAGATAACACTGAAAAAAAGTAATATTATTCCACTCTGGCGAATAGCCGAATCAGAAGAGTGCGTTGAAAACAATTGATGTTCTCTCGCGATCTTCGCTTTAGAGAAGTAAAATTTTTGATTCGTGTTTTGACGTTTAAGTTACTTTTGAAATGCATTTGTTTAAATATGGATATTGAGGACAATCGTAGAAAAAAATATTGTATGAAAAAAAGTGTCTTTTTTTCACTCATAGATGGAACAAAACTGTGCTTTTTTCGTCAGTTGTTTGGATGGGACAATTGTTTTATGGAAATGTAATAATCAGTGTGGTATGAAGAAGTTATAGTTGACTCTAGATTTATTCTGCATATAAAAAATGTCGGCGTGTTTGATGATGCGGTAAAGATCAAAGACGTCGACATTTTTTATATGCAGAATAAATCTGTACTATACAGTAAAGTTTTGTCCAATGTGGGAGGCGCGTTATTGGAAAATAAAGTTTTAAGTTTTGTTTCGTTTTTTTTTATATCTCGCTTTCTATTCGTCAGGATACCTTATTTTTTATTTCGAGCTAACTGTTCCGACCGTTTTGGAGATATCTGGGAAAAATAGCAAAAAACAGCTTGCATTTCGGCGCAGAAAAAATTGCAAAAGCATGCAATCTTGACACGTTCATATTTTTCTAAAAACATCATTGGGACGGACGTACGATGTCGCAACGTAAAGAGGAAGTCTTCCAGATAAACCTGATCGTAAATTGCACGGCGAAATTCGAAATTTCAGTTCGGCACGAACGAATCAAAAGTGACATATTTGCATCATATTCCGAAGAATCACTATTTCTCCTACTGTTTAACTGTTTCTTCAGTTTTCTATAAAACAATGATGAGTGCCGATAAACTTTATTTTGCTTTTACTGAGCATTTCAGATGCCGCCATTTTATTCAATGCCAATAATGATATAAATTGTCTTAAAAGTTGATATCACTTTGTAGTAGGTTTTTAAGGTATATATAACTTTGTAGTCATTTTCAATTAGTGGGGAGTAGTAAAAATAACTTCAAAGCCACTATGTTCGTAGAAATAACATCTTTTTTACTCAAGATGTCACTAATAAGTTAGACAACAATGCGGTTCCAGAAAATTTCCCAACAACGTATCAGGGACTTAAAATTGAACACTTGAAGTTTTCGTTACTTTGAAGTGGTCCTTTGGTAACGCTGTGCGGTCGGCATTACTACCAATTTTCACTTTGCAGTTGCGGATGCTTCAAAGTAATGCAGAATAGTATCTGCGACGTTGCAGATTCTGCGGCAGTTACTTGAAAGTGTTATAACTATACAATGCCTGAATTCGGTAGAATCTACATAATTGTTACTACAAAAGCATACCACAAAGTTAATATTACCTTAAAGCCGCAAATTTAGTAACAGTTATGTCATTCCTACTGTATTAAAGTTCCGATGCCTCAGATGCCAGTTCCCATCACTTTGAATGCTGCTTGGGTTACAGTTGACTCTAGATTTATTCTGCATATAAAAAATGTCGGCGTGTTTGATGATGCGGTAAAGATCAAAGACGTCGACATTTTTTATATGCAGAATAAATCTGTAGTCAACTATACAGTAAAGTTTTGTCCAATGTGGGAGGCGCGTTATTGGAAAATGAAGTTTTAAGTTTTGTTTCGTTTTTTTTTATATCTCGGGTTCTGTTCGTCAGGATACCTTATTTTTTATTTCGAGCTAACTGTTCCGACCGTTTTGGAGATATCTGGGAAAAATAGCAAAAAACAGCTTGCATTTCGGCGCAGAAAAAATTGCAAAAGCATGCAATCTTGACACGTTTATATTTTTCTAAAAACACCTTTGGGACGGACGTACGATGTCGCAACGTAAAGAGGAAGTCTTGCAGATAAACCTGATCGTAAATTGCACGGCGAAATTCGAAATTTCGGTTCGGCACGAACGAATCAAAAGTGACATTTTGTGACATTTCAGAAAATCGATAGGGGCATGCCCCCCCCCCCCCAAGCCGTCTTCCATGAACCAAAAAATAAAGAAGCATAATCACTATTAGTACAAATAGTCCGTTCAAATTAGAAAATATTTAAGAAAATTTTCCCACAGTTATGAGACCGGTAAAAAGTTAAGTATTACATTATATAATATATGAATTTTAGCATTTTTTCGTCCTTTTCTCTATATTGAGGAAAAACTATGCATTTTGGTGAAAAATATCAATTATCTCTAGAAATTAATATTTTGTAATTAATGCCAATATTATCTACACTCAAAGAAAATGATAGGTAAATTCAACCAAAAAGAGCATATGAAATCGCGCCTATCTAGTTTCATAGTTAAATCAATCAGAAAAGAATAGTCATACAACTTTATTTGTTTTCGTAAACAAATAGTTGTTTAATAATCATATCTTCTTGTAACAAATTAAATAGTACAATGACATTTTTTTATGTTCACTAACCATTTTCAATTTGGTCTACAATTAAATAGTACAACGACTTTGTTTTTTGTTCACCAACTAATTTTTAGGTTGATCTACACTTTATTGTATGATGAAGCTTTTTTTGGTTAGCCAAAATCTCAGTATTGAGACATCAGACCACCCAAACCAAAGATTAGAGATCGTTTATAAGATCCATCCAAATATATCGATGATCCCTGAGAGAATTTGAACATTGCAATCATGTTATTAATTTTCTATAAATTCATAAGATTATAAGATAATGCATGATTGATTATTGTCAGTGATTTGTATGTGGCGCCATCTGGGAATAATTTCTGTAATAGACTACGTGGTAAGCAAGCAAATTTTATGGTAATTCTTTTAGAACTTCTAGAAGACGACAATAATATTGGTTTGTCTACCAAGTACAATAATACAGCGAACTAATACTGGGTTAGAATTACAATTCGATAATAGTTAAAAATAAAATATACTATTATCTAGTTTAATTTGATAGAATTCAACAAAATAATAGTCAGACGAACAAAATAATAGTCTTATCCATCTATTTTTTAAGTTAATGTTTGTTTTGTTGTACGACAACTTTTTATTAATAAAAATACCGTCAATATAGTTTGGTTTAACAAAATTAACGATATTGTTAGTTAACCATTTTTTTTTTTGTTGAATTTACCCATACTATTTCTTTGAGTGTAGTAGAAGAATCTGTACACATCCGTTTTCAACCATTTTCTGAAAAGTTTTCCTCAACCTCTGGGGAGGCCGGTTCTATTGCCCCCCCCCCAGATGAATTTTCTGGCTGCGCCACTGGCTTTTAACCGAAAAATATTTCTTTGAAATTATGACGGATTTTATTTTTACTGTGAACTTAAAACTGTAATTTATTATTTCAAATCTTTAAATGGGATAAGAAATTTAAAGTTACTTTTTTCTAAATTAACTTACTGCGTACGACTTCAGATTGCGAAAAGTCTAAGTAGTAATTATTTTCCATTTTTACCAATTAATTCTTGACGTAAAAAAATCCAATATCGAAGTCGAAACAATTTATAACACTACTGAAACGTTCCTAGGAATTTTTCTCTACGGCTCACTAAAATAATTATTGGTTAGGTTAGGGTAACATTTGTTTATATTCAAATGAGTATAAAACAATAGAATTTAAAATTATTATTTCATTTATGCAAAAATATTTCATATATTCAAATGCTTTGATGGTTGATAGACGAAAAAACATCACTCCTACACACGAGACGCTAAAAAATCATTATTGATTGACATGATATTTCATTCTGAACTACCGCTGTTATATTATTGAAATTTAAGTAAATAATGTTGAAATTATTTTAAATTTTTGGCATAAGATAAATTACTCCGAACTATCGTCAGTTTTTCTTCATCTTTCTTTATGCTTCTAAGACATGAACCGTTAGTAAAACAGACTAACGGCGTATTGATACTTCCGAGATGTGAGTCTGGATACGTTTGCTACGAATTCCGTAGACAGACCATCGCACTGATAACCCGATTTTCCAAGAAATTCGTTCCCAAAATCGACTCTCCTCCAGCATCATATTCTTCCCAATTCTCCTATTATTTGGCCACATCAATTGAAGTGAGGACGATATAGAATGGTTAATAATTCAGAAAAAAATCATATGGCAAGAGGTGAAGAGGATACCCTCCAAAATATTGGTCTGATGTACCCAAAGGGGTAATGGGCAGCCCACACAGCACTCGATAGCCTTAAGACAACCAGTGGCCATACTTAGAGGATAACCATGAGATCCTGTGGACGTCCTGAACTGGGTTACTCCAGATTTAGGACCTCCTGTGGATATCCTTTTGAGACTAATTGGGATTGCCCATGAATGTCTTCAATGGTTGTCCATAGGAAGGAAAAGGTACCAATTTAGGTTAAAATCTGAACAACCTACAGACATCTACAGTGGGATAGCCCATGGTTGTCTATAGGAAGACAAAGAGATCAATTTAGATTAAAATTTGGACAAACTAATGACATCCACAATGGGATAGCTAATGGTTGTCAATAGGAAGAAAAAGGGACCAATTTATTTTAAAATCTGGACAACCTACAGACTCTGCAGATTGTCCAGATTTTAACCTAGATTGACCCTTTTTCTTCCCAAAATATCATGATTGTTGTAAATAGTCAACAATTTAAAATTCTAGCGTAATCAATAAATGTCATATTTCAAAAAAATAAACTTTCATAAAATATGCATTTGCAAGATGTGCATTTCCTGCGTAGCAGATATACTACACAACCTGTAGTTTATGGCTTTTGGGCAGTAATCACTATTGACTAGGTGAGTATCGCAACAGAAGTAATTTGAAACTTGCAAGAAGCGCCATCTACCATGACATATTGAAACTAGCGCTAAGAACGAGCTGGCCAATGTATAAATATATAGGTATCCAATATAACTATATTCAACTTGTATCTCAGTTTAAGGTAACTCATTGCAAAATCGTAAATTGAAACTTGTACGTTCTCTGTTTTTTTTTTTCTTGAGGGCAAAACTTTTCCAAAAAATGCTTGCATTAATAAGGAAATTAGACTGATAGGTAATACGATATTAATATTTGATGATGAAATTTAGCATACGCTAGGGCGAAGGAGGTTTCGAACCTCCCCCCCCCCCCCCTTGAGCTGATGCTATTTTCCAAAAAATCCAATTTCCCATTGTTATTAACAATAGCTCATTAGTTTGAAATTATTATTTATTTGTGTGGACATAACATAACATAGCAATTTTTTTAACTTAAATTCCCTGACTTTCCAGATTTTCCAGGACTATTGGAAGGTTTTTTCCAGGTGTAATAAGTTATGAGCGAGTGGGGGGGGGGGCACTCTGGCGTCACTAAATAATCGGCACAAAACTAGAAGTAGGAAACTCAAAATTCCTTTTGATGAGCGCGGGGGTGAAAAACTATTCTCAAATTCCGTACTACGAAATAGAGAGGGAAGTTTTTATAAGTAAATGTATATAAGGTACACAATTATTCAAACTAAATAATAAAAGCAAAAATGTACAAATAAATATAAAGCAAATTAGAGACAAGTGAAATGCAAAGAGATAATTAAAGGATAAAAAAATAGGAAAACAGAATTTTATGTACTAAATATGCATCAAGACTGACTCAAAATACATTGTTTAATGTTATTAACATTACAATTAAAAAATTAAGGTTTGACTGATGATTTAAATAAATCAACTGCGTGCTATAAATAGGCAAACATTTCAGTGAATTCGTTCTTGGAGTAGTTAAATAAAATAAAGTGTAGTACCAAATTTGAATAGACGTCACATTAAAATATATAGAGCTGAGGATATCCGGGCAGTCCGTCTGATTTGTTAGAAGTTTATGTAAAAACCGCTACCCAAGAATTCACTACTTCAACATCCAGATTCTCTATCCAAGTCACTCACAACGAAAAAACTTTGTATGTGGAAATAATTGTTTATGGAACTTTAATAATATAATATTTGAAATCCTCTACCCCAAAAACCCATAAAACGATACCCCACATCGGTCGTGGGGTGGGGGTGGATGAAGTAAACAAATATTTTGAGGTTTCTGGTTCTTGTACATACACTAAATCACAATTTTTTTCATCCCCTTTAATAAGGGGGTGGGGGTGGTAATGGGGATGGCTAAAGCCAAAAATTTGTTTGAGACCCTAGCTTCTCTTGTATATACTAAATACCAATTTTATCGACTCTTACCTGCTTGATTTACCCATTAACCCCAAATTTACCCCAATTTACCCCCCAACCCTTCGTCGCAACAACATGAAAATATAATCTAGTTCCAGATTTCGTTAAAGTACATATGTGTACCAAATTTCAAGTCAATATCTTAAACGGTTCCAGAGTAAACGTGCGCACAAAAAAAAGTTACAGACAGACAGACAGACAGACAGAATTTTTTTTTTCATTCAAATTTAAAATCTCGACGTTTCGTGACATTTTAAGCCTATTTGAACAATAAAAATTTTTTTGTCGTTACTATACTTCCACTGGATGTGGAAGTAAAATGATACAGAAAAGTATACTCGCCGTCATGGTAAGTTGTTTAAGTCAAATTTAACTAATAAATCAAATTGTGGAGTAGCCATAGGTGGATTAATGCAGCCAATTTTAAAGAAAAGATATTAAAAAAGCTTCTCCGAGTTCGTCCCAAATTAAAAATATGAATATGATATTGTAGATTTCAAACGATACTAGCATATTTTAATTTTAGCCTCACAAATGCATTAAAGAAAGAGAGAGTGTGGAAATGTTCTTAAAATATCTTGTATTTCTCATAGTACACCCTAGATTTTTGTAGGCATTAGCGGTAATGTTATTTATATGGCAACAAAGGTTAATTTTGAATATAAAATAACTTCGAGATTTTTAAATTGGCTGTATCTATTAACTGTTTTATTGTATATTTTATATAAAAAATCTATGATTATTTCTCTTCGTAAAATTCGTGGTGTTATATTTTAATATATTTTGAGGTCATCTGTTATATTCACATCATGAGAGATCATCTTGTAAATGATGACAATCTTCATCAGAGTCAATAGATTCAGACAATTTAAAATCAACGCTCTATAGAAGAACATTACTTTCAATATCCCCGGAAATATCGTTAATAAATAGAATAAATAACAGTGGCCCCAGAGCGGAACTCTGTGGAACTCCAGATTTTGATAATACAATAATGAATGATATGGTTCATGCTTTATTTCATTTTAACATTTTCCTCCTTTGTAGGTGATATGTCAATAGTTGTAATATTACAGTTCTATGAATAGTAATATAATACGTAAGTAAAATATTTGGAAAACCTAAACCAATGCATAGAAATATGCATTGTCGTAAATAAATGTAAGTATTAATATAACAGACGTTATTTTTAATGAGAACTGCATTGACACTATGTAAAATCATACTACTGGTATACTTATAAATAAGAGATTAAAAAATATCTTATTTTGCTATAGGATATGTAAACTGTAATCACCGGATTGTGAGTCACAACCTTACCCGGCTTTACCCACTGCTCCAATTCAGCTATATTCGCTCTAGAGCAGACTAATTATTACATTATTGTCAGTGGTGTACCTTGAGAGGGTAAGGAGAAGCATGACAGTTTGCAAACAAGATACACCAGCCACTGAGCTATCGAAATTTCATATCACAGATATTTTCTATGTAAGTCAACTATTATCTACTGTTTATGTATATCGTATATCGACCTAAAATCTCACCATGATAAAATAAAAACATTACAGATAGATAATTGAAAGCACTTAAAATACACTTTCGTAGAATCAGCCAAATATGTCTTCTGCAATTTTTTTATGATAAATTAGCAACCAACTATTGCTTAACTTTCTATCGGGTTTTTGGAATGTGCATAGTATGACATCAGCCCTATTAGATGTTTGTAATAGCATTACGACTGTCTGAAATAAAGACCAGGCTATGGCTTTATTAAACTAGTCACGACTTCGATGAAAGGCCATATGTAACATGCTAGAAATATTTTGAATAACTATTGGATAGCAGGTGTTTCCTCATAGGTTATATTCCAAGAGCTCTGAATTTTATCGGCTAAACTGCGGGTAGCTTTTTTTGTAAAATTTTGCTTAGAAAATGTTCGAGACTTTATAATTTACCTTAAAATCAATTCAAACTAGTACAATACATTATTCTCAACAAGAAAATGAAGATTTTTTTTTCATTTGAGAATCCATTGTAGAGATAAAAATTATTTTCAGTTGAAAAAACTGTTAAATTATGACCTTCTTTGGCCACTATCTCGAATCCCCGTTACTAAAATTTTTTGTGCCCATGAGCCTTTTGATCAACATGTCATAAACAACCCCTGTGCAAAGTTTCAGCTCCATAGAGTGAAACCCAAATTACATATAAAAAGTGCAGGGCCCTTTAAAAATGCATTAAAATTCTGACTGAATCCTAAGATTTCTGTTACCGGCACGAAATCTCAACCGGAAGTTATCTGTGCATGATTGCAACTACACTGTCATTTGCAAAATGCGATCTAATGGGGTAGAAGCGTTAAAAATAGGGTATTTTCATATAGTACAGTGAATGAAGGTAAAAATCAACTATTACCTCCGATTTCGGTGAACCTCCATCGATTTGCATGAAAATTTGGGATTGAGTATATTTTACCCTCAACTTCAAAAGTGACATATGCTCGACTTGCGCTTTTTGCATTTTAGAGGGAAATCCACCCCTTTTGTTAAAAATATGAAAAAATGCAGATTTAAGCATTCTGGCGTAAGTAATCTCGTTTAATTAGATAAAATAAATATTTTTCAACACTTATATGCATGATTTATGATTTTAATTAATTTTTTCAACTCTTTTAGCAACCACCCCAAATCGAAAATCATGACAAAATAATTTTTTGTATTTCTGAAATATGAAATTGCATATTAACATTACACAAACGGTTTGTTTAATGTTTATGATATAATTTTTGGTTGACTGTGAAATTTCAACCCTTAAAAACCACCCCCTTAATGCAGAATCATTGAAAAAATTGGTTTCAAGAAACTTTAATCATTTGAATAATACATTACTGAATTGAAATCTCATTTACTGAGTATTAAAGTAATTATTTATTTATTGCGAAATTTTCCACCCTTAAAAACTACCACTTGTCATAAAAATAATGGAAATTTTTTTTTTATCAGCTTTAATAGCTTTAATTATTTAGAATCTTTTTATTACTTATGATAAACTTTATTAATATATTTCAAACTTTATTAATATTATTCTTTCCACATTCCCCAAACTACCCTTCGTGCACAAATTGATGAAAAAGCACAATTTAACGTTCGAAACAATTTTTTCAGTGCTTATGAGACTTATAAAAATTTAATTTATTAATTAAGAGGAAAATGTATTAATATATGAAAAGTTTATTCATTTTTTATTTAAATAATGTGTCATAAATTAATCAAATATTAATAGTACATTAAATTTAATTTTTCACTCTTCATCAGAGCTCTCTTCACCAACTTCTCCTTCTTCATTAATTGGAGGGCTATTTTGGCAATTGTCCCCACTGCACGATCCGCGTGTATTTTACTCCGCTTTTGGAAATATACTGAAATATTCAATAGACACACAGCATACTAGAAAGCCCCACTATGTTTTCGAGCAGATGTTCAGAATTCCTTTCACTTTTTCTATCTTCAAAAGAAACATACACACACTCACACATGTATATTTTGGGAGCATGTACCTATCGACGTCTACTTCTTACTGTCTATCTTTTTTCCTATATATGCATACAAAATCTCTGCTCAAAAAATTTTTCCAAAAAAAAGTTATTGGTTTTTTTACAATAACTCCGTTAATTTTTATAATATCAGGTTCATCCAAAAATCATTTGAAAGGTAATTTCAAGGGCTATAAGATCATATTAAATTTAATCTTTTAAAACCCTTATTTTTTAAAAGATAAAAGGTTAAAGGGCCCCGGTTACACGGTTCTCGCAGTAAAATTTGGGCTTTAAACGTTTCTATCTCGGTTATTTTTTATCCTACAAAAATTAAAAAAAAACTAAAATCTTTGTTAAAAAAAACCGCAAATTTCGTTCTGTATTATTTTTTACGTATATCGAGTATTTTTGGAGTTAATATCAAAAGAAAATGAAATTTACGAAAATTTGAAAAATTCTGATTTTTTTAAATCATATTTTTTTTCAAAAATATGCATTCTAAACAGGTTAAAATTTTTAAAGTCATTACTTATGCTAAAATAAAGAAAGTCTTATAGGGATTACTATAAATTTTAATTTTTGTGGAAATGGCGTAGGTTTTATTTTTCACTTTTTCCTAAAAAATTCGAAAGGGTCCTCTTATTTTCATCATAACTTGCTTAATTTTGATGCTATCAACTTCTTCTACAGCTCATTTGATAGGTATTTCTGAGTACTTTGAAATGTGTTCAGTAAGTATATTTTATAAAATGCATCGTTTTCCCGTTATTTAAGCTTGAATACTTAGATTTGAGTACTCGCCGAAAAAAAAAATACATTCAATTACCTAAAGCTCACTTTGAATTAATATTGAAAGGTTTTTTAAGGAAGGAATTTATTCATTTTTTTATTAGCTTCAATTTTAATAATGAAAACTTTTTTGTAAAAACTTATAGTTTTTGAGTTATTTATGAAAAACCGCTTTAAAACATGCATTTTTTTCACGAAAAATCAAAATCTTTGATCTTTAATAACTCAAAAAGTATTGATTTATTTTAATAACTTTATATAACAAATTTTGCTTAGAATTGGTCCCTCTATCGATTCCTGGGGTTATTTTTCATAAAATAATTTCCACCCCCGAGAAGGGGTGGCATCCACCACCAGGGTAAAAGCGCAAGTTGGCACTATGTCACTTTTGTTTCTTGAGGTATCCTCTAACTACTCACAAATTTTCATGAAAATCGATGGAGGTTCAACGAAATCGGAGGTGAAAACCTTCAGTGACTGTACTAATATGTGGACTGCCGGTGCCAGTTACAGACAGATGTTTCAGTATCAGTCTAAACTAAAGTACATACAATCATCTAACGAATAAGAAAGCACGGGACCCGAAGTATATACAGGTGCATACACTGTATTCAGCTAACCGAACTAATATAAAATACATCATACATAGTATTTAATTCTCAAATCTAAAGCTAAGCAGTACATGGTAGATGGTGTAGCTAAGCGTGCTCGCCATACAGCGCACATTACCTCGCTGCGCTACCGTGATGGATCCTTGTCTTTCTTGATGTTACTGGATGTAATTCAACTTCAAAGTTAACCTCAATTGAATGAAGCTGACAGCCTTGCAAGAAAAGGGTCTGAAGCCCATTTTTCGGACTCGAACCGTCTTGCTTATCTAAGGGACACATAACGAAGGAGGTCCAAAAATGGGAAAAGGAACAGAACAAGTCCTGCTGGCGGAATATTCCAGGTCAAAGAGAAGCGAAAACGTTTATAACCTATTCGATAAAGAATGCCACACAAGGCTTCTCAAGCTCCAAAAGTCCGACTTAAGGCGAGGATGAGCTAATTTAGAGCCTCAAGCAATCTACAGTCTCAATTACTAAACCCTCAGCATGTAAGATGTTTGATACTGACAATTGCGCTCTACTGGAAGGTGTAAGACGAAGATCACTTTATAGGCAGTGCCATCACAAATACTGAAAAGCTCGTGCAAGGTGTCATAAATTCTTTCTAAAATTAGGTAATTACGAGGAGAAATGCCTGCATTTATTGTTCACCTGTTATCAGGTTTGGCAGGAAATCACGACAAGTTACGGAGTATGTCACGTAATAGTTGGTGTATTGAGTAAAGCTAAATCATTCTCACCTGGTACCCTGTGTCTTACACATCCAAAATTATACCTGTGAAAAGGAAGAGGCGAAAATAAATTTCCAGTTCATTTAAGTCTGCGTTTGGAAGAATGCACATATCTCGCTTCCAGTTCAATGTTCGTCTTCTCCAAGCCCTTACTCCTACAGTCCTTAAACCGGCATCTATGTTGTCTAAGAACTTCATTTAGGGTCTTACATTCTGCTTTGCCCAACGGGTTTATCCAGTAAAACCGTCTGGGTGGGATTATCTGCCTTCATCCTCATAATATGGCCAACCCATAGACGGCCAGGCCTAATTGTTTTAACGATATCCGTTTCCTGAAACAGCCTATATAATTCAAAGTTGTACCTTTTCCTCCATGTCCCATTTTCTTCATAGACCCGTAGATTCTCCAATTTTCTCTCGATGCACTCCAAGATGGTCTCGTCACTCTTAGTAAGTGTCTACGTTTCGAACCTGTATGTGAAAGCCAGTTTTATAAAGTTTACACTTCGTGTTTCTGAAGAAGTTGTGTCATCCGAGTTATAGGACAAGGAGGTGGCAAGTAGGAGTCTATATTTTATTTCAGCTGTTGTGTCACTATGACTACTACTTAATGAGTACACAAACTCGCTCACTGATTCGATATCGTAATCTTCCATATTTAGGTTTCTACAGAGGTGTATTATAGGTGTATTATATCTCTTGGTATTTCCAATACTGTTAGCATATACTTCGTTTTGTTGGTATCAAGTATATAGCCTTTTTCGTAGACAGTCAGGGTATATCTACATTCTACTCCTCTGGAGGGATTCCTTGTCTCCAAATATCTGAAAAAGGTTACTCCATGACAGTTATTAATTCCTCGCCACCTAAATTGTTCCACCCAGAGCTTCTTCTTCTTCTTCTTCTATCACTCTTCCTAATAATATTTTTTTCTATAGAATTTCCTGTACTCTGCTTCCCTGTTGAGGGATTTTATATTTTGACCTTAGATCTAATCCAAAAATCTGCTTGGAAATATTAATTTGTGGGTGTAAGACTAACACCGGTAATCGCATGTGCCGCTGGAAGAAAGCGGACATGCATTGCGTGAAGCTGTGCAAGGATAAGGCTGTTGCCAAAGTGTCGAGAAGATTACCCAGAGAAATTCCTCCCTGCGTGCATCAATCTGTGTATTTTCAGAACTGACTTATTATTAATTTTACCAATAATTTTCAATTCTACGGTGAGTGCGCTACTGGGACTTGCAATAGAAAATCAAGTAAAACCTTCAGGAAGTGTATACGTCAAGTTAGTATTTTCAGTAAAAATATTTTTTTCTGAAGAGATACTTTAAACGTTTTGTTTGGATTTTGATTATCGTATCGCTAATTGCAATCTGGTAATTCTGTCGTATGATTTGTGCTAAATATCATAGTGATAGTTGGCCGGAAGTAACTGAGTCTGCAATAAAATTCCACGACAGACCACAAACAGAATTATCTTCTTCAAATACAAACTAGACGATGTGAAATGAAATAACATAGACATTATCTGTGGTCTATTAATTGTTGGGTTGGGCATAAAATATTTTTTATTTATGGAAATTTGTATAATGTATTAGATTAAAGAGTGTTATAGAGTGTAACTAATAGCTTAGTTTTTCACATCTCATAACTTCATAAGGAAATTCATTTGTTCATCAACAAATTCAGTCAACATTTTGACAACTAAACAGCTGCGGTCTTGATAAACATCAAAGTACTAAACTCCAAATTTGAAGCGCTTTCCAGTAACCAAGTTCCCATCCTTGGGAAATGATCTATATATTTAAAAGACAGGACATTTTCTTATCTTGATTAACCAGCAACTCCCACTTGACCGATCTTATTTATCTCTCCACAGATTTGTCATCAGTAATATTTATTTTTTGTTAATCAGTATTTTCATGTGTAAATGCAAACTAAAAATCGAGTAACTTTGCCGCTGGCTCTTGATTCAATTCTTCCAGCGACATCTACTTTAAAAGAACTAACCGCCAGCGCACAGCAAGTTTCTTATGCTGTGGTCAACGTGTGCGTTCAATGGTCAAGGTCATGTAATTTTAAATCAATTTTTTGTTACAGTGGGAACTCAACTTTCAAGAGAGCAGGTGAGGAGGCGTCTTGAATTGGTAAGAGTTATTTCTTAGCTACTTTGAAATTTTGAATTACTTTAATAATAAAATAAAATAATTTGGATTATGGCGTTTTTCGAGTATATTCTAAAAAATCGCTATCCCAGCTTACTTAAGATTTTCAGATTTCAGAGCTTTATCTAGTCTATCTGTCTGTCGGTCTGTGTATCTGTTGGCGCTATGTCTAAAAACTATTTGACTAAGAAAAATATTCTCTGGCAGACAGTTGAGGCTTAATGCCAAGGATCATTCCTGGTATATTTTGAGTGAAAAATATAGAGGGTGGACACCCTAAAAATAACTAGGTTAAACCTGTTAGCATACGATAAGGAGGGTGTATATATAAAAATGCGAGTAAGTGATGGTACTACTCCGTTTTTCGTGAATAAGTCTAAGAAGAGGTGGGGCCATTACGTTGAATTAACGTCGCGAATTTCTGAACAATGTGTCTGCTGGTACATCCCCCCAACATCTCTACATTTCCACCTAGTTACTAAAACAGATGGTGCCAACTCTTCAGTCCTAAAACACTTAACCTTGGCTAAGAATCTAATACAAAAAAAAAGGAAAAAAGGAAACTTCAACATGAAAGTTTTCACTCTATTGACGAGTATTATAGTAATATTTTTAATGAATTAACTGCTGATGTATTCAAAAGGAGTTAAAAGTTTAAAATCAATGGGAGTTTTATGTTAACCTAGTTTTCATAGCAATTTTATGCATGGAACTGCACATTTTGGTTAAGCTTTGCATGTACAATTTCACATTGATTTCAGTTAAAATATTTGTTTGACCAAGATTTTAAATGTTTGTACCATAGTACACAAAGGCACAAAATTAATATTGTTTGTTGAATTATAATAATTTTTTGGAAATTTATCTTCCTAACTTATTAAAAGAACCATTGTCTTCAAATTTCATCTGTCTTATTTAAAATAACTAAATAAGTGTTATCAGCATGCATCGTAAAATGAGTACTAGATGAGAGAGGCTCTATTTCACCTGCATATTGTAAAAACAACACAGGGCCCAAAACGGAGCTTTGCGGAATTCCTAACTATATATAAACTTGGTCAGTAAAGGGTTACATTATCAACAGTATGTGTATCCCTATATCTTATATTAACAAATTTTTTTCCTATTTTCAATAACATTTTGAACGACGTTTAGCTTAGTAAGAAATTAAACAAACCGAGCCCCATGCAAAAAATATAATTTTAGTATTTTTTCTTATTTTTTCTTTTACAGGCGGTATTCAACATTAAAGTTTGAATAAATCCGTTAGGCGCGCAAACAACATGTATCAGGAGACGCCACAGCGCTAGCCTACATTTTAAATTAATTAATTAATAATTAAATAAATTAATTCCATTTATGGACCTTGCCCTTGTAATAGCTTGATAGTGAAGCGAAATAGACCACAAAATTCTCTCCATTCTCGAAAAAAAAATCAGCGTAGAACCAGACCTGGCCTTATAGTTTTTATAAAGTGGACAATTCTACATAAGAAATGGCTATTTACGATATTCTTTTGTGGTACAGATATTTTTTATTTCGAAAAAACTTGAGAAACTGATTGATTATAAAAATCGTGTTTTTTAACATTTATACCTCCATATCTTCAAATCTAATCGAGCTATCGATCTGATTTTTTTTTTAGGTTCAAGTACACAAACAAGCGCTTCCGGTAGTCTTTTTGTTTCTATCGATTATTGTTTATTATTTTCTTTAAATGACAATGAACTTCGCTAAGAATGTACTCATATTTTGACTAAACGACAAACTTTTCCAATTTTGCAAATTTTCATACACATGCAGCGAAGCGATTGAAGCCAAGATACAGGAGAAGTTTTTGAAAAAAAAATCATCTAGGACTTATAGTTTTATCTTTATGAATATTTTTGTTACGCAGTAGCATATGGCATACACCCGGCAGGCGCAGGCATACGTCGTAAATTATCCGATTGACCTTTGAAATAACCTTTTTCAGTCATGTTTAAAACAATTTAAACCCTTTTAAATATGGTACACTTAAATACACACTATAATTTACTATGACAGACCGAATACAACTAAATAATTTTAGGAAATAACCGCAAACTGCACGAATTATATGTCCGAATCATTGCACGCGCAGAGATGTAGTGATAGATAACGTCAAGACCAATATGAGTGTTTCCTCAGATTTGCCCTTTCTCCCGGATATTAGTCGGTGAGTTAAATACTTTCCAGTTGGAAATTATGAACACAAATTTGATAATTGCTAATGTTTAGTAACACCATATTAATATAAATAAATTAATTTAAAATATACGGCACATGCAACAAGCCTATTACGCGGCAGCCTATATGGCACTCTGTATAAAATTAGATGTGTAGAATTTTTGAAAAATAATTCTCAAATTCACATTCAGATAAAGTTAAAATGAGCGGTACATGAATTAAAGTAGTAATACCTGCTTGTTACAAAAGTATTCCATTGATAATAAATGTAATTATTAATTATAGCTATTGCTATCTGTTAGATCAGAGACAAAATTGTTGTGCTTAACAAGGCAATTTGTAAGCAAATAAACATTACGCCGTGTTAACTTACATAATTTCAGTCAGATAAGAATCTTAAAATTACAAAATCTCAAAAACGGAAGCTTTGACAGTCAGTTTGGTGTTATTGTTTTCGTGATGGACGTTGGTGATATTTGAGTCAATTTAATCTCAAAAATAATAGCAAAATATGTTATATATATTTGTATTTATTATTAAAACTCACGTTGCACATAGTGGAAAGCCCGTAAATTAGATAAAAGTACCAAATTTTCACTTCTTAATAGGGACATAGCGAAGGGAGATACGGGGGGTACATTACCCCCCCCCCCCAACTTTGTCAGACTTGGCAAAAATTGGGTAAAAGTTGGAAACTTGAGATATAAGTTGGCAATTCTGATTTCGGTGGAAAAAAAATTTTCCGGGTTTTCTCTCTCCTCCCGCTCCCCCGCTCATCAATTTTTATTTCGGTATTTTTTTAAATTTTCTTTTTTGGAGGAATTATTATTTATTTATTTACAAAGTTGGCTTTTTGAATTTATGAAGTTGGCAAATTTCAAAATAACCCCCCAATAAAGTTGGCTCGCTACGCCCCTGCTTCTTAATATTATCTAAGACGAAACTTTCTAAAATATAGGTGGTAGAAGTTTACCCATAGAGCTAATATCTTGCAATGTAATATGAATTAAAAATGAGAAGATCAACTTAACGTTGAGTTACAAAATTATTCTGATGAGCTTGGGCATCGTGAGCAAGTCGAATGCCTAAATAACACAAGAAAAACAAAGACTGGCTGCGGATAGTTGCGGATGAAAAAATTACAACGATTTGTACGTGTACGTTAATATCCAGGGAATAGGGGCGGTTTTCTGACTAGGCCTCATAGGCCTGGGCCTAGGGGCGCCCCTCTGCGGGGGGGCGCCTTTGCCTTTCATCTTAGTGGTTAGTGCGCATAAACTGATAGCAAACATAGATATTAGAATACAAGACATTTAACTTGTTCCTATTCCGGGGGCAGGGGGGGGAGCAAAATTGACCTGGGCCTAGGGGCAATTTATATCTAAAACCGGCACTGCCAGGGAACACCTTATTTTTTTATTTACAGTCTCCTTTAACTTTGCATTTATACATTCGGTGTTCCATATGTTAGTACAGTAAATGAAGGTTTTAACTTCGGGATAATGTCATATGGATTCGATTTCATTCAGTATAGTACATCAAAGAGAAGTTTCTATATTATGCAGGAGTTTGCTAATTTATAAAGGGTTATTTGCCACAGGGGGTGGCAAGAACAATGTTAAAAAAGGGGCTTTTTTGACCCATCCGTGGTAAAGTGTGGAAGCCACCTTTTTTTTTTTTTGCTGAAAACGAATCCGTTTTGGCGAAAAATCTCTGGAACACATTAAAAAACAACCCTATTTGGGGGTGACATTGCAATTGATATTAGTCTAAATACAAAGTTTCGATAACTAAGAACATCAAAATGGCGCATATAATTTCGCATTTAGTTTACCAAAAAATTATCCCACAATGTTTCTTGGGCCTGTTCTGAGAACGTTATCTATAAGGCAATAATGGACTTAAAAAATTCAAACTCGTGCGGATTGACAACATATCTTCCAACTTATTAAAAATGCCTGTGAATTACTTAGTGTACCTATTAACATTTCTTATTACCTACTCTCTAGAATCAGGTATATTTCCTAAATTATTTAAAACAGCAAAAGTTATACCTTTATTTAAGAAGGGGGATCATATATTATTAGAAAATTATAGGCCAGTGTCTTTACTTTGCTCTTTGTCAAAGATATTAGAAATAATAGTATTCGAAAAAATTGTTCAATTTTTAACACAGCATGACATCTTAAGCAATTCTCAAACGCGGCAAAAACACGCAGACTGCAATATTACGAAGGAGGTGTATCGATAAGCTAAGAAAATTGTCCCCAATATATGACAAACAATTTAACTATATTTTTTTATATTTCTCATTATTTTAGTAAAATACAGGACACCAACTTAACGCTACAATAAATTAAAAGTAAAAATGACTACGTTTTCTTCACAAGAAAAATCGACAAACGAGGTCAAAATGGCTTTTTTTGGAAAATTGTATCCTTTTTTACTATATCGAGTTTTTTTAGACATGGGCGCATTTTTTTAGCTTGGTGATTTTTTTACATGTTATTCTTTAGACGTCAACAAGTATAAAAATACAAAAATTAAACTGCTAAAAAATGCGCTCATGTCTAAAAAAACTCGATATAGTAAAAAAAAGGGTACAATTTTCCAAAAAAAAGCCATCTTGACCTCAGTTTGTCGATTTTTCTCGTGAAGAAAACGTAGTCATTTTTACTTTTAAATTATTGTAGCGCTAAGTTAGTGTCCTGTATTTTACTAAAATAATGAGAAATATAAAAAGAATATAGTTAAATTTTTTGTCATATTGGGGTCAATTTTCTTAGCTTATCGATACCCCTCCTTTATTAATAATCTGTATGACAATTTAGATATTATTAAAGAATGTGTTGGTCTTTTCATGGACCTTAGCAAAGCGTTTGACTTAGTAAGTCATTCTTTACTTAGCCAAAAATTATCCCAGTATGGTCTGCGAGGCAAGATACATGATTGACTGCTTTCGTATCTTACAGATAGAAAGCAGTTAATTAAGATTGATGGCATAAGATCTAATGAACAAAGTGTCAAAATTGGTGTGCCGCAAGGGGCCGTTTTAGGACCTTTGTTATTTTTAATATTTGTTAATGATTTGCCTTACATAGATAATAATAATAAATTAGCAATGTTTGCAGACGACAATACATACTTAATGTGCGGCTCTTCAATAGATAATACAATACAGTCATTGCAAAATGAAATAAGTAACTTTGCAGAATGGTTTAAAAATTCTAAACTATATCTGAATACGACAGAAACAGTTTTTATAAATTTCACTCCGAGAATTAACATAATAAATTATAGTAATTTATTAAAAATTGAACATAATCCATCGAGCAAGTAAATAATACAAAATTCTTAGGAATGTATACATGGACAATGCCCTTAATTGGAAAAAACATGCCGACTTTTTGTGTAATAAATTATCATTTTGTTTTACCTTATATAGATTGAAACAAGTTGCAAATAGCACTATTTTTTTATTTTTCACATATATTGTCACGTTTACGATATGGTTATCATATTTTGGGGTAATTCTAGTGAAATGCATAGAATATTTAAGGTTCAAAAAAGGGCAGTGCGAAATATTGTTGGCTGTAAGAGAAGTGAAACGTACAGGCCACTTTTCAAATCATTAAATATAATGACGTTGCCGTGTATTTGTATTTTAGAAATATTAATTCTTGTTAAAACACTGTTCATTTCTAATAGTGATTATCATACTTACGAAACTAGACATAATGATTGTTAACCGTACCAGGACATAATTTAACATTATATGAAAACTCCCCTAAATATATGGATATAAAATGTTTTAACAAACTAAGTGATGTATTGAAATCCATTAACAGCATTAAAGTATTTAAGAAAATGGTATCTAATTATTTGTTAGAAAATGTATTTTATTATGTTTTGGAATATCTTGATGCATAACTAGTTATTATACTTCTTATGTTTTTATTATGCTAAGAGTGGACGTAGCAGGCCCAGCTGTATACCTGGGAGTGGCAGCAATGCCTACCGCACGCTGGTAAATCAATCAATCAATCAATCAAGAGTTTATATGTGATTTTATTAATATGTGTCCAGTTTATCTTATTTTTGCACAATTACTGGTACTGTTTATATATTATAATTAAGTTTTATGTGTCTTATACTGATTTTATTTTGATTGCTTTTATTCTTTTGACATGTCCTATGCCATTGTATTATGGTCTTTAGGAAATAAAAAGAGATTATTATTATTATTATTATTATTATTATTTTTTTTTTTTTTCAATCCAGTCGCCCTTCTCTCTGCCTCCGATACCAGAGAGGGTACGCTGGTAATACCAGTGACCACTCCCTACGCCGTAGAGTTAGTGATCACTGGGTCCGCGAATCGTGTGCTCTGAGCAGGCGTAACGAACCAAGGATAACGGCCTTCTGCATTCTTCCGGCTAAGATTTCTGCCGACTCTCGGCATGCCGGTATCGTCTTCAATTCCGAAAGCAGTGTACGCCTCACCCCACCTAGGCATCCTATGATAAGAACCACTAGTTTAACAGTGTGGTCCGGATAGAGTCTACGGAGTTCGAAGAGAAGATCTCGATATTTAGTCCGTTTTTCCTCCTCTTTTAGAACAATGTTTGTTTCCCCTGGGGCGGAGAATTCAATAACAAACATTGTCCTGAGTTGGTGGTCGAGGAGGACTACATCAGGTTTATTGGCCTGTATTTGCCTAAGGGTGGGAAACGAGTAGTTCCAATAAATTAGACACCGCTCATTCCCCACTACGGACTCAATATCTCCCGGAGCGTAAGGTAGCACTGGTGTCTCGTCTATCCCATATGTGTGCCGCAGATGATAGTACAGCACACGTAATGCTCCATCATGTCTGTGAATATAGGCCGAGACAGCGTATGTCGGACATGCCGACAACAGGTGCATAAGTGTCTCCGGCGCTCTTCGGCAGGCCCTGCAGTTTACGTCAGGGGCCTCTATACCCAAGACATGACTTCGATAGACGAGTGTGTTAAAGACACCATCCTGGCAAGCCATAATGAACCCTTCGGTCTCAGACTTCAGCCCAGCTGACCTTAGGAAAGCAAAGGTCAGCTTCTCAGATAAGCCCCTCTCTTCAATGTTCTTGTAGAAGACTCCATGCAAGGGCTTATCTTTATGCAGTTGCAGAAATTTCCTTTGCTCTGCTGCTTTTGTATGGGCTTTCAGCTGGGCGGGTTCCAGCTCGGTGACAGAGCTCGGGTTTACCCGCCCAGTATCGAAGTCGAGACCAAGTTCACCGGCTGCTCTTTGTGCTGCCTTAAATAAGAACGCTCCTATCCCTGCATTTTCATGGTCGCGAACCATTATTATTATCTTTTTTTTTTTCTTGAATTTCTCAGCCTAAGCCGGTAGCGGTTATATCGCCAAATGAGAAAGCAATTCAGCTCCTCCCATTTAGCCCAACACTTTACGAACAATGTGACAGGTTTGCAGCAGCACTGCGCGCTGTCCCACTGTGGAAATGGTTTTTGACAGTCCCAGGTTATCTAGATTCCTCGTAAAATTTTTACTTGCAAGGCCTTCAGCGGATATTATAAATGGCACTATCTCAACTCTTTGCAGGTTCCATTGATTTTTCAGGTCGTAAGCCAGGTTTTCGTATTTGGCAGTTTTTTATTATTATTATTATTATTATTATTATTATTATTATTATTATTATTATTATTATTATTATTATTATTAAGTAGAAAAATAAGTAAAAAAAACAAATTCACCCCTTCAACTTTCCTCGCCAGTCCCTCACCACCCTCAAGGTACTATAGAAGCTACAATAACTAATATATAGTTATTTACAAAGAAGAGTTTTTTGGCCCATGGTAAAGTATGGAAACCATATTTTTTTACTAATTTTCTCTCGAATGAGAGAAATTAAGTACCAAAAACCAAATGAACTAATTGACACTGCTTGTCTGAATTATTTCTGAATTTTTGAAATTTTTGTCTTGGGGACTGGTCTAGTACGACGAATTAATAAACGTACCTGATTTAACGTAAAATAGATATGATTACCGGTATATAATCATACCTAAAAGTTTAATTGGGAGCTCCAGGTCTATTAGAAACAAAAGTAACTGCATTTACTTGACTTAATTTTTGCGCTCTCCAGAAATCCGGTTATATTTAACTGTAGATCATATATTGTCCACAGATTTTAGCAAAAAAAATCTAATTTTAAGCACAATAAGTAATTCATAAAACTGTATAAAAAATACTCGTCAGGTAAATTGAAAATTAGCAATTCTAATTTATATACAATTATATATCATTTTATCTCATTCAAAAAATATTGCCAAACCTTTTTTAATCTTCTATTATTGAAACAGATGTTATGAAAATTTACATGATGTTTATCCTAGGTTATGTTAACTAGCCGTTAAAACCCATCCAACTAATTAAATTGTTGTCCGGGGCAAAAACGGAAACAAATCGATTCTGATTTTAGACCATTTCCACGCCACGTGAAAACCGCCGTCTTATGCACCGAAACGCTTAAGCTCGGGTCCGGACGATAAAGACGGAAGGGTGATAAAGACATACCAATAACGTAGACAATTACAATGCATGTGTGTCGGGCCCGTCGGCCTTGGAGGAAGGTGGAAAGCTTGAGAAAGGTTTTCTGGGATTTTCCGCCTGTTGAATTGGCACCGCACAAAAAATCGCCAAAACACTATACCACTAGTTAAAAAACTGGCGAGGCCAGTCCGCCGATACTAGATTAGATTCTAATCTGCACGCATTTATCTGCATGATTAGTTCTGGATGCGTGACGTCGAAGTTTTAAAAATTATCTGCCAATAAGATCCTACCGACTGAACTTATTTGATAATTAGAGGTTTGTCTCTGGCAATTAGCCGTTTTAATGAAATGTGGAAAATATTTCTGTTTTAATTTTTATTTGGAGCAGGACTGCAGAAAGTAACATAAATAATTTGTGGTACAATTTGAGCTTTATATTAGTCGACCCCCCACTGTTTTCTTAATTACAGAGATAAAATGAATTAAAAGTCTAGAGAATTTTTTCTCTACTTTTTACTTTTTCATCCACAGGGTGTCCGGAAATTCCTGTCATTAGGAAGTGGTAGTTTTTGTAGTAATAAATATGGAAAAGTTCCTATAAACCTGTATCTGGAAATGTTCCCTAGGGCTAGAGCTTTTTGAAGGTGGGGCCCTAGATTAGGTTCGTATTATATATTTCACTAACCGTTTCTACTACAGCGATGAGATTTGTTACGTCATTTAGTTATCAATATTTCATAGCATTGGCCAAAGTGAAATTCAGCAAGTGGCGCGGGGAAGGGGCGGCGCGACGCACAGTGTTATTTTTATATTTTTTTGGGACAAAAATCTGCCTACATAACAAATCTTATAGGATTTGACTATATTTTTCATATTTAAATGGAGTGCTGCCAATAATTCTGAAACTTCTAGCCTAACAACCGTTAAGGTTGCACTTAAATATACAACTCCGAAACTTGTAGATCATAAATCCATAAATCGTAAACCCATAAACCTTAAGTCCATAAACACATAAACCCTAAACCAAGTGGGTTTCGGACCCATAACCCTAAAACTGTAACCTTAAAAACTGCAAACCCATAAATTTTATATACTACAGTAACTAGAGGTTTTAACTTCGGAATAACGTCATATTGAACGGATTTCGTTCATTTTTGGCAATATTATACTAAATGCTTCACACGGGGGCTTACAAATTTATAGGGGGGATGGATGCCACCCCTTCTCAGGGGGTCATAACTTCTTTATCTCTTATGCTACAGAAACGAGTAAAAAATAATTTGAAAAAGCAATTAATTTTCTCTAATTTCATTTCTTAGCATGTGTGACGTAGGTGTTACAATTTCTGAGATATTTAACATTTAAACTGCATTTTTCGTCTCATAAACGTTCGGACGCCATTTGTAAACTTTCATAGTTTCTCCGAAACTATTAAATCTATGTAAATAAATAAAAATCAAAATTCATCATCAGTTTATGAGCTTTATTTTTGGTCTCTACCCATTTTTCAATAAAACTAATATTTATTGAGATATTTGGAAAAGGAAAAAAAATACGTTTTATCGAAAATACCTTTATAGTTTAAACTGTAATTTTTTCTAAACAAGTGCTGTATACAAACAAAAAAATTTGAGCATCTATGTCATGCTATATATTAATGAGAAACAGTGTTTGAAATTCCTTTTTTTTATTTACTGGCTAATTACAATAACAAAACGGCGACTTTGTTGTTATTAAAAAAATGTGAAGACGCACATTGCTTCGGTCATAACTTCTTTGTTTTTTATGCTACAGAAACAAATTAAAAAACAGTTGAAAGCTTAATTAATAACCTATTATTCTACCTATTAGCATTCTTGACGTAGTTGTCACGGTTTCTAAGATATTTAATTCTCACTCTAAATAATTATCTTATGAACACTTGGATGCCAAATATGAACTTAAATATCTCCGAAATTATTAATCCTACATCAATAAACAAAAAATATAATTAATTCCCAGTTTGTACTTTCTGTAATTGGTCTGTAACGTTTTTTCGATAAAGCAATACTTTTCGAGATACTTGATGAAAGCCGTTTGGAAATACCTTTGTTTTAAGCTAAAATCGCAATTTCGAAGTCGTTATAACTTAAAATCTATCAATTTATGTGAAAAATTGCATAGAACCTTTACTTCTTAAAATTTGATTCTTTTTCAGTTCCAATAAATATATATATTTTTTAAATGCCACCCCCTGATAAGGGGTGGCATCCACCCCCTATAAATTCGCTAGCCCCCGAACAATATAGAAACTTTTCTGCGAAGCATTTACTATTATACTGCCAAAAATGAACGAAATCCGTTCAATATGACATTATTCCTAAGTTTTGCATATTTTTTACCTCTAAGTACTGTACTAATACCCTAAAGTCATAAACCGTATAGCGGCATACCCAAAACCCACACAGTTCAAACCCATTATTTTTCAGTTTTTTTAATTTTTTTTTTCGCTTTTTAAAATTTTTTTTTCAGTTTATTTATATTTTTTCGCTTTCTTATGCATTTAAGCAAAGACTTTAAGGGTTGTCAAGCCTGAAGTTTCAGAATAATTGAATATTTCCTGGTTTTACTATTAAAATCTGTAAAATCATTTACACAAAACTTCCCTCTATTCTTCCACCTATTTGGTGGTACATTTTATTAATTAATTAATAGATGACCACCCTGTATATTTTCTTCTAAATAAAAGTATGTCAGGTTTTCTTCCTGCCAATAGTGTCAACTACGTTCCAAATATTATTTAAGCTATTTTTTCAACATAATCTTTTATAGCATAATTAGGAGACAGAACATTCCAAAAAATGATTTGCCTAGGGGCAATTATGAAAGTTTTAGACTTGTGTCTTATTCGCTAATTAAACATGCATTTAATTGGAATGGATGAAAGTATTTAGAGATTCTTTAAAAAGGTTTGCGAATAATCATCTAGATCGAGAACAATCTAGAAGTTTTACGAATATTCTTGAGAATTCGAGAATATTTTTGAATTTTCCAGAAAGTTCCATTGAAAACGAACGGACTCAGGGTAAATCAAAGGATAGTCGTTCCAATGGCGGGCAATAAAATATTACATATTACATTCAATCTATAGTTTAGACTAGAAACAGGCACTTTTCGATGCAGATAATTGAAACAATATAGGTAAGAGACGTGTGTGCGAAATGTAGAAATACTTAGATTTTTTTGTATGAAGGTCGATCTAGAATAAACTTCTACATTCACGAATAACGAATATTTTTAGGGCTTCCAGGATATCTTGAAAGTCTGCAGAACATTCCATTAAAGATGAAGGGAAAATTAAGAAAACATTCGGTTTTCTTTAATCGTTAATTAACAATGAATGGGCACACTTAATTATAATGTTCTGGTCTGGAGTATTTTGAGATCGTTTAAAAATCTTCAAAATTGTGATTCATTTTGGTCAAATAGAAATCGATTACATTTTGCAGAAGGTACTAAACGCCTAACATGAAGTCAAAGCGTACCCGTACCAATAAAACGTTATATAGATAGATACATAGATACATATATAAATGTATCTTTATTAGTCATATATACGAGTCAGTAAATACAAAAATATAACAGATAGAAAAAAACAATAATTATCACAGATAAAAGGACAATTGACAGAATAAGTAAGTAAGGGTGAATCGAGAGGAAAGTACCAAACTCCGGGAGTGTATAGTACAAATAAATATGCGACTAAAGAACCAAAAAGTTGTAATCCGTTTTTTATTTGTTTTCGAGTTACAGCGTCTTGAATGTTTATTAACAAGAAATCATAAAAGTTAAATTACACAGGCATACAAAATAAAAAAAGTGATCTGTTCCTGGAACTCCATTGGGTGACCCCCAATTCCCAGAAACAAACCATTTTTTTGTGAGCGCTTGTGTAATATATGAATATCACCGGATTCTCCGCCATGTTCTAGATAACCCCATATGCAAATATAAACGTAGAATAAGTATGTAGTCAACTATTCTCTCATTTGAAGACGGTTCAATTTTTTAATTTTTTTTTAATTCAGTAATATGCTGAATTTTATTAGCTTCTCTTTCAGGGTGCCACAAAACCCCAACTCCAAGTACTTATCTCCTGTTTACTTTCTGTAACAGTAACATACCTACAAATAACAAAGGGAAACACCTCGTTGGAATTAAAAGGACGAAAATATTTTCTAAAAGGGAAAGTATCCTGACATGTTCCCCTAAAAATAAATATTGGCTTAATATTTTTAACTACTATGCAGATATTACTTCGTTTTACACGCCACCCATTTCATATTACGGTTTTAAGCCGTAATTTATGTTGTACTATATTACTTAAAAAATATTACTCCGAAAGATATTTGTGAGATTTTAATTTTTATGCAATTTAATTTTTTGGTCTCTGTCTTATAATGCTGTAAAAACGTATATCACAATTAGGCCAGTCAAATAGTACACTAGAAATCGCTAAAATCGCAAAGTAACGGCTAGTTCTGATTTTTTAATATGTTGTTAGGACCACTACCAGTAGTATATATCCAAGTTTGCAGCTTCGAAAGACCTGTGCTAACTTCGTAGCACTCGAAAAATCGCGAAATTTTCGCACTTGTTTCGGTTTTTTCACTATATCTCTTAAACTAGGCGTTTTTTCATAAAACATGTTATTTACGTTTTTAAAGTAGATCAAATTTGCTACAACCAGAACCAGCTCTGTAGGTCCAATTGTTACCAAGATACAGTCCTCCAAAGATTGGCAATTTTTTTTACCACCAAGTTCAGAAGTGGTTGGGGGTGGAAAAAGATGCCACTCAATGGGGATGGAAGAAGGCAGATCTGGGGCTCATTCCAACAACAATGATGAGCCCCTACCTTATGAAATTACTATCATGCGGGTGCAAGAAAGGCTGTAGCGGAGGCGGCTGTATCTACCTAAAAGCAGGCCTCGCGTGCTCGGCACTTTGCAAATTTTGCTCCTGCGTCTTGCCAAAACGTCGCCGTAATTTAGATTGCCGAAGGAGGACAAGGTGGAGAAGACGACGTCGACGATCCACTACTCATTTTTCAAGCTGAATCGGACGATTTCGAACCACCCACGAAGCGGGCAAAATGAACTATTCCAACCCAACAATATATCTTGTAAATATGGATATACATATATATCAATAAATAAAAATGTTGAATTAATTACATTGTAAATGTATTATTAATAGGATAAATATATATTTCTTGTGGATGTACATGGGTTACACTTTTATGAAAAAAATTAACCAATTTTTGGAGAGCTGTGTCTTGGTAACTACTGGACCTACAGAGCTGGTTCTCAAATTGCAGCAAACTTAATCTACTTTAAAAACGTAAATAACATGTTTTATGAAAAAACGCCTAGTTTAAGAGATGTAGTGAAAAAACCGAAACAAGTGCGAAAATTTCGCGGTTTTTCGAGTGCTACGAAGTTAGTACAGGTCTTTCGAAGCTGCAAACGTGGACCGCTACCATAGGCAGCCACGTCCCTGCTACGTGGCAGCTACGTAGCCTCCACTAAAATGGGGAAAAATATGTAGTCGCCGGGTAGTGTTTCGGGTACTACTCCGCAACTCGGCGGCCTAGTAACCGCTACGTGGCTGCCTAGTAACTGCCACTATCACTTTTTAAAATGGTTTTTATGTTTTAGCGACCTCTTTGTTTTTTTCTTTTATAATAATGGCGCAGTGAAATAATATTATACCCAAAAGATAAGTACTTTAGACGCGTGTTTAAGGTGCTTCTTTAGCCATTTTTTCACACGCAAGTTACTTTTTTGATATAAGTTGACACATTAAATGATAAAATTTCAATGCGCCCTGAAAATAACCTTTTCTTGTAAGTTTTTGACAAAATAATTTAAAAAGGCAAGATTAAAAAATTTAAATATTTATTAGGGAAACATTTGGAATACTTTCAAAATCATTTTTCGTAAAAGTTTATGATAAGATATTAACATACCCATTGTCTATTTTTGATTAAACCCAATTTTTTTTTTCTAAAAATTTTAACAACTAATAATGGCCGATTTTAACAAAGGTACTATAAAGTTAGTCCCTCCACCACAAAGTATCTGTAACTTTGGTGATCCAATAGCAACTATCCTGATGTGACTCTATAGTATCAGATTCTATTTTGGAACTGTAAAGTACCAACAGGAACTATTTCGCTACCCATGTTGCCACTAAAATGCCACGATACTTTAAAGTTCCAAGTGATGATCACTGGAACTATTCTGAAACCTAGATTGCTTCTCTATGTACCCAGTTACTTTATTTAGGCATCTTAGTGGCACTGGTGGGTGGCAGTAACTGATTCACTGGTACTATATAGTTTTTGCCATTATAGAGTAACAATAAAATGATACTGTTTAGTTCCAGTAACTACCCAAATGTTACTTTGACTTTGAGTGTTTACAGTTTCAATAAATGGTATCGGTGTGGTAACAGTTACTTTAAAAGAACCATATAAAGTAGCATTACCCAATAAAGTAGCAATATTAGTACCAGGGTGTATCCAAGGAACTAAGGCTTCGTAGCAAAATCCAAACCGAAAGGATTTGGTACCACGTGTGTTACTTGGGATACACTACTGGTAGTGGTTCTAACAACATATTAAAAAATCAGAACTAGCCGTTAGTTTTTGCGATTTTAATGTATTATATCATTGGCCTAAATAAGTATGATAGTACTCTAAAACAATTCCATTTTTTTTTTTCATGAAATGTTAAAAACGTATTCAATATGAATTAAAAATACATATTGTACATAGAAAAAAATTATTACTTTATTATTATTATTAAAATTAATTATAATGCAAAACTATACAAGTTTTTCAGCAAAACACGCCTTTCTTGCCTCGGCCGCTGCATTTCACGATTTCGCGCTTAAAAATAAATAAAATAATAATAATAAATAATAATAATAATAATAATAATAATAATAAAATATATTAAAACAATAAATATATTTAAAAAAATTTATATAGCATTATAGAAACAATATAAACAAAAAAGATATGAGAATCTGTTGTCATGAAAAGTGATTTTGGGGTCTAATTTAAATAGTCGGGAAGAGTCGTGAGCAGGCCCGGATTAAGTATTGGCGTGCCTCTAGGCTAATGATATATTTGCGCCCCCTTATTCACAGACAGGGTCACGGCATCCCAAAAGCGCCGCTGGCGAAAATTTTGAATTTTTCAAGATTATTATTATAAAAAAAATTGCAATATATTTTCTACCGAACTAAACATAAACACAATAATATAATAATAATAGATTGAAAAACAAAAATTATATCCTTTTTCGTGACTTCTTGCTTACGAACTCTGCTATAATATACTATTAAAAATAATTTCGAGTCAATGTCTTGAATGGTTCCAGAGTAATCGTGCGCACAAAAAAATTAGGCAGAAAAATTAGACAGACAGAAATTTTTTTTCGCTAAAACTTTCAAATCTCGACGTTTCATGAAATTCTGAGCCTATTTGAAAAATAAAAATAGCCTGGTTAGCCTATTGGATAATCTGGCCCTGGTCGTGAGGATACTGTAAAAAAAATCGGCAGGTGGATCTTTAAAGCCGAAGAGACTACTAAATTGTGTGCCATAACTGCACTAAACGTAATCCGATCTCAACTTGCTTTGTTTTTTAATTTTTTTTTTTTACGGAAACCAAACCGAAGGGTGCAAGTGTGATATATCGTTGAAATCGGAATTTTTACTGCTTTTCAATGGTTCGATTACAAATTGCAAGTAATCATAAAATAAACAACTTGTTGTGCCAAAACGGCACGAAACGTAATCCGACCATTTCCGACATTTTTCAAAAACCACTTTTTTAGGTTCCTGGAACCTCAAAACATAAAGATTTGATGTTATCTCAATTTTCGATTTTGGACCAATTTCACTAACCTTCCACAATTTTATTGTGGGGAGGTTAAAATAGTGAGAAACAAATGCTTTTGAAACGCAGTTTTAAGACATTGGTGGTCGGTACTAAACTATCAACGGTGTTATTTTTTATGTTATAACCATTATTTCAGAGAATTTCATCCTCTACCAGAGGAGTACGTATGGTTTGCCCTAACTCGTTTAGTTTTCAAGATATTAACGAAAAAGATTATTATTTTGTTATCATTACAAGGGCGGATCTAGAAATTTGGTGAGGGGGGGGCGACAGACCATGTGGGTCAGCCACAAAATAGAAAGCAGGAAGGTGGAAAAGCGCCAGGGCAAATATTTTTCGGACCCACGCCCAAATTTTACCAAATTTCGTCCAGAATTTACCAATTGCTACCTAATTTCGTAAATTAAATAAAATTACTTTATTATTTTTAGGTTGTTTGTCGGGTATTAATTTTAAGATATATTTATATTTAATGTGAAAAAAAAATCCTTGGCTTTCAGAAAGGGGTCCAGAACCAAAATAAAACAATAAATAAAAAAAAAGAAATATAGGAACCTATTAGAAATATAAACTAAAACTAAAATATTGTAAACAGCATTTTTTGTATTGATATATTTTATATAATAGAAAATAAACGAATGCATATCTTTGTACACATACGTAAATAATAATTCTAAACTAATGAGCTATTTTTAATAACAGTGGGAAATCGGAAATTTTGGGAAATAACATCAGCTCAGGAGGTGGGAACCTCCTTCGACCCCCCCCCCCCCCCCCCTAAATCCGCCCTTGTATCACTATGATGGCGACTTGTGAAGACTTATGTCAGACACAAATTCTTTATATGCTTGCATTGCGTCATTTTTGGAAAATTAATAGAAATTTCGGTAAAATTCAACAAAACATTTAACCAACTACACCTCTGGTTAAGACGTCACCGATGATTTTCTATAATCATTTTCTATAATTTTTCTATTACCAGTAAAAGATGAAAATGAATCAACTGAATCAAGTTATCCTTCTAGAAGCACTATATTTTATAAACGATATTACAAAAGTAAGTTAATTAAACAACTTCGCATTAGTTCCCTTTTGGGCATATCCACTCTTGAAAGGGTATAGCCGGAAAAGTTAGGGAAATGTGCCCCCGCACTTACTTAGTTAAAATGGCTTCCAGATGATGCAGTTTATAGAGTTTATTTCACGGTAAAAATTTAACCCGCTACTACCCCTACGAAGGTGGAAAAAAAATAATGTCTTTAATTATTATATTTTTTTTTCGGTTTCTATGCAACCGATCGATTTCAAATTTGGCACGAGTATTGTTAGCGTGGAGATAACTTACTACAAAAAATAAAGTCATTTTATGACCATTTTAACCATCGGGAAAAAAATATAAATTTGTTTTAAAGGACAAAAGGGTGGCTACCCTTCGTGGTACAATCACCATTCTATGATATATTATATCTTGACACTTCGTGATTATCATACTAAATTGCCAAATTTTTTGCTGTGGTGGAACAATATGGAAAAAAATAAAATTGGGTAAAATAAAATATTTACACATGCCTCTTAGTTGTAACAGTTAATACTTATAGCCTTACAAGGTATTGTTGCATATCTACAACCGACCGCGGGTGCCAGTGCGATGTTGCCAAGTCTACTTTTTCCCCAGACGTACGGAAATTCGGCACAATCTGGCAACATCACTTCTGGAGGTCCCAGGGGCGAAGTATTAACTCTCTAGGACCTTGGGGAAAAGTTTGGCAACGAATGATGTTCATTGTAATTACTGTCACATTACGACATCTAAAAAGCGACGTACTGAGCCAGATGAAGAAAGTGAGGGAACGATCGAAGAAGACCAGCCTTTTGTGCCTTCGACATCTTCTAGCACTACGACTAGTGACTGTGACGAAATAATGGAACTACCATTGCAAAGACTCGTGGCTACACATAAATTCTGTTGCATATGTGGTGATGATAAAGAACTGACCGTAATATTCACTAATGTGAGACTACAGTGCTATTGAAACAAACAAATATACATCTCCGAGGCACTCGTTGCTGTAAAATACAGTTGATTAAACATCGCCTTTATGAAGACGATATTACACATCTGGAACCATATGCCAATTGTAGCTCGATTCCTAGATCGGATTTATGCATTCTATTATATTCCTTAACCCCAATAACAAATCTAAAAGGCTCTACAGAACACTGCGGTTTATCAGAGAAGAAATTATTAACGTTTACAGGCTCAACGGTAGATGCCATTTACGAATTAAAGTCAATGTTGGAAAATTCCAGTACAAGAACTTCTTCTGTCCTTGTTTTTCTATTAAAACTGAAAACAGGTAGTAATACTGATAACAGAATGACCTATTACTAAATTGTTCGATATGGTGCCAGCATGCAACGCACTTGCTAGGAAGCTGAACAAATTGACCATCCTCAGAATGGTATCATTGGTATATTATTAAGGTTGTAATTAATAACCATAACCCTAATAAGATAAGTCTGATAAACCGCGGTGGTCTGTAGAGCCTTTTAGAGTTGTTATGTTATTGGGGTTAAGGAATTTAATAGAATGCATAAATCCGATCTAGGAATCGAGCTACAATTGGCACATGGTTCCAGATGTGCAACGTCTTCATAAAAACGATGTTTAATCAAATGTAGACACATTTCGCGCCCAGGGATCCATCAGGGCGACTTAAGTTTACACATAGACTGGACCACGGATAGTAGGTTAAACCACAAAGGTTATAAAAACAAAGGCATATTAGGAATCAATATCATAGGTCAGGATAAGTATTGACAAACGACAATTAATGTTAAACAACTGTACCATACTGAGATAAAAAATTATCCATCTGGTAGCTGGCTGATGGAACCCATCCAAGGCCAAAAATGAGGGGAAAAAATCAAATGTATTTTACAGCAACGATTACCTCGCGGGATGTATATTTGTTTGTTTCGATAGCACTGTAGTCTCGCAGTAGTGGGTATTATGGTCAGTTCTTTACCATCACCACATATGCAACAGTATTTATGTGTAGCAACGAGTCTTTGCAATGGTAGTTCCATTATTTCATCAGTCACTAATCGTAGTGCTAGAAGATGTCGAAGGCACAAAAGGCTGGTCTTCTTCGATCGTTCCCTCCTAGAGAGTTAATACTTCGCCCCTGGGGGGTGAACCTGGAACCTCCAGAAGTGGTATTGCCAGATTGTGCCGAATTTCCGTATGTCTGGGGAAAAAGTAGACTTGGCAACATCGCACTGGCACCCGCGGTTGGTTGTAGATATGCAACAACACCTTGTAAGGCTATAAGTATTAACTGTTACAACTAAGAGGCACGTGTAAATATTTTATTTTACCCAATTTTATTTTTTTCCATATTGTTCCACCACAGCAAAAAATCTGACAATTTAGTATGATAGTCACGAAGTGTCAAGACATAATATATCATAGAATGGTGATTGTACCACGAAGGGCAGCCACTCTTTTGTCCTCTAAAAAAAATTTATATATTTTTTCCGATGGTTAAAATGGTCATAAAATGACCTTATTTTTTGGAGTAAATTATCTCCACGCAAGCAATACTCGTGCCAAATTTTAAATCGATCGGTTGCATAGAAACCGAAAAAAAAAAAAAATAATTAAAGACATATTATTTTTCTTCCACCTTCGTAGGGGTAGTAGCGGGTTGAAATTTTTACCGTGTAATATACTCTATAAACTGCATCATCTGGAAGCCATTTTAACTAAGTAAGTGCGGGGGCACATTTCCCTAACTTTTCCGGCTATACCCTTTATTTCTATAAAGCACTGCAGACGATTTTCGTATTAGTTGACGATGATATTCATATCTATAGGCGATAGGAGCTGCATTTCCTACGTAAATAGATTTGTTTTGAAATATAAAAAAAATAATGAAAATCGAATATGGATAAAACAATCTGTGGTATTTTTTAGTTAATTATGGTAAACAATTATTATTTATAGTTTAGTTAAACTTGTTTGTTATTATTACTGATATTTGTTGAAAGTAAAAAATGCCCGGTTTTTAATTTTCACAATCATGTTATTAAATGATGGGATAAGTCTTCTTTTCAGAATTCAGAAAAGTTATGGTGGTGACTGAAATTTGGAATAGTAAATTACTTATAATAGTTAATATTTAAGTTCGAGGAAAATTTTAGTATAAAATATAAGTAAAAACTTGCTTGTAATAAATTATTCCATCGTTCTTAATAACATCAAATTATTACATTCAGTACAAACGTTTCTAAAATTCTATGGAAAACTTCAACAAAACCACTGGAAAGAATTACATTTATTTTGTTAAACAAAGAACTTTCATTATTAACTCAAGTTCTGCAAGACCTGTTTATTCACCTAAAGAAGGAAGATTTTTTTGAAAGAATTCCTGCAGCATTTGGTGTTAAGAAAATTTATTTTGTAAAAAATAAATTAGAAATGTTTTGTTTAATTTTTTTTTAATAAAAACCCCAAATTAGTAAACATGCATTTATAATTTTTTTGAATAATGTACAATACGTCATCATTCAAGATCACTGTAATATATCTGTCATTTTCAGTCTAATACTAGGCAGGTACTCTACCAGGTGCAAAATTTTCGATTTTTTTTGGAAAATGGAAACGGAAACAATGACAGATTAAACTCTCCTATTGGATGTACAATGTAGGTGTGAAATTGTAATTCGATGAAAATTCTTTCTTTTGTTCTTATGGCATTATTTACACATGAAATAAATTGTGTGTTTTATGATCATCAAAATAAATGTTAAGTTTTTGTCATTTAATAATAATACTATAAATATTTATAAGTAAAATGTGTTCATGTGTTTTTTTAATCATTTTTAAACACGAGTTCTAAAAAATATGCCTTTTTTAAGTACTAATCTAAACAAAAATGACAATGAAAGAGTTAGTTTTTCAAAATGGTGGTAGAAAATGTATTTTAATGTTTTATTATGATACAGCTATAAATTTTGGCGTGTAAAATAATTGCTATAAATAAATCATTTGGCCTTATAGTCCATATAATTTAAAATTTACCCCCCACACGAGATAGCAATGTTCAAAAAGTTAAACGATTAAATCAATATATTTTCACTGGACGTTTCTTTTAAGATAACTGCACAATCCGTACAATCTCTGAGATTGTTATAAAAACTAGATATCGTACTAATATATTGTAAATATAAACTAGATGACTATGTTAGCAAATATGAGCCTTAAAAGTATGACTTATATAGTAAGTATTTCCTTAGATATATTATTTCAAACGCATATTTGCCACCTTCGTCAGTCTAATTTAGTAGAGAAACTTTGAAATAGTTGAAAAGTGAATATCTTAAATGATAAGACATTGATTATATAAATTATTATGTCTGTTGGTATATAACGATTTATTCAAGAATATCCAATGACACTACAATATTGTAGGTATAATTTTTACGCATAAAATTCGTTTTCAATTAAATCATTATTGGTTTTTGAGTTCCTTCAGGCTTTTTCAACCAAGGTAAATAAAGCTCATATCAATAACCAACATAGTTCTGTTTTTCGGCTGCAATACTTCAATTGTTTCGTCGATGGTCTAGTAACTCAAAGAAGGAAACGTTCTTGTGAATGTTAGTGATCTACCGGGTGTTTTTGAATAAGGTTCACAAACATGACTCACGTATGACAGTGAAATTGGAGGTGTTCTTCATGCAATATTTTTTTAAGAAAGCCTTCCCTATAAAGCTATATCCCCTTAAATGAATTCAGTTTTTGTTTCCTATCTCAGACTCTTTAGAAATTATTTCATTACAGAACAACTCTTTGTAAACTTCCGATGACCCATGTATAAAATAAGCTACAAAACATGTACTTTTTATTTACGGAGAAAAATATGCCTGACATTTTTTTCTAATGGTGAGAAATTACAATTATGGAAATAAATAATATATTTTTAGAATAATGATCCTGTACATGTACAGTATGAAGTATGATGTTTTTAAATAAAAAAATACAAAATTGTCTTAAGGAATGCTACAGAACCTTTTCCACAACGTTGTGCAATATTCATTAAACAAATCCAAATTTCAATGTACTGGGGTTTCTCATTTTGCCCAATGAAATATCTGTACTTCTCAGGTTACGAAATCCTCAGCAATATAATACACACTGTTTTAGAATACCATCTACTTTGCTACTGGGTGATTTAATAGTAGCTATCCTAAATGGCATGGAAAATCACCCATGTTTGAAGGATTGGTCGAAAATTCTGTCGAAGATATAGAAGGTAGCTACGAAAATTACAGGATGAAAGAGATGTTCAAGAGGCGGAAGATCAACATAGTACAACATAATACATAATGTAGATCTCATTTCATAATTGCTTCACCAGAAGTAAAATGTTGATATGTTATTTTTCAATAATGAATTGAATTAATACGTAAAGAAATAAATTAATTAGTGAGGATGAGGTGACAGTCCTTTGCATAATATGCCTAAAGATGTGGGAGACAGGAGTTTGACCGATGACTCTAGAAAATCAGTTTAGTGCTATTCAAAAAATAAGTCACCTATGTCTGTGACCATTAAGAATTGTTGAGAATACTAGACGCTCGTAAAATATTTTTCAATCCAAACTTGAAGATCATTTATTTTGATTAATATCTTCTGAGCAGCGCAGGCTTTGTTAAAGATAGTACTAAGACAAGACTAGTACTAGACAAGTTATCGAGAGACGAGGGAATATCACGTGCCCATGTACCTTTGTTTCGTAGACTACTGTATGACTATTGACAAAGTGAAATGGGACAAGCTATGGATTGCATGGAAATGGGAAAACCCTGTCATGGGTATTCATTATTGGTTAAATAGGTATATGAGGAGACAAAGACAGATTCGAGATATGCGTCTAAAGACGTCTGCTTTTAATTCTTTGGATAGCCCATAGCGTCTCCAATAACCCATCTCTTTTTCGGCCCTTTTTTAATTCTTTCTGGAACTGATCTCCGCTTTGCTCCTTGGTTCTGACTTATACGGAGATAGTGACCGAGCCATCTTATTCTTTGAGCCACAATGTATCTCATATCAGCTCTCTCAATCTAACTGGCTTTTTCATGGTTCATCTGGATTCTCCACCTATATTGATCTTGTATGGACCAAAATATTTTTCTTAGTGTTTTCGTTTCAAATATTCTTAAACCCTTCATCTTGTTTCCTCATTACCCATGCTTTACTATCGTAGGTTGCTATTGGATTCATAAATTGAGGTATATTTTTAATTTTATATTCATTTTAGATGATGCCACATTAGTTGCTGCAAGTGAAGATAGCCTTATTATATACTTGCTCAAACAATAAGGTCTGTGTACGATTTGAGTGCAACTCACAACAAAACGAAAATTATGATTCTAAACCAAGCACAACAAAATCATCTACACACGTTAAGGGTTCATGAGTGTGAGCATCTAAATAAGATGGTGCGGAGTACTTACTTGCCAATACAGGCAAATTCTCAACAGAGGATTTAGATATGATTGTGACACATCCAATGTCAAAATTTGTTTGGCCCATTTGGGAAAATAAATGTATTTATTTATTTAGGATGATCAGTAATTTTTCGAGGTTTCTTTAACCCTCGGAGGGATAGATTTGAGTCTAGAGACATTAGTTACGAATTCATTGTATAGCCTATAGCCTATAGCAACAACTCGGTTCCCGCTAAAATTTAGAAGAAGATATGAAGTAACTTTTTATGCTAGAAAGAGGGAGAACAAGAAGGATATCGTTTTTTAACTAACATGAAAATATAACAGTTGAATTTTTCGCACTTTCATAAAAAAAATAGCTTTCTGGAGTACACAAATTCAGGTTTATCTTGTTTTGTTTCATGACTTGATATCGGCGACATTAATTTGGCTTTTGACAATACCATTAGCAAATGAAAATCACCGAGATACACTAAGGACTAGCAATTGCGAGGTAGGAAGATGCTACACCTTTGAGCTCTTGTAGACAATGCTGCAACAGAGAGTAACAGCTAAGATTAATAACTTGGAATTTGCAAATGATAATGCAACCTTAGTTGCATGAAGCTAGGATTAGCTCATACCCTGCTGGATGGGCTTTAGACAACACGTGTTAAATCTAAGTGTACTCCATTTATTATTAAATAAAATGTGTGAAAGAGTTTCATTTGCCTAATACCTAAATATTTTTCTATATACAGTGTGTCCCACTTCGTATTAAGCCACCCCCATAACTTGGCTATTTGTAATTGGATTTTTCCTTTTGTTTTACAGCAATATTACCCATAATAAACAGTTACATTACTGACCGATTTAAAAAAACTTTTTATAATAACGAGTATTCTAAACTTGATAAGATTGATCACGGTGTACCACAGGATTCACTACTCGGTCCAATCATGTTGTTAATTTATATCAATGATCTACTAACAGCTGGGATGGATAGTAACTTCGTGTTATTCGCTGATGACACAACTATAATAGATGTCGAGAAATCACTTGAAACTCTTGAGCAGAATATGGAAACCTTTCAAACCCGAGCCTCTCAATGGTTTGTAGCAAGTTCATTAAAATGAAATGAAGATAAAATCGAAAATATAATATTTACCTTAAAACACCAGAAAATTAGTAACCCAAATAAAGTAAAATTCCTAGGAATTATGTTAGATTCAACCTAAAAATGGAACGAACGTGTTGATTACACATGCAGTAAATTAGCTAAAAACCTTTACCTTCTAAAAAACTTAACTCAAACAACTTCAAATGGAATAACTAATATGGCCTATCACACCCTCTTTAATTCTATCATCAGTTATGGAATACTCATATGGGGTCACTCCACTCACTGTACAAGGGTTTTTAATATGCAAAGAAAATCAGTCAGAATTTTACTGAACCTAAATTGTAGAGACGATGTAAAAGGTCCTTTTATTAACCTTCATTTCTTAACTCTTCCGAGTTTATACATTTTTAATTGTCTAATTTATATATATAAAAAAAAACATTCATAAATATGTACATATTTTTAATATTCACACTCACAATACACGCAATAATACTAATTTATTTATTGAATATTTTAGATTAAAGAAATCAAGACATGCCACATATTACTACGAACCTCTCTTCTATAATAAAAACCGCTGCCCAAGGAATCATTACTTCCACATCCAAATTTTCTATCCAAGTCTCTCACAACGAAAAAATTTTGTATGTGGAAATAATTTTTTAAGGAACTTTAATAATATAGTATTTGAAATCGTCTACCCCAAAAACCCATAAAACGATATCCCACATCGGTAGTGGGGTGGGGGTGGTAATAGGAGAGGTGGTAGTGCGGGTGGATGAAGTAAAAAAATATTTTGAGGTTTTTGGTTCTTGCACACACACTAGATCACAATTTTTTTTCATCCCCTTAAATAATGGGGTGGGTTAAAATACATACGTGTACCAAATTTCAAGTCAATATCTTAAACGCTTCCAGAGTAATCGTGCGCACAAAAAAAATGTTACAGACAGACAGAATTTTTTTTTGCTCAAACTTAAAATCTCGCCGTTTCATGACATTCTAAACCTTCAATTTTTTTTTTGTCGTTACTATACTTCCACTGGATGTGGAAGTAATTACCTCTTCAAATTAGGGCACTACCTTTAAGTCAATTTAAAATAAAAATAAAAAAATTTCTTAGTTGTAAAGCATTCTACAGCTTAGATGAATTTCAAAATTATGATCTGTAAACTTTATCATCCTATTCATTGTTTGTGTGCTACGTGTAATGTTTGTTCATATATTTAGTATATAGTACCTTTATTTTTAAATGACTTACGTAATGATTTTTTTTAAATCAAAGCATCAATAAATTCTATTCTATTCTTAAGGGACTACCTTTGGATATAGAACTGTTACTCAATCTTTAAATCAGGTCCAACTATGATCTTTTTAAAATGAAAATTAGCCAAGTTATGGGGATGGCTTAATACGAAGTGGGACACACTGTATGTAGAGAAAATTTATATTTCTAGTGTACTCTTTATGATGGCCGTAGGCGGAAGGTGAGGCCGGGCGCCTAACAATCAACCGAGTCAGATGGCGTGATGCTGTTAGACATGCCATGCACAAAAACGGATCACTAAAATAAGTCATGGACCACAAAACGTCTGTCAAAGCGTTGTAAACAAGAAGAAGTACTATTTTTAACATTCTGCTCAGAGTATATCGGTAGTTTTGAGCCCCAGTTTATGAGTATAATGTTGCGTGTCCTCAAATCAACTTCACAGCACGGGTTACGTATTTTTCTTAAGAATGCCAGTATTACAATTAACAAGTAACGTTTCTTAAAAAACTCACCCCTTTAAAGTCAACTTATCGACCAGAAGTGAATTTAAATTTCTTCTGGTTTTACCCGTATGAGCGCGTGTCCGCATGTTGCAATACGTACTTTTTTTTAACATAGTCTGTGAAATAATAGAAACAGTGCGAAGAACAACAATATACGTGCATAATACACTGAAAATGCCCACAATTTAAATTTTTAATTAAGCCCGGCTATCGATCAGCAGCGAATTTGAATATTTTTCCGCGCTCGAACCCATAGTTGCGGAGGGTTGGCTATTTTTAATTGCCGCCGCCTATGCTAATGAGGGCTCCCCTGTCACCCTTCTCCACCAATTTACCCCCAAAAAATCATTACATTCTTCGCGGGTAGATACGAGGTTATAGCGCTGCGCATGAACATTTTAATTCTCATAGAATAAATATACAGTTGTGTGAATCAGCTATATTTTTCCCGTTTCGTTTGCCTGGCCATATTTTATTGATTATATAATCAATACCGCAATAAAACCTGCAATGTTTTCATCTTTATTCCCAGCATCCCCGGTTTGTATCCGTGTATCTCTCGGCACTACTTGTCTGTTTGTGTTCACGTACTTTTGTTACCTGAACTCGTTTTCTGCGTTCGTTGCTAGGAAAAATACTTCTGGAGGGTGGGAATGGGCTCGATCACTTCTGCACTAATTTTAGCCCGATGAATGTACAGCTAATGTGATACACAGAGGGGATGTATTATTTAGCGGAATTAGCGAGGTATACATACACCCTTAGGTTTATTTTGATTATTTAATAGAGGCATACTGATGCAGAAATTGTGTAATCAGAATGTTTCTTCGTGACATTGGCTCAGAAGTTCTAAGTCTTTTCCCGTTTGTTGTTCTTGGATACATTTTTTAAATATAAAAATGTTTATTGTACTTGTAGTGGAGTTAAATTAGGACAAAAAAAATCGCAATGTGAATTGTCTGGTCCCTTTTTTGTTTTAACGTGTTCAGGGGATCAACTTAAGTTCACAGTTCAGTTTTGCAGTTTCTGCGAGGTCGGCGTATTGTTTATTTAAATAATTTAATTTTTTAAACCACATTTTCCATCGGTTTTGTTTGAATATCTCGAAATCTATAAGTCCTATGTAAAACAACAAAAAGAAGGAAAATGTTCTTTATGAGCTGTACAATAAAAGGACATAAACTATAATTCATTCCAATTGTTATAAAAAAAAAAATGAATATTGCAAAATTATGCGTTTTTAAACAAATCACTGTTCTTTCAAAAATAACATCACGCAAAGAGATTTTTTCGAAATTTAAACTTTTTTTATTGCAGTTGTTTATAATTTTTGAAATTTTTGAAATTGTAGTTACAAACAAATTTATATAACTCTCTAGGTTTTTTATGAAATCAAAAACGGTAAAGGAGTAATGAAAGTAGATTAAAAAAGCCAACTTTAAAAAAAAATTAATGCTGTACTTACATTTGGAGCTGAGATACGTTAGTTTTTACGTTTAGGTCACTTATAAATAAACAAATCGATATTTCTTATTGAAATTTGGACTGGTAATTCTCCAATATTATTTTATCTCTGCTACTTGAAAATAATCCAAAGCTACAACTGTTAAAAGATACTGTATAGATGCGATTTTGTTAGAGATCCGAAAATCACCAAATATGTCTAAATGTTATATTATGATTTTATAAATCGGACTCTAGTCGTTAGATGGCTTAGTGGGTAAGGCGACTAATACTTTTTATTCAGGATGCAGACGTCTCGGGTTCAAATACTACTCCCGAAGTAATTTTTTTTATTTTACCAGTAATATTAATTAAACATATAATATTAATATTAAAGTTTTACAAAGCTGTATACATGAACATGAGGGTAATTGTTCGAGTAAGGTTGGTTTACCATTTTCGTCACGAAAATTAAAAAAGTTATAAACAAATTGAAAATGTGCATTATGTTCTCAAAGCCGCTTTATTTGACGTTTTTTAACAATTGTGGTTTTGGATTGTCTTCAAATAGCAGAAACAAAATAACAAGTATTGGAAAATAACCAGCCCAAATTTAAAGAAGAAATATCAATTCGTTTATTTATAAGTGACCTAATCGTAAAAACTAACGTATCTCAGCTCCAAATTCAAGTAGAGCATTAATTTTTTTTTCAAAAGTTGGCCTTTTTAATCTACCTTCATTACTCGTTACCGTTTTTGATTTCATGAAAAAAACAGAGTTACTTTGTTTATAACAAAAAATTTCGAAACTGCAATAAAACGGGTTTAAATTTTGAAAGAAACATGTTTTTATTTGGATTTTGTCTTGGAATCGGTGCGACTTGAAATGTTGCAAAAAATTGTTGTTGTTGGAACCTAAATCGTACAAAATTATCTTGAATTTAAAACTAATCCCGTTTTGATAAAAAATTAACTGAGATGAAGTTTAGCGTTTTTCATCCCTTTCTCAAAGTCAAATTTCAACTCGCGCTGTTCCTGATTGATTTAAAAAAACCGCTGCCCAAGGAATCACTACTTCCACATCCACATTCTCTATCCAAGTCACTCACATCGAAAAAACTTTGTATGTGGAAATAATTGTTTATGGAACTTTAATAATATAATATTTGAAATCCAAAAACCCATAAAACGATAGCCCCATCGGTAGTGGGGTGAGGGTGGAGATAGGGAGGTGGTAGTGGGGGTGGATGAAGTAAAAAAATATTTTGAGGTTTCTGGTTCTTGTACATACACTAAATCACAATATTTTTTCATCCTCTTTAATAATGGTGGGAGTGGCAATGAGAATGACTAATGCCAAAAATTTTTTTGAGACCTTAGCTTCTCTTGTATATACTAAATACCAATTTTATGGACTCTTACCTGCTTGATTTCCCATTTACACCAAATTTACCCCAATCTACCCCCCAATCCTTCGACGGAACAAGATGAAAATATAATCTAGTTCCAGATCTCGTTAAAGTACATGTGTACCAAATTTACTATACTTCCACTGGATGTGGAAGTAATTGAGGATTTATAAAAAAAAACGTTCATTACAAAGTTGAAAGGTTCAATTCCCTAGAATTTGGGTCTTAGTACTATCCTCTGCGGTATAAATTAGCCAAGTTATGACTATTGTGTTTAAAATAGTACGTTTTAATGAAAATCGAAATTCCTTTAAACTGAGTCCTAATAAAAATTCATTTAAACTTTCTTTGTAGCTTTCGAATAATAAATCAAATAACATATATTATTTTCATCAAAAGTAACCTAAAAATAACGCAAAGTAATCTAAAAAAATCAAACAAAAAAATATATGTTATTCGAAATTGTTATAAACGGTCATCTTTAAACAAAGAAAATATTTTAAATTTTTATGGTGAAATAAAGTTTATACAATTGCCTTTCAAGTGGAACCATATTCGTTCATTTGACTTAAAAACAGCTTCCTCTATTGCCATTTAAATCTGATAAAAATTATAAAAGAAAGAAAAAGTATAATTATTAAAAAAAATTGATAATGCTTGCAAAAAAAATATTTTTTAGATACCAAATAGCTAAACGATCACTGAGGATTTTCTTTGTTACCGTTTAGTTTTTTTTACTGCACGAAAATTTTGAGTGATTTTGCAAAATTCTTAATTCTTTGCAAATATCTTGAAAAATACTTATTTTAGAAATGTAAGCCATTAAATGTGAATTAAAGTTGATAGAATTTTCTTAAAGGACCCTCACATTTCTTATGTAAATTGGCTTACAGTCAAATTGGCTGAATTTTTAATATGTTGTAGATTTCGACTCTCTGTCATGGGTCCAACTCGATCCTATGTCTAGTTTCCGAGATACAGCTCAAGAAATGTACAAGAATGATCTCTTGTACAATTAAAAAAATTTCGAATTCATGATTTTTTTCATACATTTTATATTGTGATACGTTCTAATAACCCTTTATAATATTTTGCACTAGGGATGTAACGGATAGTGTTTTGGCCGGATACCGAATACCGGATATCCGGCGTACTTCTTGTACCGGATACTGGATATCCGGCCAACTATCCGGCTTACATTGAAAGTTGGATTGAAAACACGTTTTGGCAACATCGACGACAAAAAATACTTATTGGCAACTCTTCTAGACCCTAGATTTAAAACCAGTTTTTTTTTATAAGAATCATGCTAAAATATCCCGTCAAATTATTCTGCTGGAGGATTAAAAAAATAGTTGTGATGATTCATATTCAAGCAGTGATAGTGAAAGTGGTACTTCTCCTTCCAGTAAACAAAGTAAGAGAAACCCGGTTAATGTTACTGCTGATATTTAAAACACTTTCTGGGACTGTTTTGAGAATGTGGCGAAAAAAATAGTAGTTTCGGAGAAAAGTTCAATGGTCAGGGAGATTGATTATTATTTGAAAGGAGCACGGATTCATAGAAATAGTGACCCTTACGCATGGTGGTGTACTAACTCCAATCAGTATATACTTTCGTCAAAGTTTGTAAAAATATATCTTTGAGCTCCTTGAAGCAGTGTAAGTCTTGAAGCAGTGTAAGCAGTCTTTTCAGAAGCTGGCAACGTATACCAAAAGAAACGCAATCGTCTACTACCCCTCTAAACGCTGAAAAACTCTTTATTCACCATAATTTACCATCGGTAAACTTTAAGTATTAATTTAGTAACTAATCTATAGATATTTCCAGTTTGTAGTAATAATTGTAATGTAGGATGTGAAAAACAATGAAACTGTTTCATTATTTATACCATTTTTTATTTTTTAACTATCCGGTTTTGGCCGGATAACAGGTCACTATCCGGTGCTCAGTCGGATAGTAATAAAGTGGCCGGATACCGGATAGTAACCGGATATCCGTTGCATCTCTATTTTGCACTAAAGACATTGTATTGTATTGTATTGTATTGTTTATTCAGTGTTATTATACATAGTATTTACACGGGTCACAAAAATATAATAAATGGGTAAATTACAACAATATATACATGTAAAGAACATTACAGTTAGTCAAACAAACTATTTTCAGAAAAAAAAATGAATTAAATTACATGTCAGAATAATTATTTTCTAAATACTCCTCAAAAAGATTTACATATTAAGTATTGCTTTAACTTAGATTTGAACAATTTTGCGTCAAGACATCTTACAGATTCTGGCAGCACGTTAAAAGATTTTATTCCCATAAAATTTGAACTATTTTGTCAATTTTTCAATCGTACAAATTCTGGGAAAGTTTGTAATTATTCCTAGTCTGATAATTATGAATGTCTTGATGAGACTTAAAACTAGCCTGGTGTACTTTCACGAAAATTACACAATTAAAAATATAAATACACGGAAATATCATGATTCTATGGAACACAAAAGCACTCTTATAGTCATCTCGGAAACCTAATCGGGAAATAATTCTGATTGCTCTACGTTGAAGACCAAAAATACGATCACTCGATGCTGCATGGCCCCATGCCACTACTGCATAAGATATAAGCGAGTGAATCAATGCAAAATAAGTGGATTTTAACACATTTGTGGACACCACATTGGATAAGGTGTTGAGTAGATAAATATTACTACATAGCTTTGAGGCCATCTTAAAGTGGAGTTTAGAAAATTTTACAGACTTGGTAGAGGACGAGTCTTCCAAGTGCTTTAAAAAAACATGTGTTCTGTTTTTGTAGAATTTAGTCACAATTTATTTGCATCGAACCAATATTTGGTTATCCTCTGCAATTCATGGCATCTTGCCAGTTAAGTTATCGCCAGAATTAGTAAAAATTGTGTCATCAGCGAACAGAAATTTGTTGTTTTAATAAAAAATAGCGTAAAAATTAAAATTTGAAAAATGTTGGCGAAGATGCCGGGAAATCTATATAAAAATAATAAGTTTAAAAAATATTCGGTCAAATTGGCTAAAACATTTTTTACATAAAGTATGTGTCTTCCTGATCCAAAAACGTTAATTGAAAAACGTTCAGAAATTGCTTCTTTGACCTCTAATACCCCATCAATAAATTAAAGGCTCGAAAAGATACAGAATTGCACAAAATTTAGTTGTATTTCGGAAACTAGACATAGGATCGAGCTGGGCCTATGAGAACTTTTGATCAAAAAGTCGAACGAAATCTACAACATATTAAAAATTCAACCAATTTGACTGTAAGCCAATTTACATAAGAAATGTGCGGGATCTTTTGCTTCAATTTAAAACTGAATAAAAAGCTTTCACAAAAATAGCCCATTTTGACCGATTAATATATAATGTTTAGTCTAGAAATTGAAAAAAAAAACACTTATGTTGCTAGGTACAACATGTATGTTGAAAGCGCTTAAAAGATTTGTCAATAGTTAAATCAAAAGGTTTACAAACTTTTCGAGAAGCATCATAACAGAGAAATAATGGATTATTACCTTACTTACTATGTGCAGAATTAACAACTATTCATTTTTTTCTTCCGTGAATTTGGCCGAACGTTCTTTACTGCACTCTTTGACCTTTGTCTCTGTCGTAGAAAATTCTTTCACCACTCAAGATATCATTTTGAACACGTGAATATCACACTGGGTCTGATAAGGGAATACTCTTATAAATTGTAAAAATTACTTAGATGAAAGTTATTATGTTATATTTTGAAATATCTGTGCTATTTTTGACTATACAGTATTTCGAAAAGTTTTGGTTGAATCTATTATCTTCTCATTTTACATCATTTTGTCGGATCCGCTACAACTGGAGAAATATTTCAAAGTATCTCAAAAGGTTCTCAACCTGTCATATTGGGGTATAGACAGACTAGAAACAGATATTGTTTCATTTTGAACGTAGCAAAGTACAAAATCTATACGATTTAAATTTGTTACATTCACTGCTACTATATATTGTTACCATTAGCAAAACAGAAAAATAGTGGGCCCAAAATGGAACCCTGTGGCACTTCGGGCGTTGTTGAATTCACGTTAGCTCTTGAGAGTGATGTTTTCAACATTTAAATACGAAAATGTAGTTTCACTGGCATCAGGTAAAATCTGTAATATCTTAATTTGACTAAAAGTGTGTCATGATCTGTGCTGATAAATGTCGACATGGGATTTGAGTAACCTATGTAAACAGTTATATTTCTGCCGTACACTTTGTCGATCTTGAATTAAAGTTATTAGTACGCCCAATCACTTATCCGCATTTCCTACCTACACATACACAAATTAAATTGTGCTAATCTGTAATATTAACATAATATTTTGCAACATTGATAATTTCTGATCTTCTGTTAATACCCGTCAACTGGCATCGCGTAATTTTATCAATTATTGATAGATATTCCAGAACGATGTTTATCTTACTAGCTCTTACATTTAGACACATCGACTTTCTCGATACATGAATAATTAATTTTATTTGACTTCTGTTGCTTTACGGAAAATTTTGTTTGTCGAGCTTCAATATTAAATTAAAATATTTTTAATTAGCTGAAGTTCTTTGAGAAAGTACCGAGAGCGGAGAAAGTATTTTAATTATTAATATTGCTTTGATTTCCGTAAATAAACATGGGCGTCACGTGGAGGGATGAGCTTTTCGTACACTAGGTGGAGAAAATGCGTATCATTAAAGATCTGAGAATACTTTCTCTTACCATGTGAATTCTTACTGGTTCTTACATGAAAATTTCTTTCTATTAAACTATCTGATGATGTAAAGATCACTAATGATATCAAAAAGCTGTTTAAACCGTGTGGAAAATTTAACTGGAATAAATTCTATAATTTGGATGTGCAGTATTTCTATCATATATAAAACCTTTGGAAAATATTCAAAAAAGGATAATTAAAATCATTTTTAAAAGATGTACATTATATCCCACTGATGCATTATATAATGAAAGCAAATTATTTGATGTTAGGCAAATGTTTTGTTATTGCATACTAATTCATCAAATTAAGAAGAGACATGAAAGCAACGCTATCTCACATTCACACAACACTAGAAATAAGGAGAAAGGCAATCTAGAAATTAAGAAAATTACAAAAAGCATTGGAAAAAAATGTTTTAACTACCTCGCGCCAAAATTATATAATATGTTACCTGAATCGATAAGAAAAATAAAAAAAGATAAAAAAATTAAATTCGAGGTAAAGAGATTGATATATTCTGAAGGTAGGGATCTATACTTAAAGTTAGGTAACTAAATAAATGTAGGTTTATAAGTTAAATATAGATGATATTCTAAATTAATTAATTTGTATTAGCTATTGGTATTAACTCTAAATTAATTATGTTGTATTAAATGAAATTACTAGTTAAGGTAGCTATGACACACAACCTATCTAATGATGTTATAAATGAAATGCATTTCATCACATTCAAGGGTATATCAATACTCTTAAGTGATTTTTGTTTTATTTATATTCAAAGGATACATATGTATTAGCTAAAATCTTTTATTAACATTACGCTATTTTCATACACAATTTAATTTTACTGTATACTCAAATGTAAGACTTTGTTATAAATAAATATTATTATTATTATTATTATTATTATTTTTACCGGCTATATTTTAGCTAACTATAATGTTCTTAGTTTATATTCACACAGAACGTGAACCGTCTGTAACTTTTTCAAACATAACGGCATATCACGAGCCGGCACGAGTGGAGTACCTCGGGGATCAATACTGGGTCCGCTAGTCTTCATACTTTATAATGCAGATTTATATAAATGTTTAACTTGCTTTAATAGTCCTTTTTATGCTGATGATAGCCATATCTAATATAGGTTCGATTCAGAGGATGCTCATTATGCTAGAACTTTCATAAATACTGATTTAAGTAAACATTCTTATTTCAATGCAACTCAACTTGCAGCTGTTAGATCATTATTAGTGGTTTCTGGCAATCAGTGCTTTAAAAATTTTAAAATAATATTAACATCAAAATATTACATAACACTTTCAGTAACTCCATCTGCCAAAAGAAGTAAAAAAAAATGTGGAGGCCTTTAGTTCTTGTGCACACACTAAATCACATTTTTTTTCACCCTTTTTAATAATGGAGTGGGCTAGTGCCAAAACATTTTTGAGACCTTGGCTTCTCTTATATATACTAAATACCAATTTTATGGACTCAATTTACCCCCCCAACCCTTCAACGGAATAAGATTAAAATATAATCTAGTTCCAGAACTGATTAGAATACATACGTGTACCAAATTCAAGTCAATATCTTAAAAGGTTCCAGAGTAAACGTGCGTACAAAAAAAGATACAGATATACCGACACGACTGACAACATTTTTTTTGCTCAGATTTAAAATCTCGACGTTTCATGGCATTCTAAGCCTATTTAAACTAAAAAATTTCAATTTTTTTTTGCGTTATCATACTTTCACTGGATGTGGAAATAAAATAAAAACTTACATTTTAAATTAAACCCTGTTCAATATATAAGACGTTCAAAATGTGAATCATATCCTTCTTTTAAATACTTTATTTTTGGAGACGATACTAAGTTGAACGTGTTGTTAACTGTTCAGGAGAATCCAGTGACTCCAGCTCAGAAATATTAGTCATGCTTAAAATGAAAATACTTAATTATGCAAAGATACATCCTTGCAAGATGCAGATGCCGGACCCTGGCCGCAGAATGAAATTTTGCAAATAAATATTGACTTTTATTAACTGTAACCAAGTATCTCTGGAATGGATAATTTTTAGGACAAAAGTAGCCAATCGTCAGTATTTAAACGAAATTTTTCTAAAAGTTGGATTGGAAGAAAAGATTCAAATTGGTGGTCGGTAAGATCACCAGACATTACTCCACTCGATTTCTATTTGTGAAGATATCTGAAGAGTAAGGTTTATTTAAAAAAACGAAGAACATTGGGAATATGCAACAACGTATGTCATGAACCCAGGCAAATTTTACCAAAAATGTTACAAAATGCAAGGGATGTTGGGTTTTATTATCGATTGATTTTTTGCCAAAAAAAGCATTATTGACGAACGTGATATAGCTAATAAAACATTCATACGAAGTTAAAATTTCACCCAAACTAAAACTACCTCTCCTGGCAGTGACAAATTAAAAAAAAAATAGTTTGTCATAGTTTATACTATATTAAACATAGAATATATAAAAAGATAATATTAAAAAATGGTTTCATATAGAATGTGATGAGATCCATTCAACTGAAATAAAGATGGAGGCAGATAAGAAACACAATTCTTGAAATCAATTAGTGATGATTATATTTCATAATAACAAAAATTGTAGTTAAAGGTATGAAGATGAAAAGGGGAAAAAATAGGTAGGTACACAAATTTCACAGACGTCGACGTTCAATTCTCGTTGGGCCACTCGGCTCCTCAAAGTCTATAATTTCCGATACAGAGTCCGTCACCCCATCACTTAGCTCCTGAAAGTCTGTAATTTTCGTCGCCCCACATATGCAGTCCAGGTCTTCGTCAACATCTGGTTCGTCAATTGCATCTGGTTGGAGGAAGTTAGTGACGAGTTCCCCTTGCAGTTGGCACAAATCAATGAGCAATGAGCAATTAATCCCAGCCTTCCGACACCCACAACCACCTGCACACTCCTTTGTTGCATTTGCAGAAAATTGTGGAGAGAAGAGACTGTGGAGCTGGTTTCTTGGAGGTAGGAACGGGGTCAAGACCAAACTTTGAAGCCTGTCATCTCCAGAGGAGCGGATCCATCTGGTGTCCTAACCACATTTGTACTTCTATGGACCACTTTATTGATAGATGGGTTAGTTAGATGATATTACCAAAAAGCAGAAGTTAAAACAAAAATTTTTCATAAATGTTTAAAACTTTGATGAGCACTAGTATGGGAACGGGTGTTCCAAAAATATGCGTCTGGTCTCATTCAATGCAGAATTTAATGCCCTACAACTTTTAATAGGACTATGTTTTCGATATTGTGAGTCCTTTACGAGATATAACCGTAAAACCGCAAAAATACCCCTTTTGGGGGTACATTTTTTACCCTCCACCACTTAAACACAACTCCGCCGGGGGGTGGGGGGGGAACCTAGGATAGTCATGTTAGGTGACAAATGAAGCCATTAAAACAATAATACCTTTTGTAGCAATTATTTTCGATTCGTCTAATTTTTTGGTTTTACACTACTGGCCTATCAGAATCAGTAATTCGAATAGGGTTTAAAATCAGCTGAACTTTCTAAATGATAAAGCATTTGTTGACTTTAACAAGAGTCATTAGTTTTATGAAAATCGCTACTCAATTTGGCTGTATTATAGTCTAAAAATAACGAACTACATAAAGAAAAGAAAAGATGTAAAATTATATTACAATTTATGTAAGGAACACTCCACCAAATAAAGATAATTACTATTTATTATATTATTTTTATCTATAATTTTTTTTCATGTACTAAGCATTTGATAAATTTCGCAATTTTTTTCTACATGCATTTTTATTTAATATAACATTCTAGATAAAAAATATATATCCAAATATTTATTTTTAGATAACATGTTAGACGAGTAGCAACGATACTGAGTGGTCGCAATAATCATTTATGTTGCGAATTTTTATCAATTTTAGATTTTCTCGTTAATACCGCGGCTTTGTTGATAAATATACAAAGCAATCGGAAGTTGCAAATAGCGGTTTCTGACAGACAGATAAACTTTTATGAATAGCTGAACATAGGATGCTGTAGAATTATACATATTTACCATTCCATATAGGGAAAGATGATGAATTTCATAAAAAAATCGTTTTTGCGTTTTTCATGGACTTATACATTTTCAAATCGCCTAAATCTAAAAAAGTTATTTTAAAAAAGTCATCTGTAGTCTGTACTTTGCCATCTGTAGTCTTTCATCTATAGTATGTCGCCTACAGCACAGAGGACCTATACCAGAAGCGTCACTGTCGGCGGAACGTTCGATGTTTGGGTGCGTTTGCACGCATCCAGTAATTTAGTCGAGTAGAGAGACGGTCCGGTAATTTAGTAATTGTTTTCCACTAAATTACTTGACTAAAACACGCTGTGACTCGACTAAATTACTGGGTACGTGCAAACGCACCCTTCGGCCATCTTGTCGGTGGTATTATTACCTATAAATCCGCACTTTTCTAAATTCACCGCTGGACGCATTGGTAGATAAAATTCGAAGATGATTGGCTTTGGTTTTCAAAATAGCCAATCATATAATATTATTGCTTGCCAGTGCGCTCCACTGGTGAAATTAGAAACCTGCGGATTTATAGGTTGACAATAATACCACCGACATATGACATATGCGCATAAAATTCAATATTGGCGGGAAAGCCAGAGAGTCGTTTCTGGTATAGGTCTTCTGTGCCTACAGTCTGTCGTCTGTAGTCTGTCGTCTGTAGTCTGTCGTCTATAGTCTGTCGTCTATAGCCTGTCATCTATAGTCTGTCGGCTATAGTCTGTCGTTTATAGTCTGTCGTCTACAGTCTGACGTCGATAGTCTGTTGTCTATAGTATGTCGTCTATAGTCTGCCGTGTATAGTCTGCCGTCTATAGTCTGCCGTCTATAATGTGTCGTCTGTAGTTTGTCGTCTGTAATCTGTCAGCTGTAGTCTATCGCCTGTAATATGTCATCTATAACCTGTCGTCATAGTCTGTCGTCTACAGTTTGCCGTCATAGTCTGTCGTCTACAGTCTGTCGTTTTTAGTCTGTCGTATATAGTCTGAAGCACGTAGAGACCAAACCGCTTTATCGATTTTGCTCAAATTTTCCATACATGTTCAGGAGGGTTAAATTTTAAGGCGGAATCGCAAAATTGATGCTAGTTCAAATATGTAGCGAGCAATCCCCTAAAAATTCGTAAGAAAGTAGACAGCATATATATATATATATATTTTTCTATAAGAGCTCTAACAATTTTGAATAAATATAATACATGAATATTCTTTTAGTATCAGGATGATATCGCATGATTGCTGCTCCTAGAAAATGCAGGGAGGGATGGTGTGGTATAGGGTTTAAAAAATTAATTAATTTTTTTTTCTGAAACGGCTCTAACGATTTTAATTAAATTTAACACAAGATTCTTTTAATGAATGCATGACCAGTTCCCCCTTGAAAATACAAAGCAGGAGTCTGTCAGAATGGGGATTTACAAATGTATAATAAGTTACACTGTACTGTGTGGTCCTGAATCTTATTAGTGCAGGCAAATCCAGTTTTGAGTATGAACTATCTGGGGACAGCTATTTCTTTATCGAAATGGATAGCTCTATTCATGTAGAATGAGGATATATATGTCCCAAAAAATCCCAATGTGAGCTAAAGCCACCATTTAGAAAAAATGGCCGCCAGAACCGTTTCTTTTAGAAGGACATATCTCAGTAACCATTCCTCCGATTTTAGATTTCTTTTTTTTGTTCTCTTCCCCTTTTCATGTGCAATCGAAAGTGTTGGGCATAAAATAGAAGATAACTGAAGAAAATAAGACTTTAGTTCTTGGAAATATACAAGGTGTCTAGTTAGTGCTTCCTCGGAAGATTGTGCAAAAACGGGTAACTTTATAAAAAAACATTTTTAACAAAACTTTCAATGTTTCATCTCTACTACAATGTGAAATTATTTTCAATTATACAAGGTGTCACAAAAAGCAGTTACACAAGAATGTATAATTTTTTTTAATGGAATAAACTCTAATTTTTTGGCGTCAGTTAAGCCTCTAAGGGTCCTGAATTACACTCTAAAATTTTTTGCCAATCGGATGCAGCGTTGCCAAGTTATAATTTTTTTCCTGTTTCTCTGGCAAATTACAAACATTTTTTTGACTACCATATTTCCGCGATTTATTAATTGTTTTTTCTAAAAATGTAAGGTGTTATTCGATAATGATGCATTTACTGAAAAATATTTTTGAAATAAATTATTATTATACCGGGTATCCAAAATATTTGTTTACATTTCTTGTTATTTAATTATTATTTTTCTCAAATTTTTTAAATGGAATGCCTGTATTTTTTTACATAGATGAATAAAGCATAAAATTCCCCACATTCTAATATTATACACTTAATTTTTATTTCAAACCGTTTTTGAGATATGATTATTTCAAATAAGTTTTGCGTAAATTGAGGTGATTTTTATTTTAGCATTAAAATCTAGTATGGCTTTGGCCTTTTGTTTTTCACTCTATGACATTTCTCTAATGTGTTTAAGATTATCGTGATTAAGTTGAATTAATATTGTTGATATTTAAAAATACGAATTAATTATTGTAAATAGGATTTAATATCTATGGTAAATGTTATGTTATTGGTGAATGTGATTGAAACTGTTTATTGGCATCAAGAATGTATGGTCAAAAATATTCCTATAGAAGATATCCTAATGTGAGGTCTCTAGAAAATTCGAAAGAACCTTTTGAACGTACCGGAAATTTTGCATATGAAAAGAAGGCGAGACGTCGAAATGTATTGTAATGAAGAAAATGAGCTGGCTATAACTTTAGCGGTAATCGAAAATCCTACGGCAAGTGTTCGGGAGTTAAGTAGGGATTTAGAGGTCAGTGAATCTAGTGTTTCCCTATGTATTCGTAAAAATAAGTTTCACCCCTATCAAGCTCAGCTGCATCAAGACTTTTGGGATGTGGATTTAAATCGTAGATTAAATTTTTGCCAGTTTGCTCAAAACCAAAATGGAGAAAATGAAGTATTTTTCAAATTTGTATTGTTCACGGATGAATCAACGTTTCATCGCAACGGATTTGTGAATAGGCCCAATTTCCATTATTATGCCAGAGAAAACCCTCATGTTGCACAGAAAAATCAGAAACAGAGTTTAAATGTAAGGGGAGGAATTGTACATGATTATGTTATTCATTCTCGCTTTTTTGAGGGAAATGTGAATGGAGCAGTCTTCTTAGATTTTACGCAAAATAAGTTTCCACAAATAATCGAGCATATTCCTGATTACATTGCAAATAATATGTGATTACAACTTGAAGGTGTACCACCACATTTTAGTAGAAATGTCCGTCAGGCCATTAGTAACCAGTTTCCTGACAGGTGGATAGGAAGAGGAGGTCCAATATTTTAATAAACTGTTAAATACTATCTAATTTATTATTCTATTAAATTATGTTAGGTCTCATTACATGGCCGCCTAAGTCACCCGACCTGACTTCAGTCGGTTTTTTTCTTTGGGGATTTGTGAAGTCAGACGTTTATAAAGTAGAACCAACGACTCGAGAAGATATGATGGAAAGGATTCGTCGGTGTTTCAATCGTATAAATGTTGATATGTTACACTGAGTAAGGCGCTCATTTATCAAGAGACCTCAATGTTACCTGAATCAAAATGGTGGACATTTTGAGCAGTTGTTAAGTTAGTTTCAATATCGTGAAAAAAAATGATTGTTCAAGAACCGTTCATAAAAGAAAGTGTACGATATCAAAATGTGAGAAATTGTAAGCGTTACTCATCCGTTTAAAAAAATTATAGGCATTCCATTTAAAAAAATTGAAAAAAATGTAAAGCAAAATATAGATGTTAATGCTAAAATAATGAGCACCTTAATTTACGCAAAAATTATTTGATATAATCATATCTCAAAAACGTTTGAAATATAAATAAAGAGATATTAAAATGTGAGGAAATGTATGTTTTATTCATTCATGTAAAAAAAATATACCTAGGCTTTCCATTTTAAAAAAATGAGAAAAATAATAATTAAATATCAAGAAATGTACGCAAATATTTCGGACACCCGATATACTGAAGATTTATTTCAAAAATGTTTTTCAGTAAATACATCATTATCAAACAACATCCCACATTTTTAGAAATAACGATTAATAAATCGCGGAGATATGCCAGTCAAAAATGTTTGTAAACTGCCCAAAAAAACACAAAAAAATAACTTGGCGAAATATTTTAGGGTGTAATACAGGGCCCTTGGAGGCTTAACAGGCGTTAAGGAAATATAAGCTGTTCTATTTAAAAAAATTATACTTTCCTGTGTGGCTCGTTTTTGTGACACCTTGTATAATTGAAAATAATTTTAAGTTGTAGTAGAGATGAAACATTGAAAGTTTTGTTAAGAAAGTTTTTTTATAAAGTTAGCCGTTTTGCACAATCTTCCGAGAGAACACTGACTGGACACCCTTTATACCTTAATGCACATTATTAAAAATGAATGCAATTTTATATATAAATAACTATTACTCCGTTAATATTTGAGTTAGTAACATCGGCCAGAAAACAAATGAAAGCTAATTGTGTGCTCTAGAACTTTTATTAAAATTATTTTTTCAAAAATTGACTAGAAATTTCAGTACAAACGTCTCGAGTTTATAAAAGTTTAAATTTCTGTAATATTTAAATTATTTTTTAATTTCCTAAGTTTATCGTTTAATTTATCGTAAAATATGTAATCATACTTTCTGTAAAATGTAAAGTGAGGAATGGAACAAAAAAAATCGGAGTAACGGTTACTAAGATATATGATTTTAAAGAAAATGTCTCTGGCGGTCATTTTTTCTAAATGGCGGCTTTAGCTCACGTTGGGATTTTTTGCGACTTTATGTACTTATCCTACATTAATAGAGCTATCCATTGCGATAAACAAATAACTGTCCCCAAATAGTTCACGCCAAACCCATTTTACACTGAGATTTGCCTGGTCTATATATCAGATTCTGACACATTCATTTAACTCACCATACAATTTCGGCGTCTTCTAAAATGCAAGATATCTATTGAACTACCTACTAAAAGAAAAAATGCAAATACGGACACAGACCCACATAAGGCATGTTTTTAAAAAGAAACTTCTTAGATTTCAAGTAAAGACGATTTTCTTTGACTCTAGTTGCATGTTTCAGATCAATCGAAGAGGATAACTTTTATCTCTTAAATCAACTTAAAATATAGCAGCAGTAAAGGTATAGTACAAAAAAAAAGTTGAATTCGTGACAAAATAACTAACTCCGTATTCTGTATTTTGCAAATTGGGAGATTCACCCTGTAGACATGATATCTCGCATTATGAGTAGTTAAATCTTATTGTAAAAAATGATAAATTATTTTTTAGACTCCTAATCTTAAGTTCATATTTATTACATATAGTTAAGTCTATTTTTTAAGGTATTAGCACAAAAACTTTTTTACATGACCTTATCTTTGAAACAGTGTCAATGTACTTCTTTATCTAGTAGATAATATAACTTATCTCTGCACAACCACTTTGAGGTGATTATTATTTACCTTTTTCTTAGCATTTTACCCTCTTTGTTGAACGACACGATGGACAAATTTACCCCCAAGGGCGTAAGGTAATTTTTTTTGTCATTCTACATTGACTGCTAATTTTATACTCTTTCCTCCATTTCGAATTTTTTGCAGCCAATTTTAATCATCGATCGATTGTGCTGTGACCCAGAAATTATATTCTAATATTCTAAATAACTGAATTTTTTGGTTGTAGCCCAGTCAATGAACGTTCAATAAGGGGGTCTAGAGGGATATGCCGAGATCACAATTTTTGACTATTTAGGAGGTAAACATACCAAAAGTCCCCGAACGTAGGAGGTGGGGGGGGGGGGGGGGGATGCAGGGGGGCACGAAGAAGGTCCCGGTTTTTGGTTTTTCTCTCATATCTCGAAAATGGTTAGCTCTAATCAAAAAGTGGCTATATGCAAAATTAAAGCTGAGTAAATTTTCTACAATAATGTTTCTATTAATTTTTTTCGTATCTGTTATGGTTCAGTGATGAATTGTATATCTTTTAACTGTATTCTAACTTTATTATAAATTTATTATAAATTGAAAATAAATTTTAATAATCATCGTAGAAAAAAAATTATTGTACAGATATCCGTTTCACAGCCGACTGAACTGAAATATCGAATAAAAAATGTCTTTGCGTCTGTAAGTGTGTGTGTGCGTATATATCTACGTGTGCGTGTATACCGTTTCTTGTAAAAACGATAACTTCTGTTAGACTTAAAATATTTGATTTCAATTTGGAACATATGTAAAACAGCATATTACCATAATCTCTATTGAAATTGGGCCATATCTGTAATACATGGTGATGACCAAAAGCCTACAAACTCTCATACGTAAAATACGTTCTATTTTAATTTCAGAGCCAAATATTACTAAGCATACAAAAATAAGAAGATGTATAAGATTTCTAAACCGCAATATATCGGGTGTATGTTAGGTAAACCAACTTTATTTAAATTAGATGATATATCAGTGTTATCCTAAAATATGGAACATGGTATTTTTAATAACATTATTATAAAGTGAGAATTGTAGGTCTCTGGTTATCACCATGTATTACAGATATGGCCCAATTTCAATAAGAATTATTGTAATATGCTATTTTATATATGTTCCAAATTGTAATCAAATATTTTAAGTCGAACAGAAGTTATCGTGTTTACAAGACGAGGTACACACGCACACAAATATACACGCACACACACACACACACTTACAGACGCAAAGACATTTTTTATTCGATATTTCAGTTCAGTCTGCTGTGAAACGGATATCTGTACAAGAAATTTTCAGGTAGAAACCATGATTATTAAAATTTATTTTCAATTTACAATAAATTTATAATAAAGTTAGAATACAGTCGAAAGATATACAATTCATTACTGAACCATAGCAGATACGAAAAAAAATAATAGAAACATTATTGTAGAAAATTTAGTCAGCTTTAATTTTGAATATAGCCCCTTTTTGATTAGGGCTAACCGTTTTCGAGATATAAGCGAAAAATCAAAAACCAGGACCTTCTTCGTGCTCCCCTGCATCCCCCCCCACCTCCTACGTTCGGGGACTTTTGGTATGTTTATCTCCTAAATTGCCCAAACACAGCCCTCTAGTCAAAAATTGTGATCTCAGCATTTCCCTCTAGAAACCATTCATTGACTGGACTATTGCTAATTTGTGCCACAGAGAGGTTGAAAGTTGATAAAATTACTTTTTCGAAATTACTCAAAATTTTCATACTACAACTGAATGTAATTTTTCAATAGGAATCTAATGATGTATCACAACACATTCTGGTGGGTCATGACACGTAGATTGAAAATTAAAATTGGTTGCAAAATTTTAAAATGCCAAAAAGTGTCGAAATTAACAAATATATGCAGAATGATTCCAAAAATGCAAAAATATGCGGGGTGTTCCAATTAAAAAGTTACTTCCGGTGATTCCGGAAGTCATAGAAACTTGACACATGGATAAAAAAAAATGTCATTTTGGTAACATAGTTTCATCTCGATCCATTAAAACATAAAAAATGGAGGGAGGGACATTGTAAAAATGAACCTTTTTAATGAATATGTTAAGAGAAGAGTTTAAATAATATATTTTTGGAATCCTTATATTTAGATCGTTTGAACGATACTCACTCGGCTGAATCTTATTTTTCAAGTCTCAAAATTAAATAATTTTACGAAACGCCAAAATCTAACAACACGTAATATTTCATGTGTTTAATTAGTTTCAGGGATATAGCGCTCTAAATAAAATGACTGGGCAGATTATACGAGCACTTTTTCTCAAAGAACAATTTTTTTTGGCCCATCCTTTTTTTACTAATTTTGGGGAGCTGAATACGAATCTATCATCCGAATTGGGTAAAAACATCGGAAAGGCAGTAAAAAACAACCCTTATTGGGGGTGGCGTTGAAATTGATATTAGAAATTGCAATAAAAAGTTATTCTTTACTGCAGGAAATTCTTTCAAAATACTTACCCACTTTCGTTAGGTAAGTAGAAAAAGAAGGAAAAATTCTAAATTCGCCCCCTCCCCTCGTTTTCCTCACCCTTCACCACCCTCAAGAACGATGTAATTTACAATATCTAATATACGGTTATTTATTTATTTAAAAAAAAACAACTCCTGGTTAAATGATTATCATTAGATTATAATGTGATTACTTCTGAATACTCTTACACCCATCGCCCCCCACCAATTAAGGTGGTGAATCTTATCTTTTTAGAGTTATTATTGATTTTAATTACAAAAGAAATCCCAGTTTGATGTTTTTTTATCATAATAAGGTGATTTAGTCAATTCAGATGAATATTTCTCATCCCTGAATATTTCTCACACTGTTGTGGTGTGCGGGTGCATATCACTATCCAGAAAATATTACTGTTTTTTATATTAAAAAGTTCTTTAATTATTTATATGACTTTTGGCGAGGAGGGTTGAAGGGGTAAATTTGTTTTTTTTTTTACTTCTTTTTCTACTTGGTTACCGAAACTTAGTATTTTAAGAGAATTTCCTGCAAAAGTTCTTGTAGTTCTAATTCTAGTGGCAAGTTCTAATGTCAATTCCAATGTCACCCCCAAATAAGGGTTGTTTTGTAATGTGTTCCCGAGATTTTTCGCCACGGATTCGTTTTCAGCACCAAATTGGTAAAAAAAAATGGCTGCCACACTTTACCACAGATGGCCCAAAAAAGCTCTTTTTTAACATTGTTCTTTAGTGTTTCTGAATTAAGAAATTACTCTAACTAGGTACATCTTTAGTCACATGAGTGTTAAAACAAAATCCTTACATGGGGACTGATATCAACAGCAAACTTTCATAAAAATTAGACATTAAAGGAGGTAAGATGCCAATAAATAGAATACGCATAGAGAGATATTAGATACATCCTTGTGGGACACAAGAGTATACCAAACCATCACATAGTTCATCAATAAACAATATAAAATGGGTGGTTACGTCAAAACTTCTTTAAGTATAATTGCCATAAATAGATAAACAGCCTTAGAAATGGTTCCTAAGAGATCTAGATATTATTCTGCATCTAATAAATGTTTGAAACTATCCAAGACTGCTTCTGTAGGTGCCAAAATATCTCGATGACTTCTTAACGCTATCATGAAGAAAACTTTGATGGTAATTGGAAGGTTCACGTTGTTTTTATCTTGTTACAGAGATATTTTGGTTTATTTCAAGGGCGGATCTCCGTCTTGGGAGAGGGGGGGGGAGGTTAACATGATAAACACAAATAAATAGAATATATGTTTAAAAATTTAAATAAAAAATATAAATAAAAAATATAAATATGGTGGAATGATATTTCATTTTAATATCCAAATATTTATAAATTGTACAAATCTACATTTCATAATGTAATATGCAACCGTGAAATTATGATTTTTGCTCGTGTCTTATAATGTAAAAATTTACATTTTTTTACGTGTAAGGTGGTGGTGCAGTTCTTACGCTTTTGACTCGGAATCCAAGGGTCCCGGGTTCGAAATCCAAACGGGGTATGGTATAGTTTTTTTTATTTTTACTTTATTTTTACCGACTAAGTTCATATTATAAAATTAAAAATGTCTAAAACTAACATTATTTACACAAAACTGCGAAGAGTATCCTATAGAATGTGTAACAATTATATAAAAAAGTTCAGTGAACAGGCGAAGAGTACGTTTTTAGCTTGTTTATTATTATTATATATTCGTTTATTAAATATTTACAGTTTTTCTAAAATTTAAATTTAAATAAAGTGGCAATAAAGTCGACTGAAATTGCTTTTGATTCTTGGAGTGAAAATTACACGTAGTAACGCTGGTGCAATACGATGACGTTAGTGTGTTGAATTTCTTCTTTCAACGAAATAACGGGAAGGCTACTGGCCGATACTTTTGCTTCGTAATTTGTTTCCCAAAGGGCATAGCAGAATAAGCATGATGTGTTAGCTGCCCCCGTTAGTTGCCCCCCCCCGCACCTGTCGGGCCAAAATTTTGAGCATAAGTTGACACATGCATGCTAACACATGCTTATCCTGCTATGCCTTTTTAATATTTTAAAACAAAAGTTGATGGCCAACAGAACCTTGGGGGTAATTACCTCATTAACCCTTCGTACACCTCTGCTTGACATTTGATCTCTTCTGGTCTCTTTATTGAACATACGTTTGTTATCCAGTCTCAGTGTACACACACCTCTGTATTATATACTGTTGTTAAAGTTAAGCAAGCCACATTAATTTGTCTCACTCTATTAAAATCGTTCTTTTTTATTGGACGAACTATTATTATCTATTTATCTTTCATATGGTTTCGCCATAAATTATTGTTTTATCAGAAATAAAAAATTATGAACAAATATAATAATGTAGTTCGGCTTGCATTTTTTTTGCACACCACTCGACGTATCCTCAGTCTAAAATTTGTTTGGTCGATTGACGAAAATCCCAAACTAATACGTTTCACTTAATGCACATTCAAGGTCACATTTTCAAGTGAACAGTATTAGCTTCATATAGGGAGATAAAAAAATATTGGGAAATAAAATCTGTCAAATAACCGAAGAATTTCCCTTAAGACTAGAATTTGTCTGATTTATTCGGATGGCAACCTACAGGTTAAAGTTGAATCTGGACCATTTCTTCGTGTCTCTATGAATTCATGATTATACCTTTCACAGAAATAAAAAATTTGTTGTATCTGACATAAAACTGTAAATATCTCCTCGTGGAGAAATATTTTTCTGTGTTGGTCATCGAATTATGAATATTTTACATATCTAAAATCCTGGAAAAGATAGTTTATAAGTAGCTTGCCAGTTTTTAGTTTTTAATGACATTTTTCTACCCACTTTATCTGGTTTTCGTCCACATCATAATACAGCTATGCCACTTTTAAAATGTGACTGATGATTAATTAAGTACCTACGGTGATAACAAAAATATTTACTTAAGCCTCTTAGACTATAATAAAGCTTTTCATAACTTGAATAATGCCACATTTTATGCATTACGTTATTTTGGGCTCAATGAAGCAGCTGTACTATTTTCTCATAATTATTTGTCTGAAAGAAAACAAGGAGTTGGTATAAGTAATTGCTTTTCAGAGTATATAAACTAGAACAAGGAGTACCGCAAGGTAGTATTCTGAGACCCTTGTTATTTTTCATTTATACAACTGGTTTTTATAAATATTTTAACTTCTGCCAACTCCACAAATACACTGATGATACTCAAATATACTACTGCTTTTCTATCTGATTTAAATTTTGCACTAGAACGAATCAACTCTGATCTTGACACTATTTCCAGTATGTTTAAATATCACGGTATGTTTTGAATTAAAGTAAAACGCAAATGGTAAAATAAAAATTTTGAAAACGATGTTTTTAAATTAGTTCTTAACAAGTTATTTATAACCTAATGATAGCTCCAAAAACTTGAGTATATATAAATGCTGATTTGTGGTTTTTAAAATATGTTCTACATTTAATTCAAAAGTCCTTAGGTAAAATAGAAATACTTTATATTGAAAGGCTTCTTAAGTACAGATATTAAATTAAGATTATGTGATTCACTAATTTTATCACATTTGATTTATTGTGACATTGTTTCTTGTCCAGCTTTATGACAAAAGTATAGTCTCCAAAAAATTCAAAATACGTGTTTAAGATTTTGTTTTAATTTACGTAACTTTGATCACATTTTCAGTAAATTCAAAATATCAATATGTCTTAATCTGAATGAAAGGTCCCAATTACATTTAGCTTGTCTAATAAAATGAAATTTGATCAATCGCCACAACATTTATTGAGTAAGCTTGTAAGAGGCAGTAATATTCAACACGTCCTACTAGATTATGAACTTTAAAGTGTACCTAAACATAAATTCTTAGCAGTATGTGGATGATGGGAAAATTTAGGATTAATGGTATAATTGGGGAAAAATCGATTGGACCGCAACAGACAACCGGAATTGGGTTGGGGGTGCGATGAGGTGTGTGTTTAGGGGTAAAACGTGTTTTTTTACGATTTCTGGCAAAAGTAGACCTCCTATCGAAAAAAGTTTAATGTAAAAGTTGTAGATAATTGAGAGATCTACAACTTTTATTTGAACCATTTTTTTACATAACCTCTAAAAATTTTGAGAAAAACGCGAAACGAAACGAAAAACCAATTTTTTGTTCTTTTATTTTTATCTTCCACAAAAATAATTTAATTTTGATGAAATTTGGTGAAAATGTACATTGTTATGCATAAAAAAACTGTACTTTTTTGAGGCGTAATATTCATTTTTTGATTTTTTTGCGAATTTAATTTGAAAAATAGGCCTAATTTTCAATAAAAAAAGTTGATTAACAAAGTTTTGATTTTTGAAAATTTCAGGACTGTATTTTTTTCATTAAAACCTCTAGTTTAAAATAGCATAAAAAAATCATACTGTTACTCTGGAAAAACATTGTCAAAAATTTTAAAAACCAAAAAAATACTTTTTTCAAGATCGATTTTACCGTAAATGTCACTAATTCTCCATTGTTCATTTAAATGAAGTGTTGTGAGTTGTGCAAAACGGTAATTTCAATGTTATATACGTAATAAGGGAAGTTTAATTAACCGTTTAAGGTTCGGACTGCTGAAAACCGAAATGTTTAAGCAATAATTTTACCTAAGAAATTGCTAAAAATGACCATTTTTAGGCAAGAAAAATTTTTTTTTATGCTTTATGGGCACTCCCACATTAAAAATAAGTTTATTACGTACTTTACATCAAATCAATTAATAAAGTAGAAATACATAATCAAAATTTATAATAATCTCATTTTTTTGGGAAGCTGCTCTACATCATTAGACTCAACATATTGTTCGGTTTCTTCAGGAACTTCGATAAGGTCTTCGACTTCATCAAGGTCCTCAAGTTCATCTAGATCTTTATATTCAATATTATTTTGAACATTTGTTTCGTCACACATCTCCTCTGACTGTATTGAAATTTGGACAGTAAGTTAGTGTTAGCTAGTTGTTTTTGAACAAAATCGATCGGTAAATAAAAATGTTTTGACTTTTATGTTTTTGTAATTGAATAGAAATCTGGTGGAATGATATTTCACTTTAATATCTAAATATTTATATATTTTACAAATATACATTTTATAATGTAATATACAACCGTGAAAATATGATTTTAGCTCATGTCTTATAATGTAAAAATTTACATTTTTTTACGTGTAAGGTGGTTGACTCGGAATCCAAAGGTCCCGGGTTCGAAACCCAAATGGGGTTTGGTATGTTTTTTTTTTAATTTTCACTTTATTTTACACTGAGTCTTTTACCAACTAAGTTCGTAGTATAAAATTAAAAATGTCTAAAACTAACACTATTTACAAATAACTGCGAAGAGTATCCTACAGAATGTGTAACAATTATATAAAAAGTTCAGTGAACAGGCGAAGAGTACGTTTTTAGCTTGTTTCAATGTTCAATTATTTTCAACAATATCAAAATTTGTAACTCCGTATCTGTTTAACTAAAAAATCAGTCCTCTTTTGCCTCATTTAGAAAACAAATTAAAGCCTTCATATTTAGTAAAAGATAACATTTTGTACGTTGTGCATCTTTATATATCTTAAGTAATTGAAATGCTATTTATATGTTCTCTTTCCCTTTTTATACTCCCATTCACTAATAACCTGGTGAATTATTAGTTTGTTTAATGTATACATAGAGTGAAATCTCTGTAGATCTGTTTTAATTTAGATGGTTGTATGGAAGAGCAACTATGTTTTACAGAAATAGTAAAATAACCAAGAAATTATCAACAAGCTACCATAAACAATTATAGACAATAACTTTGTTGAATATCGTCATCTCCGTCATTTACTCCCTTTTACCTACCTATTTTCTTTCATGGAAAAATAAAGACATATTGTTACTATTATTATTATTTTCCTAACCTTACAAATTATCGCATGTCCTCGTTAGCCTATACCTCCAATAAATGCCACAATTTCAGCGCCTTGTAAACATAACCCCACACGTCGGATGCTTTCCCGTATTAACATAAACATATATCTGACGACAATGAGCTGAAACAAGAAGTGTTAACAATTTAATCTTTACGATGAGTGAGACTCCGCATTGCGTGTCTCAAGCTCTGTAATAGACTGGTCGTTAGGTTGAACAGAAGCCTAAACGACGTTTAAACGTGTTTTATTGTAATTACTGCTATTATGTTCTAACGACTTACTAGATTAATAACTTGGTATGCATATGGAAATTAATGCGTGGTACCCGCTGCCTGTTTACAGATGCACCTCTAATTGAGTTATTAATCGGAGTGCTTGAAAGATGCAGGTTCCAAGTTTTGATCAGAAATGTGGCATAGATAGATAGGTCGGGCTCAGAGTCATATATTCGAGATAATTGTATCTATAATAGCTGTATATGGTATGTACGTAATATTTTCTTTTGTGGAAAAAGGAACAAAATGAAATCATTTTTAATATGCATATCATGCACTATTTTAACATAACATAACAAGCAATATTAAAGGTAGACTAAAGGTGCTAGATTTACATTGAAAAAATCCTTGGGGCTGAGGTAATATCACAAACATAAAATCTCCCTAATGTGTCTCTATCGGCTACTTCTAATGCTTCAAATCCACCCAAATAAAGTATTTCATCTAGATCCATAATCACCATTTACTAAATAGTATCTTATCACAAATATTATATTATGTTACTAGTAGAAGGCGAACATTTTGTGTTGAGCCAGAAGTTTGCTCGGCTAGCGCCTCGGATGAACAAAGTGGGCGAAACACATAATGAGCCTTTTACACCGAGTGCCATACTATCAGGTACTTCCACATCAATTGGAAGTATAATAACGACAAAAAAGTTTTTTTAAATTTTTATTTTTCAAATAGAGTTAGAACGTCATGAAACGTCGAGATTTTAAGTTTGAGCAAAAAAAAATCTGTGTGTCGTTTTGTTGGTCTGTCTGTCTATTTGTAACTTTTTTTGTGCACATGATTACTCTGGAACCGTTTAAGATATTGACTTGATATTTTGTACACGTATGTATTTTAACGAGATCTAGAACTAGGTTATATTTTCATCTTATTCCGTCGAAGGGTTGTTAGGGAAATTTGCGTAAATGGGAGTAAATAGGTAAATCAAGCAGGTAAGAGTCCATAAAATTGATATTTAGTATATGAAGGCCTCAGGGGAAAAACGATCAGAGTCACAAAAACTACTTTTTACAGAATAGAGAGAACAAAGTTTACAGACTTATATTTTATGATTACAGTTGCAAAATAACGTCAATTGTTGTCTCATCTCATCACATACTTATTTGACAGCAAAATAATATTACCTACAAAAATGTTTAACATTACCTTCGAGGTTCAGAGCGGAAGATACAACAGAACTCCACATATGACTTTACAAAATCGATCACAGTCCAGGACTCTGATCGTTTTTGAATGTTATAAAGCAGCGCAACAGGCTTAGTGCAGTAAGTGTGCAAACTCATAAACAAAGTCGTGGTTTTCCACATTTTTATTAAAAAAACCAAAGTTAATTCTTAGTGTAAGCATAAACAATAATCAAAATGTCGATAAAAAACTGTTCATATTCCCTTTACACTACTTCTTTGCGCCTTTACACTACTTGTTTACGCCTTTACACTTCTTCTTTGCGCCTTCTTTTTTGACGTGCCTCAAAATACAATGTATTTAGCAGATTAACAACGTTTATTGTTATTAGTATTACCTTTCTTTGCGCCTTTACACTTTTTTGCAAGTTGTGCGAGTGAAAGGAAGTCATCAGAATCCTCTTGGTCAGCCTCAGTAAATTCCATATTTTTTTACAAACTGTCACTTTCCACAAAATAAACTACCTGCTTAATGGGTGAAAAAAAATTATCATTTAGAACGTGTACAGGAACCAAAGGCCTCAAAATATTTTTTTTACTTCATCCATCCCCACTACCACCTCCTTATCACTACCCCCACCCCACTAACGATGAAGGATCGTTTTATGAGTTTTTGGGGTAGACGATTTTAAATATTGTATTATTAAAGTTCCATAAACAATTATTTCCACATACACAATTTTTTCGTTGTGAGAGACTTGGGAAGCAAATCTGGATGTGAAAGCAGTGATTCCTTGGGCAGCGGTTTTTTTTCTTTAAGAGTCAAAATAAAAAAATGGCGACTTTAATTTTGAAAAATGGCATCGGGTCAAATATGTCAAATCTTAGCAAAAAAATAAAATATAGGTAATACTAACCATTTCATTTATTAATTAAACATGACATAGTACTAGCCACTTTATTTACGAATTAAACATAGGTAACAATTTTTTTTAACTGGAATTAAAATTACAACATTTTTAGTACTTAAACATCAAAATGTAAATCGCTTATAGGAATATCCACAAACATTATGTATTAACATGAATATGAAATGTGAAAAACGACCCGATTGACGCGACTCACAGTGGTCCCAAATTGAGTTTTTTGGTTCAAAAATGGCTAGAAAGCGCAAATCTTGTCGGAAATGAACAATTTTTTTTTAAATTAAAGCTTACCGAAATTCCAACAAATCCTCGGAGCCCGAATTATGAAAAAAAAAATTTGCTTTTTTATTATATTAATGGCAAAAAAAATATTTTTAAATAATTTTTGATAAAATATACTGAATAACTTCATACGATAAAAATATAGTCCTTGAAGCTGAAGATCCATAACTCGAGTATTGGTGATGTCACTAGGTCAAAATGTAATGCCTAATTTGGCATAAGACATTTATTGACATCTTGACAGCTGTCAAATGACATAAGAATGACCTATACTTTACAATTTTCAGACAGAAATAGTTGCTTCGAAGTTCTTCGAATAATTAAAACTAGCTAGAAAATGAAGTAAAGCAAAATCAACTGTCACATTAGACAAAAAAGTGTCAATTGGCAGCTGCCAAATTGATAAGATAAAGAGTTTTTGTAAATAAATGGAAAGTCAAATGTCAATTTTATAGCTTGTAAACTTCCAATTGGCACTTTTTTTCCTAATTTGATATCTGATTCAAATCCAGCAAACTTAAAAGCTATATATAGAACATCAAATTTGGTTTTACTAATCCCGAAGACGTTAAACATTAAAAGAAAGAATTTAATAATATTAAAAAAAAAGTCAATCTGTAACATAGTCGAACTGTCAATTAACTTTTTTCTCCAAATTGACATCTGATTCTAATTTTGGCTCTTCTTAGAGCAACGAGTTTTATGTAAAAATGACTATATATAGGTCAAATGCCAATTTGACAACTTAACTAAACTCTCAATTTGACATCTGATTTGAATCCAGCAACAATAAAAGTCATAGAATGTTGAATTTGGTTCTAGGAAGCCCAAAAAATCCTTACGTCAAAAATTTTTTTATGTTTAAATTAAAAAATAACGGCCATTTGGAAATTTGACAGCCTAGCTAAGTTCTCCATTGACATCTTTTGTCCAATTTCATATCTTGTTCGAATTTAGTGACCCAAAAAAGCTGAGAGTGAAACAAGTTTTGTGAAAAAATTTTGGAATGTAAGTCAAATGTTAATTTGGCAGCTGTCAACTGATACTTTTTTGTCTAATTTGCAGGCTGATTTTACTTTATTTTATTTTATAACTAGCTTTAATTATTCAAAAAACTTCGAAGCAACTATTTTTGTCTGAAAATTGTAAAGTGAGGTCATACTTATGTCCTTTGGCAGCGGCCAAGCTGTCAATAAATGTCTTATGCCAAATTAGGCATTACATTTTGACCTAGTGACATCACCAATACTCGAGTTATGATCTTCAGTTTCAAGGAATTCGATATTTTTATCGCATGAAGTTATTCAGTATATTTTATCAGGGTAGTTTGTGAGGTTAAATTAAAGTCAGTAGAAATACCTGTCACAAGTTATATCGTATACGGAAATCAAAATTCGGTAACTTCCAGACCATTCGATGAAATATACACGAAAAACCTCGTATACGATTACAATCAGACTGTTCAAGAATGAGCAAATATTGGCGATTTTCTTAAATGTCCAAAAATTTTTAATAAAAATTGCCATCAACTTACCCATGATTAGAAACAATCATTAATGTCAGTCATTCTCTTTTATTAAAAAATGCCAGCACGTTTAAATTACATCCACAAAGACTATTAGATTTGTTTATTATTTATGGAGAATGTGATAAAGTAATAATACCAAGAACATGTAACACATTTACTACTCGACACCCACTTTATTGTTTCAATTGTTTCATAGGCTTAGACATTTAAGAAAATCGCCAATATTTCGAAAAGTTGTAACTTTAACCCCTGCAATGCTTATACTAGAAAAAAGGGAATTTAATTTAACATAATTTGATGTGAAAAAATACAGGGTGTTCCATTTGAAATAAAAAAGTTTTTGAGGTTTGAATTTGACAAAATGTAACGTGAAAAATAAAACACTTGGTATACTATTTTGGAATCTATTTTTTTGTAGAGAGTAGCTCATCTTGTGTTATTTCTAGGTACCAAAGAGCAAATAAGGATCTCCTACACGCAGAAAGTTATAACGGTTCTTGCAAACCGCTGCACCTGTCAATTTTTTTTATAAAATGTCAAATATCTCTGAAACTGCTCGGTTTAGGTATAGGTTGTGTTACATGTTTTGACTCAAAATTCTATGGACATTTCGAAAATAAGCAAGTTGGTATCGACTTCCAGTATTTCCGGAAGTGCCGCCATTTTGTAATTATTATTTTTGGACTCGCAATGGTCGAGTAGGATAGGGTACCAAATCTCAAATGGCTATCTCATCTGCAAGTGGGAAATATTCTAATGGCCGCCTTAAAAGAATCACCCTGTATATATATTTTATTTTCGCCTTGGTTTAAATTAATCAAAGACAACTGTTTTGCATCAAGTTTCTTGGCATTTTCAACAAGAATATCTGCTTTTAAAAATTTAGCCTTTAATTTAAAAATAGTTCACCGATATATGTAAAAAGAACATGAATTAATTGAGCGCCTCTTTGCAGTTCAGTTAGAAAAAACTCAAATGTTTAAGCAACATAGATCGCAAAAGACAATTATGTCCAAAAAAACTAGTTTCGTACAAAGTATACAGGAATTTTTCGCGACATACCGTGTAGATAGCGGTATGTATAGCTATCCTTATCCATCGTATTCATAAAGACCAAGATAGCAACACTCCGCTATTACCGTTGAAACGGTAAACCGCGAAAAAAATCCTTATAGAGAAATTTCTCTCACTAGATTTTGTGCTTTTAGACGCTAAATTTAAAAACAATACATTATAGAACTGGGATGTTTGTCCCCTAATGGCGAAAGTGAAGTAGTTTAAGTTGCTGTTAAAAATTGGTTTTGTCATAAACGACTAAATTTTAGAAATTTTCTGAAATCGAAATTTTAAGGATTATTTTAGGAATTTTGGGATAAATCGGAATTTTAAGGTATTTTAGGATTTGGGAGCCCTGAAGCTACCCTGAAACTATAAGAAAATCGCCTAGTCCCCTATAATAATAAACGCAACAAAAGCAGTCCAGTCTGCATGGAGTTACTCTGGGTCTATATACATAGGAAACATCCTTTATACATTAAGTTGACTAATATATTTCCTGGTTTCTGCAGTGCTCGAACGTATGTTTATTTTAATTTCCTAATTTTCATTGCCACATTTTTATCAGCAAGTTTTAAGTAAATATTATATGTACACATGTATAAAAAATTGGATAAATCAATATAGTTTGCGAACGTGTAGTTTGGCACATTTTTTATCAGTTCTTATCAGGTAATACGTTCTATTTTAATTTTTTGCGATAGTAAGATAGTGGAGCATGAGCATATTCGTACATTCATATTACATATGGGTTATGATGAAAAGTTTTGTATTTTAAGAAAAAACGTATTATCTCTAATTAATATAAAATTTAAAACGGCAATGAACTCCAAATAAATATTAAGATATCAATACCATGTTTCTCTGATACACTAGCCCACTTATCTAGAAAAAATACAAATTTTATAGAGCTTGAAGTAATTAGTCAATACTAATTAGTAATTAGTAAATTCTAATTACTGTAGTTTTAAGTAACTTTATACCCCTCAATATTTATTCTTTAATACGATACCAAGTAAATTCATTTTCTATATGTAGGAAAAGTATATAGATATATGTTATATATGTCGTTTATTTTGTTTATTAGCAAATAAACTGCTGGTCAATTGAAACGACTAAGTGAATTTTTAGGTTGAATTTAAAGCCACATTTTTTGAGAATGAGACCAGCCAGATATCAATATGCGGTATTCAGGATTTAAGGATAAGATTTTGCAGAGTGAGAGAGAAATAAGCGTTTATTTTCGGTTTATTATGTATATTTAAAAAATGATAAATGGTATAATCTTTAAAATAGTTTGAGGTAGGTATTTCCCATTGCTCTAAGGAATACAGCCATATACAGTTTTTTATCATAAATTTTGTATATAGTTAAATGCCATGCTCTAATAATGAAATTAGGAACTATGTTCATTGACAAACTACACAATATTCAATTACAACAAATTTACAATAAAAAAAATATATGCAGGGTGCCCCACTTAAAACTCCCCAGGCTTTCAAAGGCTTTAAACATGCATACAGAGTGATTAAAACATTTTTTTTTGAAAACATTTTTAAGAAAAGAAACTTAATTTCTTTGAATATTTTTTTTACCTCACCCTGTACATGAACCGCGTTAATGTTTTCTTATAAAGGTTTTAATTAGCTTCAATTTATGTTATTACAATATATTCGAAATTCTTTTTGGTTTTAGAGAAAAAATTAAAAATACTCTTTCCGATTTCAAACTGATTTGTTCTAAAATAACTTTGAAAGGAATGTAAATAATATTTTGATGCTTTATTTGTAAACAAAACAGCAACAAGAAACAGAAGTAATAAATATTTTTAAAAACAAACTTGTATTAAAATGTACTAAATAGGAAATTGCAAAATTTATATTTTTATTTTTTTTTAATCGCATAAATTGAAGCTAATTAAAACATTAACACAGTTCATGTACAGGCTGAGGTAAAAAAATATTCAAAGAAATTAAGTTTCTTTTCTTGACAATTTTTTCAAAAATTTCTTTTTTAAATCACTCTGTATGCATGTTTAAAGACTTTAAAAATGTCTATAATTTGATGTGCCCAACATGGTCATCGCTTCAAAAATAAAAAAGTTACAAGTCTGGGGAGTTTTAAGTGGCGCACCCTGTATATAGTTGTATTCGTTAGAACAATTGCAAGTATCTAAAATAGTTTTAAACGTTATACTACGTTTGGTTTTTTAAATATTTATAATTAATCGAAAATAAACCCATATTACCCCCTCACTATGCAAAATCCTATCCTTAAGAGATAATTTATATGTGAAACAGCGAGTTTTGCCGACCCTTTCATTTTGAGCACATTACTGGACAGGGTGTGAAAGAAAGATGTCTTAATTTTACCAAACTACCGAGGGTCGCAACATTTTATATTTTTTTTCTAAAAAATTGTAATTTTTCCATTTTTTTGCAGTTATACTGAAAAGTGTCCCACTTTCGCCCTATCTCTAAAGGTAACTGAACAAACATGGTTGCATAGTTTTGCAAATCCTAACGAAGGTACAAAAAAAATGGTCACGTATAAAAAGGATAGTATTCATACCACTGTAAAATTTTTCATAAAAACCGCTGCCCAAGGAATCACTACATCCACGTCCATATTTTCCATCCAAGTCTCTCACAACGAAAAAAAAAGTCATAAAAACAAATATTTTAAGTTATCCTCTATATCAAATATTTTACTAAACAAATCGCACTTAGAAGATCTGTTTTTATGAATATTAGCGTGGGAGCTTAGCCCGCAAGACCAAGTGAATGTTGCAATACAAACATTACATACCCTTTCACAGTATGACATCAAATATTAATAAGTAGTAGGTTAGTTCCTATTTATCCGTATTTTAATCTTGTTTTCTATCTCACCTAGTTCCAACTTGTCTTCCCCTGTCCCACTTTGTCCCACCTTCCCCCACCTTCCTCTAATTATCCTTAATTACATTTAATTACCCTTAATTAACCGCTAATTATCCCCAAGAATTACCTGCAAATGACCACCCACGCCCCCTCAGCCTCGCTCCCCGTGACGTCACAATAAGAGTGGAGGGAGGAGGTCTAGGACCTACTATAATACCCTATTCCGGTAAACTTTCGAGAAAAGCTTGGTGTACTTTCGAAAATAATTTATTTATTAACAATATTTGAAATCCTAAAAACCTATAAAATGATGATATGCCACATAGGTAGTGGGGGTGGATGAAATAAAATTGAGGCCTCTGGTTCTTGTACATACTAAATCAAAATTTATTTTTTTTTCGCCCCCTTTAATAAAGGGGTGAGTTAATAAAGGGGTAATGCGGGTGGCTAATGCCAAAAAATTTTTTGAGACCCTAGCTTCTCTTTTATATACTAAATACCAGTTTTATGATACTACTATTAATTCCATGAGATTTGCTTGATTTACCTATTTACCCTCCATTTACCTTAATTTACCCTCCGACTTCAACGGAATAAGATCAAAATATAATCTAATTCCAAATTTCAAGTCAATATCTTAAACAATTCTAAAGAAATCGTGTGCACAAAAAAAGGTATATTAGAGACAGATTTCTTTCTCTCAAACTTAAAATCTCGACGTTTCATGACATTCTAAGCCTATTTGAACAATAAAAATAAAAATAAAAAATTGCGTTATTATACTTCCACTAGATGGAAGTAAAATAATAAGTGATTTGCGAAAAAGACCACTTAAAACTTAATGTGACTAAAGGTTCGTTAAAAAATAGGTACATTTTGTGGTACAAAAGTTAAATGATCTTCAGAATGTTTAAACCTAAGTTATTCAGATTTCAGTGACTGGTTTATATATTTTTCTCCTTCTTCTTTTTGACATATTCGCGGTTAAAATAAGGCTCAATACCTTTGAATCGTATAGAACTGATTCTAGTTTGAAAAATCCTTACAAAGCTAAAAATGTAATAGGACATGTCAACACTAAATTATCAAAAATTATCAATAAACCTTGACTACAACTTACCTCACCTGGAACATTAGAATTGGTTTTAATTGGTATCAAAGACTCTCGAAACCCAAAACACGACCTGGTTACAGGTTCAAATCTCATGGAATTAATAGTAGTATTATTTTTAGACACCTTTAAAAAAGGGTTGCAATTTCACCTATAATATATGCAATTTGCTTTCTATCTCTTATAATGACGATTTAATTTTATTGTTAACATTTCCTACCAATTATTAGATAGTTTTACAAAACCAGGTGAAATTTTGTTATAAACTTTTTAGAGACCTCTGCTATTCTCTGGAAATTTTTGATAAACAATGTTTATTTACATCTAGACCATATGTAAATTCTTATTTCTCATTAATTTATTAATAATAAACGGCGTAATTGAAAATAAATATTCCCAATCAAGACGTACTAAAACATAAGGTAAAAAGAAATTAGCTATCTGTAAAATTAAAAAATCAGGCAAATACCCGAAAATACCGAAGAAATGTTAACAGCCTCACAAAAATGAGACGAGATTTTGAATATACTGTCACGTTACTGGTGTCGAATAAGCAATACATTTTCAGTTCTAAACAAAATGTTGCCTGCCATAAAACAGCGGTAGCTGAAAATTGGATACATTTTTTCTTATATAAGAATATATACGTATTAATTATAGGTCTGCAAAATTTTACATAAAAATGATAAGTGATTTTCGAAAAAGACTGTTTAAAACTAAATGTGACGAGAGTATCATTAAAAATGGTACGTTTTGTGGTATGTTTTAACTTAAGTTTGAGTGAGTGGTTTATTTATATTTTTTGTTTCTCTATTTTTTAAATATTCGCGGTTAAAGCAACGCTCAATACTCTTGAATCGTATAAAGCTGAATGGAGCTTATTTCTAAAGACATTATAAAGGGAAAAAATGAATAAGAGAATAAAATAGTAGTTCTGAAGTAAATATTAAAATTATGAAAGCAACTTTTTAACAAAGTTAACAGCTCTAGTGGGAGTTTTGTTAACACCGTTACCTCAAAATCGATTATGCCATTTACTAAATATGATAGCACTATATAGATTTCAAATTTGTATTTGTTAGATCTATGAGTATATTAAACATCCACTTAGGACCACTGGGTCATGTCCTTTCAGGAGAGGATTTTGCAGAGTGAGAGGGAAATATGCATCTATTTTCGATTTATTATAAATATTCAAAAAACCAAACAAAGTATAATCTTAAAACCTGTTTTAGATAGTTGTTCTAATAAATACAACTGTATATTTTTTTTTATTGTGAATTTCTGTTGTACTTGAATATTGTAGTTTGTCAATGAAAATAGTTGCTAATTTCATAATTAAAGCATGACATTTAACTATATACAAAATTTATGATAAAAACTGTATATGGTTGTATTCCTTAGAGCAATGGGAAGTATCTGAAACTATTTTAAAAATTATACTATTTATGATTTTTTAGATATTTATAATAAACTGAAAATAAACGCATATTTCTGTCACTCTGCAAAATCCTATATTATCATCTTAAACAAGTTATTTTTTGTTTTAATTTACAATGTCCAGCGTAAAGATAAATCGAACTTTAAAGAAAATTGAGGTAGTCTCTGGTACAGTGTTGTTTTTATTTGCGAAGCCTCTTTTAGAAAACTAGACTAATATAAAATATAGGGTTATAACCATAATATCGAGGGAGGTTAAATATCGCCACGTATTTTTTTTACTGTGTCTTGAGCTTAACAGCGTAAGAATATTACGTAATCCTTATGTCTGTGTGCTTTTCGCCTTGTCCAACAGATATTTTAATAGTCAGTGGCGTAATTCCGTTACATATCTGTATCGATCCTGCCGTTTTAAGAACGTTGATTTTCGCAAATTTTCAGTAACTGGCTGACAAAATCAACATATTTTTATAAAACCAGGTGTTTCTTCTTCTTCTTACGATTGACAACCGTGTATGCAAAAGTAATATTAATAATAGTTTTACGGTAACGCGTGAAGAAATATTTGTATTTTGTATAAATATTCTGTGATAAATTCAAGAAAACTTGACAAAAATCAAAATGTTTGTAATATGGGTGTAAGTTTATAACGTGCTTTGTTATAAAATTTGTGCCTAAAAATGAATGCTTGTCTGCATTTTTTTTATATCGATTGGCTAGTTATTGATGTGAAAAAATTACGAATGAATTTATTTTAAAATTAGTATGTATGTAGTCAGTATGTAGTTTGAATGACTGGAATATAAAGTTAAAATCATATTTTAGGTAAATAAACACAAAAAATACTATTTCCCCATTTTGGTTAATGAAACCTGAACAATTCTTTCCACTGCGTTTTACAAGTTTTAAGTAAGTACCCTTAATAGTGAAAAAATGTATTTGAGCTACTATAAATTCTAGTTCATAGCTTCACGTTGATCAAAAATAAACTTTAATAATTTCACTAAAATAATAAAAAAATCGCAACGATTTCTGGTGGGCGGCCGTCGTACCTTTTCGAAATAGCTCATATTTTTCAGTGGCTGCGCAAAATTAGTGAGGTAGGCGCAGTAGCACGTAGCCGGGTGAAAAGTAAAACAAAATAAAGCAAAAACAAAGATAAAAACTCACATAAAACAGGAGCGAAACAAAACGAGAACAGAATAAAAAAAAATCAAAGTGCGAATATCAAATCGACGGACATCATCTCCTGGGTGCACTGGGTCCGTAACAAGAGGATCACTACACTAGCGCCTAACTCCTTGTCGAGTCTAGTAATACTCTAACACCACATTGATGGCAATACTCCCGAAATTCCCAAAATGTATTTATTATTATTATTATTATTAGTAATAAGTGTATATGCAGTGGAGGTCTAGGCTTTAGTGCGAGTATTTGTAAATTCAAACAATTTCAATTCAAAAAATTAATATAACTGAAATATTTATTTTATGCATTATGAATTTCCAAGTTTATCAACTGATTGACATCATTTTTCTTTGGAAATACATTATTGTATTAAGTTTCTCAAACACCTGTTATATAAGAAAAAGAAAACTTTGTTAGTCCTGTATAGAAAAGTAATGGGTTAGTTAGTCCCATATTCTGAACAATATGATGAATTAAAGCACAAAATTGGGACAACGAACGTGCAGATTCCAAGGTTGCAAACAACTGATTTGTTAGTAAATCAACGTGACTAAATAAAGCATTTGTTAAAAATGTATTCTTAATATAAGTTGTCTTTATTCTAGTTTGAAAAATCCTTACAAAGCTAAAAATGTAATAGGGCATGTCAACGCTAAATTATCAAAAATTATCCATAAACCTTCACTACAACTTATCTCACTTGGAACTTTAGAATTGGTTTTAATTGGTATCAAGGACTCTCGAAACCCAAAACACGACCTGGTTACATGTTCAAATCTCATGGAATTAATAGCAGTATTATTTTTAAACACCTTAAAAAAAGGGTTGCAATTTCACCTATAATATACACAATTTCCTTTGTATCTCTTATAATGACGATTTCATTTGATTGACACCATTTCCCAGCAATTATTAGACAGTTTTATAAAACCAGCTGAAATTTTGTTACAAACTTTTTAGACCTCTGCTATTCTCTGTAATTAGTCAAATTTATATAAATAATATTTATTTACATCTAGACCCATATGTAAATTCTTATTTCTGATTAATTTGTTAATAGTAAACTGCATACAGTAATTGAAAATAAGTATTACCAATTAAGACGTACTAAAACCTAACGTAAAAAGAAATTAGCTATCTGTAAAATTAAAAAATCACGTAAGCACCTGAAGAAATATTAACAGCGTCACAACAATGAGACGAGATTTTGAATATAAAGACCTTGAATATAGGTCTTTATTGTAATCTTTACTTAGGTCTCTTAAATTAGTATGTTACTGGTGTGGAATCAATAATAAACTTTCAGTTCTAAACAAAATGTTGCCTGCAATAAAACAATGGTACCTGAAAATTGGACAATTTTTTTTTTATATAAGAATATATCACTGCAAAATTTTACATAAAAATAATAAGTGATTTTTGAAAAAGACTATTTAAAACTTAATGTGACGAAAATATCGTTAAAATTGATACATTTTGTGGAATACGTTAAATAACCTTCAGAACCTTATAACCTAAGTTATTCAGATTTCCGTGAGTGGTTTATATATATTTTTTACTTCTCTATTTTGGAATTATTCGCGGTTAAAGCGAGGCTCAATACTTTTGAATCGTATAGAGCTGAATGGAGCTATTTCTAGACATTATAAAGGAAGGAAAGAATAAGAAAATAAAATAGTAGTTTTGCAGTAAATATTAAAATTATAAAAGCAACTTTTTAATAAAGTGGACAGCTCCAGTGAGAGTTTTGTTAACACGGTTACCTCAAAATCGATTATGCCATTTACTAAATATGATAGCAGTATATGGATTTCAAATTTGTATTTGTTAGAGTATATTAAACATCCACTTAGGACCACTGGGTCATGTCCTTTAAGTATTTTGCAGAGTGAGAGGGAAATATGCATCTATTTTCGATTTATTATAAATATTCAAAAAACCAAACATAGTATAATCTTAAAAACTGTTTTAGATAGTTTCTATTATTCTAACGAATACAACTGTATATATTTTTTAATGTAAACTGTTGTACTTGAATGCTGTAGTTTGTCAATGAAAATAGTTCCTAATTTCATTATTATAGCATGGCATTTAACTGTATACATAATTTATGATAAAAATTGTATATGGTTGTATTTCTTAGCGCAATGGGAAGTATCTGAAACTATTTTAAAGGTTATACTATTTACGATTTTTTAAATATTTATAATAATCCAAAAATAAACGCATATTTCTCTGTCACTCTGCAAAATCCTATCCTTAAGAACATGTTTATCATCCTATCTATCATCTTAAACAAATTATTTTTTATTTTAATTTGCAATGTCCAGTTGATAATACATGTTTCTGGTACAGCGTTGTTTTTATGTAAAAACTAATGTAAAATATGGGATGCTAACCATAATATCGAGGGAGACTAAATATCGGCACGTATTTTTTTTACTAACTATTTTGAGCCTTAACAGCGCAAGAATATTACGTAATCCTTATGTCGGTGTGATTTTCGCCTTGTCCAACAGATGTTTTACTAGTCAGTGGCGTAATCCTGCGTGTACATTCCCGATCCTGCCGTTGATTTTCGCAAATTTTCAATAACTGACTGACAAAATCAAACAATATCAACATATTTTTAGTTCTTCTTACGATTAACAACCTTGTATGCAAGAGTAATATCAATAATAGTTTGAAGAAATATTTTTATTTGTATAGATATTCTTTGATAAATTCAAGAAAAAACTGTTGAGAAAAATCAAATTGTTTGTAATATGGGTGCCAGTTATAACGTCCTGTGTTACATAATTTGTGCCTAAAAATTAATGTTTTCCTGCATTTTTTTATATCCATTAGCTAGTTATTGATGTGTAAAAAATTACAAATGAATTTATTTTAAAATCAGTATGTATGTAGTCAGTATGTAGTTTGAATGACTGGAATATAAAGTTAAAATCATATTTTAGGTAAATAAACATAAAAAATACTATTTCCCCATTTTGGTTAATGAAACCTGAACAATTTTTTCCACTGCGTTTTACAAGTTTTAAGTAAGTACCCTTAATGGTAAAAAAATGTATTTGAGCTACTATAAATTCTAGTTCATAGCTTCACATTGATCAAAAATAAACTTTAATAATTTCACTAAAATAATAAAAAAAATCGCACCGATTTCTGGTGGGCGGCCGTCGTACCTTTTCGAAATCGCTCACATTTTTCAGTGGCTGCGTAAAATCGGTGAGGTAGGCGCAGATGCACGTAGCCGGGTGAAAAACCAAACATAATAAAGCAAAAACAAAAATAAAAACTCACATAAAACAGGAGCGAAACAAAACGAGAACAGAACAAAAAAAAAATCAAAGTGCGAATATCAGATCGACGGACATCATCTCCATGGGTGCACTGGGTCCGTCACAAGAGGATCAGTACACTAGCGTCTAACTCGTCGAGTCTAGTAATACTCTAACACCACATTGATGGTAATACTCTCGAAATTCCCAAAATTTATTTATTATTATCATTATTATTATTATTAAGTATAAGTGTATATGAAACTAAATATAGTAAATGTACTCTCGCCAAAAGTGGAAGTCTAGGCTTTAGTGCGAGTATTTGGAAATTCAAACAATTTCAATTCAAAAAATTAATATAATTGAGATATTTATTTTATGCATTATGAATTTCGAAGTTTATCAACTAATTGACATTATTTTTCTTTGGAAATACATTATTGTATTAAGTTTATCAAACACCTGTGTGCACGAGAAATGAAACTTTGTTAGTCCTGTATAGAAAAGTAATGGGCTAGTTAGTCCCACGTTCTGGACAATATGATGAATTAAAGCACAAAATTGGGACAACGAACGTGCAGATTCCAAGGTTGCAAACACCTGATTCGTTAGTAAATCAACGCGACCAAATAAAGCATTTGTTAAAAATGTATTTAGTATCAGTTATCTTGAATCTAGTTTGAAAAATCCTTACAAAGCTAAAAATGTAATAGGACATGTCAACACTACATTATCAAAAATTATCAATAAACCTTCACTACAAATTATCTCACCTGGAACTTTAGAATTGGTTTTAATTGGTATCAAGGACTCTCGAAACCCAAAACACGATCTGGTTACACGTTCAAATCTCATGGAATTACTAGCAGTATTATTTTTAAACACCTTAAAAAGGGTTGCAATTTCACCTATAATATATGCAATTTCCATTGTATCTCTTATAATGACGATTTAATTTTATTGTTAACATTTCCTAGCAATTATTAGATAGTTTTATAAAACCAGGTGAAATTTTGTTATAAACTTTTTAGAGACCTCTGCTATTCTCTGTAATTAGACAAATTTATATAAACAATATTTATTTACATCTAGACCTATATGTAAATTCTTATTTCTGATTAATTTGTTAATAGTGAATTGCATACAGTAATTGAAAATAAGTATTACCAATTAAGACGTACTAATACCTAACGTAAAAAGAAATTAGCTATCTGTAAAATTAAAAAATCACATAAGCACCTGAAAATACCGAAGAAATGTTAACAGCGTCACAAAAATTAGACGAGATTTTGGATATAGTGTCTTTATTGTAATCTTTACTTAGGTCTCTTAAATTAGTATGTTACTGGTGTGGAATCAGTAATATACTTTCAGTTCTAAACAAACTGTTGCCTGCAATAAAACAACGGTACCTGAAAATTGGATAATTTTTTTTATATAAGAATATATCACTGCAAAATTTTACATAAAAATAATAAGTGATTTTTGAAAAAGACTATTTAAAACTTAATGTGACGAAAATATCGTTAAAATTTTATACATTTTGTGGTATACGTTAAATAACCTTCAGAACCTTTTAACCTAAGTTATTCAGATTTCCGTGAGTGGTTTATATATATTTTTTGCTTCTCTATTTTGGAGATATTCGCCGTTAAAGCGAGGCTCAATACTTTTGAATCGTATAGAGCTGAATGGAGCTATTTCTAGACATTATAAAGGAAAAAAATGAATAAGAAAATAAAATAGTTGTTTTGAAGTAAATATTAAAATTATAAAAGCAACTTTTTAATAAAGTGGACAGCTCCAGTGAGAGTTTTGTTAACACAGTTACCTTAAAATCGATTATGCCATTTACTGAATATGATAGCACTATATAGATTTCAAATTTGTATTTGTTCGAGTAGGTATATTAAACATTAACTTAGGACCACTGGGTCATGTCCTTTAAGGATAGGATTTTGCAGAGTGAGAGGGAAATATGCATCTATTTTCGATTTATTAAAAAACCAAACAGAGTATACTCTTAAAAACTGTTTTAGATAGTTTCTATTATTCTAACGAATACAACTGTATATATTTTTTATGTAAACTGTTGTACTTGAATGTTGTAGTTTGTCAATAAAAATAGTTCCTAATTTCATTATTATAGCATGGCATTTAACTGTATACATAATTTATGATAAAAACTGTATATGGTTGTATATCTTAGAGCAATGGGAAGTATCTGAAACTATTTTAAAGGTTATACTCTTTACGATTTTTTAAATATTTATAATAATCCAATAATAAACGCATATTTCTCTGTCACTCTGGAAAATCCTATCCTTAAGAACATGTTTAGGTACCTATCTATCATCTTAAACAAATTATTTTTTATTTTAATTTGCAATGTCCAGTTGATAATACATGTTTCTGGTACAGCGTTGTTTTTATTTGCGAAGCCTCTTTTAGAAAACCAGACTAATGTAAAATATGGGATGCTAACCATAATATCGAGGGAGACTAAATATCGGCACGTATTTTTTTTACTAACTATTTTGAGCCTTAACAGCGCAAGAATATTACGTAATCCTTATGTCGGTGTGATTTTCGCCTTGTCCAACAGATGTTTTACTAGTCAGTGGCGTAATCCTGCGTGTACATTCCCGATCCTGCCGTTGATTTTCGCAAATTTTCAATAACTGACTGACAAAATCAAATAATATCAACATATTTTTAGTTCTTCTTACGATTAACAACCTTGTATGCAAGAGTAATATCAATAATAGTTTGAAGAAATATTTTTATTTGTATAGATATTCTTTGATAAATTCAAGAAAAAACTGTTGAGAAAAATCAAATTGTTTGTAATATGGGTGCCAGTTATAACGTCCTGTGTTACATAATTTGTGAATAAAAATTAATGTTTTCCTGCATTTTTTTTATATCGATTGGCTAGTTATTGATTTGTAAAAAATTGCGAATGAATTTATTTTAAAATCAGTATGTATGTAGTCAGTATGTAGTTTGAATGACTGGAATATAAAGTTAAAATCAAATTTTAGGTACATAAACATAAAAAATATTCCCCATTTTGGTTAATGAATCCTAAACAATTCGTTCCACTGCGGTTGACAAGTTTTAAGTAAGTACCCTTAATAGTAAAAAAATGTATTTGAGCTACTATAAATTCTAGTTCATAGCTTCACATGGATCAAAAATAAACTTTAATAATTTCACTAAAATATTTAAAAAATCGCACACATTTCTGGTGGGCGGCCGTCGTACCTTTTTCAAAGCTCTCTCATTTTTCAGTGGCTGCGCAAAATCAGTGAGTCGTACGTAGCCGGGTGAAAAGCCAAACTTAAAAAAGCAAAAATAAAAATAAAAACTCTCATAAAACAGGAGCGAAACAAAACGAGAACAGAACAAAAAAAAATCAAAGTGCGAATATCAAATCGACGGACATCATCTCCATGGGTGCACTGGGTCCGTCACAAGAGGCACTATACTAGCGTCTAACTCGTTGCCTAGTTTAGTAATACTCTAACACCGCATTGATGGCAATACTCTCAAAATTCCCAAAATGTATTTATTATTGTCATTATTATTATTACTAGGTGTAAGTGTATATGAAACTAAATAGTAAATGTACTCTCGCCAGAGGTGGAGGTCTAGGCTTTAGTGCGAGTATTTGAAAATTCAAACAATTTCAATTCAAAAAATTAATATAATTGAGATATTTATTTTATGCATTATGAATTTCGGAGTTTATCAACTAATTGACATTAATTATTTTTCTTTGGAAATACATTATTGTATTAAGTCTATCAAACACCTGTATGCACGAGAAAGGAAACTTTGTTAGTCCTGTATAGAAAAGTAATGGGCTAGTTAGTCCCACGTTCTGGACAATATGATGAATTAAAGCACAAAATTGGGACAACGAACGTGCAGATTCCAAGGTTGCAAACACCTGATTCGTTAGTAAATCAACGTGACCAAATAAAGCATTTGTTAAAAATGTATTTAATATCAGTTATCTTGAATCTAGTTTGAAAAATCCTTACAAAGCTAAAAATGTAATAGGACATGTCAACACTACATTATCAAAAATTATCAATAAACCTTCACTACAAATTATCTCACCTGGAACTTTAGAATTGGTTTTAATTGGTATCAAGGACTCTCGAAACCCAAAACACGATCTGGTTACACGTTCAAATCTCATGGAATTACTAGCAGTATTATTTTTAAACACCTTAAAAAGGGTTGCAATTTCACCTATAATATATGCAATTTCCATTGTATCTCTTATAATGACGATTTAATTTTATTGTTAACATTTCCTAGCAATTATTAGATATTTTATAAAACCAGGTGAAATTTTGTTATAAACTTTTTAGAGACCTCTGCTATTCTCTGTAATTAGACAAATTTATATAAACAATATTTATTTACATCTAGACCTATATGTAAATTCTTATTTCTGATTAATTTGTTAATAGTGAATTGCATACAGTAATTGAAAATAAGTATTACCAATTAAGACGTACTAATACCTAACGTAAAAAGAAATTAGCTATCTGTAAAATTAAAAAATCACATAAGCACCTGAAAATACCGAAGAAATGTTAACAGCGTCACAAAAATTAGACGAGATTTTGGATATAGTGTCTTTATTGTAATCTTTACTTAGGTCTCTTAAATTAGTATGTTACTGGTGTGGAATCAGTAATATACTTTCAGTTCTAAACAAACTGTTGCCTGCAATAAAACAACGGTACCTGAAAATTGGATAATTTTTTTTATATAAGAATATATCACTGCAAAATTTTACATAAAAATAATAAGTGATTTTTGAAAAAGACTATTTAAAACTTAATGTGACGAAAATATCGTTAAAATTTTATACATTTTGTGGTATACGTTAAATAACCTTCAGAACCTTTTAACCTAAGTTATTCAGATTTCCGTGAGTGGTTTATATATATTTTTTGCTTCTCTATTTTGGAGATATTCGCCGTTAAAGCGAGGCTCAATACTTTTGAATCGTATAGAGCTGAATGGAGCTATTTCTAGACATTATAAAGGAAAAAAATGAATAAGAAAATAAAATAGTTGTTTTGAAGTAAATATTAAAATTATAAAAGCAACTTTTTAATAAAGTGGACAGCTCCAGTGAGAGTTTTGTTAACACAGTTACCTTAAAATCGATTATGCCATTTACTGAATATGATAGCACTATATAGATTTCAAAGTTGTATTTGTTAGAGTAGGTATATTAAACATTAACTTAGGACCACTGGGTCATGTCCTTTAAGGATAGGATTTTGCAGAGTGAGAGGGAAATATGCATCTATTTTCGATTTATTAAAAAACCAAACAGAGTATACTCTTAAAAACTGTTTTAGATAGTTTCTATTATTCTAACGAATACAACTGTATATATTTTTTATGTAAACTGTTGTACTTGAATGTTGTAGTTTGTCAATAAAAATAGTTCCTAATTTCATTATTATAGCATGGCATTTAACTGTATACATAATTTATGATAAAAACTGTATATGGTTGTATATCTTAGAGCAATGGGAAGTATCTGAAACTATTTTAAAGGTTATACTCTTTACGATTTTTTAAATATTTATAATAATCCAATAATAAACGCATATTTCTCTGTCACTCTGGAAAATCCTATCCTTAAGAACATGTTTAGGTACCTATCTATCATCTTAAACAAATTATTTTTTATTTTAATTTGCAATGTCCAGTTGATAATACATGTTTCTGGTACAGCGTTGTTTTTATTTGCGAAGCCTCTTTTAGAAAACCAGACTAATGTAAAATATGGGATGCTAACCATAATATCGAGGGAGACTAAATATCGGCACGTATTTTTTTTACTAACTATTTTGAGCCTTAACAGCGCAAGAATATTACGTAATCCTTATGTCGGTGTGATTTTCGCCTTGTCCAACAGATGTTTTACTAGTCAGTGGCGTAATCCTGCGTGTACATTCCCGATCCTGCCGTTGATTTTCGCAAATTTTCAATAACTGACTGACAAAATCAAACAATATCAACATATTTTTAGTTCTTCTTACGATTAACAACCTTGTATGCAAGAGTAATATCAATAATAGTTTGAAGAAATATTTTTATTTGTATAGATATTCTTTGATAAATTCAAGAAAAAACTGTTGAGAAAAATCAAATTGTTTGTAATATGGGTGCCAGTTATAACGTCCTGTGTTACATAATTTGTGAATAAAAATTAATGTTTTCCTGCATTTTTTTTATATCGATTGGCTAGTTATTGATTTGTAAAAAATTGCGAATGAATTTATTTTAAAATCAGTATGTATGTAGTCAGTATGTAGTTTGAATGACTGGAATATAAAGTTAAAATCAAATTTTAGGTACATAAACATAAAAAATATTCCCCATTTTGGTTAATGAATCCTAAACAATTCGTTCCACTGCGGTTGACAAGTTTTAAGTAAGTACCCTTAATAGTAAAAAAATGTATTTGAGCTACTATAAATTCTAGTTCATAGCTTCACATGGATCAAAAATAAACTTTAATAATTTCACTAAAATATTTAAAAAATCGCACACATTTCTGGTGGGCGGCCGTCGTACCTTTTTCAAAGCTCTCTCATTTTTCAGTGGCTGCGCAAAATCAGTGAGTCGTACGTAGCCGGGTGAAAAGCCAAACTTAAAAAAGCAAAAATAAAAATAAAAACTCTCATAAAACAGGAGCGAAACAAAACGAGAACAGAACAAAAAAAAATCAAAGTGCGAATATCAAATCGACGGACATCATCTCCATGGGTGCACTGGGTCCGTCACAAGAGGCACTATACTAGCGTCTAACTCGTTGCCTAGTTTAGTAATACTCTAACACCGCATTGATGGCAATACTCTCAAAATTCCCAAAATGTATTTATTATTGTCATTATTATTATTACTAGGTGTAAGTGTATATGAAACTAAATAGTAAATGTACTCTCGCCAGAGGTGGAGGTCTAGGCTTTAGTGCGAGTATTTGAAAATTCAAACAATTTCAATTCAAAAAATTAATATAATTGAGATATTTATTTTATGCATTATGAATTTCGGAGTTTATCAACTAATTGACATTAATTATTTTTCTTTGGAAATACATTATTGTATTAAGTCTATCAAACACCTGTATGCACGAGAAAGGAAACTTTGTTAGTCCTGTATAGAAAAGTAATGGGCTAGTTAGTCCCACGTTCTGGACAATATGATGAATTAAAGCACAAAATTGGGACAACGAACGTGCAGATTCCAAGGTTGCAAACACCTGATTCGTTAGTAAATCAACGTGACCAAATAAAGCATTTGTTAAAAATGTATTTAATATCAGTTATCTTGGATCTAGTTTGAAAAATCCTTACAAAGCTAAAAATGTAATAGGACATGTCAACACTACATTATCAAAAATTATCAATAAACCTTCACTACAAATTATCTCACCTGGAACTTTAGAATTGGTTTTAATTGGTATCAAGGACTCTCGAAACCCAAAACACGATCTGGTTACACGTTCAAATCTCATGGAATTACTAGCAGTATTATTTTTAAACACCTTAAAAAGGGTTGCAATTTCACCTATAATATATGCAATTTCCATTGTATCTCTTATAATGACGATTTAATTTTATTGTTAACATTTCCTAGCAATTATTAGATATTTTATAAAACCAGGTGAAATTTTGTTATAAACTTTTTAGAGACCTCTGCTATTCTCTGTAATTAGTCAAATTTATATAAACAATATTTATTTACATCTAGGCCTATATATAAATTCTTATTTCTGATTAATTTGTTAATAGTGAACTACATACAGTAATTGAAAATAAGTATTACCAATTAAGACGTACTAAAACCTAACGTAAAAGAAATTAGCTATCTGTAAAATTAAAAAAATCACGTAAGCACCTGAAAATACCGAAGAAATGTTAACAGCGTCACAAAAATTAGACGAGATTTTGGATATAGTGTCTTTATTGTAATATTTACTTAGGTCTCTTAAATTAGTATGTTACTGGTGTGGAATCAGTAATAAACTTTCAGTTCTAAACAAAATGTTGCCTGCAATAAAACAACGGTACCTGAAAATTGGATAATTTTTTTTTATGTAAGAATATATACGTATTAATTATACGTTCATATCACTGCAAAGTTTTACATAAGAATAATAAGTGATTTTTGAAAAAGACTATTTAAAACTTAATGTGACGAAAATATCGTTAAAAATTGATACATTTTGTGGTATACGTTAAATAACCTTCAGAACCTTTTAACCTAAGTTATTCAGATTTCCGTGAGTGGTTTATATATATTTTTTGCTTCTCTATTTTGGAGATATTCGCCGTTAAAGCGAGGCTCAATACTTTTGAATCGTATAGAGCTGAATGGAGCTATTTCTAGACATTATAAAGGAAAAAAAGAATAAGAAAATAAAATAGTAGTTTTGAAGTAAATATTAAAATTATAAAAGCAACTTTTTAATAAAGTGGACAGCTCCAGTGAGAGTTTTGTTAACACGGTTACCTCAAAATCGATTATGTCATTTACTAAATATGATAGCACTATATAGATTTCAAATTTGTATTTGTTAGAGTATATTAAACATCCACTTAGGACCACTGGGTCATGTCCTTTAAGGATAGGATTTTGCAGAGTGAGAGGGAAATATGCATCTATTTTCGATTTATTATAAATATTTAAAAAACCAAACATAGTATAATCTTAAAAACTGCTTTAGCTAGTTTTTATTATTCTAACGAATACAACTGTATATATTTTTTAATGTAAACGGTTGTACTTGAATGTTGTAGTTTGTCAATGAAAATAGTTCCTAATTTCATTATTATAGCATGGCATTTAACTGTATACATAATTTATGATAAAAACTGTATATGGTTGTATTTCTTAGAGCAATGGGAAGTATCTGAAACTATTTTAAAGGTTATACTATTTACGATTTTTTAAATATTTATAATAATCCAAAAATAAACGCATATTTCTCTGTCACTCTGCAAAATCCTATCCTTAAGAACATGTTTAGGTACCTATCTATCATCTTAAACAAATTATTTTTTATTTTAATTTGCAATGTCCAGTTGATAATACATGTTTCTGGTATAGCGTTGTTTTTATTTGCGAAGCCTCTTTTAGAAAACCAGACTAATGTAAAATATGGGACGATAACCATAATATCGAGGAAGATTAAATATCGGCACGTATTTTTTTTACTAACTGTCTTGAGCCTTAACAGCGCAAGAATATTACGTAATCCTTATGTCTGTGTGCTTTTCGCCTTGTCCAACAGATGTTTTACTAGTCAGTGGCGTAATCCTGCGTGTACGTTCCCGATCCTGCCGATATAAGAACGTTGGTTTTCGCAAATTTTCAATAACTGACTGACAAAATCAACATATTTTTAGTTCTTCTTACGATTAACAACCTTGTATGCAAGAGTAATATCAATAATAGTTTTACGGTAACGCATGAGGAAATATTTTTATTTTGTATAAATATTCTTTGATAAATTCAAGAAAAAACTGTTGGGAAAAATCAAATTGTTTGTAATATGGGTGCCAGTTATAACGTCCTGTGTTACATAATTTGTGTCTAAAAATTAATGTTTTCCTGCATTTTTTTTTATATCGATTGGCTAGTTATTGATTTGTAAAAAATTACGAATGAATTTATTTTAAAATCAGTATGTATGTAGTCAGTATGTAGTTTGAATGACTGGAATATAAAGTTAAAATCAAATTTTAGGTACATAAACATAAAAAATACTATTTCCCCATTTTGGTTAATGAATCCTGAACAATTCATTCCACTGCGGTTTACAAGTTTTAAGTAAGTACCCTTAATAGTAAAAAAATGTATTTGAGCTACTATAAATTCTAGTTCATAGCTTCACATGGATCAAAAATAAACTTTAATAATTTCATTAAAATATTAAAAAAATCGCACCGATTTCTGGTGGGCGGCCGTCGTGCCTTTTCGAAAGCGCTCACATTTTTCAGTGGCTGCGCAAAATCAGTGAGGTAGGCGCAGATGCACGTAGTCGGGTGAAAAGCCAAACATAATAAAGCAAAAACAAAAATAAAAACTCACATAAAACAGGAGCGAAACAAAACGAGAACAGAACAAAAAAAAAATCAAAGTGCGAATATCAAATCGACGGACATCATCTCCATGGGTGCACTGGGTCCGTCACAAGAGGAGCACAACACTAGCGTCTAACTCGTTGTCGAGTCTAGTAATACTCTAACACCACATTGATGGCAATACTCCCGAAACCCCTAAAGTTGCAGGACCACTTTTTATTTGGTTGCAAATTCATAGGTACCTGCATGCACACCTCAGGGGGAGGGGGGCGAAGCAGTCGCATGGTCATACCCCCCTTCATAGCGTCCGAAAGCACAGTACAGTTATGCGAAAATCGAGATTTGCAACTTGAGGTTAGCGTACATCCCAAATTTAAGATTGTGGTCCATCGGTGGAGTAACCCCACGTTAGCGCGGACACGGTGTATAGTTTCGACGTCGACCGTCTTTGTCTCGCAACAGGTTTGGATGAAAAGGGGATCGGCCTTCTTTATTTTGCGTGTGCATGCGAATTTTTAACAGTTTTCATGTGGTGGGTCTATTAAGAGGGCGACCGCTAATGAAATTATTAATATGAATGGCGTGGAGAATAGACTCACTAGCTACCATACTGGTATTGAGTATCACGAGAAACTACACTGTTTATCCTTTTAACGACAACAGTAATTATTAGGGTAAATTTGTAGAATAACAAAATAATGAAAACAAATATACTTTAAATATCAGCATATAGTCCAATACATTTAGGTTTTTGTGTTGGAAATTCTCTAAACTCGCTGAGAATTTGAAAGTTATTTTCAAAAATGGCAGAAATGATAATCTGATGTGTTCACCGACTTAGCCCCTGTGCAATTTTTTTTTATTTAACTTGGTGCACAAATAAGGATTTTTGTAAACAAAATTTGTTTTTTTGATAATGAAACAGACTGGTTAAATATGTCAAGGCGAAATCTACGGCATTCCGCGTGTATATTTTTAAAAAATATGGAAAATACCAAAAATACCAACATATCTTGGAAAGTAACATATGGAACAAACGTCTATAATCTAAATTTCCCCCTTAAAGGTAGTCACCCGCTCCTCTCATCATATGGAATCATTTAGAGTCTCATTTACCTACCACGTTGCTAAAATATATAACTCTATACCAACGGACATAAAAATTGTGTCAATTATTATATTATTATTAAACAGTGTGTCCCACTTTTCAAAGAATCCTCTTCGTATCTCTGTTATTAATCATCTAATTTCATATATATATATCCAAAATTTAAAATTTTCATTTATGGTTTTCGAATTAGGAAGTTTCCATTTTTCTCATTTTCTCGTAATAAATAGTCGTAAAAATCTAAAAAATATCTGTAATTTTTTTTAAAATTATCTCTATAAATAAAAAAGTTATGGTCCTTCCAAGTTTAAAATGCCGCGATCATCTGGGCTGAGCTCGATTACGTCACAATACTTGATTCCGCCAACAGCGAGCGGGCGCGGACACCTTTATACTCGCTGGCAGGCACCGGCAGTTTATAGCCAGCTTGCATTTGAGAGCTGAAAATTAGTATATTATTATATGAGCGATTATGATAGCCATTATTCACGAAGATGACGGTTGAACCCACGAGCCGTAGGCGAGTGGCGCAAATCATCTGAGTGAATAATGGCCATAATCGCGAATGTAATACTACACCTATTAAACAAATTAATTAGACTGAAATTTGATAGCAAATAAGTCGAAAACGTAAACAAACAATATGGCGGTACGGCGGTACACTTGTCACTGTCACGCGAGTTGATTGTCAGCCGCAGAAGCAAGAGTTGATCGCGGTCAATTTAAATTATCATTGAATCAGCGAAACAATGATTTTTGAATTTGTATTTGTGATTGGCCGGATGCAGTGAATTATGAATCGATAATTCACTACAGTGAATTATAGGCACAATTTTTCACCAAAAAAATGCTAATAATTTTCATATAATTAAATAGGTGTAGAAAAAATTGCTAAAACATGCAATTTTGGCACGTTCATATCTTTCGAAAAATACCATTGGGACGGCCGTATGATGTCGCGACGTAAAGAGGATGTCTTCCAGATAAACCTGATCGTAAATTGCACGGCGAAATTCGAAAATTCGGCTCGGCACGAACGAATCAAAAGTGACATTTTGTGACATTTCAGAAAATCGAGCACATACACTAAATAAAGGGAACATACGGCGCGCCGCCGGCATGGCAAGTCAGCGCGTTATGTATTGTGACGTCACGGTGGACATCAGCCGAGTATTCAAATAAGAAATTGAATAAGTTCGTGAGTTTTTCAGATATCGAGATAATTTTTTTGTTTGACTAGTTATCTGAAAGACTACTAAATGAGTTTGAAGGTACATGATATTTCTAAAATAGGAAACTTCCTAATTACGGCCCCTTTAAAATTACATTTTTCAAATAACAGGTAATTAATACCATGGAAACGAATTGTTTTTAGAAAAAAGTCATTCTTCATTTTCTATTTAAATTAACTATTTCTCGAGCGTATTTCAACTGTGGGAGTGCGCGCGCGCGCTACACCGAAAATGTTAAAACTTTTGACTGACAAAATCAAGTAGACATTGGCATGTAATTGATGTATATATTTGTTAAAAAAAAAAAAAAATTTAACTATTTATAAAGTTCCGTCATATGACATTTGTTGATTATTTTAGTTGAACAGCTGCTATTTTTATAATCTTTTCTCAATTGGCTTTATACTATATGGTCGTACTCTCAAAACAGTAAGTTACAAGATGTATGTAGTGAAAAAAATACAAATATCTTGTTTGTAAATCACAGCCCTTTGAAAGACATCAATTTTAGACACATTCACTTCTGCCTTTCATGCGTTAAACTTCAAATGGCGTTTACGTTATTAACAAATAAGACATCAGCATTTTATGGGGTGGATATTAAAGCTTGAATGTACTTTTAGAGGTTGTATACAGTTTTTGTTTTTTATAAAAATAACAATTTATTTGTTTTAACGGAATTCGAGAAAAAAGTCAGAGTCGGAAATCGTATGCTGTATCTAAATTTTTAATTTTTCAACAGCTGTAACTTTTTTCAGTGCCAAGTTTGCAGGTCAAAGTCTTCACTTTCAAGCTCTATGTTTACTATTGTTTTTATTAATTTTGTAAGTGGGACCTAACTCGACATCACATAAAGGTGCCGTCATTTGCTATTTTCTGACAGGCGGTCATTGCCCCAAGTTATATCCTCGATGTCAAGATAAGTATATGAAGTATCAAAAAAAAATGATGTCGATATCACTGCCATCTTTGATGGATGGGTACATCAAGAATAGAACAAAGTCCGCAGAAAGAAATCGCCAATCATCAACCCACAGATAAAAAACCGCTGCCCAAGGAATCACTACTTCCACATCCAGATTTTCTATCAATCTCTCACAACGAAAAAAATCTGTATGTGGGAATAATTGTTTATGGAACTTTAATATATATATATTTTTTTAACTGTTTAACGTCGGCCTATTTCCGCTACCAGGGCCTATCACCGACGCCAGGAGACGAGCTACCCCCAACCTGGAAATTTTGCCGAACCTCTTCCGTTAAGAAGAGTAGGGATCTTTTACTTGCCTAACATTTAATAGACAAGGGACCGCCTGCTTCACTTCCCCTCCGAAGGATGGTATATCCACTACGTAATCCTCGTCTGAAATTACGTAACTTCCGAGTATACACTGATATACAAGCCTCTAGAAGGTGGGACGAGAACGCTGTATTTCCCAAGATGGGAGCCCATCCAAGTACTAACCGCGCTCGACCTTTAATAATATAATATTTGAAATCGTCTACCCCAAAAACCCATAAAGCGATATGCCACATCGGTAGTGAGTGGTGATGGTGGGAGGGGGGTGGTAGTGGAAATAATTGTTTATGGAACTTTAATAATATAATATTTGAAATGGTCTACCCTAAAAACCCGTAAAACGATATGTCACATCGGTAGTGATGGTGGGGATGGTGGAAGGGGGGTGGATAAAGTAAAAAAAAATTATTGAAGCCTTTGGTTCTTGTACACACACTAAATGACAATTTTATTTTTTTCACCCTCTTTAATAATGGGGTGGCGGTGGTAATGAAGGTGGCTAATGCCAAAACATTTTTTGACATCTTAGCTTCTCTTATGTATACTAAATACCAATTTTATGAACTCTTACTTGCTTGATTTATCTATTTACCCCCATTTACCCCAACCCTTCATAAGATTAAAATATAAACCAGATCTCATTAAAATACATACGTGTACCAAATTTCAAGTCAATATCTTAAACGCTTCTAGAGTAAACGTGCGCACAAAAAAGTTACAGACAGAATTTTTTTTTTGCTCAAACTTAAAATCTCGACGTTTCATAACATTTTAAGTTTATATGAACAATAAAAATTTTCAAAAATTTTTTTTGCGTTACTACACTCTGGATGTGGAAGTAATTGAGCAAGAGAAATTTTTCATAAATAGTAAGGACAGATTTATAAATAGAAAATAAACAGCTGCAGGGAAATCCAACCAAGTAAAGTTACCTCCTGCAGAGGATGCAGTCATGGGATATTTGAAGTGTGTGTACTGCTAGGTTTATTTTAAAATTCTAGAAAAATGTTTTTTTTGCGGATGTAAAAAGAGATATGCAGCAGCTTGCAGCTGTAGAAAAGCTTGGGGATATTGTTCGCTAGCCAGGGGTACGCCCCAATATCGTGATCGAGTTGGGAAATTCAAGCTTCAGTTGGGAGAATTCGGGAAAATTTCACCCCCCCCCCCCCCGCGCATCAATTTTCATTTTGGAGAAAGGTTTTTTGAGGAGTTGGGAAAATCCCTGTAATAAGAGTTGGGAATTATTAACCCCCCCCCCCCAAAAAAAAAGCCCTAGCGACACTTCTAGCTTATTTTGGTTACAACAGTCAGTTAAATTGCATTCGCCAAGAGATTGATGAAGACGATAAAGATAGTAATACAGAGGATTCAAAGATATCGAATAAATGTTAATTAACATTGCAACGTTCATTTTGTGTTTTGAACCAACCTCAAAAATTACAAAATAATATATTTGTATGTATTTCTTTACGATTTTTGCATGATTTTTTAGTTTAAGTCAGGCATTTTGAGTCCGCCATTTTGAATTTTGAGTTTATGCTGTGAAATTTATAACCAGCGACCCCTAAAAATCCTGAGTGCGGCATTTTTATACGTTTTTTAAAACTGTTATATGATGTTCAGTTTTAGGTCAATCATATTGATTCCGCCTTTTTGAATTTTGAAATTATAATATCAAAATCGTAATCAACGACCTCGAAAATTTATGCATAAAGTTTTTCGTAATTTTCTGATGAATTGTTTGAGTTATCACAGTTTCAAAATATTAAAAAAAATATATTGAGTTTTTTCAAAATTTTGTTCACACTTTCAATCGATAAACTATTTAGTCCATGCCAAAGTTGCAAAACCCCCAAAAGTGCAGGGGTAGCGACCAAACATGACTACCCCCCCATATTTGAGAACGGCCAACACACGATGGTGATAGTCGCGCAGTCCCTACCCCCCCTCGAACTACCTCTAAATGCAAAAAACCACCCCTTTTTTCGACTTTTGTCAGGCATGCGAGGACTTGTTGGATCGGTTTTTCTTTTGAAGAAACTTAATATGTCCTGTAAAATTTCGCAGATATCCTGACGATCCACGGGGGTTGAAACCACCCCCTCCCTCAATACCGAAACATGCAAAAAACATCCAAACGTGCTGAGAATTGTTTTCCACACGTTTTTAAGGGTGGGGAACAGGGTGCTGATATTATTTAGCTTCCTAACCAACTACCCCTAAATGCATAAAATCACTCCTTTTTCTCATTTTTCGTTTTCAGGCATGCGAGGACTTGTTGGATCGGGTTTTCTTTTGAGGAAACTCAATATGTCTTGTAAAATTTCGCAACCAGGCATTCTAACGACCCCAGGGGATTGAAACTACCTCCTTCCTCAGTACCGAAACAATATACAGGGTGTCCCGAATTGCATAGGCCAAACTTCACTAAGTAATACAACTTTTCAAAATAAGAAAAAAAATTCCTATGAAGGGAAGTGCTTAGTTTCCGAGATACAGGGTGGTCAAGTAATTCTCCTGAAAATGTTTTTTTATGAATATTTTCGAAACATCTGAAGATAAACAAATGATAATTTACACAGGAATTTAACTTTTTATGCTTTTTAAGACAAAATGACTACTATGTATGAAAATCATTCAGGAGCGGGTGAAACTGGGGGGGGGGGGGTAGGTATAATTTAGCCCCAACTTTATTGTGTGACACTTTTACATTAATTTATGAGCAGAACTTAAAAATTTGAAGTTTTCTACACAAAAAAAGTCTCTTGTGTTTTTTCTCTAAAATTATCAATTTTTGAGTAAATCTTATCTGAACTTTATTCGGGAATAATTTTTTATGAATATTTTAGCAGAACAGAAAAAACAATGACAGTAATACAAAATTTGATTACATTATTTTTTATTAGACAACAATGAATTAGATTAAAGTAAGGTAAATTACAAATTACTAGAGTTGTTCAAAGTGCATTCCGCATCAACACATTTCTGACATCTGCGCCGTACAGAGTGTGTAGCTTTACGAATGAAATCAGGATTAGCCCGCAAATTTTCACATTCTTCGAGAATTCTTTCTATTAACTCTTCTCTTGTGTTTACAGGGTTTGCGTAGACTTTGTCCTTTAGATAGCCCCAGACAAAAAAGTCAACTGGAGTTAAATCCGGTGAACGGTGTGGCCAGGCTCTTGCACCTAATCGACCGATCCATCGTTCAGGATTATTGCTTACCCACAAACGGTTCTCAACAGCAAAATGTGCAGGAGCTCCGTCCATTTGAAACCAGCATTCATTTCTTAAATTAAGAGGAATATCCTCGAGAAATTGAAAAAAATGGTTAATTAAAAAATCATTAAATAATGGTCCATTCAAACGGGGAGGAAGGATGTGGGGCCCACAAAAAGTCCAGTTTATAACACCATACCATACATTAACGCTAAACTCCTGTTGAAATGTCCTTGGGCGAATTATATGAGGATTCCGATGAGCCCAGATTCTTAAATTATTAAAATTAACCGATCCATTACGGTTAAAGGTAGCTTCATCAGTCCAAATAATGTTACTTCCGAAATCGGGATCTTGTTCCATGGCATTTATAAACCAATTACAAAAATTGATACGCCTTTCGGGATCACCTGGTTGAAGGCTTTGGACTGGCTGCATTCGAAAGGCTTTTCTGTGGTCTTTTTTCAGAATCCGAAAAACTTTGTTTTTGGAAACATGCACAGCTTGCGGACGCAGCTGTTGGACCGCTCTTCTGATACTTAATTTATTATTATTGTTAAATTTGGCCAAAATTATGTTTTTAAATCGCCCATTTCGCTGTTCTGCATTTCTTGGACCTCTTTTAAGTCCAACATTTCTAAATTCTAGGTGGGTTCGAATAAAAACATCTTTAGATGGTTTCCTTCTATTAGGAAATCTTCTGCGATATTCGCGTACCGCGGCATTCGAGTTTCCATTACAATAACCATAAATAAAATGAATATCCGCGTACTCCACATTACTAAACATGACCATTTTTTACTTTTCAATAGAACACTTTTTCCTAAAGGAAATAATAAAACTACAGAACAATGAACTACAGAAAACACAAAAAACAACAATGTCATTATTGTCATTCTGGCATTTCATGCTAGATTATTTTTCATTTGTTACAAACATTACAATCATGGCACACTCCTGCATACCAGGAATGCTGGTAATAATGGTTACTAATTAATAAAGTTCAGATAAGATTTACTCAAAAACTGATAATTTTAGAGAAAAAACAACAGAAACTTTTTTTGTGTAGAAAACTTCAAATTTTTAAATTCTGCTCTTAAATGAATGTAAGAGTGTCACACAATAAAGTTGGGACTAAATTATACCTAGCCCCCCCCCAGTTTCACCCGCTCCTGAATGATTTTCGTACATAGTTATTTTGTCTTAAAAAGCATAAAAAGTTAAATTCCTGTGTAAATTATCATTTATTTATCTTTAGACGTTTCGAAAATATTCATAAAATAACATTTTCAGGAGAATTACTTGAACACCCTGTATCTCGGAAACTAAGCACTTCCCGACCCATGTTTATAGGAACTTTTGTCTTATTTTGAAAAGTTGTATTGCTTAGTGAAGTTTGGCCTATGCAATTCGGGACACCCTGTATATGGGTTAAGGATTAACTCTACACATACATAAATATGACTCAGAATTGGTATGAAATTACATAAGGTTCTGGATTGATACAAGGCGCACCCCGAACCAACAAGTCCTCGCATGCGTGATGACGAAAAAATGGGAAAATAAGGTGGTTTTATGCATTTAGGGGTAGTTGGTTAGCGGTGGGAGGTTAAATAATATCTGCATCGTATTCTCCGGCCTTGAGAACCTGTAGAAAATAATTTTCAGCACGTTTGGATGTTTTTTTGCATGTTTCGGTATTGATGCAGGGGGTGGTTTAGACCCCCTGGGGTCGTTAGAATGTCTGGTTGCGAAATTTTACGGGACATATTGAATTTCCTCAAAAAAAACCCGATCCAAGAAGTCCTCGCATACCTGACAACGAAAAATAGAAAAAAAAGAGGTGGTTTTTTGCATTTAGTGGTAGTTCGAGTAGTTTCTTCCACATTTCGCATGGACTAATTGAATTGATCATCATTAAAGTACATTGCAATAAGTTTTATTCAAATCCTTCAAGTTCCAAGTTTTTCAGTAATAACGCATCTAAATGCACTGGACTAATAAAAATTGCAAATTGTTTTTGTCTCGACAAAATTATGAAGTGGAACTAGTTATATACAATAGCTGCATCACGTTCTTTGTTATTGTTGTTCTAATACGGTCTGGCATCCTAATTATTGCAAAAATAAAACGCATAATTTTAAACAGATGGTAGTGAAAAAAGTTTTGTTTACCCAGACAGTACAGCAAAGAAACAGATCATTGTACATCTTTGTTGTAAACAGTTACAAGAAGTTTACGTATTAAAACTATTAAAGCTATCAAAATTATTCATCACCTTAATTACTAATTAATACAGATCCATTCGCAATAGGTTCTGTACGCATACCCTGGGTCTATTCTGAAATAAAATTAAATTAATTTCAAACATCAGACGGGAGCTTAGCTAATCCACCATCAACCAGGATAAACACAACAACCATTCTCTGCGACTGCGCCATCTGCCGCAGCTGAGACTCGAACTCAGGACAGGAGAGCAATTAGCCGTGTTGTCTCTCACACAACCGCAGTCTAGCCCACTGCTACCTTCTCGACAACAATTGAAAAACGCCACTACGCGTCCATATCTTAGCCAGGGTTCGAACCTGAGACCCCGTGGTTGCAAGCCTAACATTAACCATTAAATTGTATTTATTTTTCCTTTGTGTATACATGTCATAGACTGTATTTTCTGTATCTCATTATTTCATTATTTCAGTATTACAATCATAATAAGTGTCAAGGCGTTACAAACGCGCGATGATGTGAACGTCTTGATTGCCAGTGACGGACCTGCAGAATTCAGAGAGCCGCTATGAAATTAAGATATAGACTGATCACTCACCGTAAGCACTGCGCCACTGAGATCTCTCAAAGGCTTTTGATAGCTTAGCCTTAGATCATTATATTCTATATGCTGTAGTAAAACTGCTTTATCGTGGTTTTTCTAAAGTGACAGACTTAATGAGAAATTCTTTAAATGGAAAGGAACAAGCTGTGGTTACAGATGATGATGGCACTCGAATCATATGGCCTTTGTAGAATTTGAATATAGGCGTTCCTCAAGGTTCAATATTGGGACCATTATTGGTTACCTTTTACGTTTCTGATATTTCAGATGTAGTCGAATATACAAATTGTTGGATTTCTCAGAGCGGCAAGATGTTTTCACTTTAATAAACCTCAAAGAACAATGTTAAAAAAGTGTGGAAGCCATCTTTATTTACTAATTTGGGAGTGCTGACAACGAATCCGTCATCCGTTTTGGCGAAAAATCTCGGGAACATATTAAAAAACAACCCTTATTTGGTACTGATATTGGAATTGATATTAGTCTAAATACTAAGTTTTGATAACTAAGTAGAAAAAGAAGTAAAAATACCAAATTCACCCCTTGAACCCTCCTCGCTATTCCCTCACCACCCCCAAGAAGGTACTAAAGAAGCTACTATAACTACTATATAGTTATTTACAAAATTAGGCTTTGTTGGCCCATCCGTGGTGAAGTGTGGAAATCATCTTTTTTTACTAATTTTGGAATACGAATCTGTCAATCGTTTTGGCGGAAAATCTCTGTTACACATTAAAAAACAACCCTCATTTGGAGATGACATTGGAATTGATATTAGTCTAAATACTAAGTTTCGATAACTAAGTAGAAAAAGAAGTAAAAAAAACAAATTCACCCCTTCAACCCTCCCCGTATTCGTCTAACCATAATGAAAAATTGCAATAGCCACATTTAAAATACTATCAGAAGTTTCAATTGACGTTACTTTAAATAATAAAGTCCTTCCTATTGTAAATGAGGCAAAACATATAAGGTTAGACTGACGTTAAACTTTTTATAGTCAATTAACAAAAATTAGTTTTGCGAAAGATATACCGAATGTTCCAGAATTACGTTAACATACGATATTTCCGTTATTTGAAAAGATAAAAATATAAATTAAAAAAACTGCAAAAGATGCTTCATCTGATAACACTACTGGAACCGTGTTGCTTCCTGCAATCCTTAAGAAACCACCCCTAGCTTTTATTTTTCAGATGGCACCCCGTATAGCTAGAGCCTGAATTCGCATCCTCACGTCATGCTGAGCACAGTGACATACCGTACTTGGTATGTTGAGTATGAGTTGTTTAATAAGACATCATCATAAGTCATCAGCAAAATCATGACAAAAAATCAATATGCATCATATTAATACGTTAAGAGATTATGATAACATGTTCACTGGATGTACAACTGGGCACCTTCGGGCCCACACAAGCTACCAAGTGAACTTTCAATAGTCACAACGAGCCCAACCTCGTCTGGTCTGTCGTTCAAATGATCTTTGCAAACCTTGACGGTGTCCTTGTTCTGATCTTGTAAAAATCTACGAAACTACTTGAAATATTAGAAGCAGTTTCGATTTATTCATGGTCTCATCAGTTGATATAATTGCGTGCATCTATCTATATAAGCTCGGTAATCTCCAGAACCAAAGCACTGATGTTGATAGTTTACTCTCTGAGGCAGTTTGAGTGTACGCTATGCCTTTAGTAAGCTGAGTAGTGAAAATAAACGTGCAGTGAGTGGAATAAACATTGTTGCTGATTTTGCGTTAGATCCAAACAGAATTTCTGTATTGGATTCTTTTATACAAACAAATGTTGTCTAAAAAAGCCCGAGGGGGTACAGTACATACGCCAAAAATTTCAAATGAAGCACAAAGTCGCCATCTAGAGGCAGATTGTTGTAATATAACATTACATTTTAAAAATGAATAGGCTAGGTTTATTTCATCTTTGTTACGATAGTCATATCAGCAATTGCAAGATAAAAACTCTAAATTGCTGTTATCCGCAAAATCTATTAGAATATTATTCATTTCTAAATCTTGTGTTTATTACGATAGCCTTATCTGTTTGCAGGAGTACATCTAAATCAAATCTATTACAAAAATCCTATCTACAAGATTATTTTAATAGACATGAATTATTACAAAAAACGTAATTTTTTTCTGGGAACACTTTTGATCTACTTCGTTTTGAAAGCGTCCATTTCTGTCTAGGAATGTTACCTCCTCCGTTTTGTGATATTTTGCTAGCCACAATACGATCTCGATTCGATTAATGACGATTTATTACCTTGTCTGGCAAGGTCATCTGCAATCTCATTCATTTCTGTTCTTTCATGTTGGAATCCTCATCAGGATAATCTTGGTGCTGCTTACCAGTTTAGTTAGAGCAATGGCACGTAGGGGGTTCATCGATTTTGGTTATATATGAAATTTGGTATTTGGTTTACTAAGTTGATTTCGAAACACTTTTTCCTCTACGAAAATTCTGGTAAATGGATCCGAGCGGAGATACGGAGGGGAGAGGTAAAAGTAGAAAAAAATGTTTGCAGTTATACGAACGAAACCGCAGTTTTATGAAATTACATCAACTCTACATCCCCCCACCAAAATTTCAGACTTTTTTGGCGGGAATTTTTTAAAAATTAAAAAAAAAATGTAGTTACGGATGAAACTTTGGGTACTTGTTCTATTCAACGTCAATAATGTCGGAAAAATAATTTCAGACGTTTTCCATGGGCCGATTTTGAGATATAAGGGTTGAAATTTGCAAAATTAAAAAAAAAATTGTTTTTCAAATGTTGGTAAAATGGGGTTGAAATTGATGATAGCTCATTATAAGTTTTTAAGGGGGTTCAAAAATGATTTATTTCGGTTTCAGACGTTTTCATTGATTTTCATCCCATTTTTGTAACCCTTAATGTGGTCATCAGTTTTTGACTCTATTACGCGTTTAAAAATGTTTCGAAACTGATAAAAATGCTTTATTTAAATGAAAATCAATGAAAATCTCTGAAACCGAATTATATCATTTTTGAATCCCTTAAAAACTTATAATGAGCTATTCAGACGTTTTTATCAATTTCAACCCCATTTCACCAACATTTGAAAAATATATTTTTTTAAATTTTTCTACTTTCAACATTTATATCTCAAAATTGGACCACGAAAAAACATCTCAAATTATTTTTCCGATATTATTGACGTTGAATAAAACAAGTACCCAAAGTTTCGTCCGTATTTACAATTTTTTTTTATTTTAAAAAAATTCCCGCCAAAAAACGACCTGTAGTTTTCGTCTGAAATTTTGGTGGGGGATGTGGAGTTGATGTACTTTCATAATACCGCGGTTTAGTTCGTAACTGCAAACATTTTTTTTTTCGACTTTTATTCTTACGAAACCCAACAAGTAGGCTATTGTCTATGTCCAAAAAAAAGGTTGAAAGGAACTAAAACGTTAAAGGGTTTTTACTGTTTCTTATGTTCAATTGACCCCAAAATATGAGAAAACCGTGGAGTGCTTCCATTTAAAGGGGTGCGTTTTTGAGGTCGAAGTAAAAAGGTCCACTTTCCACATTTTTGAGTTTTGCTCGAAAACTATGCATTTTTCCTATAAACACATCAATAGAAAAGTTATAGAGAATTACATTTCCAATAGAAATGAAGTCAAAAAAATTTTTTGTTTACAAAAATACGTCCAAAAAACAAAACAAAAAAAAAACGAAAAAATGCAATTTTTAATTTTTTTAATTTTAGCGTGTAACTTTTTTTCGGGTACATTTAAGCATAGACATTGCTGCATAAAAAAAGCTGGCGTTTTACCCATTAAAATGAGATTTTCTAAAAAATGTTACGATTAATAGTGATTGAGATATAGCGTTTCAAAGTTTGCAACTTTTAACTTTTTTTGCTAATTTTTACTATTTTTTTTCAAATTTCGTCCTGTAACTTTTTTTTGAGTGAATTTAGGTATAGATAATATAATAATGTCTATACCGTAATACGGTATAGACATTATTATATTAAAGTAAAAGCTGACTTTACGCCCGTTGAAATGGTGGCTGGTAAAAGTCTCTACGACAAATAGAAACCTAGATACAGCGTTTCGAAGATTGTTGCTTTTATTAAATTTTTTCAAATTTTTACGTTCTTTTTTAAATTTTGGCCTATAACTTATTTGTCAAATACTTTAAGTACAGATATTGCTACATTGAATGTACTCGCAGCATTCTTGTTTAAATAGTCTGCAATAGAAGTTTAACCCATCTTAAAGTATTGTTTTATCTACTTATTATCTTTATCCATGCTGATGTACCTGAAATAACGGAAGACAATGTTCATGTAGATGCAGATGAAGAAGTCGACTTTGATTTTGAAAATATGTTAAATCCAACATCTGGATAATTTCATAAATAATGTACAATTAGAAACATAAATAATATATAACAGGTATACAATTATGAATAAATTAATTGAATCTATCTTTTCTAAGTTGTTATTTGAACAAAAAAAAAATCACGTGATATAATGTTCAAAAGTGGAAAAATGTAAAGTTATTTTTTAAGTACAATAATATACTATATCTAGACTGTATCTTGGTTACTATTGATCACATAAACTTCTATTGCAGACCATTTAAACAAGAATTCTGCGAGTACATTCAATGTAGCAATATCTGCACTTAAAGTATTTGACAAATAAGTTATAGGCCGAAATTTAAAAAAGAACGTAAAAATTAGAAGAAAGTTAATAAAAGTAACAATCTTCGAAACGCTGTATCTAGGTTTCTATTTGTCGTAGAGACTTTGACCAACCACCATTTCAACGGCCGTAAAGTCAGCTTTCACTTTAATATAATAATGTCTATTCCTAAATTCACTCAGAAAAAGATACAGGACTAAATTTGAAAAAAAAAATAGCAAAAAATTAGCCAAAAAAGTTAAAAGTTGCAAACTTTGAAATGCTATATCTCGGTCACTATTAATAGTAAAATATTTTACAAAATCTCATTTTAACCGGTAAAACGCCAGCTTTTTTTATACAGCAATGTCTATGCCTAAATGTACCCGAAAAAAAGTTACAGACTAAAATAAAAAAAAATAAATAAAAAAATGCATTTTTTCGTTTCTTTTGTTTTGTTTTTTAGACGTATTTTTGCAAAAAAAAAATCTTTTGGCTTCTAAAGGTGCCATCTCGATTAGAAATTTAATTTTATACAACTTTTCTATTGACGTGTTTATAGGAAAAATGCATAGTTTTCGAGCAAAACTCAAAAATGTGAAAAGTGAACCTTTTTACTTCGATCTCAAAAACGCACCTCTTTAAATGGTAGCACTCCGTGGTTTTCTCATATTTTGGGGTCAATTGAACATAAGAAACAATAAAAACCCTTTAACGTTTTAGTTCCTTTCTACAGTACATAGACAATGGACCAAAGGCCTAATGGGAAAAAATGGAAAAATTACGGGTTTTTAGAAAAAAAATTGGTATCTTACAAAATAAGGGAGATATCATAAATTTGAGAAATACACCAGTAACTAATAGATACACCAGTAACTAATATGCGCATCAAACAAATATAAAATAATGTTTGTAGTCTCGCTAGTTATAAAGTTTGGTAAAAAAACTCGCTTTTCTTTCACACCCTGTAGATAGTAACGTGCTTCAAATTAAAAGAATCGGGCAAAACTCGCTGTTTCACAAATAAATTTTCTCTTAAATTCTGAAGAACACATACTTATACCTATTCTCTTTCTGAATGGTTTTAAATCAATCTAAAAATTAGCTTGGTCCATGTCAATTGGCCAGCCGTTTATTTCTTTATAGAAATAAAATACAAATAAACAATTTTTCATCAAGAATAATCAATTTCTACGTTCTCATACTAGCATTTGATATTTTAATACATATTTATGATTTATAATGTACAATATTAATGTTGTACAACGGTTTTGCTTCAGTTTGTGTATTATTTCGGCATAGAATATTTCCGACAGCCCGAATGTACAATACTAAGCGAGGCGGTAAACAAAATTATAACAATGATTCGAAAATAAACGCGAATGTTGGGTAGCGAAATTATCAGTTAGAACGCGGGCTGAAATATTCACTAATGAAAGTGAAAAACTCTGGTACCGTATACGCCCCTCCCACTTTTCCTTCATTTTCTTTGCATTTCCCGGGCAGCTAGAGCGCTGATGCTTAGTTTTAAAACTTAAAATTTGTAGGGAAGAATGTCTTAGTTACATAAAATCAATAAAGCTAGAGTTCTCAGGAACCAACTACATTTTAAAATACTCGTTGCTTGAAAGAATCTTTATGAGCTTTTACTCTGCCTAGAACTTTACATGGTGGCACGTGAAAAGCTTCGCTGAAAAGTCTGCTCCACATACGCGGATTGTTAAATAATTCGGTTGTTTGGAGCTGTAGAAAATTGTGGTTGGCACACATATCGTTCGTATGCCGACTATTGAGTTTAATAAAGACATCATTCTATTTATTAATGAAATGTATGGTTCCGTTGTTCATTAGTTAATTTACAATTGCGTCCGTTGATTCAAGGCAGTGGCATTTATTATTGTATTTAAATACTTTTACATTAGTCAATGCAAATGTTTATTAAAATAAGGAATTATTTATTAATGCCATGAACCTTTTCATTAGATACGTGAAAACGTTTACTAATTTTTACGAACAAGTTCTATAAAATATTTTCGTGATATTAGAATAGAATAGAATTATAAATAGAAAAGAATAAGTTTTTATTTGTGCTAAAAAATGTACAGAAATTGTACAAAAATAAACAGTTAAGTCATAGAAACCTAGCAAAAGGTTTGTTCGTGACTTGATAGGGCAGTAATAACATTACATATAAAAAGTTTCTAAAAACAATAAAATAGTACTTACCACTAAAGCAAATCTAAATGAAATAATACAAGGTACATTCTTACAAAATAATATAAAGTGTTAAGTTACTAATTTTATAAGTTTCTTAAATACAATTAAATAGTACTCTTTACTAAAGTAAAATTGGAAACAAAATTCTTACACTAAAATAATATAAGGTTTTAAGTAATTTACTAATTATACAAGTCAGGGTATTCTATAATGACAAAAATGTAGGACGCTAGATAAATATGTGATCAAGATGTAAAGGACCCCGCAATAATCTTATGGAAATTGGGTTTCGGTCAAATCGTCTGAATTTTGGATATGTTTTAGGTTTCGTCATCCCAAGCAAAAGTCTTAATGGGCACAAAGCTCGAAAATCAATACTTTGGCTGCTACGGAGCTTGAAAGCTCCAAAGCTCCACCACAGATTTATTTATTCGTGCAGTCTTTATAGATTTTTAAATAACTTATTTTACTTCCACATCCAGTGGAAGTATAGTAACGACAAAAAAATTTTTAAAAATTTTTATTGTTCAAATAGCTTAAAATGTCATGAAACGTCGAGATTTTAAGTTTGAGCGAAAAAAAAAAAAATTCTGTCTGTCTGTCGGTCTGTCTGTCTGTCGGTCTGTCACATATGTACGAGATCTAGAACTAAATTATATTTTCATCTTGTTCCGTCACAGGGTTGGGGGGTAAATTGGGGTAAATTTCGGGTAAATGGGTAAATCAAGCATAAAATGGGTATTTAGTATACAAAAGAGAAGCTAAGGTCTGGCATTAACCACCCCCATTACCACCCCCACCCCCTTATTAAATGTAATGAAAAAAAAATTGTGATTTAGTGTGTGTATAAGAACCAAAAGCTTCAAAATATTTTTTTACTTCATCCACCCCCACTACCAACCCTCTACCACCACCCTCACCCCCACTACCGATGTAGCATATCGTTTTATATGTTTTTGGGGTAGACTATTTCAAATATTATGTTGTTAAAGTTACCTTGAGTAGTATGGATGCGCAGTGGCTTTCCTCGACTACTATGGATGCGCAGTAGATTTCCCCGAGTATTATGGATGCGCAGTGGCATTCCTCGAATATTTGGATACTCAGTGACTTTTTTCGAGTATTATAGTAGGTTACCTCAAGTAGTATGGATGCGCAGTGGGTTACTTTAAGTAGTATGGATGCGCAGTGGCTTTCTTCGAGTACAATGGATGCGCAGTAGGTTATCACGAGTAGTGTGGATGCCCAGTGGCTTTTCTTGAGTGCCATAGATGCGCAGTAGGTTACCTCAAGTGATATGGATGCGCAGTGGGTTTCCTCGAGTAAAATGGATGCGAGTGGGTTACTTCAAGAAGTATGAATGCGCAGTGGCTTTATTCGAGTAAATTGGATGCACAGTGGGTTACCTTGAGTAGTATGGATGCGTAGTAGGTTTCCTCGAAGAAAATGCTTGTAGTAGAGGCTTTACTTCTATCGTGTAGTTTACAGCACCCAACGATTTTTTATATCTTTGTCTTGCCATTTTCTGCGTATTAGTTCGACATTCAGTTGAAGTATATTAACGCAAAAAAAATTTTTGGAAATTTTCATTGTTTAAATAGGCTTATAATATCAAGAAACGTCAATATTTTAAGTCTGAGCAAAATAAATTTGTCTGTTGCGTCGGTGTGTATGTTAATCTTGTATCGTTTTGGTGCTCACGATTACTCTGGAACCGTTTAAAATATTCACTTAAAATATGGCACACGTATGTTTTTTAATGAGATCTGGAACTAGATTATATTTTCATCTTATTCCGTTGCAGAGTTGAAGGGTAAATTGAGGTATATGGGGGTAAATAGGTAAATCAAGCAAGTAAGAGTCCATGAAATTGGTACTTAGTAAATATAAGAGGAGCTAAGGCCTCAAAAAAATGGCATTAGCCATCCCTATTACTGCCCCCACCCCATTATTAAAGGTGGTGAAAAAATAGTGTGATTTAGTGTGTGTACAAGAGTCAAAGTCATCAAGAATTTTTTTCACTTCATTCACCCCCACCTCTATTACAGATGTGGCATATAATTTTATGGGGTTTTGAGGTACATGATTTCAAATATTATACCATTAAAGTTCCATAAACAATTATTTCCACATAGTGGAGTGCAAATATAGTATTTTGTTGTAAGAAACTTGGATGTGGAAGTAGTGATTCCTTGGGCAGCGGTTTTTCGATTTTAATGTCTAGGTTTATGTATTTGACAACTGGCAGCTGTCAACAGGCTGTCAGCTAGCTGTCAAAGTGCAATAACAAAGTGCAAATCTTATGTTTTTGTTATGACTTTATGCTTTTTAGGTAACTCAATTCGTAACAAAAAAATAAGATTTGCACTTTGTTATTGCACTTTGACAGCTAGCTGACAGCCTGTTGACAGCTGCCAATTGTCGAATTATTGTATTCACATCATATATGAACTGAGTTACCTAAAAAGCATAAAGTCATAACAAAAAAATAAGATTTGCACTTTGTCATTGCACTTTGACAGCTAGCTGACAGCCTGTTGACAGCTGCCAATTGTCGAATTATTGTATTCACATCATACATGAACTGAGTTACCTAAACAGCATAAACTCATAACATAAAAATAAGATTTGCACTTTGTTAAGGCACTTTGACAGCTAATTGACAGCTGTCAAGTGTCAATTTGGGCAATTTGACATCGGATTTGAATTCAGCAACCTCAAAAACATAAACCTAGACATTAAAATCGAAAAAATAAGTTATTTAAAAATCTATAAAGACTGCACGAATAAATAAATCTGTGGTGGAGCTTTGGAGCTTTCAAGCTCCGTAGCAGCCAAAGTATTGATTTTCGAGCTTTGTGCCCATTGAGACTTTTGCTTGGAATGACGAAACCTAAAACATATCCAAAATTCAGACGATTTGACCGAAACCCAATTTCCATAAGATTATTGCGGGGTCCTTTGAATTTTTAATCCACATTTTAATTTTTTTACTGTATAAAATGATGCTGCCATTAAATAGTCATTTCAAGTTCAAGTTTATTCGGTAGTATTACTCCAGGCCACAGAGAATATTACCTGGAAAAATAGGAGGATTTAGTTTTATAAGCTTACCTTATGTTTCTTGGGTCGCTGATTCCGAATTTATTCACTTCCCACCAGAACCACCTCAAATTTAGAAAAAAAAACAAAAAATTGTTTTTTTATTTTTTTTATCTTTTTTTATTCGTTTTAGATAAAAAATACCCAGATATTCAGAAAGCAAACAAAATTTACATAAAAGAAGGTCCTTTGACATTTTGACGTACGACAAACGGGAGGGGAGCGAGTGAGTCCCGAGACATGCGCCGAGGCTCATGTTTCGAGGCGTGCTAGCGCTTCTCCGTTCGTTCAACGTTAAAATGTCAAAGGACCTTTTTTGTTGTAAATTTTATTTGCTTTCTGAATATCTGGATATTCTTCACCTAAAACAAAAACAAAAATAAAAAAATAAATTAAAAACCAATTTTTTTTCTCTAAATTTGAGGGGGTTCCGATGGGAATAAAATACCAAATTGCTGGTTGGGTGTAGACGAGGCCAAGATTTCTAATTTGAGATTCTACCACCTTAGTTTCAGCCAGCGAGGTTGAGCTCATACACCTGTTGGATAACCTTCACACAATAAGCTCTGAGGACGGTTTAAATGTAACACAACAAAATGAAAACCATCCTGATTAGCTTAGGATAAGTGACTGCCAGATAGAAAACTAGACAATACTGGCAACTGTTAATATGAAATTCGATGAAGAATACAAATTGCAATATCTGCAACTTGCCAGTTGAGCAGAAATTTCACGAATCGCTAACGCCTTAGTTTTCTCTATCTTTCTTTATATCTCTGAGACATGGACCATTTGAAAGTCAGACAAACAACTTATTGATGCCCATCGTTCCAATATTTCGATTCCCTAAGAAGTACATCCCCAAGGCGACTCCCCAGCATCATGTTCCGAATTATCTCATTTTTTGGTCAAGACAACCAGAGAGAAGATAATATAGAACGGTTGATAATTCAGAGAAAACCAGATGGCGAAAGAGAAAGAGGACGCCCTCCTAAACATTGAGCTGATATCACCAAGGAGCTGATGGGAAAAGCTTTCACGAGGCTGTGCGCCTGCAGATGGCGCGATGCTGTCAGACGTACCATGCAGCAAAGGAGGCCGACTAGAATAATTCGTGGATCACAAAACGCCTGCCAAGATATTGTGGAAAGGAGATTCTACTTGTTTATTTTCAATATATTACAAACATTCCAGGTATATGCTGAGTCATTACGTTCTTCGGGGTTGAAACTTATCTTCCCCGAGCCATTAGTAAGATAGCGAAGCACGTGCAAAAGATCCAATTCATTGCAAGAATAATCCCTCCAAATTGGAGGTTAGATGATTTTTTCGCATTTCACTCTGTACCTAAAGCTCTACGTACAGTTCCGGCAGCAAAAAATACCCAACTTCTGTACCTGATGCCTAATTAACAAAGCTTTTATTGCGCGTAGGGGGATAACGGTATAGTGGCACATAAAATATCCGCCAACAATATAGATCCGAAAGAAAAATAACAGATTATCCTGGCGGGATATTTTGCATTATGTTTCATTGTGTTATTTTGTGAGTAACGGTTTTTCGATTACTGAAATTGATGACATCGGCGTCGTACCTATTAGATACAAGCAAATGAATTGTGTTGATCGAATAATTCACCCATACACGACACTTATTTTTCGGACTTCGAGTTTGCTCGAGTTTTCATCTGAGAATTGAAGACAAACGTACAGGGTGTCCCTGAGGTATAAGGCGACGCTTCAGAAGCACGCACTTTGGGGCAAAATAACATGGAAAGTACCTGCGATTTTTTCTCTTAGGCCCTTTCGGAGTTACTCGTTCTTAAGAGGGTTAAATTTTAAAAAAAGTTCTTTACTCAAAACTTCCAAACTACTGTATCGATTGTAACAAAAGAGTATGAGCGGGTAGCAATGTAAAAAGTGCCCCCGCACCTACCGAACTAAAATGGCTTCCATAAGATGTCTCGTATGCTGACTGTCTTGTGTACAAAGTTTTAAGCTCGTGGACTGCATGGGGTGGAAAAAAATTATTTACCCCCAAATGTTTTATTTTTTTTCTCACCTCCTATTTGACGGATCGCTTTGTAATTTGGCACAAACAATATTAGTGTTAGGACAGTTTATTTTAAAAAATATTACTCTTTTACGATTATTTTATGCATTAAAAAAAAATTAATACATTTTTTCAATGACCAAGGGTGACTACCCCGTTTGACACCATATTTTGATATAATATGTATTTAAACTAAACTATAACATATACCAGTTATAGTTTTATTAATGCGGCGGAACAGGATAAAAATGAATAAAAATTATCTGAACTTGCAATATTACGAGTATATTCTTTAATATTTTGATAGGTAATCATATAATTCATTCAGACAAGAGTAACTGAGTGATGCAAAAATTGGACCC